>CM029016.1:157076466-157793966 GCA_016801055.1 Panax notoginseng | reverse complement strand
GTTTGTGGGAGCGTTGTTTCATTCCTGGTATTATTTGTTCACGATATATTACTAATAGCGAATGTGTTCCTATGCTACAATCGATCAAAATTTTGGTTATCTAAACACTTCTAGATGAAGGATTTGGGTGAGGCATCCTATATTTTGGGATAAAGATCTATAGAGATAGATCTAAAAGGATGTTAGACTTGTCCCAAGGAACGTACATTGACTCAATAATAAAGAAGTTTAGCATGGAAGATTCCAGGAGTGGTCTTATGTCATTGAGCCATAGAATAATTCTCTCCAAGAAAAAGGCCCCATAGACGCCTGAGGAGAGAGACCGTATGAGTAAGATTCCTTATGCTTCAATAATAGGATATATCATGTACGGTATGATATATACTAGACTGGATGTCACTCATGCACTTAGTATAACAAGCAGATATCAGTCAAATCCAAGAGAAGAACACTGAAAAGCAGTGAAAAATATCCTAAAGTACTTAAGAAGAACTAAGGATGTAATTCTTGTCTACGGTGAGTCTGAATTGAAACTAGAGGGCTATATAGACTCAAGTTTTCAAACAGACCAAGATGACAATAAATTCGTTTCAGGGTATGTGTTTACCTTAAATGGTGGCACAATATGACGCTCCCAAAATAGGTCCACACAACCCATTTTGAGTCGCCAAATACACACTACTAAATCCAAATATAAATCTTCTTATTTACAACTATTAAACTATCATGCAAAATACGACAACAAATAAGCTGTGAGTTTCAATACAAATGACAATACTCACACTCCAAACCAATGATACTTTACATAAAAGTACAGTCGATAACTGTTTTAGGAATTAAAATCTTTGGAAAGTGCTCAAGGAAGTCTTCATACATGGGAGGCCATGCATCTAAGTTATAATAGATATCATAGGACTTGAGAATTAAACTTGGTTGACCCAATAAGATCCCAAAGAAGAACGAGAAGATTACTATCCTATTCATTCCAATGGTGTGTATCTTATTGCCATATAATTATTTCCATTGTCTCAAATTGAGGATTATATTCCAACCATACTCCAAGATTATATAGATAATGCTCACAGATATAGTTAGCAAGTGGATGCGCACAACTATATCTTATGATAACACGAATTTGTATGTTGTTAGACATCATGTATGATAGTGGCAGCACACACTTTTAAGCTCCCAGTACAATTATGTCCTCCTAATTTTAATGGGGTACATTTTTGATGCTTCTAAAGTTGGGTTCTCATCACCCTATTGTTGATCACCAAAATCAACTATTAAATGACGTATAAAATACGACACACACATTTTAAGTCCTCAATACAATCATATATTGCCATGCTATTTTATAATATATTGAAAAACTTCAACAATCACAGACCATCACTCTATTCCATTTTTATCCCCACTCGACTCAGCTACACTTTTATTACCTGAAAGGAATTGTGAAGTAATAGGGTGAGCACAAATAGCCTAGTAAAGAATATTATGACTAAAGATAATTAAATTATAAATAGCCTTCATCAGTAATAAATCAGATATTTAGAACAAATGGTAGATGATAAACGTTTTCAACCATAATTGCAACAAAATCAACAATCTATTAGAAGAGTCAAGTAGAGCATAATGTCTAACATCTCCTCCAAATTAAAAGTCCATCATTAATTTTTCATTCCTATAATACTCATCAATAGTTCTTTGTTGTACCCAAGACAAAGAGAACTTTCATCACCTGTCTTCACCTGAACCACCAAAGATTATAGTTAAATTCACAATTCATGTTTATAATCATGTAAATTAACAGTTTCTCCTTGCCTTAAAGGCTTAATAGAACTTTCACTCAATGTCCTTTTCACAAAGGCTAAAGACACTCAATAATCATATCTTTTTTACACCCTACACCAAAGACATTCAAATGTAACAACAATGGTCATGATCATACCAATCAATTACCTATTTTTGCACTACGGGCCAAAGATATTCAACTGTAATATCAATAATCACGATCATACCAATCAATTGTTGATCTTTACACTATGGGTCCAAGATATTCATTTGTATCATCAGTGGTCATGATCAGGTCAAACTGTCCATCTTTGCACTACGAAGCAAAGATATCAATCAACAGTTCTTCTTTGCACTATGGGCCAAAGAGAACTTTTATCACAAGTCTTCATCTATAACATTAAAGGTCATGATTATACCAATACATAGTTACTGGTCATAATCATTCAAATCAACAGTTCATCTTTACACTACGGGTCAAAAGATAACTTTAACCACAATTTAAGTCTGAGGGTTATCACAATGATATAAAGAATGAATAAAGTGAGATCAAGGATAAATATTAGAGATTTATAATTCAATTTATCTAGAGTTCAAGAATGTCTAAATGGTCAACATGATGATCAAAATGTGGATTCAAATTTAAGAATAAGATTCATATATCAAAGATAATTTGGATAGAAAAAGAAACTAATTTTATCGTGAATAGTACCATGGCATGAATAGTACCCCGTCATGCAAAGTACCCCGAATGAATAGTATCCTAAATGAATAGTGCCCTGACATAAATAGTACCCTGACATTAAAAGTACTCTGCATGAATAGTACCCCAACATAAAAAGATTAGAATTATAGAAGTAATATTTACCATAGTAAGTTTAGATTTAGGAATATGAAATGAAATAATATACGAAACTTCAAGTGAATTTTCACCCGTTATGCGGTAATCAGCGTAGACAGATCATTTCCACAATTTAATAAAGATTGAATACGAAGGGTTATTCACCAGGCATGAGGTAATTCACGTAGACAGGTTATTCCCATATATTCATAAGGAATAGAATGACAACCCTTATGAGTATGAAGAAAATAACATTATTTACCTTAGTATGAGAGTATTTATGACTGGAATAGTGGAGATTATCTTGAGGAAATCTTGCACTACACTCAAAGTATACTCACAAGAACTCTTTCTTTCTAACATTTGATTATAACTTAGTTTTATAAATTGGTGAAAAACTAATGAACTTAGCTCTCTATTTATAGGAAAACATAGTTTCGATAATTACACGTTAGGGGCTAGGCTTATTACAGTTTGGTAACTAGGTTAATTACAAGTTACTACATCATTAATTGCATTTTAGTCCCTCAACCATCTTCCATTAGGTGACATCATCATGATGACATCATCTTTGTGTTTCTTTAATGATGCATCGTGCTTGCATAATTTCTTCTCTGATTGGTTGATTCAAGTTCACATGGATTGGTCGACTTATTACACTTTGGTACCCCTAATGAATTTCAAGTTCGCATTATTCCCCCTTAACTTTTGTAATTCACTTATCTTTAATCAACAAAATCTTTAATCCTTTCAATAATTATTCACCATTAATATTATAACTCACAATATTGATAACCAGATCATTCCGAGGAATGAGGAGGCTTTCTGATACTGATTTCTCCTTACTGGCCTGTAATTAAATAACCTAACTCCTTTCCTCGATAAAACTTTTTAGACATTGCCAATAATACTAATAATAATATGAGTAACTATGTCGTATAAATTATTGATTTAATAATATAAAGTATCATGCAGATGATACTGTGACAATAATTGAATCAATATTATGAGAAACTGTGCAACAACTACTGTGGCAATTATTGAATAAAATACTGAGTGACTTTTTACATAAGCATCAATAATTAGAGATATTGTACAATACCGTGTGCTACGGTGTAACAACGCGTATTACTGTACTTTTATCACCGGGTATTTCAACAGTCTAACGGCAAAAGTCTTGCCATTATTTTTATAAAAAGGTTATTTTAGTCGATTTCTATATCTGAAAATTGTTCCATTGTGGGGTCCACCAATGATTGCGCCGTTGTACAAATATTTCCTGAGAAAAAGAATATTCCCCGACCAAACGAATATTCTTCGACACATTGAATATTTTAGGACAACTTGCTTACTTTATAAAATTTGCACATATCACCCATAACTATAGCATTTTTTAAATTATCACCTTACTATTTAGAATAATATTTATAAGAAAAATTGAATACTTTTATTTCATAAAATTTGAGTTCTTACACGCAGTGAGTTGGAAAAGTTCCAAGCAGCAAACAGTTGTTGATTTAGTGACACATGCATAGTACATAGTTATAAGTTAAGCTATAAAGGAAGCTGTTTGGATGAAGAAGTTCATAACTGAATTTGGTGTGATTCCTAGCATTAGAGAAGCAGTGCCTTTATTCGGTAACAACACCGGAGCTGCTGCACATGCTAAAGAATCCAGGTCTCATCAGAAATCTAAACACGTGTTATGGCGGTTTCATTTGATTAGAAAGATCATTTAAAGATGAGACATCTACCTGCAGCGTGTGGACTCTTAAGATAACATTACAGATCCATTTACTATAGCTTTAACCCAATAGCAGTTTAATCGTCACTTAGAGAATATGGGTATTAGATAATATGACTATTAGCTTTAGTTTAAGTGGGAGATTACAAGTACTATGCTCACAAGCAAATCATATTTGATATGATGTAGCATATACTTTGTAATCTTATTCATTTATTAATAAAAGAATTCATTTATTAAAGACATTTTAATTTATCTACATGGTTCTGTTATATTATATTTGATAAATCAATAGTTTTAAGCAATGCTTTTAGAATCATGATGATGATCATGCTAATGAGATTTAAATTTTTAGATAGCTTAAAACTAAAATTGTTCACAATCATTGGATTACTAAAAAGGGGATTAGTGAATCCGGATATATTGGTACATACTTTGCTTGCTCTTCGAAAGAGGATCATTGATCTCATAATCATTTGTGTGGAGACATTAAAGCAAGTATGTCGATGCTTATTGGAGAATAAGTTCACTGAACGTAGCTGGCTGAAAGAATACCTAATGGAGTTTTACTTGTCTGGCAATAGGAATACTTGTAGTGATAATAGTACAAGTGATCCTTAGACTTGATATCATCATAGTATCTTATGTATGAAGAATTATACTTCGACATGTCCCTTAAATCACTTAGGGTGTATCAAATGGTATGCTTGGATATAATAAGTTGTATATTGAGATCATGAATTATCAAAAAAGAATCTATCGCTTCAAGTAAAAGGAGAGAATGTCTTATGTGATTCGATAAATGACAATTCAGTGGTCTTTGACCAAGGCAAAATAAAATTAAAAAATAGTTTCTAATTTGTATTATTTAGAATTGTGCATTTCAAAATCAAAATACATATAATTAAATAAAATAAGACTTGACATTAATTCCATGTTTTATATTTAATTGGGACATTGTATGGCAGAAGGATTGAATTGTACGATATCTATTCACTGAAAGGTTCTTTTATGATTGATGTTTAAATATATATTATTTGGAAAGTCATTGCTGGCTAAGGGGTCTTACCCTTATTGAAAATAAAATATTATTTATTTAAATAAATTAAATAGTTTAATTTATTTATTTAAAAAAGATTACAATTGTTCCAATTGATTTATTCACAACATGTTTAATATGGAGAACTTAAAGGGTCACACCACAAAATAAAAATATTTATTGAAGAAGTAAATGACATCATCGTAATAATAAGTTAAGTATATTTAATTTATTATATGGTGATAAAGTAAATTAAATAGCTTAATATTTATTATTTAATAGTTTTGAAATATTAAATATAAATTAATAAGAGAAGTCTTATTATTATTACTACTAATATTTTTATTTAATTCCTAAAAGTGTTTGAGAATTAAATAATAAAAGTACTTTCATAAGTTCTTAATTGGATTAGGAACACAATTAATTAATTAAAATTAAACCATTCTCCTAAATAGTTTAAGAGGGTTGCCTACATCTATAAATAAGAGGAGTCTTATAATCGGTAAAGGTTACACATAGTGCACACACTTCCAATAGTTGAGAGAGTACTTATAATTTCTATAGAGATAGAAACTAGGGTTTTCCCAACGCCCATCTTCTTGAATGGATATTATTCCTTGGTGGATCACCTTTAGAGGCCAAACACTTAGGTAGTTAACGTTGATTAATGAAAGGAATCTAACTCGCTAAATTTAAGGAAAACACAAAGAAATTGGAGGTGAACTTGTACCTGAGGAAGCTTTGATCTATGAGGGTATGATTCTATATCTCCATCTCTTTCGTTTAATTGATAATTATCCATAAGGATGATCATTGTGATGGTTCGTATAAAACATTTAAAATATGATTTTATCGCACTTATAATATGTTTGTGTAATATGATTGCATGTTCGCGCTATATACAAACCTAATAGTTTTTACCTTTTTTATTTACCTTCTTTGAATTTTTCTTCTTTTCAGAAGAACCTTTGACCTACTTCCTTTTTCTTGGCAGTTTCATCTGTTAGTAAGACTTGGTCTTTCTTGGTTGGATAGTTACTGTCAATAGTTTTCAACATATTAAGCAACTCAGGTACGCTGATATCTAGCTTATTTATGTGAAAATTCACAACAAGTTGTGAGGAGGAGTCCGGGAATAACTGCAAGATCAAATCTTGGTTCAATTCTCCATTCGTGACAAAACCCAGTTATTCTAGTTGTTCAATCAAATTGATCATCTAAATGACATGTGTATGTACTGTAGTGTCGTTAGTTATTTTAGATCAGAAGAGCTCTTTAGATATCTGATATCTAGCAGACCTACTTTGTTCACCATACATAACTTGAAGTTGCAGCAACATAGTAGGTCATCCATTTTCTCGTGTTGACGATGTAACTCGTTACTCATGGATGCAAACATAATGCATTGAGCCACCTGTGCATTATCTTACCACTTTCTAAAAGTAGCAAGCTCTTCCTCAGAGATATTTTCTGCAACCGTTGCAATAGCTGACGTATTAATGACATAAGATAGCTTTTCATCCTTGACAACTATTCTAAAATTCCTTAAACACTCCGTATAATTAGGTCTAGTTAACTTATTAGCATCCAATATGCTCCACAGTGATAGTAAATTAGGCATTGTAAAATTCTATAAATGAATTTTTAATTTAACAACATTAGCATGTATTCATTTTATTAATCACCAGATTAATTTAGGTCTTTATTAAAATGGTGTCTCCCACCATTTCTTCAAACTATACTACCCTCCTTATATAGTTCGACAAATTTAATGAAAGATTCACTAGTGAGAATAAGGATCTCATTTCAAATGTATATAGTCTTGTGTGACACAACAAACTATATATAAATAAATAGGTAGACAACTCTTTATAAATCACAATGTAACTCCTTGTATTTTGTCTCTTAGATTATTATGATCATGTGTGACACATCCAAATTAAAAGTATCCAAGTTAAGTCCAACCTAGTACTTTCATATAAGTGAAGAGAAAAATAATGTCCTTGTGTGACACAATAAAATAACATTGTTCAATTTCTTTATAAGCATCAAATGTGGTAAAACATCTCAAAAAATTAATATAAGTCTTATGTGGCACAACAAACGTATAATGATTGTTTGACACTTTATCGTTTTATCATACTAGAAGGCAACGTTCGATATTCCAAATATATTTGAATGTTACAACTTAATATAATTTATTTAAGGGGCTTGTTATTATATGTCTCATCTTGTTTAGCACACATGCAAATACACACACACACACACACACACACACACACACACACATATATATATATATATATATATATATATAAAATATGCGTCATATTATTTAACATGTGAAGCATGTTTGATAATATATAATATATGCATGATTAACATGCACATATAGAATACTATATTTTACTCGGATTGTTATAAACTTTTATTCTAGTTTTGATCACTAGAGCCACCAAGTGAACCAAATGGTCAAAACTACGGTGCAAAAATAAAAATAAAATATAACTATTACATTTAAACATGGGCTTCATTACAGATGAGTTTTCAAGCGTTCCTTGTTCCTTGCTCTTTGCTTCAAATTCTTTAAAATAATTCTAACTATTCCTACTACAAAATTATGTACAATAAATAGAAACTTTGATCAGCAGTCAAGGGGAAGTACATAAGAGGGAGATAAAATTTACATCAAAAAAATTAGGAAAGACGAGGTACGCAGACCCCATTTATAAAACACATTCATTCAAGCATCTTCATAAAATAAATTCAATCATACACTAGTCAATAGTCGATAATTAATCTCATTTATTATCATGCATATCATCATATACATCAATAAAATATTCATCTCATGAAAATAAACATTCAATATATATATATATATGGATATCATTTAATGGGAAATTTTAGTTAGCATAAAATTCAATTTTGAATTAATATAAACTCCTTTATTTTAATCCAAATTCAAATCAAAATAAACTCCTTTATTTTAAGTTATTCAATTTTGAATAAAAATAAAGTCCTTTATTTTTAATTAAATTCCTAATTAAAATGAACTCCTTTATTTTAATTAACATGGAATTCAATTTTAAATAAAAATAAACTCCTTTATTTTAATTTTAAAATTGCTGGAAAAAATAAAATATGGAATTCAATTCCAAGTCAAAATAAAGTCCTTTATTTTAACTTTAAAATTATTTTAGAAAACAAAATATGTGGAATCATATTCATTATCAAAATTAACTCCTTTATTTTAGATAACATGGAATCATATTCCATATCAAAATAAACTTCTTTATTTTAGGAAACATGAAATCATATTTCAAATCAAAATAAATTATTTATGTTAATTAAAAAAATGATTCTATACTAACAATTATGCCCAATAAATGTGTTCTAAACAAATATCAACCTACATATTGAATCAAAATAATTAATAATTTGCATAAAGTTTGGCCTTGATACCACTGTAGATTTGTAATATCCATGAACATACAATCTAATTGCATATAAGTAGCGGAAGCATGACAAAATTAGAATTTAAAATTTTTACAAACCATAACAAGGATCAATCTTTATGTGCAATTATCAATTTACAAAGGAGATAGAGAATTATATACATCGACGTCGTGAAAAATTTCCTTTCTTTGGAATTCCTCTTTTAATGATTTCTTACCCTTTATGTTGAATTTCATTTGAAAGGGCGAGTTTAAAAAGAGTCCGACACAAAATGTCGACGATTTGAAAATTTAGAGTCGCCAGTTGGTAATAGTGAAATAGTTGTACCAACTCAACCGAATTTGAAAAGGTTTACACAAATGCCCAATTATTGGACTTTGTTTAGCTGGCCTTGAAAATCGAGATTCGTATAGTTCGGGGGCTTGATTAAGCTAGGGGAAGGTGTTAGACACCCCCCGACTTCCGTGAAAACACGGGTACCACGCCTTTTCAATTCCTATTAATTAATTTAAAGTGTGTGTGTGTGCAGTAAATTGTGCCTAAGTGCATTATTTGAAAGTAGTGCTATGCCTTGTTTGTACCTATATACAAAGGGTTTGACTTGTATAAAAGTTCAATTTTAAGCAATATATACAAAAATGATATTTTGAAAATAGGTTTTCAAACCCTTATACTCACATAGTAATTGAGTCATTTGATACTTCTATTTTATTCCGTATTCGACTTGATTTGATTTTATTCTCGATATGCGAATCATCTTCGACAAAATAATATACATATAAGTGTCGGACTCATTATGGGCATGAAAACCATCGAAGGATGTCCAAGCACCACATATATGATTTACAAGCTAACTATACAACTGAAAAAGGTCCATCGTGGGAACCTGATCTAGATCTGCCAGCTGGATCTTAGATCCCGTGGCTCCTAGGCTCACATGATATCATATGAATATCCTGCATAACGAGGATACTGAAATAAAATAGATATTTAATCTAAACAAAACAAAACAAAGGATTCATCAGTTAAATCCATGATTGCGAATAGCCAAGCTTCCCGTTCCCTCTAGATACAGATCTAGGTTCACGTGGTTGCTTAATATTTACAAAAAAACTAGAAAGAAAACTAGATTTAAATAAATCTTAGCCATTTTAGCTTAACGGTTCCAGTTTTACAACTTTTGAACCGATTAAAAGTTAGATATGGCTTGATTTAGATAAATCTAGTCCACAGATTTAAATATTATGGATTTACATTGAATGAACAGTTAAAACAAATATTTAAATAAAGTAAACAATTAATATATGTATATATATATATATATATATATATATATATATATATATCAAAGCAAGAAAATGGTTCAAATCTGATAAAATCTTACAGTGTCCTGCAAAGAAGGCTTCAGACCGCTTTTAGAGCTTGAAAACTCAGTTCACACCTGTTAAAATTTGATACGTCATAGTATATATGTATGCAAGTGTTTAGAAAGAAGAATATTGAAGTTTGGAATAATATAAGAGTGGTTAAGAGCTGAAATGGACAGAGTTTTTGTTAGATTTTGTGAAAATCATAGACACAATCAAATTGCAAAATAAATGGAAGTATGGCAAAATCAGATTTTAAAATTTTCATAAACCAATTACCCGAATCATCCTTTATGCATGTTATTAAATAGAACGAAGAATAAGAAGTTGTAGAATCATACCCTTGTAGATACAAGCTTCTATAGGTACGAATTCAACTCCTACTTCCCCACGATCTCCTTGAATCTCTAGGTAGATTCCTTCCTTTGATCAACGTTAGCCAACCAAGTGTTTGGCCTCTAGAGGTGATTCATCAAGGAAGAACAAGAATCAATAAGAAGGGTGAATTGGCTAAAATCCTAGTTTTCTATCTGTATAGAAAAAGAGCGCACTCTCCAACTGTAGCGCCCCCAAATTCAGATCCTAAATTACCATAAATCTGGTACACTAGTTCAAACTATTGCGGAAGATATAAACATAAATTGTCTATACATTAAACATTACATCTTAACCCCAAGGTCGAGAACCTTACTTAAAACCTGAATCAATATCGTATCTAACATACAATGTTATTATAATTCAATACAGTTACAAATCTAGCTGCACACATATTCCCAAGCTAAACTTGGCTTTGACTTTTCCTTGTATCTGACGTATTCGCCTTAATCTGTAATGTTTATCATGATATAGCAAGGGTGAGCAACAAGTTTGCCTAGCAAGTTTAAGTTCAATAAATTAAGGATATATCATGATGGAAAGATTTTGAATAATAGCTTGCTAACATTCAACAATATAATTTTGAATTAGCATGAACAAATTTTTATGACTGAACAAGCATTTAACATGAACACATATATCTGGACTGAATGGTAATGAAGGTGATCAGCCTTTCATACCTAATAAACATATGCAATACGCACAGAGTGCAATTAAATAATTCATAGACATGGCAATCAAAAATGATTAACCACAAGTTATATTTGAATAAACAACTCGAGGTCGAGTTAAGGAAGACTTGCCTAAATCGTTGATTATCATTACGAAACATAACTTAGCTTTATCTGAAGTCCTAATATTAACAATATCGATTTTCCAAGTTAGAATAATATCATCATAGTATAAAATAACCTAAACACATTACCACCTAATCCTATTAGTCTATACAGCATATAAGACCTAGTATCAAGTCAAACTATTGCAGTCTGAGTTGAATTCGGTACAATTCTGACATCCCGTCGGCCTAGTCGGATAACTACCGAGCCTAATATCCATAAGACTATCTAAATGCAACACAATTAACTTAGACAATTAATTATTTAGTCAAAATAATTTTCATAGGCTCATAATAATTTTCAAGTATTTATTATGATTTTTCAAAATTTTAAATCATTAATATTGTATTTACAAGAATTAAATACCCCATAATTCCTTTATCATTAATATTTATTTAATACCAAATATTAATGAAAATCATAACATAATATTATAATATATCAAAGTATTTTTAATACCTTAAAATCATATTTATATGATTTTAAACATTTAAATCCATTATCCGATAATTGACATTAATGTTAAATATTAATGTTTTTCATGACAACATATCAAAAGTTATATTTTATAACTTAAAATATTTGTATAACACTTAAATCATTTTTATATGATTTATAAATCATTAATTCTATTTTTCTATAATTTATTTAATACACTTAGTAAATAAATTAATTACCATTAATATTAATTTATTAATGAAATTCCTCACAAAATATTAAAAGTCACTAAAAATAACTTAAAATATTTAATTATATCATAATATAATTTTTCATGTATTAAAATTATTTTTTTAATATTATAATTAAATAAATTAAATACCATTTAATTTCCAAATATATTAAATATTTATGAAGTATAGTCAGAATAATTTAAAACTAATTTTTAGGCTTTAAAATAATTTTTAAGAATTTATTTAGTATTTTAATAATTAAAAACTATTTTTCTCTATTTATTAAATAAAATAACTAATTTCCATTAATAGAATGTCACTAAAGGGCCCTATAGCGACAGAACCATCGTTATATGTGTTCTTCACCAAACCCAGAACTACATAGGCAGTTAACCGAGTACCATGTTTGACCAAGGATAGATCTTTGGTCTTTATGATTTCTGGCTTGCTATGGTGTAAATGTTGTAGTATTAATGTCATACTACAATTCCAAACAACTTTCATTGTCAACACATAACAAACCTATGAGATCTAAGCTACAGAATTTGTTGTCAGGCATGTTCTTGAGTTTCTGGGCTGCCCAAAACTCAACTAGTTCCAAGGGTCCACTTTGTGGTTCAATTTGCTTGGTGTTCTGTTCTTTACAATGTTGCTCTTAAGGTCCAAATCTATAGTACTCATGTCATAGAGCCATTACATAGCATAACATCAACTTAGCAACATAACCTATTTAAGATATGGGCCAACCAAAGTAGTCAAGAAAACTGTTCTTAAACATTTCTGGGTTTCCTAGAAATGTTCTTGAGCAGTTTGGTCAACCCAAGTTTGACCATCATTAAATTCGATTCTGTTATGTATTTGGATAATCTAGAGGCATGTATATGCAGTACTCATGTCAGTCTACAAGTATATAACAACAACATGGCCAAACAACTTAACAACAGCAAGATCAGAGCTCTGCAAAAGCGTTGTCAGGCGTTCTGGGCAAATCTGGGCTGCCCAGAAATAGCCAGTCAATGCCGGTCAACACACTTTGACCCTTAATAACTTACAATCTATATATGATCAGGGCTTTATTCAAGTTCCAGATCAAAGACCTTATCACATACTACAAGTACAAATATTTAAACAACAAAAACTATAAACAAGTAAAGATCTATGGGGTCTGACATTCGGTTGTCAGACCACACTTTTCTAGTTTTCCTGATTTTTGAAATCTTTAATTTTGAGCATCTAGATGATATGGATCTAGGATGTAACAACCCAGATCACAAATATATACCATTAACAACATATTAAAACACTTAATCATAACATCTAACATAAGATCATATGATTTCTAAGTTTAGGGTTTTTATACCTTTTTAGCTTTGATCCTTGAATCTGACTTTGTGATTTGTTCCTGGCTTGCTAATGATCATACTAGTGACTGATTCACTTAACATTTTCGTGGCTAAGGTGAGAGAAAAGTTTGGTAGAGTGTAAGGATGCAAATGAGCTTTGTTTTGTGACTTTCCCTCTCTTTGATCTATATATAAAATGATGAAATTCCTAGGGCTGATCACGTGATCAGTTGTTGGCTGATTAAAGATGATTACTAGACCACATGGCTATCTAGGGTTGGTTACCAACCACTTACTAGGGCTAGATCTACACTCCACCTCATTAAAATGTTCAAAAGGTTAATTTGGTCATTGGACTTGTAAAGTAAATGGCATAAAGGTAACTTATCACAACCCTTAGGTTTTAATCCTTAGGGTTTGACCCTTATGGTTTAACCCTAAGGTTACACAAATTCAAATTCTAGGCTTTTCTAATTATGTTCTAAAAATAGAAAATTAAGATTTGAATAATATAATTAGGGTTTCCTAATTACATTAGAGTTTGCTAATCACATTCAAGCTTGCTAATTAGGGTTAATATCTCCTTAATTAAAATTGCTAATATAGCATTTAGTTTCCATAACTGTACATTAGGGTTTCCAGTTGAACAATTATGGTTTTCTAATAATCAATTAGGGATATCCCTAATTAAATATTAAATCAATAACATAAAAACCTTATACTTATTTTCAAACTTCCCAATTAGGTTTTAATATTCTGAATTAGGATTTCGAATTTCCGAAACTAAAACTAGGGTTTTCAGAACCGGTGCTATGGTTTCTTATCAGTCGATATGGTTTTCTAACTGAACGTCGAGGTTCTTAATATAATATTAGGTTTTGTGACTTATATAGCTTATCTAGTCATCCCTTGACTTTTAACCACATACTGTACACAAATATGACCATATACACGGAACTTATACACTTATACCCTTAACATTGTAAACCTTCACCAAAAGTTTTTAAATTCAAAAAATCCCTTTACATAAATGCCAAATCCATACACTTATTTCCTGTCTAGGTTTAATATTTAACTTTAATTAAATCTTTTAAGATTTTAATAAATATCTAAATTCTCGGGTTATTACCTTCTTCTAAAAATTTCGTCCCCGAAATTTACATTACACCTTACACCCTTCATACTCATCACTGTAGACACTCAAAATTTTTTGCACACCTGTTACTGACATTGCAGGAGGGCAGATTCATCTTTCAGAGATAACCCTGGAAGAGAACCCACATCTAGTCCGAATACTATCGGAAGCTCAATTTTAACCCCGGAACACACACTGGGGGTATCAATTTCAAACCCCGGAACACACACCGGGAGCATCATTTTTAACCTCGACGATAACCCCGAGGCCTGCAGTTCCAATACCAAAAATTCCACTGGAGAAGACCGATTCATCCCGAAGATAACCCCGAGATGTTCAGTCTCAGTCCCAACAATGGGAATAGCAGATCCCAACCATGGAGATAACCCCAAGGAAGGCAGTTACAGTTCCGGAGATAGCCCCGGAAATGCTTGTTTCAAATGCAATCAGCTTCAACCTCGGTGCTTACACCGAGGCACTCAGTACAAGACCTGGCAGTAACACCAGGAAGACATGCACACCTCAGAGATGACACTGAGGACCTTCAACCCTTGCAGCAGTCCAATCTCAGAGATAACCCTGAGCAACGTCTGCTTTTTCAGCCCAAACTGGAGATAACCCCAGTGAGGGGCAAAGTCATCATCTTACCACCTTGACGCCACATCATGCCGTCTCAACATTTTAGACATACATTTCTACACAGCAATTTCCCACAAGAACTAAGGAAAACCAATCCCAAGTGACTATTACGCAGGGTAATGGATATGATTTGAAGCTAAATACCGGAGGGCATCGTCCCATCTTCATGACTTCGTACAAACTCTAATCCCATATCATTGTGTAACTCTCGACAACGGTGGTCTGAAATAGGTCATATATACCTCAGTTGGATGCCCGGATTGTAATTCTGAAAGTTCGAGCGGACATCACGTTGCAAGTGTACACGTACTTTGAGACACCCGGGGCACCCCAAACAGCCTTAGGTACACCTGCGGTCCAGCCGTAGGTACACCTGAGGCTCCACCCTCTATAAATAGAGGGCTTGGGATGGCCATTTTGAAAAGAGAAAAGGCGAGGAAGCCCTGTCTAATTTGCTCTGTACTCACCCTAAACTGAGTGCTTTCTCATTTTAAACACTTGTAAGCTCATATATAGCTACTTTTTACCGGCGGGAGCCAAGTGTTCATCCATTTCAAGTTATTGAAGTCTTCTTTGGCAGCCCATTGTAAGCCTTCTTATACATTTTAAAGCCTTTCTCTTCATCTTTGCACACATCGTTCTTCACACTGAGAGTCGTGTTGTGTGTGTATGCCCGACCTTTGGTCCGTGGTTTCATTTCAGTTTGTATATATATATATATATATATAAGTATATATATATACATATATTTTTACATATGGACTAACATTATCGAGTTATGCCTCGATTGAGCCTAAACTTCGGTCTGGAGCGTTTAATGGCTTTCGTATATATATATATATACCTATATATATGAACTGTGTGTCGAACTCTGTTCGATGAGCCTAGACTTATGTCTGGTGCATTTAAATGCTTTCGTATACATATCTACCTATATATATGAATTGTGTGTCGAACTTTGTTTGATGAGCCTATATTTTACATCCAGTGCATTTACTACTTTAATATATGTATACTTATATATATTAACTGTTGTTAGACTTTGTCCGATGAGCCTTGATTTTATATCCGGTGCGTTTACATGCTTATATATATATATATATATATATATATATATATATATATATATATATATATACATTTTGTCCCGCCTGGAGTTTACTTCGTGGTGGTTGACCGTTTTTATAGCTTTTTGTACATTTCGTCCCGCTTGGAGTTTCCTCCGTGGCGGTTGATCGCTTTTACAACTTTATTTACATTTGTGATCCCCCATGGAGGTGCTTCGTGGTGGTTGATCATGTCTGTATATATATATATATATATATATATATATATATATATATATATATATATATATATATATCTGCTTACTGCGTTTATATCAACTATGGCATCATGTGAGCCTAGGAATCATGTGATCACAGATTCAGTCTACTGAATGTAGATTCGGTTCCCGTGATAGACATTGTCAGCTGTAAGCAGCTTATAAATTTATTCACGGTGTTTAGATTTCCTCCGATGGTTTTCATACCCATGAGGAGTTCGGCACTGCTTTGTACATTGTTTTCTCGAAGATGCTTCGCATCTCGAAAATAAAAGCAATCAAGCCGAACATTTAATAAAATGGGAGTGTAAAAGGTCTCAATTACTATTGAGCACAGGGTTTGAAAAACCTCTTTTAAAACCTCATTGCTATATCTTGTTTAAAACTGAATTTTTACATAAATTTAAGCCCTTTGTATATAGGTGCGAACGAGGCCTCGCACTACTTCCAAATAACAGCACATTGACCCCCAAACACACACACACACATCCATATAACAGTTTCTTGAAAAGTGGCGGTCACCGTGGTTACACGGATGTCGGGGGGTGCCTTACACATTCCCTTCGCATAATCAAGTCCCCGGACCCTAAATGAATCTCGGTTTCACCGACCCGTTTAGCAGTGTCACATCACTGGGTCAATGTGCAAACCTTTTCTCGATTGTGTTGGTACAACAAGTTAAAAAACCAACTGGCGACTCTTACAGTCCAATCGTCGACATTACACATGTCGGACCTTTTTCACTTGTTTTTTCAAACAAATCTCACCTAAAATGAGAACACAAAAGAATAGGAACACAAAAGAATAGGTAACGAAAAGGGACAAATAAAAATCCCGACGTCGACAGGTGGCGACTCTGCTGGGGACTCCAGTAAGAGGACTTAAGCCGCTATTACAAGCTTTTCAAAACTGTTGTATGCTTGTGTGTGAATGTTGCATTTACATTTATGATAAATGTGTACGAATGCATATCTTTACTGTGATTAATGCTTTACACTATATCTGCCTGTGATATTAGTGCTTTGCACATGTCATCATTTTCGTAAATGGTGAGACACGTTGTATGTGAATGTATGTTGTGTGGTCCCTCCACCAGGAGGCTTTCCTATCGGTGTTTGATTACTGGACTCGTAGGAAGACTAATTCCAACGAGGCTCAGGAAAGGCACCACCCAAGTTCGCTCCGGTTGAAAGACCGGATTAACTTTCCGTTGAGTAAATTGCGATGATTTGGGAACCTTCATGCCAAAATGTGGCCAGAGTAACCTAAGATAGGTCAGCCTCTGCTAAACCAAATGCGGAGGAAAGTCTCTTCATGCTTTTCATTTCAAGTCACTTGCTTTTGATTTACATTCCACATTTATCTCCATGTAATGAGAAATATGAAGAAATATATGCATATACATTCTATCCTGTATTACGAACAGCTAACATCCGTTTTGCAGGACAAAATTCCTAAAACGGACACATCACATAGCATGTTAACATTTACATCATCCCTAAAACTAAACTATGCCAATTTTGTCACAGGGAAGCATTCGGACCTGTTACCCGGTCGAAGTCCAAAAAGGCCACAGGCCTACAGCCAATCATGTTTTCATTTGACCAATCTAATCTAGTTTCTCGGGAAGAATTTGACGGATTAAGTTAACAAATTGCAGATTTGGCTGTTCTACTTAAAGAACTACATCAATATACTCAGGGTCCAAAGATACCCATATATGTTGATTCCTCCACACAAGGGGGAACTCAAGGTTCTGATAAAACCATTACAGTACCTGAACTGCACTTGGTTACCACCAAAAAAATTCATGATGCCACCCATCTCACAAGAGATCCAGACACCAATGACATTAGAAAGAAAATTCTTCAACTGGATGAGACCCTTCGCGCTATCAAAAGAATTGGAGCACACGGGAGTGTTTCATATGCCGACCTTTGTATATTCCCTGGTGTTCATTGTCCAGAAAAGTTCAAAACTCCTGAATTCAAAAAGTATGATAGATTAGGAGATCCTTATACACATTTGAAGGTGTTCATTAGAGAACTTAGATATTATGCAGAGGACGACAAGCTCAGAATGCAGCTGTTCCAAAAGAGTCTGACTGGAGAAGCCCGTTCATGGTATACCAGATTAGACAACTCAAAGATCTATAGCTGGGAAGAGCTAGCTCACGCCTTCCTCACAGAGTACAACTTCTAGTCTCAAATGGCTCCTGACCAGTATCAGAATACCAAGGTCAAGAAACAGTCCAATGAGTCTTTTAGAGAATATGCTCAAAGGTGGAGGTGCCTAGCTACTCAAGTAACTCCTTCTATGACAGAGTCAGAGATGGTCATGACCTTTATTGATATACAAGAAACTCCTTTCTATGAACGTGTCTTAGCTGGCATCGGTAAACCATTTTCTGAAATGATCAAACACGGAGAAATGGCTGAGATGGGATTGAAGTCAGGAATGATTCAAGACCTAGCTGCCCTTAAAGCTGTCGCTGAGCACATCCAATCCAGAAATTATGGAAAAAACCCCTGGAGGGTCCATAAAAAGAAATAGGAGGATGTTTCCCTGATACTACAGGGTCAAAAAGGCAATCAGAACATGCCTATCCAAAGGAGAAATTATACTCCCTTTCAAGCATAGTCGTCAAACCCTCCAATACCAAAAGGTAGAGAAGTCAAATGCCCTCGAGTGTTCACACCCTTAGGGGACTCACTCGAGAATATTCTCACTTTTCTGACCACTCAGAAGAAAATCACGCATCTTCTTCCACCATCCAGCCCTAATGGACGAGATTTTAATGCTGTTAGGAAATGTGCTTATCATGTCGGGGCACCTGGACATGATACTCAAGATTGTTGGGCCTTGAAACACAAGATCCAAGATTTAATAGACAACGGTGAGATCGTGGTCACAAACCAGATCAACCTCACGTGCAAGACAACCCTCTTCCTTCACACAAAGAGGAAGAGGTCAACATGATTAATTGGAGCACTGAACAAAGTTCCAATTTTAACAGTGAAACATCCCAGATCATCAAAGACGGTGTTGACAAATGGGATTATGTAAAGTTCCAATTTACGATGGAACGAAATATGAAAGCTCTGTGCAAGAAAATTGAGCAATTGGCAGAACTGGTGACCTATCAGTATCAAATCACACGCCAAATAGTCAGCCAGGAGCATGCTAGTCTCCTCCCCTTAATTAGGAATACTCCATCGTCACCTTCAAAAAATGAAACAATAGAGGACAAAGTGACGAAGAGAGCGACTGCCAAAGCCCGTCGGGATTTTGCCAATAGAAGGGAATTTACATACGTGGGCCAACCTATGGAGGAGATACTTTAGATGCTAATCAATGAAGGATGAATCACTTCCCTCCTACCTCCAATCAATCCCTGTTTAGGACGGTTTAACCCTGATGGAGTATGTCAGTATCACTCCCATTCTCGCGGTCACAACACGGAAGAAATGTTGGGCACTCCGCCACCTTATTCAGAACTTAATCGATAGCGGTGTCCTGCAACTGGCAGACAATGATACTGTGCTATTTGAGAGTGAAAATACTTTTCCCAATAAATGGAGGGGACTGGTAGCAGTTATATCCTCAGAGGCCGATAAGATTGTTGAACCACTCACAAATCAACTTAGAGGAATTAACAATCCTTTGAAAGTGGCTGCTCCAGAGCCAATCAATCTATCATTCCGACCACAATATCTTGTTGTCAGCTTACAGAAAGTTCCCTAGAATTATGGAGAAGCCGAAGGATCCATATGTCATACAACCGCTGCAATGTCGAAGGAAAATCCACTGTATCTTCCCCAACGGGTAATGAAGCCTGCTGTTAAATCAAAAGGGAAAATACCCATGGAGAAGATTGAAAAATTCCTTTGTGCTATGGGTCATAATGAAGCCAAGGTGGTTTTAAACTTAAGAGAAGCTCCACATCAAATTTCAATATTAGACTTTGTTTTAACTTCCGAAGATCACTGGAAGATTCTACTAAAGGTCTTAGAAGAAGCCAACTTGCCGAAATCAGTGGATGTGGAAAATTTTAACATCTAGTTGATCACATTTTCAACAACAATGTGATCTCTTTCACTGATGATGACATACCTCCCGAAGGGACCGGTCATTGTAAGCCATTGCATATTACGGTTTTGTCCTCCGAATACATGTTAGCTGGAGTCTTGATAGGTGGAGGTTCGTCTTTGAATATCTATCCTTATGCTACGTTGCTAAAGATGAACGTCAATCTCAACCGAATCCGAAGTAGCCATACGATCATCAAAGCTTTTGATGGATCCAGACGGAATGCAGTCGGAGAGATTGAACTGCCAATTGAGATTGGTCCACAAACATTTTGTGTGTCTTTTCACGTGCTCTAAATAGATACAGGATACAACCTGCTTCTAGGAAGACCGTGGATTCATATGGCTGGGGCAGTCCCCTCCACTCTTCATCAGCAACTTAGATACATTATCAACAATAGCCTAGTTACAGTCAACGCTGAACCGGAATGCCCTCAACAGGATGACATACCGCTTATCAGTTTCAATTTTGATGTTGAGCCGGTCAGTTTCCACACTTTAAAAGTAAGCAACCCTCAATATCATGCCATTGGGACACCATTTCCCATTCCCAAGATTTCTACCGAAGTGATGGCAGCTACTCAAGAAATGATGTCATTGGGACACCAGCCAGGACAAGGGCTGGGAAAAAATTATCAAGGTATTAAGCACCCGATTCAAGAGTCCGATCAAACTGGGATAGCCGGACTAGGCTATACCGCCAGTACCGGTTCTAGGAATCCACATAAGCATAAGCAGATTTCTTCCAATTCAGCTGTACGGCTATTACTTCCACCTGTACATCCAGAGTCCTCACAATCTCCAGTAAAGGTGCCAACCAACGTAATGGCTATGTTATTTCCTAAGCCGATACCGGTAAAGGAGAAGAAAGTTTTTGTTCCAGATCCCAAGGTGGAAGAAGAGGAACGAAGAATTAAGCAAGACATCGTCAGAATGATGTCAGGTGTACGCATCATTGTCCATGATGAACATACTAACATATATACCCTAGACAATGAATGCCCAGACGTAATGGTCATCATTTGGGAGAAGGAGGATGATGACAGCCCCTCCATCATGGCAGTGCCCCAGGACTTTGCCTTTACCAATTGGAGCATCACTCCTTGCATTGGTCGACAAGAGTAAAATGGGCAGGACTTCTTTCTGCCCTGTAGATATCATAACTACTTACTTTTCTGTACAGTATTAGCAGTTATTTTGTCCGTATATGCTAACATTATTTATGATTAAACAGTTTCATATATATTAAGTGAAAGCATATTTTGTTTCAGGACTCTAAACTTAGATGTGCCTGTACTTGCTGATAAGATGCCTCTTCTCCACGAGGATTGTAACTTTGATGAAAAGTTGGACTCAGACTTGCTGGAAATACAAGAGGACATTGAGGTGCCTTCGGAGATTAAAGAATGGGTCGAAGGCAAACATAGATCCAACCTTGATCAAACCACCTCTTTCAATCTTGGAACCTTAGAAAACCCTAAGTTAATCCAGATTGGTTCAGACCTTACCCCAAACCAGAGGAATGACATGGTTATGTTACTAACCCAATTCCCAGATGTGTTTGCATGGTCTCATGAAGACATGGTGGGTTTGTCCACGGACACTGTTCTTCATCACCTTCCCATTAAAGAGGGATTCAAGCCAGTCAAGCAGAAACTCAGGCGATTGAAACATGAATGGAGTTTAAAGGTGAAAGAAGAAATTGTGAAACAATTTCAAGCTGGTATTATCATGGTGTCCATATATCATGAATGGATATCAAACATCGTGCCCATGCCTAAGCTTGGAGGAAAGGTGGGAGTTTGCATGGATTATCGAGATCTGAACAAAGCTTGCCTTAAAGATAGCTTTCTCGTGCCATTTATCCACATTCTCATTGACAACACTACTCAATACGACATGTACTCCTTTGCTGATTGCTTCGCGGGGTACCATTAGATCATGGTTACTGAGGAGGATCGTGAGAAAACTGCTTTCATCACGCCTTGGGGAACCTTTTGCTACAGACGATTGTCTTTCGGCCTCATTAATGTCGGAGCTACTTATCAGAGAGCTATGATGGCTCTTTTCCACGACTTAATGCACAAAGAGATAGAGATCTACGTGGATGACATCATTTTCAAGTCCCAGTAGGAGGAGGACCACTTAGACCATCTCGAAAAGCTTTTCAACAGGTTGCGTAAGTACAACTTGAAGTTGAATCCATCCAAGTGTGCCTTCGGCATTAAATCAGGCAAGTTGCTAGGATTTCTAGTCAGCCATAAAGGAATCGAGCTGGATCCCACCAAAATCCAGGCCATTACGAAAATGCCCATTCCTCATACAGAGAAGGAAATACAGGGATTTTTGGGGAGAGTCAACTTTATTAGTAGGTTCATTTCTCAACTCACAACAACCTGTGAGCCTATCTTCAAGCTGCTAAGGAAGAACTACTCCATGAAATGGAATGATGAGTGCCAAAAGGCCTTCCTTACAATCAAAGAGCAGTTAGTTAAAGCTCCTATTTTGGTACCACCCAGGGATGATGTTCCCCTGTTTATGTACCTGTCCACAAGTGACAATGCCATGGGCTGCATGTTGGGTCAGAAAGATGATAGAGGCCGAGAACGAGCTATCTATTACCTCAGCAATAGTGAACACAAGTACACTCTGATTGAGAAGACTTGTTGTGCTTTAGCATGGGCTTCCATGAGGTTACAACATTACCTCCATGGGCACACAACCCATCTCATATCCCGCGTGGATCCTTTTAAGTATGTGTTCAGTAAACCCATACTGAATTGTCGGCTGTCCAAATGGCAGTTGATTTTGCAACAATTTGACATTGTTTACGTGATACAAAAGTCTATTAAAGGTCAAGGAATTGCGGATCAACTGGCCGCCGCACCTTCAGGGGATTTAAAACCCTTGGAAGCATATTTCCCCGATGAAAGGGTAATGACAATTCAACAACACCATCAGTACGATGCATGTCAAATATGGAAAATGTATTTTGATGGAGATTTTAATATGTAAGGTTCTGGAGCTGGAGCAGTTCTAGTATCCAGTACGGGGGAGCAGTATCCCGTCGCCGTTAAATTACAGTTTATCAGTACCAACAACACAGCTGAGTATGAAGGCTGTATCATGGAGCTAAAACTTTCCCGTTTAATGGGTATCAGACGGTTAACTGTCTTTGGGGATTCAGAGTTGGTAGTCAAACAATCCACGGGAATCTATCAAACCAAAGAGCTACGTTTGCTGCCTTACCATCGACAAGTTTTACAGATGATTTCGGAGTTCGAAGAGATCTCCTTTCTACACATTTCTCGTAATAGGAATTATTTCGTAGACGCATTAGCAACTTTAGCCTCCTTGATTCACATGCCTGATAAGGAACACATGCCAAGCGTCACATTTTCCCTGCAAAAGGTACCAGCCTATGGGAACTGTGTTGGAGAAGTGTCGGATGAACTACCTCCCATCCCACAACCTTGGTATCAGCATATCAAGGAGTATTTGCGAGATGGATCTACACCCGCTAAGGCGAGCCTGACTGAACAAAGGCAGATTCATCGACTTGCTATGAAATTCTACCTGAGCGGAGATGCACTCTACAAGAGAGATGTAGGACTAGGTCTCCTTAGATGTCTGGATAAGGATCAAGCTTAAAGGCTCATGGATGAGGTCCATAGTGGAGTATGTGGCCCACACATGAGTGGCCCCCTCCTTGTTAAGAAGATCCTCAGAACAGAACATTACTGGCTATCTCTCAAAGTTGACTGCAATGACCACGTCAAGAGATGTTATCAATGCCAAATGCATGGGAATGCTATCCACGCCCCTCCACGAGAGCTCCACAATATGAGTTCACCTTGGCCCTTCTCAATGTGGGGAATGGATGTGATCGGGCCCATCAAGCCCAAATCCAATAATGGACATCGCTTCATCTTCACTATGATCGACTACTTTACCAAGTGGGTAGATACAGCCTCCTTCCCCAGGGTTACCAAAGAAGTCATCATTGCTTTCCTCAGAAACAATGTTATTTGTCCATATGGACAACCAGAGGTAATTGTATCAGACAATGCTAAGAACCTCAACAACAAAATGATGGGGGAATTATACAGTAAATTCCACATCAAACACCTTAACTCCGTCATCTACCGTCAAAAGATGAATGGTGTTGTTGAAGCGGCTAACAAAAACATCAAGAATATTATGCAAAAGATGTCCGCCAATCACAAAGGATGGCCTGACTTATTGCTTCTCAATCTGTTAGCCTATAGAACATTAATGCGCACATCAACTGGGGCAACCCCCTAGGCATTAACCTATGGGATGGAAGCAGTACTCCCTATAGAAGTTGAAATGGAATCCCTCAAAGTGTTGATGGATGCTCAGCTGGATGAAGATCAATGGGTACAAGACAGGTATCACCAATTGTCTCTAATAGATGAAAGGAGAACCGCGACTATCTTCCATGGTCAGTTATACCAACAAAGGATCACCCGATCATAAAACAGAAAAGTCCGGCTACGGTAGTTTAAACAACATGACTTGGTTTTAAAGAAGATCCTCGACATTCAAGATCAGTCTAAGGGAAAATTTGCTCCTAACTGGGAAGGCCCATTTATTGTCAAGGAGGTATTGATAGGAGGTGCTCTCAGATTGCAGGAAATGGACAGCGATGAATTTCCATAGCTTATCAACCTGGACACCGTGAAACGGTACTATGTCTGAAATTACCATCAAGCAAACATCCTAGTGTTGGAGCATCAGATCATCAGTCATTCCAGTTCTTTAATCCTTTACCACATACAACTCTTTTCCACACTTTGCCCCTCAGGGAAACATACTCTTTAAGCCAGCAGCTTGGCTTCACTGCGCTCATATAACTTAGGTCATCCCACTACGGATTGAACCACTCACGTTTGCAGCTTGGCTACCCATACATGGGATCAAACTTCTCGTACCTGTAGTTTATCCATAACCTAGAATCAAACTTTCTCTTCCCCGCAGTCTATCTTGCACATGGGATTAATCTTTCTTCCCCGCAGTTTATCCTGCACATGGGATCACACTTTTCAACTCGCCCTGAGGGGTGAACTACGTCGACCTGATCTCCTTGATACACGGGAGTACATAGGCAACCATCTTCTGTATGGCCCGGTCGCAATAAACAAAAAACAACAAAAACATTTCTACCATTTTCTATTAAAAAACAAAAACCACAAAAAAAATTCTACAACCTTCGCCATCAATAAAACTTTTACACCCATTCTTTCATAAACAGCGTTGAACCTCTTACACCAGGTTCGAACTACGCAGACCTGATCTCCTCTTCAACAGGAGTACGTAGGTAGCCATTCATGGTTCGGTCTAACCCCCTACCTAAACACAAATACTTACCAATGGTATTGGGATCAAACTTCAATCCACCACATTTCATTGGCTTCAAACCAAAGGGATGGAATTACCTGAACTCCTCCCAAATAGGAGATTCGACGACCATCTAAGCTGCGGTTGTTCCTTGAAGAGCAACACCAATCCATAAGAGATTGAATTAACTAGGTTCCTCCTAAATAGGAGTACTGGCGACCATCTGTGGTGCGGTTAATCTCAAAGAGGAATGCCATAATCCTCTCCATATTTCCATACAGAAACCAGTCCCAAGACACCAAAGATGGTAGGGATGTACACAGATCCATGATCCATTCTGAACTATCTAGAGACAACTCAATGTCCATCCAGTAAGGAAGAATTCAAAATACATCAAGATCACAAGCCCTGAAGAAGCAGGCAAATATCAAGAAAGTATCAGAGCATATCTAAAAGGGAAGTGATCAAAAATATATTTCCCTGCTATATATAATGTTGTCTGATATACACAATGTAAACTATACATGACAAAATGGCTAAGCTAGTCTGTGCATGAAAATACAAGCCCATCTACAAATCAGTGTATATGCGAGTTAACAAGCTCAACATGGCATCCCTCTTCGAATAAGGAGGCAAAGTTATAGTCTCCTGTACGAGGATATCCACACTACCCAACAGATCTGCAGCCATCTACATGGTGACCATATGCTCATCGATATAAGTACTCATCTCTACGATCATGCCAGTGGTAAGGGACCTCACTGCATTACTATATGTGACGGCTACATCCCGGGCAGATATGGCACTATCCCGCTCAACTATCACTGGATCTCTAGTTGATCTGGCCTCATCCCGCTCAATAACAGCGACATCTCTATGAGCTAACGCCTCTTCCCTCTCTAACAAGGTCGCGTCTCCCCCATCAAGAGCTGTTAACATCAGGTCTCTAGCCTAATCTCTTTCAAAGGTCATCAGATGAAGATTTCGCTCAAGGTACTATGCTGAATGTTAAATCAAAACAGTGCTAGTACTAGGAGAATCTAAAGGAAATACTGGTAACCCAGTAGATGGCACCTCCTCTGTTTTAAGAATCAATATCCTCCATGGGCTTTCCACCATCTGAATCAATACTCGGTAATGTGGATACTACCTCAACCAATGCAGTCTCTGTCGCCATCCATGCGAAATACTCTACAGAATAACTTGGATGACTAATGGTGAAATAGCTATCTCACATTGATCCCAACATGCATACACACGGGATCGGTTCTCTGCCGAAAGATAGCGATAAGCTAGACGCTGCTCCAGCGCCCCCTCGAAAGGATGAAAATCCTGAAACTGGTCAAACTGTGACATCACGGCCAGTGGATGGTAAGTATTCATGCCCCTCAAACCAGCCAGAGGGATGTAATCCATGCCTGAATCATAAGTAATAAAGTTGTAAGGTGAGCTGAGCCCTGAGCACGACAATATACTAGACGGGTTTACAATATCAGCTAAGAAAGCGGAGCAAGACACAATATCTATACACTTCGTAGGCTGAAATGAATATGACATAGCTATATCATGGGTGAAACAATACCCATGCCGTCTAAATGTGCCAATCGGTCTCAGGTGTGACATAAACCACACGTATAGCATGATCGAACTGTCCGTAAACACTCATGTCAGATAAGTGCAACCGTATGTAGCTGACCTCAATGTCTCAGCTATAATCATCGGTATGATGGTACGACCCTCCCTGAGAGCTCTCACTACCATGATAACTCCTATGTCCAACTCATCCATATACCGTGGCATGTAGACATATGACAGTACGCACAATAGCAGTACATCAACCCTAGCCAGACTCCAATAAGCCTCCGGTGTGGTGAAATCCCTGAAATGTCATCTATAACTATCCTCAAAGCCAAATCTGTCAAACAAAAAATGCTGGGATATAACATGGCCAGATGTAAGCTCATCCTGCACCACCCTACGCCTCAATCCAGTAAGGGTCATGAACCGTCGACTCATTTTCCCTAAAGCCATATGCATGCAAGGTCTGTCCAATGGCAGCATCCTCAACCGTGCGTACTCTTCTAGAGTAGGAGTCAACTCCTGGATCCTAAATCGAAAAACCTGTCTCTCCGGTATTCAGTGCTCCAGCATGCCCTCCCCGAATCCTGTGGGAACCTGAAACATCAAAAAGGTCTAGGTGTGTTGCAACAGCTGATCTACGGTCACCCTATCTGAGGGTGACATACTATCATACCAATATCTCAAACGGGATGCCACCAATAATGGCGGGGTGTGATCTATGCGGCTGACTGTCGAAGAAGACATCTGTTTGGGCGGTATAATAATACCATCCATGGGTCAATGCTGATTATCTCTGGACATACATACATATGCATAACATGATACATGCATAATAGATAATAGATGTCAATATGATATAGGGAATGGAAAAACTATACATATATTCGAAAGTATATCATCGTCTAATATATCATCTCTGTACAACTAAAAATTCAGGGAAATGGGGCACAGACGCCCTACCACTAACAGAGGCCTATCAAAAGATATAGCGAGAATGGGGTACAGCCACCCAAATAGCTAACAGATGCCTATCAAAAGAAATAATGAGAATACACATCAGAAGAAGACAATGGTATCAATATCTACATCATCAATCCAGTCCACCTGATGTAACTCCTCATAAGTCACTGGATCTCTATCAACAGGGATGTCAGGCCTATACAAAGGAATATCTGCGCCGGCAAAACCAAATAGGTCATCTGAGGGGCAAGCTCCTGTGCTGGAAGGATCAAACGAATCTGCCTTTGCTGGATCTCTGCCCAAATATCGAATAAAGAAATGTTCCCGCTCCAGTCGCTGGGTCAAGCTGTCAATCTATGACACATGAGTCGGATCTCGGACACAGGCGAGCCAATCCGTTATCATCACTGATTATGGAACCATATCCCCCATGAACTGAGTGGCGCGGGTCTGGGCTCCAATAGTACGAGGGATCCACTAATGCTGGAATACATCCTGAGTGCAATGACCCTCTGATAATGGAAAATTGTAGACACCCAACAATGGGATATCAATGATGGGTGATTGCGACATAGGCCAATAACTCCTGGCAGGAGGCAAGACCAGAATACGGATCTCCCATGTGGTGCTCCTAATAGCACGCTCTCCTAAATAGAGCTCCCATCCTCCATCTGTAAAGAGAGGAACCCTACGGGTAGAAATCACGTACTTGACACCCGTCGGGTACCCATCCTCAAATCTAGTGGCCAAATGCCCCCCAGAATATGGAATCTATGTGATGACATCCGCTGTCAACAACTCCAACTGTAGGCAATAATGAGTGAAACCCTTAGCTACAGGGACCTCCGCGAGTCTGGAATGATGCCATCACCGTCCTCGTGGGTAGGTATCCAACCCTAATACACTCACTGGACGTAAACATGGGAGACTCTCATATGCCCAAAACTGCCAATATAAAGGCAAACATCTGCTATCAGTTAACACTCTTAACCTATACATAGTAAATGACAAGAGAAATACTTACCAGCAGAAATGAGTAAAATCCTAACCAAGCCTCGGTCAAGCCCTGCGAGCGCATACGCATGCCCCCTGAGGAAATAGGCAAAGGTGTAGGAGCCCCAATCATACTCTCCTATACAGTCCACATGTCGAGCGACGCTAATCAAAGAGAACGACACCGTAGAATAGTTATCTACTATGAAGCAGCCCCTAATGATCATCAGGAACAATCACCGAAGAATGCAATCCCTGACTCTGACATCAGTTGGTATGGGGTCACTCAATAGCCCACTCATAGCATCTATACTCAAAGGACCTGCACAGACAGTCCTGCCATTGAGCGCCTCCGCCGGAACTCCTAACAAAGATTTGACGATAGTCGGGGTAATATCAGCCGTGCAAGGCACTGGCACTGCTCTAAACTCCATACTTGTGATAAACCGCCAATCTATCGGTGTCATCATCACCTCACAATCCAATAAATAGAGAAACTGGGTCTGGTGAAACCAGTGCTCAGACAATACCCTGAGGTAACCCCAGGGACAACGACGGGGAAGGATGGAAAAGAATGCTCCAAATCCCCAGTCATGCACAATCGCTCTATAGTTAGGATGAAGCACATGGTATATGGAGTTAATGCTAAACCAGTTTCCTCGAGGCTGTATAAAACTGGGAACCTGCGAAATGCAGATCAACATTAAAACCTTTTTATCCTCATCAACAGGACAGAAGGAAGATTAAGATCTAATGTTATACCTCGTTGGCGTGCAAACACGTCGAGGGATGTATGCTCAAATCACCAAGAAGTTTTGGGTTTGCCACCTGAATACTCAAGAGGTCCCTACGGGGAATATATGCAGCAACAGCAAGGGCCGCAACTAGAACATCCTCCTCCTCATCCTCAACGTCTGGTACATCAACCCGGACTGGACGTATCACTGACTCTACCAACCGACGAGGCTATCTAACGGAACGGGGTCGAGGCACTTTAGAAGCCCTCTTCCGTACACCAAAAGTGGTCCTACGGGAGCTACTCGACTGATTCGGATCCATAATATTTGGATAACAAGTCTCCAAATCACCTCAGAAAGGGTGTGGTATTTTCTAACCTAGAGCTTTTCAAAATGCATTTAATGACTATATGCATGCATACATCATTTTAACATACATCTATAGTAGAGTTAAAAATGCACGACTACTTAATGCCTACATTTTGAAAATTTTGCCATAGTTTCCTCTATAAATGCCACATGCACATAGGCATGACTAGATGGCCATTTAGTAGCACACCAGCCTACAGTTATACACATTCTATATGCATTAAATGTTAAAGTCAGCAATCCATATGGGTAGCCTATTACCAGGATTACTTTACTTTTTCACCTTTGCTCATTTGTCCTCCAATAGGATAAGAAATAGCAGAAAAAAGGTGCCAATTTGACTGCCTCAAAAGTCAAATTTTTTCACATCAATATGTTAAGAATGGTTTAATACTAACATTTACTGTGTTGAATAATTTTTATCAAGTCATTTGAGCATACATAATCACTACTATGTGTTTAGATGCATTTCATGTGATAAATCATTTTTCAACGGATAAAAACTGGAAAAAAGTACATGTATACATTACCAGGATAGTGTAGAACACTTGTACAGTAACAGAATTTGCAGAAAGACGTCTAAACTTAGCAAATCTGAGGAAGAGCTCTCGGATTTCCTTCGCGGCGCAACTTGAAAATGACTTGAGAAAGCAACCTACAGGATTTTAACATCCACGGTTGGCCGCAGGTCCATCAACGACTATAGAAGGTGTACCTGCGACATCCCTACGTGGGTCCCACCCCTCTGACTCGGTCCAGTTCGAGTTACAAAGGAGTTCTTACAAGCTGAAAAGGCTAAATCATGGATAAAAACGCTACGCGATTGAGCAGAATAGCCTAAAACCCTGGTTTTTTTGGACCCAGTTATGGCTTTCATATCATTCATTGGTATTCGCCCGAACACACATAGGGTATACTATTCCAATGATCCCCATCATTGCATATCACAGTTGGCAATACCGTACAGAGGTCCAATGCCATCAATTTAGGGTCGTCACCCTAATCTTTTCAAACAGATCCCCGACCGGGGTAACAACGCAATCTCAAAAAAAGATCCTCGGCGGGGGTTACAACGTAATCTCAAAAAAAAAAGATCCCCGACGGGGGTTACAACGCAATCTTAAAAAAATATATCCCCGACGGGGTTCACAACGCATGGTCATCTGTCCATAAACAGAATCCCCGACGGGGATTACAACGCATGTTTCCGTTAATACACATATCAACGAAGATCAAGCAACCTTGACATCAGTTCAGCTATTGGCAAGTAAACCCAACGTCGCATCAGAAACCATCCAATGATTACATCAGTTGATACACACATCAACAAAGCCCAAGCAGCCTTAGAATTTATCCCCAATAGGGAGTTCATCCGTTGATATACACGTCAATAGAAGATCAAATGTATCCCTGGTGGGGGTTACAACGCTTGGTCAACCATTGGTTCACACGTCAACGAAGGTTAGGCAACCCTGACAACATTTGCTGTTGGCAGTAAATCCAGCAGAACATTGATATGTCCTGGCGATACAAACCAGGAAGGGTCAACATCATCGTGGAGGGTCGACGATGGAACATGTTATACACATCCTCAAACAGACAAAGTTTTATCCCCACAGATCTCTTGTACACTAGAGGCACATCTTTGGAATAAAGTCTGTATCCAGGATTAAGGACTTTGGTGATAGCCCCAACGTCAACATCCTGATAGGTTTGGATCACACGCCCAAGCTTGCTGTCATTACCACCACAGGAAGCCGGCAATCATCCCCAGTATGTTGGAAAGTAATTCATATGCATCATACATTCGCATCATATTGCTCCATATTACACCATGTTTATCTTGTTGCATTTCAAGTGTCTATGATTCTTTATCCTATCCATGCCATTGCATTGCATGAATATGATAAAGAGGGGCATCTGTAGACACTCGAAATTTTCTGCACACCTGTTACTGACATTGTAGGAAGGCATATTCGTCTTTCAAAGATAACCCTGGAAGATAACTCACATCCAGTCTGGATACTACTGAAAGCTTAGTTCCAAACCCGGAACACACATCGGGGGTATCAGTTTCAAATCTCGGGACACAAACCGGGAGCATCATTTTCAACCTCGGCGATAACCCCGAGGCCTGCTGTTCAAATACCAAAAATTCCACCGGAGAAGATCGATTCATCCCAGAGATAACCCCGAGATGTTCAGTCTCAGTCCCAACACTGGGAATAGCAGATCCCAACCTTGGAGATAACCCCAAGGAAGGCAGTTACAGTTCTGGAGATAACCCCAAAAATGTTTATTTCAAATGCAATCAGCTTCAACCTCGGCGCTTACACCGAGGCACTCAGTACAAGACCTGGCGGTAACACCAGGAAGATAGGCACACCTCAGAGATGACACTGAGGACCTTCAACCCTTGCAGCAGTCCAATCTCAGATATAACCTTGAGTAACATCTGCTTTATCAGCCCAAACTAGTGATAACCCCATTGAGGGGCAAAGTCGTCATCTTGCCACCTTGACACCATATCACGCCGTCTCAACATTTTAGACATATATTTCTACATAGCAATGTCCCACAAGAACAAAGGAAAACCAATCCCGAGTGACTATTACGCAGGGTAATGGATATGATTTGAAGCTGAAGACCGGAGGGCAACGTCTCATCTTCATGACTTCGTACAAACTCTACTCCCATGTCATTGTGTAACTCTCGACAACGACGATCCAAATTAGGTCTTATATACCTCAGTCGGATGCCCAGATTGCAATTCTAAAAGTTCGAGCGAATATCACGTTGCATGCGTGAACGTACTTTGAGACGGTAGGGCCCGCGAAGCCCGAGGCACCCCGGGCAGCCTTAGGTACACCTGCGGCCCAGCCGCAGGTCCATCCTCTATAAATAGAGGGCTTGGGGTGGCCATTTTGGAAAGAGAAAAGGCGAGGAAGCCCTATCAAATTTGCTCTGTACATACCCTAAACTGAGTGCTTTCTCATTTTAAACCCTTGTAAGCTCATATATAGCAACTTTTTACCGGTGGGAGCCGAGTGTTCATCCATTTCAAGTTATTGAAGTCTTCTTTGGAAGCCCACTGTAAGCCTTCTTATATATTTTAAAGCATTTCTCTTCATCTTTGCACACACCGTTCTTCACATTGAGAGTCGCGTTGCGTGTGTATGTGTGAGGACCCCAAACTCGGGTACTTGAAACCCGAACTCGGTTCTTCACGATACCATTTCTATGAGCAGAATAATACTAATAATAATAACAATAATATAAATATCAAACTTAACTTGCATTTATCAAAGTCTAAACCCAAGTACGTAATCTTCAAACATTCATTATAAACCATGATAGATAATATATATCATTCTTGTCTTAATAACATTAAACTATTACATAACATAGTAATTCGTTCATTCAACAACCTTCACTTTTCCTTTGCTCTTATCAGAGCTCTCTAGTCGTTCGCACTTAGCTGAAAACATTTAAATTTAAGCAAGGATGAGCATTTGAGTGCCCAACAAGTAATAGCAATTATATATATATAAGCTGAAAGGATTTAAATGTTTTCTTTGTACTGTTCTTCTACAACAAGTAAATAGTTGTGAAGTATTCTAAACCGATAATAATAACATAACAACTTTCTTTTAATTTTTTTTTTGAAACTACATAATGACTATAACTGGGGTTATGGTGACATGCCATGAACATTGTTTTCATTTTCGAAAAGGTTAAACAGAAATTCATCTGTAAACCGACATAACTTACGGGCACGGGAGGTGATCAGCCCGTTATGCCCTGCATTGATCAATACTACATTACAAGAACGATAGGATCGTTCACTCTGTTCCGCCTTGGGCGCATAAACGTTTTCCCGTGTAGGGATGTTCATACTTGTCTAAGTTCTAAATCAAAGGTTTTATCTTGTTTCAACAATAATCTATAATTCAACATATATATATATACGGGTAATTGACAAAGGTATATCAACATGTGATTAAATACAATGATTATCCAAGTGGGGACACTTGGATAACCATTTACAGAAATTAACGAACAGAATATATATATATCTAAATTACCATATACTAACATGTTGATAAGCAATGAGCGTATATAATATAAGGTTAATAATCTGTACAATAATAATATTGTTTAGAAACATTCTTACTCATGTCCATTGCATAAAGAAAATGCAAAGGTTAGATACTTGCCTGAAGCGTTGCTTACAACTTGTAATTAAGATCTATCGCTTATCTCACGACCTAACATTAATTAGATCGTTCATTCGATTAGAACAACATACTATAACACACAACACTGCTTATTGCAGTCAGCACATACCCTTATCACATTGGCACATAGATTTAACAACCATTGAATCACAAGTAATCACGTATCTAATCACATTATCTAAGTCCAGATCACTTTCTGAAACATGTCGGTGTACCGACAACTTTATCAGGTATTTATCGAGTCTAAGACTCTATTCTGTAACTCAATATCTGTACGTATCAGTCATATTATTTTTAAATGACTTATAATAATTTTAAAATATTTATTATGATTTATCATAAATTTTCAAACATTGGAATCAAATTTAATATGATTTAAATACTAATCAATTTTATTATCATAAATATTTAATTAGTATTAAACTATTAATGAAATCATTTCTAAAATATTAAAGTTATTTATAATAACTCAAAATATTTTTAAAACATTAATATTTTTAAAACATTTAAAATCATTTTTAAATAATTATCATTAATATTAAGGTATTAATGTTTCATTTATCAAAATATTAAAAGTCATTAAGTATAACTTAAAATATTTTTAATTCATTTATATCCCTTTTAAATGATTTTTAAAGTAATAAAACCATTTATAAACTATTTATTTAATATAATTATTAAATAAATTTAATATCTTTAGTAATAACTTAATAATTATTAATATTTAATTATTAATGAAATTATCCTTTAAATATTAAAAGTTATATCTTATAACTTAAAATATTTTTAAACACTTTATTTTCATTTAAAATGGTTTTTAATATAATAAAATCATTTTTAATTAATTAATTTAATTCATTTAGTAAATAAATTAATTACCATTAATATCAATTTATTAATGAAATTTATCACAAAATATTAAAAGTCACTAAAAATATCTTAAAATATTTTTTTATATCATAATATAATTTTTAATGATTTTTCTAATATTAAAATTATTTTTAAATAATTTATTTAATATTATAATTAAATAAATTAAATACTTTTAATATTCTAAAAATATTAAATATTTATGAAATATATTTAAAATAATTAAAAACTAATTTTCAGAATTTAAAATAATTTTTAATAATTTATTTTGTATTTTTAATAATTTAAAACTAATTTTTCTATTTTTTTATTAATTTCTAGAAAATAATAAATAATCTGTCGCTAAAAACCACCTATAGCGACAGAACCGTCGCTATAGGTGTTCTTTATGTTCTTCATGCATTCCCAGAACTTCATGCTAGAAACCGAGTGACCATGTTTGACCGAAATTAAATTCGTGTGTGATGTGATTCTGGACATGTTGTTGTTCAGATAATGTAGTACAAGTACAAGAATAAACAACATCATCAAAACATGCATAACCAACGAGATCTGTAGCCTTGAACAAGCTGTTAGAGCTGTTCTTCATTTTCCAGGTTACCCAGAAATGAAGAACAGTTCGAGTGGCTCGTTTTGGGCTTCCACAACTTGTTGAGCTTGTAATGTTATTGTGATTTAAAACCTGCAGTGTGTAGCCAACATGTAGGACAAGAGATCCATCACATATAATCACCATAACATCAACAGATCTAGCATATTCATACTAGTCAAACCATGTCAGACGAAACGTTCATCTGTTTTCTAGGTTACCCAGAAAACAGAAAACATGCTCGAGGTACCTGCTTTGACCAAACCATGTACTCATAATATTTAATGTTTAGATGCTTTTAAGGCCTACATATGTAGTATAACCTATATACTACAACTTAGATACATAAACATTATCAAAACACTAATACACTGTCAGATTCAGGCCAGTTCTGGGCTGTTTCTGGGTTACCCAGAAATACCTGGTCATGACCGGTCAACCACGTTTGACCTTGAATATCTTGCTACCTAGACCAGATCTAAGTCTGATTTCAAGTTCAGATCACAGATCACATACTAGACTACAACTACCAACTTTCAAAATACAAAGCACATTAAAAATCATAGAGATATAAGGTCTGACATTTCTTGTCAGACTTTCTGGGCAAACACTGGGCTCCAAAAATAGTCGGTCAATGCCGGTCAACCCACTTTGAACTTAAATAACTTTTAATCTACAACAGATATGACTTTGATTCTTTTTGCAGATTAAAGACAACATTGCAGGCTACTACTAACAACTTAAAAACAACACAAAACATAATCGAGCCAGGATCTGTGGCCTCTGACATTCGTTGTCAGACCACAGAACTAAGTTTTTTCTAAATTTTTAAGATATTCAAATATGAGCTTCTAGATGTTATGGATCTAACATCTAGCAACCCAGATCATCCATAGACACTAGATTTAACATGTTTAACACAAAAAAACTAACATCTAACAACAGATCATTAGACAAAAATCATGGCTAGGGTTTATACCTTCTGTGAACGATTCTTGATTTCTGACTTCTGATTTGTTATAGCTGACCATGGGTCTTTGATTTAGGACTGATATACTTGTATATTTTGAAGGTTAGAGAGAGAGAGAGAGCTTAGTTTGAGAGTTGTGAAAAATATAAGTAACAAATGACATTTCTCTCTCTTCAAATCTATTTATACAACTTGAATGCAATGTATTTGGCTGGTATAGGTGACTTGTTGTTGTTATTTTGGGCACATGGGGTGGTTGAAGTGTTTCAACCACTCAACCTATTGTCAAAACCTATTTGTTAGCCAAAATAATGCATTAGGGGCAAAATGGTAAATTGATAAATCATTTAATGGCAAAATTGGAACTTGGCAAGCCCTTAGGGTTTAACCCTAAGGTTTAGCACAAAATGAAGGATTTTCCCACTAGGGTTTACACAAAATAAAAATTAAATAAAAAATTAAATAAATTTTAGTTTCTAAAATTTTGAAATTAGGATTTTCTAATTATGATTAATTTTCTAATTACGCTATAAAGGAACATTAGGGTTTAATATCATATAATTATCATTAACATTGCTAAAATAGCAATTAGGGTTTACGTTTTTGATAATTAGGGTTACAAATTTATAAATAGGTTTTCCAATTATCAAATTAGGGTTTAAAATTTTAGAGTTTCCAAAATTTGCAATTGAAATTATAATACTTGCTAATTAATCACGTTAACACAATTACAATCAATCTCGAACACTCATTTAAATTTCAAATTATGATTTCTCATTTCCAAAAATTATTTAGGGTTTCTAGATTATAATTTAAAATTTTCTAGAAATTAGGGTTTCTATAATTTTAATTAGGGTTCACCTAATTAATACATTTAATACACGACATTAATTATATATCACACTTATAAAATAATCTTGCACTCTAATTTAGATCTCAAATTAGGGTTTAGCATTATTACTAGGGTTTGGTCATAATACACCGTAATTGACCTACCATTATCAATACAAAAATACAGTACATATTCATAGCACTGAAAAATCAAAATATAATTAATATTATATTATTATTCTCATACCTTGACAATAATCCAAAATTAGGGTTTGAATTCCATATCTGATTTATTCTTCCTATTTAACCTTAATAATTAAGGTAAAATAATTAACTTAATAGCATGTACTAAAAATTCATATAATAAAATAATTATTATATTTATTCTAAAAATCACTCCATATATTATTTAAATAATATATTATTATACTTTCATGGAAAATAATTAATAAAAACATTTCTAATATAAAATTAATTATTATAAGAATGTACTTTATAAAAATCAATAATTCTAAAATAAAATTATTTGTAAACATTTATGTAATAAATATATTTTTATTTACCACATAAATATATATATATATATATATATATATATATATATATATATATATATATATATATATATATATATATATATATTATCTTGTACAAATCCTCATCCTTAATATATAAAAAAAATTATACGCAAAATTTCTTATTTATTTATATAGAAATATATCGGGTTGTTACATTCACCCTCCCTTATAAAGATTCTGTCCCCGGAATCACCGCTTAAAAACGTATACATACACGGCACATAGCATACATAATCATTGCAAGCAGATCTCGATTAACTTTGATCGAACTGATCTTTATCTATTCACATAAATCTTGTCTTTCTGATTAAACGGAAAAATTAGTTTCTAAAAGAACTCAAATTCCTCCTCAAACTTTCTTTATAAAATAATTTACTATATATAGGAAAATCATGTATAAGAAAATAAAAGGCATACGAATAATACTTAGAGTTGCATTGCCAGCTGCTGTTGTGTCCTGGACTGTCATATTATAGACCCTTGCCGTAGATTTTGTCGGCTTGTTCGACGAAGTCGGTCCCGTGATTGCTAAAGTTTCGCTTCCAGTGCCCGTGTTCACACTTCCTGTCTCCACCCTCCTCTTCGGACAATCTTTCACCCTGTGCTCTGTCGATCCGCATATAAAACATCCACTATTCATCCTAGGATTCGGGCAGTTGAGAGAGATATGGCCCTCCTGCCCGCACTTGTAACAAACAAACTTCCCTTTCAAACATTCTCCCGAGTGATTCTTCTCACATATCTTACATGGCACTATCTGTTTCTTAACACCTTCCTGTTTCACTTGTACACTTGCAAAACCGCTCACCTTCCTCTTGCTATCTCTACTCCTGCTCCTACTATTAACTTCTACTTTTCCAGCTCCTTCGGTCTTACCCTTATTCTTCCTCTCCTTATTATAAACTCTTATGGCCTCACTTCTCTCCTCAGCTATGATCGCTTTCTCCATGAGTGCTGCAAATATAGGAATTTGCAACACCGCCACCTTGTTGTAGAGCCAGGGTTTCAATCTCAACTCAAACCTTCTCGCTTTCCTAGCCTCCGTATCGACTTGATGCGGGGCAAACCTAGCTAACTCATTGAATTTGGCGGCGTATTCAGACACCATTATATTCTCCTGCTTCAACTTTAAAAATTTAACCTCCATCCTCGCCTGCATACTTGGTGAAAAATAGTTTTCGAAAAATAAAGTTTTAAATCTATCCCATATGACTACACCTTCTCCTGCCCTAGCTTGATTCGCTTCCCACCAAAAATTTGCTTCCCCCTTCATCATGTAGGTGGAAAAAGCAGTCTTCTACCCTTCATCTACCCTAGCTACCACAAACGCTTTTTCAATTTCCTTAACCTAAGTTTGGGCTTCAACAGGGTCAGTTGTACCTTTGAATTCTGGTGGTCCTACAGCCTTAAAGTCTTTGAAGTTCGCTAAGCGGTTGTCCGGCTGGTTTCCAGCGACTGGTATTCCCTGTTGCATAGCCTGAGCTAACATGTTTCCAAATTACTGCATTGGATCAGCTTGTTATTGTCCCTCAATATTATTGACAGACTCTTCTGCCCTTTGGTTGCGAGTTCGACGTCTTGGCGGCATTATCTGATTAAAGAAAATCATAACTTTAACTTACATTCTAAACCTTATTGCATAAGTTTAATATTTTAAACTTGTTTCATCATTCAAACATAGGTTCATATTCATTGAACAAATATTTTACATAACATAGCACATAATGCTTTAAACATTATTCATCCCTTTGTGACTACAAAAGTCGGGATTTACAGTCTTAACTTAATACGAAAGACGGAAACATTACCCTACACAGACATACTTATCATATATACTACATTAAACACACCTACACAACAAAACCTATACTACCTATTTATTACACCTCTTCCTTGGACAACCTTTCGCTTGATGACCTTCCATCCCACATATAAAATATGCTCCTGGTTTGTAGTCGGGACAATACAGAGTAGTATGTCCTTCATAACCACAAAGATAACAAATTCTTTTTCCTTTCTTCTTATCAGGTTTTCCTAAGTCATGGTCTTCTATCTTTCTTTTCCCCTTCTTGCTCGGAGCTGCACACGAAGTGTTGCTTGTGGCTCCCATCTGATCAATTTGGATCTTAAGCTTATCTTGTCCTTCCATTGTTTCTATTAACGCTTGACGTAACTGATAGTTCAACAGCTTTTCTATCTCCCATAGCCTTTCCAGAGAAGAAACCTTGTTCTTCAGATTCTGAACCTCTGTTGATGCTTGATCAGCTTCAACTTTAGTGTCTGAATCGCTATCTGTCAGCTCCACCATCTCCGGATCTGGTACTATATTTTCCACAATAACCATATCTTCTGAGTTATTTTCATTGTGAGCCTCTATGTCAGCTATCGGCTTAGATATTGGCTCCTTCTTTACGATCCGAGGGTAATCGAATCCTTTTTCACCTAACATTTATACACATAAATTATCCTAATTAGCATATAGTATATACATACAGCAAATAAGAGTTCTATATAAGTTCCTTTTTATTTTGTTTGACGATGAATTTAGTCAATTCATCTCTTTTTAAACTCTATATGAGTTATTTATATTTTCAATGTTTCCCTCTGTTCTAAGGTTATAGCCTAAGGTCTAGCCCACCTAAGATTTTTAACCCCTAAGCTCTGATACCAACCTGTGAGGACCCCAAACTCGGGTACTTGAAACCCGAAAACAGTTCTTCACGATACCATTTCTATGAGCGGAATAATACTAATAATAATAATAATAATATAAATATCAAACTTAACTTGCATATATCAGAGTCTAAACCCAAGTACGTAACCTTCAAACATTCATTACAAACCATGATAGATAATATATATCATTCTTGTCTTAATAACATTAAACTTTTACATAATATAGTAATTCGTTCATTCAGCAACCTTCCCTTTTCCTTTGTTCTTATCAGAGCTCTTTGGTCGTTCGCACTTAGCTGAAAACATTTAAATTTAAGCAAGGATGAGCATTTGAGTGCCCAGCAAGTAATAACAATTATATATATATAAGCTGAAAGGATTTAAATGTTTTCTTTGTACTATTCTTTTACAACAAGTAAATAGTTGTGAAGTATTCTGAACCGATAATAATAACATAACAACTTTCTTTCAAATTTTTTTTTGAAACTACATAATGACTATAACTGGGGATATGGTGACATGTCATGAACATTGTTTTCATTTTCAAAAAGGTTAAACAGAAATTTATCTGTAAACCGACATAACTTACGGGCACGGGGGGGTAATCAACCCGTTATGCCCTGCATTGATTAATACTACATTACAAGAACGATAGGATCGTTCACTCTGTTCCGCCTTAGGCGCATAAACGTTTTCCCGTGTAGGGATGTTCGTACTTGTCTGAGTTCTAAATCAAAGGTTTTATCTTGTTTCAACAATAATCTATAATTCAACATATATATATATATATATATATACGGGTAATTGACAAAGGTATATCAACATGTGATTACATACAATGATTATCCAAGTGGGGACACTTGGATAACCATTTTACAGAAATTAACGAACAGAATATATATATCTAAATTACCATGTACTAACATGTTGATAAGCAATGAGCGTATATAATATAAGGTTAATAATCTCAACATTAATAATATAGTTTAGAAACATTCTTACTCATGTCCATTGCATAAAGAAAATACAAAGGTTAGATACTTGCCTGAAGCGCTGCTTACAACTTGTAATTAAGATCTATCGCTTATCTCACGACCTAGCATTAATAAGATCGTTCGTTCGGTTAGAACAACATACTATAACACATAACACTGTTTATTGCAGTCAGCACATACCCTAATCACATTGGCACATAGATTTAATAACCATTGAATCATAAATAATCACTTATCTAATCACATTATCTAAGTCCAGATCATTTTCTGAAACATGTCGGTGTACCGAAAACTTTATCGGGTATTTATCGAGTCTAAGACTCTATTCTGTAACTCAATATCTGTACGTATCAGTCATATTATTTTTAAATGACTTATAATAATTTTAAAACATTTATTATGATTTATCATAAATTTTCAAACATTGGAATCAAATTTAAAATGATTTAAATACTAATCAATTCTATTATTATTAATATTTAATTAGTATTAAACTATTAATGAAATCATTTGTAAAATATTAAAGTTATTTATAATAACTCAAAATATTTTAAAAACATTAATATTACCCTTAAATGATTTTTACAACATTTAAAATCATTTTTAAATAATTATCATTAATATTAAGATATTAATATTTCATTTATCCAAATATTAAAAGTCATTAAGTATAAGTTAAAATATTTTTAATTCATTTATATCCCTTTTAAATGATTTTTAAAGTAATAAAACCATTTATAAAATATTTATTTAATATAATTATTAAATAAATTTAATATCATTAGTAATAACTTAATAATCATTAACATTTAATTATTAATGAAATTATTTTTTAAATATTAAAAGTTATATCTGATAACTTAAAATATTTTTAAACACTTTATTTTCATTTAAAATAATTTTTAATATAATAAAATTATTTTTAATTAATTTATTTAATTCATTTAGTAAATAAATTAATTACCATTAATATCAATTTATTAATAAAATTTATCACAAAATATTAAAAGTCATTAAAAATAGCTGAAAATATTTTCTTATATCATAATATAATTTTTAATAATTTTTCCAATATTAAAATCATTTTTAAATAATTTGTTTAATATTATAATTAAATAAATTAAATACTTTTAATATTCCAAAATTATTAAATATTTATGAAATATATTTAAAATAATTAAAAACTAATTTTTGGAATTTAAAATAATTTTTAATAATTTATTTTGTATTTTTAATAATTTAAAACTAATTTTTCTATTTTTTTTATTAATTTTCGGAAAATAATAAATAATCTGTCGCTAAAGACCACCTATAGCGACAAAACCGTCGCTTTAGGTGTTCTTCATGTTCTTCATGCATTCCCAGAACTTCATGCCAGAAACCGAGTGACCATGTTTGACCGAAATTAAATTCGTGTGTGATGGGATTCTGGACATATTGTTGTTCAGATAATGTAGTACAAGTACAAGATTACACGATCCAATAAACAACATCATCAAAACATGCATAACCAACGAGATCTGTAGCCTTGAACAAGCTGCCAGAGCTGTTCTTCATTTTATGGGTTACCCAGAAATGAAGAACAGTTCGACTGGCTCGTTTTGGGCTTCCACAACTTGTTGAGCTTGTAATGTTATTGTGATTTAAAACCTGCAGTGTGTAGCCAACATGTAGGACAAGAGATCCATCACATATAATCACCATAACATCAATAGATCTAGCATATTCATACTAGTCAAACCATGTCAGATGAAACGTTCATCTGTTTTCTGGGTTACCCAGAAAACAGAAAACGTGCTCGAGGTACCTGCTTTGACCAAACCATGTACTCATAATATTTAATGTTTAGATGCTTTTAAGGCCTACATATGTAGTATAACCTACATACTGCAACTTAGATACATAAACATTATCAAAACACTACTACACTGTCAGATCAAGACGGTCAAAAATGTTGTCAGGCCAGTTCTGGGCTGTTTCTGGGTTACCCAGAAACACCTGGTCATGGCCGGTCAACCACGTTTGACCTTGAATATCTTGCTACCTAGACCAGATCTAAGTCTGATTTCAAGTTCAGATCACAGATCACATACTAGACTACAACTACCAACTTTCAAAATACAAAACACATTAAAAATCATAGAGATATAAGGTCTGACATTTCTTGTTAAAGTTTCTGGGCAAACACTGGGTTTCAAAAACAGCCGGTCAATGCTGGTCAACCCACTTTGAACTTAAATAACTTTTAATCTACAACAGATATGACTTTGATTCTTTTTGCAGATTAAAGACAACATTGTAGACTACTACTAACAACTTAAAAACAACACAAAACATAATCGAGCAAGGATCTGTGGCCTCTGACATTCGTTGTCAGACCACAGAATCAAGTTTTTTCCAAATTTTTAAGATCTTCAAATCTGAGCTTCTAAATGTTATGGATCTAACATCTAGCAACCTAGATCATCCATAGACACTAGATTTAACATGTTTAACACAAAAAAACTAACATCTAACAACAGATCGTTGGATAGAAATCATGGTTAGGGTTTATACCTTCTATGAACGATTCTTGATTTTTGACTTCTGATTTGTTATAGCTGATCGTGGGGCTTTGATTTAGGACTGATATACTTGTATATTTTGAAGGTTAGAGAGAGAGAGAGAGAGAGAGAGCTTAGTTTGAGAGTTGTGAAAAATATAAGTAACAAATGACATTTCTCTCTCTTCAAATCTATTTATACAACTTGAATGCAATGTATTTGGCTGGTGTAGGTGACTTGTTGGTGTTATTTTGAGCACATTGGGTGGTTAAAGTGGTTCAACCACTCAACCTATTGTCAAAACCTATTTGTTAGACAAAATAATGCATTAGGGACAAAATGGTAAATTGATAAATCATTTAATGGCAAAATTGGAACTTGGCAAACCCTTAGGGTTTAACCCTAAGATTTAACACAAAATAAAGAATTTTCCCACTAGGGTTTACATAAAATAAAAATTAAATAAAAAATTAAATAAATTTTAGTTTCTAAAATTGTGAAATTAGGATTTTCTAATTATGATTAATTTTCTAATTACGCTATACAGGAACATTAGGGTTTAATATCATATAATTATCATTAACATTGCTAAAATAGCAATTAGGGTTTATGATTTTGATAATTAGGGTTACAAATTTATAATTAGGTTTTCTAATTATCAAATTAGGGTTTAAAATTTTATAGTTTCCAACATTAGCAATTGAAATTATAATACTTGCTAATTAATCACGTTAACACAATTACAATCAATCTCGAACTCTCATTTAAATTTCAAATTAGGGTTTCTCATTTCCAAAAATTATTTAGCATTTCTATATTATAATTTAGGGTTTTCTAGAAATTAGGGTTTCTAGAATTTTAATTAGGGTTCACCTAATTAATACATTTAATACACGACATAAATTATATAACACACTTATAAAATAATCTTGCACTCTAATTTGGATCTCAAATTAGGGTTTAGCATTATTACTAGGGTTTGGTCATAATACACCGTAATTGACCTACCATTATCAATACGAAAATACAGTACATATTCATAGCACTGAAAAATCAAAATATAATTAATATTATATTATTATTCTCATACCTTGACAATAATCCAAAATTAGGGTTTGAATTCCATATCTGATTTATTCTTCCTATTTAACCTTAATAATTAAGGTAAAATAATTAACTTAATAACATGTACTAAAAATTCATATAATAAAATAATTATTATATTTATTATAAAAATCACTCCATATATTATTTAAATAATATATGATTATATTTTCATAGAAAATAATTAATAAAAACATTTTCAATATAAAATTAATTATTATAAGAATGTACTTTATAAAAATCAATAATTCTAAAATAAAATTATTTGTAAACATTTATGTAATAAATATATTTTTATTTACCACATAAATACATATACATACATATATATATATATATACATATATATATATATATATATATATATATATATATATATATATATATATATATATATATTATCTTGTACAAATCCTCATCCTTAATATATAAAAAAAAATTATACGCAAAATTTCTTATTTATTTATATAGAAAAATATCGGGTTGTTACAGTATGCCCAGACTTTGGTCCGTGGTTTCATTTCAGTTTATATATATATATATATATATATATATATACACACACACACACACACACACACACACACACACACACATATGGACTAACATTATCGAGTAATGCCTCGATTGAGCCTAGAATTCGGTCTTGAGCATTTAACGGCTTTCGTATATATATATATACACCTATATATATGGACTGTGTGTCGAACTTTGTTCGATGAGCCTAGACTTATATCTGGTGCGTTTAAATGCTTTTGTATATATATCTACCTATATATATGAACTGTGACAAACTTTGTTCGATGAGCCTATATTTTACATCCGGTGCGTTTACCACTTTAATATATATATACTTATATATATTAACTGTTGTTGGACTTTGTCCGATGAGCCTGAATTTTATATTCGGTGCGTTTACATGCTAATATATATATATATATATATATATATATATATATTACATTTCGTCCCGCCTGGAGTTTACTTCGTGCTGGTTGACCATTTTTACAGCTTTCTGTACATTTCGCCCCGCATGGAGTTTCCACCGCGGCGATTGATCGCTTTTACAGCTTTATTTACATTCTTGATCACCTATGGAGGTGCTTCGTTATGGTTGATCATGTCTGTTTATATATATATATATATATATATATATATATATATATATATATATATATACTTATAGCTTCTTTAAATATATACGTGCTTACTGCGTTTATATAAAATGCGGCATCATGTGAGCCTATGAATCATGTGATCACAGATTCAGTCTACTTAATCTAGATTCGGTTCCCGTGATGGACATTGTCAGTTGTAAGCAGCTTGTAAATTTATTCACGGTGTTTAGATTTCCTCCGATGGTTTTCGTACCCATAAGGAGTTCGACACTGCTTTGTACATTGTTTTCTCGAAGATGCTTCGCATCTCGAAAATAAAAACAATCAAGCCGAATATTTAATAAAATGGGAGTGTAAAAGGTCTCAAATACTATTGAGCACATGGTTTGAAAAACCTCTTTTAAAATCTCATTGTTATATCTTGTTTAAAACTGAATTTTTACATAAATTCAAACCCTTTGTATATAGGTGTGAACGAGGTGTAAGACCCCGAATTTTATGAAATAAAAGTATTCAATTTTTTTTATAATTACAATTCAGTAAATGGTTAAATTGATGGGTGAAATGTGAAATTTTTTCAAAATAAACAAGTGGTTATAAAATAATCATTGTTGTCGGGGAATATTCATTGATCGTGGAATATTCTTTCTGTCGGGGAATATTCGTACGACGGCGCAGCCATTTTTGGGCCCCATAACAGAATAACTGTCGGATGAAGAAAATGACAAATTTGAGTTTTTATAAATAACGGCGTAGTTGTTACCGTTAACACTGTTGGAATACCTGGTGGTTAAAATACAGTAACACGCGTAGTTGCACAGTAGCACACGGTATTGCACATTATTTTCTTCAATTATTGATTCTTACGTGAGAAGGCACTACTCAATAATTGTTACAGTAATTACTGTTCAATATTTTATTTTATTGAATCAATAATTGCTGCATTGATATTTTATATTATTATTGTTTCAATAATTATTGCTGCACAATATTTTTTATTATCAGATCAATAATTCATATTATTTAAATAATATTATTAGATAGCATTATTGGCAATGTCTAGAAAATTTTGTCTAAGGAGAGGTTTGGTCATCTAATTGCGCGCTAGTAAGGAAAAATCCTTATTGGAAAGCCCCCTCTTTCATAGGAACGGCCTGGTTGTCATAAATGTGATTCTGTAATATTATTTGTGCATAATTAATTATTGATTTATATGATAAGGAAATATTTATTTTATGTGGAAATAAATGAGGGATATATTTTTGTGGTTAAAAATGAAGGAGTTAATGTTGAGGTTTTTATCAGTATTTTTATCGGAATGGAGGTATTAAAAATCAGGGTTTTTGAGATATTTTGCGGGGGTTATAATTTTTAATCCGACCGTTGGATCGTGGTAATTTTTGGATATGTTATACATATATAAGTTGAGTATATGTCCACAAATTTTGAACCGTTAAAAATGAACGTATGATTTATTATGAATTTTATGAGATGACTGGTTCAGAAATTGTTGAATTTTTGGAGTTTATCATTTTGATGAAAAATTCTAGAATTGGTGGGCCTCACTCTTGGTTGGTGAAGAAATGTGCTGAGATTTTTATTCAAATGTGGTGGGTGAGAATAGTAGTAGGTAAAGCCATCAGGTTGCAGGTTAAGTCTGCTTCGGCGTGCTAACATTTTCCTATAAATAGAGGGCTAAGTTAGAATTGAAAATAACACCAGAAACAAGTTTTCTCTCTTTCCCTCTCTATATTATGAAGCATATTTTGTGAGTATTTAGATACTTTGAGAGTTGTTATTCAGTGCAAGTTTCCTTCGGTTTTGCATTCCAGTCAGAAATACTGCACTTTTGAGGTAAGGGATAGTAAGGGATTTTAAGGGTTGTTATATTTTTCAGTTTCGTAATTTTTCTGACCTTCAAAAATTCTGGAAAAATTTGAAATGATAATTTGATGAGTTTTATTGATTATGTCCAAAAATGACGATTTTTTGATGTATAGATTAAGAGTTGTGAATTTTATGAGAAAAGACTATTTTAAAAGTAACCGCTTATAACTCCTTGTGGTTAACTCCAAAATTGATGAAATTTTTATTGGGAGTGCATCTATATAATATCAGTGTACTCTGTGAATTTAGGAATTTTTGGATAAAAGGACAATTTATGATAAATGTCTAAATATTCGGCGGTTTTGGCCATATGAAAACTAGTAAATGAGTTTTAAAAATTCTGAGAAAAATATATGTTCACTATGGGACTATATTATACTAAATTCCAAAAAAAAATATTTTTGGAAATGATTTGGTATTTTTCATGAAAATAGTTTAGTTATGAGTAAATGAATTAAATATGTTTTGTGAAGTAAGAAAATTAGAAAATAGGATTTTATGGCTTGAGAATCCTATATGAGGTATATGCAGATTTTTGATGAGGGTTTTGGTTATTGGTGATGAAATTTTATGAGTTGACATTTTAGAATGATTAAATACATTATTTTAGTAAAGTGTAAACAATTAAAACAAAATGTTTATAAATTTAAGAAATGTTATTCTTTCAATATCATTATACCGAAATATTGGTATGGATTTTATTATGGAATTTCTATCTTTTGTTTCGGGGTTACTATTCATGAGTTACTATTCACGATTTACTATTCATGAGTTACGAATATTACTCTTGAGATTAAAACTAGATGTTGATCATATTATTTTTATTATTATATATAACATTTTTATAACCCTAATGATGATATTTCTCTTTCACTTGAGTGTAAAGATGGGTAGATTATCGGTATGATCATGACTTTGGGTTCTCTTTAGCCAGTAGTGTAAAGTTGAATTATTGACTAGTATGATCATGACCATTGAATTTATAATTGAATATCTTCAACTTAAGTGCAAAGGTGAATTGATCAACATGGTTATAATTATTGTTTATATAATTCTGAAATGATTATATATTTCTTTGAGATATTAATATATTTGGCCTGTAGTGCAAAGATGAACTGTTGATGAATATCTTTGGCCTGTAGTGCAAAGATGAATTATTGATGAATATTTTTGGCCTGTAGTGCGAAGATGAACTGTTGTTGAATATCTTTGGCCCGTAGTGCAAAGATGGTTTGTTGATGAATATCTTTGACCGTAGTGTGCAGATGAATTTATTAGCATGATTATGAACAGGAACTATGATTTGGTATAACCATGATCTTTGATGTTTCAGGTAAAGACAGATGATGAAAATATTCTTTGTCCAAAAATTTAGAATCACAATTATGATTATGAGTTATTCATATGATTGTGGAAAGGAACTGTTGAATGATGTTACAGGGATAAAACATTGTTGGTGGATTTTTAACATGGAGAAGATAATAGACTTTATAGTCTATTTAACTCTTCTAATGGATTACTCGTTCCGCTGCAACTATGGTTGAAATTTTTTATCATTTACCATATGTTCTAAATCTCTGATTTATTACTGATGAAGACTATTGATAATTTATTTATCTTTAGTCATGATATTTTTTACTGAGCTAGTTGTGCTCACCCTTTTGCTTCACAATTCCTTTCAAGTAATAAAAGTGTAGCTGGGTCGAGTGGGGGATAACAGAGAAATAGAACGGTGGTCTATAGCTGTTGAGGCTGAGGCGAACCCAACGTTGGAAGGGTGTTTTGTCATTATCATACAAGATGTCTAATGACATACAACCTCGTATCATCATAAGACAGTGATGTGCTCATCCACTTGCTGAGTATATTTACGAGCACTACCTATATAATATTGGTGTTTGTTTGAAGTATAATTCTCAATTAGAGACAGTGGAGATAATGATAAGTCAAGAGAAGACTCACCATTGGGAAGAATATGATAGTAATCTTCTCGTTTTTCTTTAGGATATATTGGGTCAACCAAGGATAATTCTATGGCAATATGATATCTATCATAACTTAGAAGCATGGCCTCCCATGTACGAAGGTTCCTTGAGCACTTCTCAAAGATTCTAATTTCTAAAACATTTTTTGACTATAACTTTATATAAGGTGTCATTGTGAGGTGCTGTCCACGGTTGAGACATGAGTAACATTTGGTATATATTTGTATCCAAACTCACAGCATATGTGTTGTTGTTTTTTACACGACAATTGTTGTAATAAAGTTGTAGTTGTTTTCTGTACCATGTATTTGGCGACTCAGAATCGGTTGGATGGAATGGACCTGTTTTGGGGTTGTCACACGAGGCCTCGCACTACTTCCAAATAACAGTAGATTAACCCACACACACACACACACATATCCATATAACAGTTTCTTAAAAAGTGGCGGTCCCCATGATAACACAGATGTTGGGGGGTGCCTAACACCTTTCCTCCGCATAATCAAGTCCACGGACCCTAGATAAATCTCTGTTTCACCGAACCGATTAGCAGTGTCACATTACTGGGTCAATGTGCAAACCTTTTCTCATTTGTGTTGGTACAACCAGTTAAAAATCAATTGGCGACTCTTACAGTCCAATCGTCGACATTACATATGTCAGACTTTTTTCACTTGTTTTTTTAAACAAATCTCACCTAAAATGAAAACACAAAAGAATAGGTAACGAAAAGGGATAAATAAAAATCCCGACGTCGACAATCACCACATGCTACCCAAACATTACTCATAAGAGTTAAATTATTCAAATTGTGCTGAGGAGTCATATAGACTACGAACTTTTATTTTCGAAAAGGTCATATTAAAATTCATCCGCAAACCGTCATAACTTACGGACATATAGGGGGATTAGCCCGGTATGCCCTATACTGATCAAGTACTGCTGGTCGAAACCATTTTCATGTTCCTCTTATCCGCTTTAGGCACAGAATTATTTTATTACCTCAGTCTTATCGGATTCCGCACAAAAATTATTCGGTTCAGGAAAATTTTCAAAGAACGCTTAGAATTTTATAAACGTTGGTATAGCCGAATTAAATAGCATAAACTCTTATCAATAATCAACTTCAATCGAGTTACAAATGTGTGTAGCCAAACGCCGTTGGCAAATTAAAATTTTTTGAAAATATTTTTGAGAATGACGTCATGATGTCGTACTATATTAACAGTCCGTTTGAGGATGCCGTCATCGAGTGACTTTGTCATATCACATCATACAATAGTGGAACACCAATTTTAGATCAAATTCAGCACTAAGTATTCCTGCATTTACAACTCCACCAACTTTTTATCATCTTTGCACTAGGTTACATGGTACATAAGTGATAAATAAAATATATTTTGATATTTCAAATCATTATCGTCTAGCTGAAATAAGTAGCATAGACTATTATTTAAACCGTTCAAAAATTCATTTCAAATTAGTTTTATTACCTCAATAGATAACGATTTTGTCGGTGGCCCGATGTCCACATTAACACAATGGTCACCCGGAGTGAAGAATAAAAATTTATTTTTCAAAAGCACATAGTGCGTATTTAACTTGATGTAAAAAAAATTCGAAGTCTATCATTGCTAGGAGTTTTGAAAAACTTCTGTCTCCACTAATGATCAAGCGCTTAATCAGTCTATTTGTTCCTATAATCCTCAATATTCCGTTTACACATAGTTCTACTCAGTTCATCAAACTTACCACACTTATGAGTTCAGGAACTTTCCACAATCTTATGAGTTTAAGAACTTGTCCTAGTCAGACCTTTGGCGTCCATTTGCTGAGGGGTTCAAAAACATTTCATATAATCATGAGTCACAAACGCACCATAAGTATAAGTTTTAAGAACTCGTACTTAACCTTATATTCTCTAACTATACCCTACCTATCTGTTATATACATGAGAAAAGAATCACCTTCTCAATAGGTATATAGCAAGTAGCGTGACACAGACATTTCAATGATTATTAGTGTAAGAAACTAAGTGGTTGTTAAACCAAACTCAGTTGCTAACATGAGTCCTCAATTGAAAATCCCAACTTAATCCTAACTCCCTTCTCAATACGAATTTTATTCAACTCGTATTCATAATCCTTTCCTGAATTTGTACTAATTCATAGTACAACTGACATGACATTCTTACCGTAAACTTTTTAATCATTCGCTTGATCATTCTCACTACTATAACCTTATCCGATCACAGAGTGATCTTATCATATATATTACGATATATTTCTATGCTATGATCATTTTGTTTTACGATCTCCTATTCTAGTACTTTTAGTCTCTTAGACTCCATCTATTCACCACAACTATTCACCTTTATTATCAGAGTTAGAGAACTCTGTATCTTTATAACTTACCAAGATTCGTCTTTAAATCTAACTGACACACTAACTTTATATAAGTTAGATCTTATCCTAATCACTGCGGTTATTAGTCTAAGGTAACTCTACCCTAGGTTTATAACCAACAGCTTTGATACCAATTGTAGCACCCCTAAATTCAGGTCCTAAATTACCATGAATCTGATGCACTAGTTCTAACTAATACGGAAGATATAAACATAAATTGTATATACATTAAACATTACACATTAACCCCAATGTCGAGAACCTTACTTAAAACCTGAATCAATATCGTATCTAACATACAATGTTATTATAATTTAATACTGTTACAAATCTTGCTGCACATATATTCCCAAGCTAAACTTGGCTTTGACTTTTTCTTGTATCCGACGTATTCGTCTTAATCTGCAATGTTTATCATGATATAGCAAGGGTGAGCAACAAGTTTTCCCATCAAGTTTAAGTTCAATAAATTAAGGATATATCATGATAGAAAGATTTTGAATAATAGCTTGCTAACATTCAACAATATAATTGTGAATTAGCATGAACAAATTTTTATGACTGAACAAGCTTTTAACATGAACAAATATATCTGGACTGAATGGAAATGAAGGTGATCAGCCTTTCATACCTAATGAACACATGCAATACGCATAGAGTGCAATTAAATAATTCTTAGACATGGCAATCAGAAATGATTAATCACAAGTTATATTTGAATAAACAACTCGAGGTCGAGTTAAGGAAGACTTGCCTGAACCGTTGATTATCGTTATGAAACATAACTTAGCTTTATTTGAAGACTTGATATTAATAATATCGATTTTCCAAGTTAGAATAATATCATCACAGTATAAAATAACCTAAACACGTTACCACGTAATCCTATTAGTCTATACAACATATAAGATCTAGTATTAAGTCAAACTATTGCAGTATGAGTTGATTTCGATACAATTCTGACATCCCGACGGCCCAGTCGGATAATTACCGAGCCTAATATCCATAAGACTCTGTCTAAACGCAACACAATTAACTTAGACAATTAATTATTCAGTCAAAATAATTTTCATAGGCTCACAATAATTTTCAAGTATTTATTATGATTTTTCAAAATTTTAAATCATTAATATTGTATTTACAAGAATTAAATACCACATAATTTCTTTATCATTAATATTTATTTAATGCCAAATAGTAATGAAAATCATAACATAATATTATAATATATGTATTGTATATCAAAGTATTTTTAATACCTTAAAATCATATTTATATAATTTTTAAACCTTTAAATCCATTATCCGATAATTGCCATTAATATTAAATATTAATTTTTTTCATGACAACATATCAAAAGTTATATTTTATAACTTAAAATATTTGTATAACACTTAAATCATTTTTATATGATTTATAAATCATTAATTCTATTTTACCATAATTTATTTAATACACTTAGTAAATAAATTATTTACCATTAATATTAATGTATTAATAAAATTCCTCACAAAATATTAAAAGTCACTAAAAATAACTTAAAATATTTTCTTATATCATAATATAATTTTTCATGATTTTTTATGTACTAAAATCATTTTTAATTAATTTATTTAATATTATAATTAAATAAATTAAATACTATTTATATTCATAAATATTAAATATTTATGAAATATAGTCAGAATAATTAAAAACTAATTTTCAGGCTTTAAAATAATTTTTATGAATTTATTTAGTATTTTAATAATTAAAAACTATTTTTCTCTATTTATTAAATAAAATAACTAATTTCCATAAATAAACTGTCACTAAAGGGCCCTATAGCGAAAGAACCGTCGCTATAGGTGTTCTTCACCAAACCCAGAACTACATAGGCAGTTAACCGGGTACCATGTTTGACCAAGGCTAGATCTTTGGTCTTTTATGATTTCTAGCTTGCTAGGGTGTAAATGTTGTAGCATTAATGTCACACTACAATTCCAAACAATTTTCATTGCCAACACATAACAAACCTATGAGATCTAAGCTACAGAATTTGTTGTCAGGCGTGTTCTTGAGTTTCTGGGCTGCCCAGAAACTCAAGTAGTTCCAAGGGTCCACTTTGTGGTTCAATTTGCTTGGTGTTCTGTTCATTACAATGTTGCTCTTAAGGTCTAAATCTATAGTGATCATGTCATAGAACCATTACATAGCATAACATCAACTTAACAACATAACCTATTTAAGATCTGGGCCGGTCAAAGTAGTCAAGAAAACTGTTCTTGAACATTTCTGGGTTTCCTAGAAATGTTCTTGAGCAGTTTGGTCAACCTAAGTTTGACCATCATTGAATTCGATTCTGTTACGTATTTGGGTAATCTAGAGGCATGTATATGTAGTACTCATGTCAGTCTACAAGTATATAACAACAACATGGCCAAACAACTTAACAACAGCAAGATCAGAGCTCTATAAAAGCGTTGTCAGGCGTTCTAGGCAAACCTAGGCTGCCCAGAAATAGCCAATCAATGTCGGTCAACGCACTTTGACCCTTAATAACTTACAATCTATACATGATCTGGGCTTTATTCAAGTTTCAGATCAAAGACCTTACCACATATTACAAGTACAAACATTTAAACAACCAAAACTATAAACAGGTAAAGATCTATGGGGTCTGACATTCGGTTGTCAGACCACACTTTTCCAATTTTCTAGATTTTTGAAATCTTTAATTTCGAGCATCTAGATGATATGGATCTGGGATGTAACAACCCAGATCACTAATATATACTATAAATAACATATTAAAACACTGAATCATAACATTTAACATAAGATCATATGATTTCTAAGTTTAGGGTTTTTATACCTTTTTAGCTTTAAACCTTGAATCTGACTTTGTGATTTGTTCCTTGCTTGCTAATGATCATACTAGTGACTGATTCACTTAACATTTTTGTGGCTAAGGAGAGAGAAGAGTTTGGTAGAGTGTAAGGATGCAAATGAACTTAGTTTTGTGACTTTCCCTTTCTTTGATCTATATATAAAATGATGAAATTCCTAGGGCTGATCATGTGATCCGTTGTTGGCCGATTAAAGATGATTACTAGACCACATGGATATCTAGGGTTGGTTACCAACCACTTACTAGGGCTAGATCTACACTCCACCTCATTAAAATATTCAAAAGGTCAATTTGGTCATTGGACTTGTAGAGTAAATGGCATAAAGGTAACTTATCACAACCCTTAGGTTTTAACCCTTAGGGTTTGACTCTTAGGGTTTAACCCTAAGGTTACACAAATTGAAATTCTAGGCTTTTCTAATTAGGTTCTAAAAATAGAAAATTAAGATTTGAAAAATATAATTAGGGTTTCCTAATTACATTAGAGTTTACTAATCACATTCAAGCTTGCTAATTAGGGTTAATATCTCCTTAATTAAAATTGTTAATATAGCATTTAGGTTCCATAATTATGCATTAGGGTTTCCAGTTGAACAATTAGGGTTTTGTAATAATCAATTAGGGATATCCCTAATTGAATATTAAATCAATGACATACAAACCTTATACTTAATTTCAAACTTCTCAATTAGGTTTTAATATTTCGAATTAGGGTTTTAGATTCCTGAAACTGAAACTAGGGTTTCTAGAACCGGTGCTAGGGTTTATTTTCAGTCGATATGGTTTTCTAACTGAACGTCGAGGTTCTTAATATAATATTAGGGTTTGTGACTGATATAGCTTATCTGGTCAACCCTTGACTTTTAACCACATACTGTACACACATATGACCATATACACGGAACTTATACACTTATACCCTTAACACTGTAAACCTTCCCCAAAAGTTTTTAAATTCACAAAATCTCTTTATAGATATACCAAATCCATACACTTATTTTCTGTCTAGGTTTAATATTTAACCTTAATTAAATCTTTTAAGATTTTAATAAATACCTAAATTCTCGGGTTATTACACCAACTATTGGAATTACATATCTACTGATATCTGATATAAGACTCCCCTTATAAAGATATCAGTTAACCCTTTTTTAATATAATTAAAATAGGGTATTATTTAATTAATTAAACTCCTTTAATTAATTAGGCTCCCTAATCTTATTAGGAATAATTAAGTAAACCTTTTTAATTAATTTGCCTCTTAAGCATATTAGGAATAGATGAGAGTACTTATATTAAAATTAATTCTTAAACTTTTTTAGAAATTAAAATAATAATAATTGTAATAATATTAATAAGACTTCTCTTATTAATTTCTATTTAATATTTCTAAAATATTAAATAATAAATATGAAGCTATTTAATTTACTCTATCACCATAGATTAAATTAAATATGCATAACATAATATTACGATTGTGCCATTAACTTCTTAAATAGTTATTCTTCCTTTTATGGTGTGACCCTTTATGTTCTCTATATTAAACCGGTTGTGAATAAATAAATTTGAACAATTCTAATCTCATTTAAATAAATAAATTAAAATATTAATTTATTTAAATAAATAATATTTATTTTACAATAAGGATAAGCCTCCTTAGCGATCAAAGATTTTCCAGATAATGTAGATTTCAACATTAATCATAAAAGAACCTTTGAGTAAATAGTTACCGTACAATTCAATTCGTCCACCATACAATGTCCCAATTAAATATAAGACATTGAATTACTGTCAAGTCTTATTTTATTTAATTATATGTATTTCGATTCCCAAATGCACAGCTTCGAATAAATGTAAATTAGAAACTACTATCTAATTTTATTCCACCTTAGCTAAGGATTCCTAGATTGTGTAGATTCACATAGGACATATCTCTTCTTTTACTAGAAGTGGTAGATTCTTTATTGATCATTAATTATCTCCATATATAACTTGTTACACCCAATCATACCCATTGATATACCCTAAGAGTCTTAAGGAATAAGTCAAAATATAATTCATTATACACAAGATACTATGATGATCTCAAGTCTAAGGATCATTTGCACTACTATCACTACAAGAATTTTTATTGATAGGTAAGTAAAACTCCATTAGGTATTCCTTAGTGAGTCACGTTCAGTAAACTTATTATCCAATAAACACCTACATACTTGCTTTAGTGTTTCCATATAAATGATCATGGGATCATGAATCATCCTCATCCAATGAGCAAACAACATATGTACCAATCTATCCGGATTTACTAATCCCCTTTTTAGTAATCTATTGATTGAGAACATTTTAGTTTTTAAGCTATCTAAGAATTTAGATCTCATTAGCATTATTTCATTATGATTCTTAAAGCATTGCTTAAAACTATGAGTTTATCACATATTATTAAAACGACACCATATAGCTAAATTACATGCCTTTAGTAAATAAATACTTTTATTAATAAACCACAGCCGGTATCCAATACCCAAGTAGAAAATTGACTTTTAGAAAAATTAATTTTAATCATACACAAACCTTGATTAGGATTCGAAGCTTCTAGAAGCTTCTTATGCTTTTGCTTCACAAGATAATCCTTGCATTTCCTCTTCCAGTGACTCGGCTTGTTGCAATGGAAGAAAATTCCTTTGCTAGCTGGATTAGGTTTCTTTTGATCCTTCACTTTCGCCTTACCATTAGCCTTCTTGGATTTCTTCTTTTGAGAAAAATACTTGGGCCTCTTCTTTTTCTTGGAAGAATCATCCACTATTAAGACATGGTACTTCTTGGATGGAAAGTGACCTTCAGCAGTTTTCAACATGTTAAGTAATTCAAGCAAGTTGACATCTAACTTATTCATGTGAAAATTTACAACAAATTGTGAGAAGGTGTCAGGGAGTGACTGCAAGGCTAAATCTTGACTCAACTCCTCGTCTATGACAAACCCAAGCTATCCAAGATGTTCAATTAGATTGATTATCTTTAATACATGAGTCTCAATAGCAGTGCCCTCGATCATCCAAGATCAAACGAACTCCTTAGATATTTCATATCTAGCATTCCTACTTTGCTCACCATACAGCTCTTGCAGGTGCAGCAGTATAGTAGGAGCATCCATGGTTTCATACTGACACTGAAGCTCGTTACTCATGGATGCGAGCATGATGCATTGAGCCACAGATGCTGTTGATTGATTTCGCAATCAATGAATACGTGCAAGTATACACGGTCAACAAGTAATAAAGTGAAAGTAGAGTATCGTTTCCACGAGGAATTATTTAATTAAAATTACCAAATACTAACTCTTAACCAAATCAATTTTATTTAAACAACCAATAATTGTGATTTCTAGATTTAAGAAAACTAAATTAAACAAAACAAAAAGATTATTCTAAAAGAAAGCAAATAAACAACTAAGAATTGATGGAATTCAGATAAATAAGAATTAAGACTCCAATATCCCCAATTATAAATTATAAATCAATTATTCAACAATCTCGATTATTATATCTACTGAATTGTTAACAGAAATTCTCAAAATGCCAAAAGCCCTCTCTCGAGTGATCAATTACCTTCTATTTAACCCAGATTAATTTTGCTATATCTCTATGCAAAATAATTGAATTAAACTCGTTACAAACCCAATTTCTTTTATGTTACATGCGGCAAATAGATATTCTCATTCTATTCACAAACCTAATTATTCACTGTGCAAATAACTAAGTCACATGTCACCAAGCACAGTTCTAACCCTAGAATTCCTTTCCCAATTCCTTCTAGAGTAACAAGGTAATTATTGATCAGATAATTAATCAATAAGCTCAAAGCAAGATGAACAATTCACTTCAACACAAATAATTAGAATAAATTAAATAATCAATTCATAGCCATAAAAAGTTCAATTGAAATCTTAATAAAATAGTTAGTTCATAATTAATGAATTAAAATCAAGAATCCACAATTGAATAGACATTAAAATATAAAAGTATGATAAGAGAAGATAATAGGATCTGTTGTCAGCAAATCTGATGCTCCCCTCTTGCTCCTTCTCTTAATCTTCAGTGTTCTTCAATTTGCTTCAATCTCCAATGGCTAATTAGAACTAGGGTTAATGTCTAATCTAATGGAGTGTATCTCTAATCTAAGCTATGTAATCCCCCTTTATTTTATGCCTCCCATCATGTATTTATATGTTACAAGTCAAATTTTTAGGTTAGGAACAAACCCAATCCAATTTGGAGTCAAAAAGATGTCAAAATTCGCCCAAAACGCGTCCAGGCCGCACCAACCTCTTCCCCCAGCGTCCCAGCGCTGGGCTCGACGCTCAAACTCTGCCTTATAGCACCCCGGTGCTGGAAATTGCCTTGGAATTAGCGCCCCGACACTAGTGTTTTTTTTGGAAATTTTCTACTCTGACGTCCTTTGGAAAAATGGCCATAACTTCTTCATCCGAACTCCGATTTCGACGATTCAAGATGTTCCAGAAAGAGCAGACGTAGATCTAAAACTTTTATTATTTAAGTGTTTTGAAATAGGGTCCGTAGAAATACTCAAATTGGCTCTGAAGTGACTACTGTGTAAATGGCAAGCCGAAAACGCGAATCTAGCCACCTCAAACGTCGATCCACGTAACTTTTGTCCCAAATCCTACAGAATAATGTAAAACATGCATGAATGGACACAAATACATAAAAACTATTCTAAAAAACTTGAGAATAACAATAAATTAAGCCCGAATGTATCCAATTCATGTGTATAAAACTCACTCATCAAATACCCCCAAACTTAAACATTTACTTGTCCTCAAGCAAAAACACAAAAGAACTAGAAATAAACAAACTAACTCAACAACATGAATGCATATGCATGATCTACTTCATAATATACATACGAACCTAGTAATAAATCAGTATGATATATAGCAACAGGCCTCAAAGATACCATTGGTACTCAAACAATATATCCAATCAAGTCAAAATCCATAACTCTACTCAATTAGTCAATCCAAACCTGTCATCAGTCATGTTGTGTGTGTGTGCTTGTTAACCATTCTAACCAACCACAGTTCAAGATAATCACATAACAAACTTCTTAAAAAGAAAATTTCAGTTCCAATTTAATTACTTTTGTGAACATGACAACTCCGGTTAAAACTAAGCAATTACCAAGTCTAAGGGTAAATACAAGATTTAATTATACTTTTATTCAATCACGAGGGCATTTTTGCTATTTCTCGTGTTTTATTCATTTTTTTTATTTTCTCATGGCTGTGCAATGTCTTATTCCCTTATGCTTTTCAGTGCTACCTTAACGAGCTTTCGACCAATGACTCCCAAGCCATTAAGACCTTAGGGCGCTAGGTGTAAAGACAATCCCCTCGTGCTTACTTACTCAAGTAACAAAGGCCACAAAACTAGACAAGCATGCCACGATGTTTATTCATTTTTTTCCTTTTTCTGGATTTTCTATTTTTTTTTCTTTTCATCATTTTCTCTTCTTTTTTTTTCATTTTCATTTTGTATATATATACCCCATAAATTCCCCCAAACTCAAGCTTTTACGTCATTCCAACCTTTACCGCCAGTTCACTAATTTCCTTAAATTTTAACCAAGATTTTCCCTCAGAAACAAATTATGAAACCCTTAACCAAGTGGATTAAAACAGTTAAACTTTAAGTGCTAACCGGTTACATAAGTTTCAGACAGGCTCAGATTATCATCATGATTAAAATTTGAACTCATCATCAATTATCAACATTGTTCAATTTAACAATTAAAACCAATCTTATCATAGGCCGAGCTAAGACCACACCAACCAATTACACAGATTCATGCAAAAAAAAAAAATGCAATTATACTACATGAACATATACTAATGCAACACATATATGAATATGCAAATAACTACCATGTACTATATGCAACCTAAAAAAAACACAATGCTAACACACAAAAAAATACTATGCAGATAACTAACTATATGAAATACGACACTAAGATGCCCCCAAACTTAAACTAGACATTGTCCTCAATGGATGAAATATAAAAAAGTAAAGCAGATGACTTCCCTGAAAATATAGTAATCTTCCTCCTTGTCCACTAAGTTTGGAGAATAGGCTAAGCATATGGAACAAATTGGGCACCACACTTAAATTTGACTTGAATAACCTGTAAATCATGATAGAAACACTTTTATTAAATCCTAAATAAATGCAAATTCAAAACTACTAATATAAAACCTAATAAAAACTAAAAATAAAAATTAAACTTGGGTTGCCTCCCAATAAGCGCTTGTTTTATAGTCTCAGCCTGACTTCTTCAATTCTCTATCCAATTCCTCTTAGAAAGTTGAGGAACCCTCCATCCATCGAAAATAATATAACTTTTGGTAGGTTCCCATTTACGATAGCCATTGTATTAAAGTCACCTAGCATGCTTTGTTTAGATAAGATCACATTAAAGAACGTCCAACATCTAGGTGTTTTTTCCATTGTGTCTGCGAATAGATTCTGGCATTGAGGCTTGTCAAACACAACAATCTCTTCTTCTATCTTCTCCAACTCATTGAACCATGGCTTCGAAGTTGTACTCGCTTTTACGTCACAAGGAGTATTGCGGACGACATGACTACCTAGCGGACATGGTTTTGCAAATCTAACCGGATTCTTGAACTTTGGTGGAGAAGGTACATGGGACACTATCAAAATTGGCTCATCTTTGTTGGTACTCAAAGTTAGATCTTTGCAGATCTCTTTTTGTTGATCTCCAAGTCTTTCCTCTTTTTCAACATCTATATCATTTGACACATCCGATTGCAGATTTGGTTCAGGCTCATCATCAGTTTCGTCATCCATGTTATAGAGCCAAGTGTATTGAGGACGGTTGTTCAATACATGTGCTATCTGCCCCAATTGATTTTCCAGATTCTTTAACGATGCTCCTTGGCTTTGCAAATGCAGCTCAATTTGATTAAATCTTTTGTCTTGTTCCTCGCTCCTTTTTTCAGACGCTCTAATGAATTTTTCTATGGCTTCTTCCCAATTTGATTGTTCTTCCTGTTGTAGTGGAGGTGGACACGAGAAATCCGGTGGGTATGTTGGACTTGGAGCATAAAATTGATCTTGATTGTTACTCCATGAAAAATCGGGGTGATACCCCCAATCCTGATGATAGTTGTTGGGATAGACATAACTATTGGGGTAATCATCACTATACTGTACCGGCTCGAAATTGACGGCGCATTGATAACTCATATGATTTTCAGCACAATAATCACAAGTAACCGCCACACTTTGATGACGTTGAGCTTGAAAAGCTTCAAGCATCCTCGAAAGTGTCTCCATCTGTGCTGACAATGCAGAAAGTTTCTTGAGTCTGTCAATCTCTGCTCCCCGTGGTTGAGTCATGTTCGTGTATGGCCATTGATACGCAAAGTCATCCATGGTACCTAAAAAGAGAGAAATATAGGAAGAGAATGAGAAATAAAAATAAAAATAAAAATGTTTAAATTAAGACTAATTTGATTGAAATTAATATTGGTAAATAATTATTAAATTAATTCCCCGGCAACGGCGCCAAAAACTTGTTGATTGATTTCGCAATCAATGAATACGTGCAAGTATACACGGTCAACAAGTAATAAATTGAAAGTAGAGTATCGTTCCCACGAGAAATTATTTAATAAAAATTACCAAATACTAACTCTTAACCAAATTAATTTTATTTAAACAACCAATAATTGTGATTTCTAGATTTAAGAAAACTAAATTAAACAAAACAAAAATATTATTCTAAAAGAAAGCAAATAAACAACTAAGAATTGATGGAATTCAGATAAATAAGAATTAAGACTCCAATATCCCCAATTATGAATTATAAATCAATTATTCAACTATCTTAGTTATTATATCTACCGAATTATTAACAGAAATTCTCAAATGCCAAAAGCCCTCTCTCGAGTGATCAATTGCCTTCTATTTAACCCAGACTAATTTTGCTATATCTCTATGCAAAACAATTGAATTAAACTCGTTACAAACCCAATTCCTTTTATGTTACATGCGGCAAATAAATATTCTCATTCTATTCACAAACCTAATTATTCACTGTGCAAATAACTAAGTCACATGTCACCAAGCCCAGTTCTAACCCTAGAATTCCTTTCCCAATTCCTTCTAAAGTAACAAGGTAATTATTAATCAGATAATTAATCAATAAGCTCAAAGCAAGATGAACAATTCACTTCAACACAAATAATTAGAATAAATTAAATAATCAATTCATAGCCATAAAAAGTTCAATTGAAATCTTAATAAAATTGTTAGTTCATAATTAATGAATTAAAACTAAGAATCCACAATTGAATAGACATTAAAAGATAAAAGTATGATAAGAGAAGATAATAGGATCTGTTGTCAGCAAATCTGATGCTCCCCTCTTGCTCCTTCTCTTAATCTTCAGTATTCAATTTGCTTCAATCTCCAATGGCTAATTAGAACTAGGGTTAATGTCTAATCTAATGGAGTGTATCTCTAATCTAAGCTATGTAATCCCCCTTTATTTTATGCCTCCCATCATGTATTTATAGGTTACAAGTCAAATTTTTAGGTTAGGAACAAACCCAATCCAATTTGGAGTCAAAAAGATGTCAAAATTCGCCCAAAATGCGTCCAGGCCGCACCAACCTCTTCCCCCAGCACCCCAGCGCTGGGCTCGACGCTCAAACTCTGCCTTATAGCGCCCCGGTGCTAGAAATTGCCATGAAATTAGCGCCCCGCCGCTAGTGCTTTTTTTGGAAATTTTCTGCTCCGACGTCCTTTGGAAAAATGGCCATAACTTCTTCATCTGAACTCCGATTTCGACGATGAAAGATGGTCTAGAAAGAGGAGACGTAGATCTACAACTTTTATTCTTTAAGTGTTTCGAAGTAAGGTCCGGAGAAATACTCAAATTGGCTCTGAAGTGACTGCTGTGTAAATGGCAAGTCGAAAACGCGAATCTAGCCACCCCAAACGTCGATCCACCTAACTTTTGTCCCAAATCCTACAAAACAATGTAAAACATGCATGAATGGACAAAAATACATAAAAACTATTCTAACAGACTTGAGAATAACAATAAATTAAGCCCAAATGTATCCAATTCATGTGTATAAAACTCACTCATCAGATGCATCATCTTTCCACTTTCTGAAAGTAGCAATCTCTTCCTCAGAGGCTGTTTCTACAACTTTTGGAGAGATATGTGAATTTAGGATATAAGAAATCTTTTCAGTAGTGAGAACTATTCTCAGATTCCTTAACCAGTCCATGTAAATCGGTCCGATTAGTTTGTTAGTATCAAGTATGCTACGCAGTGAAATTAGTGAATGTGGCATTTTGAAATTTTTGCATGTGAAAAAAAACATTTTAGCAAACATTGATTTAATTAATTTATTTTACCAAAATAAATTAGGTCTTATTTTTTATTGGTATCTCCTGCTATTTTCTTCAAACTATATTACCCTCATTTATGTAGTTCGAAAAAATCTAATTAAAGTTTTTGCTAGTGAGAATAAGGATCCCATTTCAAATATATATAGCCTTGTGGTGACACAACAAACTATATATAAATAAATAGGTAGACAACTCCTTGTCAATTACATCATCATGTAACTCCTTATGTTTTGCATGTTGGATTATTTTGATCAAGTTGTGGTACATCCGAATCAAAATTATCTAAGTTAAGTCCAACCTAGCACTTCCATATATTCAAAAAATAAACATATTGTCCTTGTGGTGACACAACAAAACAATATTGTTCAATTTCCTTTATAAGCATCAAACATGATTGTCGACGTTGGGATTTTAATTGTCCCTTTTCTGTTCTTATCTTTTGGTGTTCTCGTGTTAGGTGAGATTTGTTTGAAAAAACAAGTTGTGAAAAGGTCCGACATATATATGTCGACGATTGGACTGTATGAGTCGCCAGTTAGTTTTTTAAATGGTTGTACCAACACAATCGAGAAAAGATTTGCACATTGACCCAGTGATGTGACACTGCTTAATGGGTATGTGAAAACTGAGATTCATTAGGGTCCGGGGACTTGGTTATGCGGAGGGAAGGTGTTAGGCACCCCCCGACATCCGTGTTGCTACGGTGACCGCCACTTTTCAATTAAACTGTTATATGAATGTGTGTGTGTGTGTGTATTTGGATCAATGTACAATTATCTGGAAGTAGTGTTATGCCTCGTTTGCACCTATATACAAAGGGTTTGAATTTTGGATTAAAAATTCAGTTTTAACAAGATATAGCAGTGATGTTTTGTAAAAAAGAGGTTTTTTAAGCGCTTGTGCTCAATAGTAATTAAGGCCTTTGATACTTCCATTTTATTTTGTGTTCGACTTGATTAATTTTATTTTCGGGATGCAAAGCATCTTCAAGAAAATAATATACATAGCAGTGTCGAACTCCTTGTGGGCATGAGAGCTATCTAAGGAAATTCGAACAACGAGAATAATTTACATGCCGTATAAAGCTGAAAATGTCCGTCATGGGAACCAAATCTAGAATCAGTAAACTGAATATGTGATCACATGATTCTTAGGCTCACATGATGTAGCAATTTGAATGAAAGCTATAAACAGTTATATATTGTTTGGGAAAATCGAATTACGTACAACACGCAAGTATACGTGGTCAACAAGTAATCAAGTGTAAGTAGAGTATCGTTCCCATGAGGAAATGTTTAATAAATATCACCAAGTACTAACCCGTAACCAACTCAATCTTATTTAAACGAATGAATTTCAAATTATATAATTAAACTACTATTAAATTCCACTAGTTAAATTAAGATTACGGATATTTAAAATCACAACTTCACTTATTGCTTCATTTAAGTTAACACACTTCTCATTAATTATTCTCTATTCTGAATTGTTAATTAAGAACACTAAAGCAGATAAAACCACCTCTCGATGCATAATACCTATACTCACTTAAATCCACAGATGATAGAATTAAGCAAGACACCCTAATTAACTAATCCATTATATCTCTATGTGAATTACAAATAAAAAAGATTTAACGCACAAGTTCTCTATAAGATTACATATGGCGTAAAGGCATATCTCTATCCTAAACACGAATCATGAATTCCATCTTTGCAGAAATCACAAACACATGCTATCATGATCTGATCTAAATCTATACTTCATCTCTCGAGTTCATATAGATTATCACGGTAATTGATGGCCAATCAATTAAACAATTAACTCCAAATCACAATAGACAATCCTCACAATAGAACATAATAATTGATAGCGAAGCATATTAAAATAAACTACACAATAAGATCCATTGTAATCTCAAACTAAAAATTAGTTCATTGAATTAAAACTAAGAATCCACACTTGAATACACATTAAAAGATAAAAATAGAAGAAGATAGAAATATAGAATTCGTTGTCTGTAGATTTGAAGCTCCCTCCTTGCTCCTACTTTGAATCTTCAATAGTCTCTAAGTCGTTTCAATCTCCAAATCTTATAAGAACTAGAGTTTTGGTCATAATCTACTCTAATGGAATCCTCTATAATCTAATCTATATCTCCTTTCTTTTATACCTCCCATCATGTATTTATAGGTTACAAGTCTTATATTTAGCTTAGGAACAAACTCAATCCAATTTGGAGTCAAAAAGGTATCAAAATTCGACCCAAAACACATCAAAAACGTGTTCTGGCCCATACCCCCGCCCCGGGGGGGGGGGGTTTCCTTCACAAAAAGCCTGCCCCGACTGGCTTTGCTATTGATTTGCAGCCCGTACCCCCGCCCCGGAAGGGGGTAATAGGCTTAAATAGCCCGCCCCGGTGGGGGTCCTTCTTGGAAATTTTTTGCTGCAATGTCCTCTGGTAAAGCGGCCATAAATTTTGATCCGGGAAGAGTTACGAGGCCTGCCAGCTATCAAATTGAAGACATCGACGAGCTCTACAACTTTTATTCTATGAGAGTTGACATATTTCGACTGGATCAAGGTGTAAATTGGGCTTGAAGTAGATCATATGTAAATGGCAAGCATGACAACTCTTAGCTTTGATCTTCGTTGATGAAAAGGCCATAACTCTCGCATTCGAACTCTGATTGGGATGATTCAAGATGTTCCGGAAGGCTAAGAAGTATTTCTACAATAAAATCTAAGTTTTAAGCCAGGAACATGCATCCAAGTTGGTGTTAAAAGTCCTTCAATCTTCCTTTCTTACATTTGCTTGCGTATTTTAATTCAAAAGATGTCCGAATTGCTTTCCCTTGCTTCTTCATGCTAATTGTCACCTTTTTCTTACGTTTTCATACTAATAGTCACTCGCACAGCTCCCAAGCATATAATCTACAAAATAAACACAAAATGCATGAAAAGTAATTAAGAAACATGAGTTTGAGTAACTAATTCAAGTAACAGATACCGGATAAGTAGGTATAAAACCTACTTATTAAATACCCCAAAACTTAAACCTTTGCTTGTCCTCAAGCAAAACATAAATTAGAAAGATTCATCCTCTAGCAATGATCCACCCAAACAATGAATCAAAATGAATTCGATCAATGGCCTCAAAGGTTACAACAAATGATAACTCGTAGAAAATTTCAAAACAATGTTATGTCTGAAATTTCAACAACTCTCATTAGATTCACATCTACTCTTCATCCTTTAAGTGCGTGTGTGCATCCATATGTTCAAACCAGTCATGATTTAGATTAGATCAACCAATACTCATAAAAGATTTTCAAAAACGACTTTCAAAACTTCTTATCACATCGAACACCGCTAATATAAACATAGCACAAATTTTTCTTGAGGATCAACCAGATATTTAAAATTTTTAGCACATATGAACCCTTCCCAAGTATTTCAAATATACATATTTTCTTTTCTCTATTTAGTGAGTGCATTTTACGCTCCATCTCACTTTCCACTTTTCATTGAACGAGTGCATTTTACGCTCAATCTCGCTTTCCACTTTTCATTAAACGAGTGCGTTTTACGCTCCATCTCGTACATGTGTTTATGGGGAGTGCGTTTTGCGCTCCATCTCGACCCACCACAAGATTTAATTATTCAACTCGGGAAGGTTCCAATAATTTTATTTTTTTCATAAATACCACAAGATTTCCCCCAAACTTATGTGAGTGCCTAATTTTCACTTCGAATGATGCTCAAATAAGATTTCTCAAGTTGCAATGGTATCTTTCATAAGCCTTAGCTAAAAAATTTCAATCCCAACTGGCTAAACAAATAGATATGTGTAAAATAATTCATAAATTTCGCAAGTAATGTGAAAACCAACTAATGAGTTAAAATATAGAGTAAGCATGCTCATCATGTCTCCAAGAGTTAACAATATCAACCACCCACTTATTATTGGCCAAAATCAAATTCCATCAAAATATTGCCCAAGTAAATACTAAACATGATAAATACCCCCAAACTTAAAACAGACATTGTCCTCAGTGGTTATGATATGAAAAATTAAAAGAGAGAACTTTCCTGACATATAATAATTTATCTCCTTGTCTGTGAAGTTTGAAGAATAGGTTAAACACATTTGAATGAATCGGGCACCACACTTGAGTTGGACTTGACAAACCTGTGAATATGATAGAAGCAAGCTTATTAAATCCTAAAAAAAAGAAAAAAATCTATCAACTAATATGAAACCTAAAAAAAACTAAAAATAAAAATTAAACTTGGGTTGCCTCCGAATAAGCGCTTGATTTACAGTCCTTCAGCCAGACATTTTCTGGTCAACGCTATACAATTCCTCTTCAAAAATTGAGGAACCCTCCATCCATTAGTAATAAATTGTCCTTTTGGAGGTTCCCACAGGCGATGACCAATGCATCAAAGTCACCTAGCATTCTCTGATTTGGTATAATCTCAATCAAGAACGTCCCACAGCTAGGTGTTTTCTCTATTGTGTATGTGATCACTTTGGGGCATGGAAGCTTGTCACACACAATGGGCTCTTCGTCTATCTTCTCTTTCTCGTCCCACCATGGATTCAAAATTGTACTCGCTCTTGTGTCATCAAGAGCTTCGCCGACGACATGACTACCAAGTTGGCATGATTTTACAAATTTGACTGACTCATTGATCTTTAGTGGAGACCCATTTAGTTCTTCGTCGACCTCTATTTCATTATCCCCAATTGTCTCCACACTTCCGATATCTTGTGGCTCATCCAGTCACTGATTTGGTTCGGGTTCTCCGTCAATTTCTTCATCCATGTCATAAAGCCAAGTGTTTGGAGGAAGGTTGCTTACGGCTTTGGTCATTTGCTCTATCTGATCAGTAAGATTTTGAATTGACCTCGCTTGATTACTCATCTTCTCCTCATCTGCTATGAACTTGGATAATAATTCCCCTAGCCTTGAATTTTCCGTTTCAGTCTCGGAAGCCATGTATTGAGGACCATTAGTTGAGGTAGTGACAAGTTGTTCCATTCGATTATTAAAATTTTGGGTTGACAACTCTTGGCTAATCCTCATCTCCTCTACTTCTTCTATGCCCTTCAATATTACATCCATCGAATTTGGCTTTTCTTCTTGTGGCAATGGAGGTGGACATAAAATTTTTTGTGTGTATGATGCATTTGGAGCGTAATATTGGTCATCATAAATGTAGCTCCCTGAAGAATCCAGGTGATACCCCTAATCTCAGTGATAGTTAGGCTCAGCATAGTTGTTGAGGTAATCACCACTTTATTGTATCGGTTCAAAACTGACGGTGCATTGATGACTTTGATGGTTGCCAGCACAACAGTCACACGTAACTGCCATCCTTCGACTCCTTTGGGCTGCAATAACGTCCAACGTCCTCGAAAGTTTTTCAATCTATGCTAATATTGCGGAAAATGCATTAAGTCCATCAATCCCTGTTTCCCTTGGTTAAGTCATGTTTGCCATCCTTCGACTCCGTTGGGCTGCGATAACCTCCAACGTCTTCGAATTTGCCTCAATCTGTACTGACTCTACAGAAAATATAATAAGTCCATCAATCTCTGTTTCCATTGGTTGAGTCATGTTCGTGTATGGCCATTGATACGAAAAATGTCATCCATGGTACCTGAAAAGAGTGAAATATATGAAGAGAATTAAAAATAAAAATAAAAAAATGTTTAAATTAAAACTACTTTGATTAAAGCTAATATTGGCGAAAAAATATTAAACTAATTCTACGGCAACGACGCAAAAAACTTGTTGGGTAAAATCTAATTACGTACAACACGCAAGTATACGTGGTCAACAAGTAATAAAGTGTAAGTAGAGTATCGTTCCCACGAGGAATTACTTAATAAAAATCACCAACTACTAACCCGTAACCAACTCAATCTTATTTAAACAAATGAATTTTAAATTATATAATTAAACTACTATTAAATTCCACTAGTTACATTAAGATTACGGAGATTTAAAATCACAACTTCATTTATTGCTTCGTTTAAGTTAAAACACTTCTCATCAATTATTCTCTATTCTGAATTGTTAATTAAGAACACTAAAGCAGATAAAACCACTTCTCGATGCATAATACTCATACTTACTTAAATCCACAGATGATAGAATTAAGCAAAACACCCTAATTAACTAATCAACTATATCTCCATGTGAAATACAATTAAAAAGGATTTAACGCACAAGTTCTCTATAAGATTACATATGGCGTAAATGCATATCTCTATCCTAAACACAAATCATGAATTTCATCTATGTAGAAATCACAAACACATGCTATCAAGATCAGATCTAAATCTATTCTTCATCTCTCGAGTTCATATAGATTATCACGGTAATTGATGGCCAATTAATTAAACAATTAAGTCCAAGTCACAATAGATAATCCTCAAAATAGAACATAATAATTGATAGCGAAGCATATTAAAATAAACTACACAATAAAATCCATTATAATCACAAACAAAGAATTAGTTCATTGAAATAAAACTAAGAATTCAAACTTGAATACACATTAAAAGATAAAAATAGAAGAAGATAGAAAGATAGAATACATTGTCTGCAGATTTGGAGCTCCCTCCTTGCTCCTACTTTGAATCTTCAATGGTCTCCAAGTCGCTTCAATCTCCAAATCTCATAAGAACTAGAGTTTTGGTCCTAATCCACTCTAATCTAATCTAATGGAATCCTCTTTAATCTAATCTATATTTTCTCTGTTTTATGCCTCCCATCATGTATTTATAGGTTACAAGTCTAATTTTTAGCTTAGGAACAAACCCAATCCAATTTGGAGTCAAAAAGGTATCAAAATTCGATCCAAAACGCATCAAAAACATGTTCTGGCCCGTACCCCCGCCACGGCGGGGGTTTCCTTCACAAAAAGCCCTCCTCGGCTGGCTTTACTACTGATTTGTAGCCCGTACCCCCGCCCCGAAAGGTGGTAGTAGGCTTAAATAGCCCGCCCCGGCGGGTCCTTCTTGGAAATTTTCTATTGCAATGTCCTCTAGTAAAACGGCCATAAAATTTGATCCGAGAAGAGTTATGAGGCCCGCCACCTATCAAATCAAAGATATTGACGAGCTCTACAACTTTTATTCTTTAAGAATTGACAGATTCGAATTGGATCAAGGTGGAAATCGGGCTTGAAATATATACTATCTAAATGGCAAGCATGAGAACTTTTAGCTTTGATATTTGTTGATGAAAAGGCCGTAACTCTCGCATTCGAACTCCGATTGGGACGATTCAAGATGTTCCGAAAAGCTAAGAAGTAGTTCTACAATAAAATCTAAGTTCCAAGCTAAGAACATGCATCCAACATGGTATTAAAAGTCCTTCAATCTTCCCTCCTGAGGGATTGGAAATGTAAATAAAGCAGTAAAAACCAATCAACCACCACAAAGCACCTCCATGGGGGATTGGAAAATATAAATAAAGCAATAAAACGATCAACCACAATGAATTAAATTCCAGGCGGGACAAAACGTAAATAAAGCTGTGAAAGGCCAAGAAGTAAACTTCAGGCCAGCCTGAAAAATATATATATATATATATATATATATATATATATATATATATATATATACTTATATATGTTGCTATCAAACTTTGTTTGATTGAGCCTGGATTTCACATCAAGTGCGTTTACCATTTATATATATATATATATATATATATATATAAGCAGTAAACGCTCCAGATGTAAAATCTAGGCTCATCGAACAAAGTTCGATAACAGTTTATATATAAGTATATATATATAAAAGCAAATAAACGCTCCGGACGTGAGTCCAGGCTCAATCGAGGCATAACTCGAAAATGTTAGTCCATATATATAAATATATATAATATATATATATATATACAAAAAGAAATAAAAGCCACGGACTGAAGTCCGGGCATACACACACTACACGACTCTCAACGTGAAGAATTGTGTGTGCACAGTATTGGAGAAAGGCTTTAAAACGTGTAAAAAGGCTTACAGTGGACTGCCAAAGAAAACTTCAACGACTGTAAATGGATGAACACTCGGCTCCCGCCGATAAAAATATAGCCAAATATAAGCTCACAAGTGTTTAAAATGAGAAAGCACTCAATTTATAGTGTGTACAGAGCAAATTAGACAGGACTTCCTCGCCTTTTCTCTATGCAAAAAGGCTGCCCCAAGCCCTCTATTTATAGAGGGGGAGCCGCAGGTGTACCTGCGGTAGTCACAAATGCTCCTGCGGCCGGCCGGGGTGCCCCGAGTTTTGCGAGTCCCGCCGTCTCGAAGTAAATGCACGCGTGCAACTTGTTGTCCACTCGAACTATCAAAACTTCAATATGGGCATCCGATCAAGGTGTATAAGACCTTTTTTGACATGCTATTGTCGAGAGCTACACAATGAAATGGGATTAGAGGTTGTACGAAGTCAGGAAGATGGGACCATGCCCTTGGTCTTCAAGCTTCAAATTCTATCCGGTGTGCTGTCTTGTGCAGTAGTCAATAGGGATTGGAGCTCTTTGGTTCTTATAGGACATTTCTGTATAGAATGTTTGTTGAAATGTTGTTGAGATGGAGCAATATGGGATCAAGATGGTAAAATGACGATTCTGCCCCTCACCGGGGTTATCTCCGGGTTGAGCTGCTTTAGCGGTCGTTGTTTAGGGTTATCTTTGAGATTGGACTGCTACAAGTGTTGATCATCCTCTGGGTTATCTCTGAGGTGTGTATAACCTCCCGGGGTTATCTCCGAGCTTGGGGAATGAGTGCCTCGGGGCTATCACCGAGTTTGAAGCTGACTGCAAGGGTTGGAATGAGCATCTTCGGGGTTATCTCTGGAACTGCAGCGGCACTCCTCGGGGTTATCTCCTAGGTGGATACTATCTTTACCGGTTTTATTTTCGGGACTGAGACTAAGTATCTCGGGGTTATCTTCGAGATGAAACGGTCTTCTCCGGTGTGATTTCCGGTATTTGAACTGCATTTCTCGGGGTTATCTCCGAGATCAAAACTGAAACTCCAGGTGTTATTTTTGGGACTGAGCTGGCTGTCTAGGGGTTATCTCCAAGATGGTAATAACTGAATACCCCAAGTTTGTCTCCAAGATTGCAGTGAGCTATCTTCCAGGGTTATCTCTGAAAGACGATTCTGCCCTCCTGCAATGTTAATAACATGTATGCAAAAAATTTTGAGTGTCCACAGATGCTCCTATTTATCATATTCATGCAATGCAATGGCATGGATAGTATTAAGAATACTAGATACTTGAAATGTAGCAAGATAATCATGATGCAATGTACAATAGCATGATCTAAATGTATGTAGTTTGTTTGATTATTCTTCAACATTGTGGGATGGTTGTCGGCTCCCCTTGACTTCTACCGGGAGCAGGGTTATTCATGACCACTTTGATAAACTATTTGGATATGTGATCCACAGCTACCATGAACTTTAAGGATGTTGACATTGGGTACATACTTTCACTGAAGATGTATCTCTCATGTACAAGAGACTCTGTGGGGTTGTGTTTTGTCTATTAAGGATGTGTATAACATATTCCATCATCGGTCCTCCCCGATGAGGATGCTCTATCAGAGTTACTGCTAACAGTCTGTGTTGTCAGGATTACATGACCTTCACTGACATGTTCATCAATGGATGGGATCCTGCTGGAGAATACTGTCAAAGCTGCTTGACCTTTGTTGACGTGTGCATCAACGGATGAAATCATCGGATGGCTTCCAATGCTTTGATGGGTTTACTTTCCATCAACTAAAGTAACATCAAGGTTGCTTGACCTTCATTCACATGTACATTAACGGATAAAAATGTGTGACACCCCCATCGGGGACTAGTGTTTGGCGTTGCGATCGTAAAATGACGGCATTAGACCTTCATTAGGTATTACCGAATGTAGTTTGGAATAGTTTTGATCATTGGTATAGTAAACCTGTGTCCGGATGAATACTAATGAATGACATGTAGACCCGTAGTTTGGTCCATAAAAACCAGGATTTTAAGCTAATTCGCTCAATCGCGTGGCATCTTTTTTCCTGATTTGGCCTTTTTAGCTTGTGAGAACTCCTTTGTAACTCGAACTGGACCGAGCCGGAGGTGTGGGCCCCACTCAGAGGAGCCGTAGCTTTTCTTCAAATTTGTTGAGTTCGGGCGTCTTTCTACAAATTCTGTCATCGTACAAGTGTTCTACATTGTCATGGTAACGTATGCATGTCTTCTTTTCCAATTTCTATCCGTTGGAAAATGACTTTTTATATGAAATGCGTCTAAACACATAGTAGTGAATATGTATGCTCATATGTCTTGTTAAAAAAATGTTTAACATAGTAAATGTTAGTATTAAACTATGCTGAACATAATGATGTGAAAAAATTTGACTTTTGAAACAATCAAATTTGTACCTTTTTCTACCATTTCTTATCCTATTTGAGGATAAATAAGCAAAGGTAAGTAAGCAAAGCAATCCTGGTATTTAATCTACCGTCATGGATTGTGACTTTGTATGCATATAGGATGTTTATGACTGTGGGTAGGTGTGCTACTGAATGGCCTTCTAGTCATGCCTATGTGCAAAGGAGACTATCAAAAATTTACCAAAATTCTAGGCATTGGGTAGATATGTATTTTTAACTCTACTGTAGGTGTATGTTAAAGTAATGCATGCATGTATATAGTCATAAAATGCATTTGAAAAATAATGCTCCAAGTTAGAATTTACCACGCCCTTTCTGAGGTAATTTGGAGACTTGTGTTTCAGATATTATGGATCTGGATCAGCCGAGTAGTTCCTGCAGAACCACTTCAGGTGTGCAGAGGAGGGCTTCTGAAGTGCCTCGACCCCGTTTAGTTAGACAGCCTCATCGTCTAGCTGAGGCGGTGATACGTCCTATCCGGGTTGATGTACCAAACGTTGAGGATGAGGAGGAGGATGTACAAATAGAGTCTCCAGCTCCTACTGCTAATGTTCCCCGTAGGGATTTCCCAGGCATTCAGGTGGCTATTCTAGATCTTCTGGTGATTTGAGTTGCCACCCCTCAGTTTACTTGTATGCAAACGAGGTAAAAGCTGGGTTTTATCTTCCTTTTTCCTATTGAGGAGGAGCAAGGATTTTGACATTGATTTGAATGTGATTTAGGTTCCCGGCTTTACACAGCCTCGAGGGAACTAGTTCAGCATACACTCCCTGTATCAGGCTCTGCATCCAGATTACCGCGGTATTGTGCATGGTTGTGGTTTTGGGGCGTTCTTTTCCGTTCTTCCCCGCCGTTGTCCCTAGGATTACATCAGGGCATTTTCTGAGCTCTGATTTCACCAGACTCAATCTCTCTATTTATTGGATTGTGAGCTGATGATGACGCTGATGGATTGGCGATTTATCACCAGTATGGAGTTTGGAGGGGTGCCAGTGCCATGTACGGCGAATTTTACCCCGATTGCCGTCAGTTCCTTGTTGGGAGTGTCAGCTGAGGAGCTCAAGGGTAGGATCGTCCGTACAGGTCCTTTCAGCGTAGATGCTATGAGTGGGCTATTGAGTGAGCCCGTGCCCGCTGATGTGAGAGTTAGGGATCGTATTCTTCGGCGATTGTTCCTGGTTATCATCCGGGGTTGTTTCATAGCAGATAATTCTTCTACGGTGTCATTCACTTTGATCAGTGCCACGCGGGAGGTGGACCTTATTGGAGAGTATGATTGGGGCTCCTACACTTTTGCCTACTATCTCAGGGGAACGCGCATGCGTTCTCAAGGCTTGACAGAGGCTTGACTAAGATTTTATCCATTTCTACTGGTGAGTATTTCTCTTTTGATTTCCCATGTACAGGTTAAGAGAGTTGACTGACAGTAGATGTTTGCCTTTCTGTTGACAGTTTTGGGCCTACGAGAGGCTTCCATGTTTGTGTCCTATGAGTGTGTTAGGTTTAGATACCTATCCACGAGGACGACGATGGCATCACTCCATTTTGGCAGAGGTTCCTGTAGCTGAGGGTTTTTCCCATTGTTGCTTACAGTTGGAGTTGTTGACAGCTGATGTCATCACTTGGGTTCCCTACTTTGGGGAACATTTGACCATTAGATTTGAGGATGGATTCCTGACTGGGGTTGAGCGCGTGATATCCACCCGTAGGATTCCTCTCTTCACGGAAGGAGGATGGGAGCTTTATTTAGGAGAGTGTGCTATTAGGAGCACGATAGGAGAGATTTGTGTACCGATCTTGCCTCCTGCCAGGCGTTATTGGCCTATGTTGCAGTCACCCATTGATGACATCCCATTGATGGGTATTTACAGATATAATTTATCAGAGGGTTCACATACTCAGGATACATTCCATCATTAGTGGTCCCCTCTTACCATTGGAGCCCAGATCCACGCCACGCAGTTTATGGGGGATATGGTTCATGGATCCGTGATGATGATGGATTGGCTGACCTGTGTCCGAGATCCAACTCATTTGACACAGATTGATCGTTTGACCTGGCTGTTGGACCGGGCACATTTTTTCATCTGGCACTTGGGTAGAGATCCTTCAAAGGCAGATACTTTTGATCCTTCCAGCTTAGGCGTTAGGCCCTCAGGTGACCCATATGGCTTTGCCAGTATAGATCCTCCCTTGTATAGACCTGACATCCCTGTTGATAGAGATCTTTTGATGCCCCCGAATCCGGGTCCTATGATCTCGGTTCGGTCATCACGATAAAATACAAACATCCACCTCTAAACAACATACGATAACTAAAATGCGGAATATAATAAACGTATGTCTTTCATTCAAAAGGTGTTACTGGTCCCAAGATTCGATAACCTTAATAAAGTCTTACAAACATACCCTAAAATAATAATTAGGGTTCTTATTACATAACATAAATTTAAAGTAGGCATATAGTACAGTTTTCTCCTGGCGACTAATCTATATCTTTCCTTTACCCTTGTCCTTTCCTGAGGTCACGGGCTTAGCTGCAATAAAATTCATGATATAGCAAGGATGAGGAACAAGTTTGCTCAACAAGTTTAAATACAACAACAAGGATATATCATGATGAAAGGAAAAATATCTGACAAAGAATTCAACAATATGAATATCTGAAGGATTCAACAATATGAATATCTGAAGGATTTAACAATATGAATATTAGAAGCAAAGATAATAATTCCTTTTAGAATAATTGCTAGTCAAGTAGACTTTGAACTATAACAATCCAATGGAATCAATTGCTAATTGACCCTTTGGTTACTGGCTACAGAATAAGTACTTGAGGGGATCAGCCTCGCGTACACTATGTATATGCATAACATTTAAATTTGCTCTTTGTATCTTATATTAGATACATGGGGTACTCCCCTATCATAGAAGGGGTGTTCTTTCAGTCTAAGAATCCTTACCATCAATTTGTTAGGATATCTTTTATAAAACCTCATATACTTGTCTGATCGAGTAAAGGTTCAGACTCTATCTGAAACAGTTCAAGAATTATAGAACTTTAAATGAAGTACAAGTCCAAGACTTAATAGCATGCTTGGAAATAAAGTTCAAGCTTAAATGAATAACTTTCAATTCAACAATAACCTGCTCAATTCAATATAAGAAGGATAGGAAACTTTCACAGTCAAATAGTGAAGTTCAAGGAAACTCGCTTAATAATATTTTGAGTAAAGTTAGGGAACTTGCTTACGATATGTGTCGAATAAAGTAATGCAAGTGTTTAGGATAACTTGCATTCAACATACTAATCGTATGAAATTTAAAAACTTACACAAAATCCAAAGTTTGTGTAAGTTTAGGATACTTGCAACACAATAAAATAGTGTTCGAATACTTGCTCAATATAATAATTTGAGTAAGTTTAGGGAACTTGCTTACGATATGCGTCGAATAAAGTAATGCAAGGGTTTATGATACTTGCTCAAGTAAACGAATAAGAGTTTAGAAACTTGCCTGTTTGCTGAGCTACAGTATAATTATAGCTTTAAATACTTGCGTTGAAAAGACCTAACGTTAACAAGTTGGTCTTTCAATTAGTACGTGTAAACTAAGATGAGTCCACACTTAAAGAATCAAGTCATCACATAGCATACTTCTCAACACATTATATGGCATACTAGTCACATATTACAAGATAAAGCAACCATAAAAGCATGCCTTGAAAGTCAGAATCAAAAACAGATCATCTTGGCAAGACTGCAGTAAGACGCAGCTATGCCTGGTCTAGGCTTAGGGACGGCGCAGCTGCGCAGTCCCTTGGCCAGACCAAGGTTTAGTTGCTGCTCTCTTAACTTCAGTACAACTCTAACATACACCTATACATACATATTAACATACATACATGCTAGAGTTTCACATAGCACATGACCATACTTGAGTTTATTACTCCATGTTTAACTTACACATTATATGTCATTAAAACACAAAAAGGTCATGTAATCATTTGTGCCTTACAACTTGATCATTCAATACTCAGTAGTCATGCTTGTATATAGACAACACATGCATACTTTACTCACATAATTTATATTCTAGAAATTTCTTTTTCTTTATGACTATGTGTGCCTAAGTGAAAACCATACCTTAACCAAACGATGCTCATGCCAATATGCCTATAGGCATAATAAATCTTAATACACATGCTTCCATAGTCATAACATACTTTACTCATTACTTGATGACATTAGCTTTCTCATTCTAACTTTCTTTGAATTTAACACTAAGTCAACTTAGCATATACAAGGCATTTTAACATGTAACTCTCATGCATTTACAACATATATTAAAGCCACAGGCATGATCAAATGGTCAGATCTTATAAGATAAAGGTCTTGGTCAAGTTCACTTTGGAAAGCCTTAAGTTTTTTATCTTTGACATAGTCTAATCTTTCAATCAAGTATGTTAGTGTGTTCAATCACCTTAGTCTTCATGTCAATATAAACCATATTATCATGTTCATAAAGTTAAAATGCTCACATGATGTGTTCGTGACAAAGTTCACTTTGAAATTACAAAATCATTTCAAGACCACAGGTGTTGTGTCCATCATTGCTATACTTGCTCATCCTATATGCATGTGCGTGTTAAAACAATTTACAAGTTTGTTCTACAATGTACTAACAACTTAGCACAAACAGAAACATAATAGAATACATCAGTTCTGGTGCAGGCCTGGCGCAGCTACGCCGCACCATAGTACAAATAGGGCACAACTGCGCCGTTCCTACATCAGAGACAGTAACTTACTCTATTCTGCACAGCATCAACCCATCATGCAATTCTCTAATTTAAACATGCTCCCCACCATAATTACAGGTTCCATGTATATACACATACACCCTAACACAATGTTAGTATGCTAAGTCATTCTAATTCAAGTAATTTTAACAAAACTCAACTAAGAACATAAAGAACATAAATTGGGATTTTCATACCTCTTGAGGTAATTAAGTTGCAATACTCTCACTCCTTACAAGCTCCTTAGTAATAATTCTCAGCAATTGCAAAAAGGAGGGTGAGGGTCTCATTTATAGAAGATTGGATAACTAGATAATGCCATTACCTCATATATCAAGCCATTGACTTTCAAGAATGCTCAAGGGTTAAGAGAGAGTTGGTCAAAGTTGGTTAATTCAATCATGAATCCCACTCCCCATCCTACTAATTGGTCTAGGATTGATGAATTTGAGAGGAAGCTAGGCTTGCTAGCTTATTCACGTGGGAAGAAAGATATGGGACTCTAATTATGGGACAAAGAATACAAAGCTCAGCACTTGCACAAAATGAAATACCAACAACAACATTTGTTTATACTATGCACATACTATATACTTTGGTTATAAAATATATATACACAATTAATTTCATATAACAATATTATTATGCAACTCACATGAATGCAAATAATTCATTACTATATAGTCTATATATATAATATATAGATATATTAATGTGCCACCTTGTACTATATAAAATATATAGTTAACTACCATATAATAAAGGTTTAATATATTGCACAAAATAATCAAGTAAACATATAATCATTTTATAACTTTTTAATCTTTTACACATTAACACTCACCGGGTTACTGCGTAGAGTAGTAGAGGATGAGATTACATTCGGCTATGTATTGCCCTAGCATTTCCTGATAGACAGATTTGGCTCAGTTGATAGCTATGCGCGACACTCTAGGGATTTTACCACACTAGAGGATCAGTGGCATGTGGCCATAGTGGATGTACTCGTGATGTACTTAGTGGCATATGTATACATGCCACGGTATATGGAAGAGTTGGACATAGGTTTTCATTATGGCAGTGAGATCTCTCAGGGAGGGTCATACCATTATCTCGATGATCATGTCGGAGACGTTGAGGTCGACCACGTTTTGTAGCACCTACCCTGCAGGGGTATTTACAGGCAGCTCGGTCATGTTATACGTGTGGTTTATGTCATACTTGAGACCGATTGGTACTTTCTGCTGACACGGGTACTGCTATATCCATGATATAGCTATGTCTTACTCCTTTCAGCCATCAGAGTGTACAGACGCTATGTCTTGGTCGATATTCTTGGTAGGGATCGGAGATCCGTTTGGCATCCTGCTGTGTTCAAGGCTCAGCTCACCCTACAGCTTCATTACTCACGCTTTTGGCATGAATTATCTCCCTCTGGCTGGTTTGAGGGGCATGACAACCTACCACCCACTGGCTGTGATGTCACAATTTGACCAATTTCAGGACTTCCATCCTTTTAAGGGGGCGCTAAGTCAGCGTTTAGCTTCTCGCTACTTATCAGCAAAGGACCGATCCCGGGTGTACGCCTATTGGAATCAGTGTCAGAGTGCTGCATTTTTTGTTTGCCATCCGAGTTGTTCGTCAGAGTATTCTGTGTGGATGGAGATAGAAACTTCAACGATTGCGGTAGTATCCACAATGTTGGGTATTGATTCAGATGGTGGAGAGCTAGTGGAGGTCATTGATTCACACACCGAGAAGGAGCCATTCACTGGGTTACTAGCATCTCTTGTAGATTCTCCCAGTACTAGTACTGTCGTGATCCAGCATTCAACACAATATTTCGAGTAGAGTCTCCATCTGATGATCTTTGAGAGAGATCTAGTTAGAGCCTTAATGTTGACAGCCCTTGATGGGAGAGATGTCGCTCTATTAGAGAGAGACGAGGCATTATCACATAGAGATGCCGCTATTGAGGAGCGAGATGAGGCCAGATCAGCCAGAGATACCGTGATAGTTGAGCGAGATGGCGCTATATCTGCCCAGGAAGTAGCCGTTACAGATAGTACCACATTAAGGTCCCTTACTACTGGCATCGTTGCAGAGATGAGTGCATATATTGATGAGCATAGTGTCACCATATAGATGGTTGTAGATCTATTAGCTCATGTGGATACCCTTGTGCAGGAGACCACAACGTTACCTCCTTCTTCCAAGAAAGATGCTATGTTATGCTTGATAGCTCACATATACACTGATTTGTAGATGGGCTTGTATTTTCCTGCACAAACTAGCTTAGCCATTTTGTCATGTACAGTTTATATTGTATCTATCAAACAACATTATATATAGCACGAAAATATATTTTTGATCACTTCCCTTTTAGTTATGCCTTGTTGCTTACTTGATATTTACCTGTTTCTTTATTGCTTGTTATCTTGATGTACTCTAAATTCCTCCTTGATGAATGGACATTGAGTTGTCTCAGGATATTTCACAATGGATCGTTGATCTATGTGTATTCCTACTATCTTTGGTGTCTTGGGACTGATTTCTGTATGTAGATGTGGAAAGGAGTGTGGCTTTCCTCTTTGAGGTTGACGGCACCACAGATGGTCGCCAGTACTCCTTTGTATGGGGGAGCCTAGTTAGTTACATCTATTATTGATTGATGTTTCTCTTTGAGGATCAACCGCAGCTTAGATGGTCGCCGATTCTCCCATTTACATGGGGAGGTCAGGTAGTTCCATCCCTTTGGTCTGAAGCCCATGAAATGTGGTATATTGAATGATGATCCCAGTACCGTTGATAAGTTTTTATGTTTTGGTAGGGGGTAAGACCGAACCATGAATGGCTGCCTACGTACTCCTATTGAAGAGGAGACCAGGTCTGCGTAGTTCGAACATGGTGTAAGAGGTTCAACGTTGTATGTGGCAAAATGGTGTAGAAATATTTTTGTTGTTTTTATTTTTTGTAATGAGAATGGTGTAGAAATCTATTTGTTGTTTTTGTTTTATTGCGATCGGACCATATAAAATATGGTTGCCTACGTACCTCCGTGTATCAAGGAGAACAAGTTTGCATAGTTTTCCCCATGTTCAGGACAATTTGTAGCCAGTGAAAACTTTGATCCCATGTTCAGGACAAACTACGGGTGAGAAATTTTAATCCCATGTACAGGACCAACTGCAGGTGTGAAAATTTTTATCCCTAGTGCGGTGAAACTGTAGGTGTGAAAGGTTCAATCCCTAGTGGGATAACCGAAGTTGAGTAAGGGTTCAAAACCAAGTTGAGAAAAGGATCTGGCGATCCAAAACCAGGCTGCTGATTAGAAAAGTGTGTTTGTCCCTAATGGGGTAGATGAGTGTGAAGAAAAGCTGTATGTAGTGGAGGGTTAGAAAACCTGAAATGACTGGGGGGATCTGATGATCCAAAACCAAGATGTTTGCTTGATGGTGACCTCAGACATAGTACCGTTTCACGGTATACGCTTTGATAAGCTGTGGAAATTCATCGCTATCCATTTCCTATAATCTGAGGGCACCTCCTGTCAATACCTCTTTGACAATAAACGGGCCTTCCCATTTTAGGGCAAAATTTCCCTTAGATCGATCTTGGTTGTCAATGATCTTCTTCAAAACCAAGTCGTGTTGTTTAAACTGCCATAGCCGGACTTTTCTATTATAGGACCTAGTTATCCTTTGTTGATATAATTGACCGTGGAAGATAATAGCGACACGCCTTTCGTCTATTAAAGACAATTGGTGATACCTATCTTGTACCCATTGGTCTTCATCCAGCTGAGCGTCTATTAACACTCTGAGGGATTCCATTTCCACTTCTATGAGGAGCACTGCTTCCATCCCATAGGTTAATGTGTAGGGGGTTGCCCCAGTGGAAGTGTGCACTGATGTTCTGTAGGATAACAGAGTCAGAGGCAATAAGTCAGGCCATCCTTTGGGGTTGGCAGACATCTTTTGTATGATCTTCTTGATGTTTTTGTTAGCCACTTCAACAACACCATTCATCTTTGGACGGTAGATGACGGAGAGATGTTTGATGTGGAATTTACTGCACAACTCCTCCATCATTCTGTGGTTGAGGTTCTTCGCATTGTCTGATACAATTACCTCTGGTTGTCCATATCGATAAATGACATTGTTTCTAATGAAAGCAATGATAACTTCTTTTGTAACCCTGGGGAAGGTGGCTGCTTCAACCCACTTGGTGAAGTAGTCGATCATGGTGAAGATAAACCGATGCCCATTACTGGCTTTGGACTCGATGGGCCCAATCACGTCCATTCCCCACATTGAGAAGGGCTAAGGTGAACTCATATTATGGAGCTCCCTCGGAGGGGCGTGGATATCATTCCCATAAATTTGGCATTGATAACAACTCTTAACGTGATCATCACAGTCCGCTTTGAGAGAGAGTCAGTAATGCCCTGTTCTGAGGATCTTCTTTACAAGTAGAGGGCCGCTCATGTGTTTGCCACATACACCACCATGGATTTCATCCATGAGTCTCTAAACGTGGTCCTTATCCAGACATTTGAGGAGACCTAGTCATGCATCTCTCTTATAGAGTGCATCTTCGCTCAGGTAGAATTTCATAGTCAGTTGATGGATCCTCCTTCTTTCAGTTGGGCTCACCTCAACGGGTGTAGATCTATCTTGTAAGTACTCCTTGATATGCTGATACCAAGGGTGTTGGATGGGAGGTAGCTCATCTAATACTTCTCCAACATAATTCCCATAAGCTGAAGCCTTTTGTTGGGCAAATATAAGGGTTAGCATGTTTTCCTTATCAAGTATGTTGATCAAGGATGCCAAGGTTGCTAGTGCATCTGCAAAATCATTCTTATTTCGAGGAATGTGGTGGACGAATATTTCTTCAAACTCTGAAGCTATCTATAGAACCTACCGGCGGTAAGGCAGCAAGTGTAGACCTTTGGTGTGATAAATTCATGTGGTTTGTCTGATTACCAACTCGGAATCTCCAAAGACAGTTAACCGTCTGATGCCCATTGATTGGGCAAGTTTTAGCCCCATGATACAACCTTCATACTAAGCTGTGTTGTTGGTGTTGGCAAACTATAATTTGACGGCGACGGGATGCTGCTCCCCCATAACGGATACTAGAACTGCTCCAGCACCAGAACCTTCCATGTTTATAGCTCCATCAAAATACATCTTCCGTGTTTGGCGCACATCGAACTGATGGTGTTACTGAACTGTCATTACCCCTTCATCGGGGAAGTATGTTTCCAAGGGCTTGAAATCCCCTGAAGGTGTGACGGCCAGTTGATCCACAATTTCTTGACCTTTAATGGACTTCTGCGCCACGTAGACGATGTTAAATTGTTGTAGGATCAACTGCCATCTGGACAGTCGGTAATTCAGCATGGGTTTATTAAACACGTACTTGAGAGGATCCACTTGGGATATGAGATGGGTTGTGTGACCATGGAGGTAATGATGTAACCTCATGGAAGCCCATGCTAAAGCACAGTAAGTCTTCTTAATCAGAGTGTACTTGTGTTCACTACTGCTGAATCTTTTACTTAGGTAATAGATAGCTCGCTCTTGGCCTCTATCGTCTTTTTGTCCCAACATGCAGCCCATGGCATTATCACTTATGGATAGGTACATGAACAAGGGAACATCATCCCTAGGAGGTACCAAAACAGAAGGTTTGATTAGCTGCTCTTTGATTGTAAGGAAGGCCTTCTGGCACTCATCATTACACTTTATGGAGGAGTTCTTCCTTAATAATTTGAAAATAGGCTCATAGGTTGCTGTGAGTTGCGAAATGAACCTGCTGATGAAGTTGATTATTCCCAAAAATCCCTGTATTTCCTTCTCTATTTCAGGAATGGGCATTTTCGTGATGGCCTGGATTTTTGTGGGATCCAGATCAATCCCCTTGTGGCTGACTAGGAATCCTAGTAACTTGCCCAATTTAACGCCAAAGGCGTACTTCTGGATTTAACTTCAAATTGTACTTATGCAACCTATTGCAGAGTTTTATGAGATGGTCTAGGTGGTCTTCCTCCCTTCGGGACTTGACAATGATGTCATTCACGTAAACCTCTATCTCCTTATGCATTAAATCGTGGAAAAGAGCCATCATGGCTCGCTGGTAGGTAGCTCCGATATTGATGAGGCCGAATGACAACCATCTATAGCAAAATGTTCCCCAAGGAGTGATGAATGCAATTTTCTCACGATCCTCTCCAGCAACCATAGTTTGATAATACCCCACGAAGCAATCAGCAAAGGAGTACATGTCGTATTGAGTAGTATTGTCAATGAGAATATGTAAAAATGGCACGAGAATGCTATCTTTAAGGTGAGCTTTATTCAGATCCCGGTAATCCACGCAAACTCACACCTTCCCTCCTGGTTTAGGCACGGGGACTATGTTTGATAGCCATTTAGGGTACATAGACACCATGATGATGCTTGCTTGAAATTATTTTAGAATTTTTTCTTTAACCTTTAAACTCCACTCAGGTTTTAATCGCCTGAGCTTCTGCCTAACTGACTTAAATCCTTCTTTGATGGGGAGGTGATGAATGACAATGTTAGTGGACAAACCCGCCATGTCTTCATAATACCATGTAAACACATCCTGGAATTGGGTTAATAGCGTAACCATGTCATTCTTTTGGTTTGGAGTGAGGTATGTACCAATTTGGATTACTTTAGGGCTTTCTAAGGTTCCGAGATTGACCGAAGTGGTTTGATCAAGGTTGGTTTTAGGTTTGTCTTTGACCCATTCTTTTATCTCCTGAGCTATCTTAATGTCCTCTTGTATTTCCATCAAGTCTAAGTCCAACTTTCCATCAAAGTTACAATCTTTGTGGAGAAAAGGCACCTTATCAGCAAGTATAGGCACATCTAAATTCATAGTCCTGAAACAAGATATGCTTTCACTTAATATATGAAATTGTTCAATCATACAAAGAGTTAGCATGTACTGACAAAACAACTGCTAATATTGTACAGAAAAGTAAGCAGTTATTATTATCTACAGGGCAGATGGAGTTTCTGCCCGTTTTACCCTTGTCGACCAATGAAAGGAGTGTTGTTCCAATTGTCAAGGGTGAAGTTCTGATGAACGACAATGATGGAGGGGCTATCATCGTCCTCTTTCTACCGAATGATGACTATTACGTCTGGACAATCATCGTCTGGGGTGTATCTATTTGTGTGATCATCATGGACAATAATGTGCATGTTTAACATCATCCTGACAATGTCTTGTTTGCGTCTTCATTCTTTTTCTTCCTCTTCAGGATTTGGAACCAGGACTTCTTTCCCCTTTATCGGTATCGATTTAGGAAATAACATAGCCATTACATGGACAGGCACCTTTACCGGAGACCGTATAGGCTCAGAAACTATAGGTGGAGATAATCACCGTGTGGCTGAAGCTGAAGGAATCTATTTGTGCTTATGAGGATTCTTGCGACTAGAACTAGCAGTATAGCCTAGTCTAACTGTCCCTGTTTGACTGGGAACTTCAATGGGGCACTTGATGCCCCTGATGATCTTTGCCCAACCCTTGTCCAGGTTGATAACCCAATGACATCATTTCTTGAGTGGCCAACATTACTTCAGCAGAAATATAGGGTATGAGAGGCGTTGCCCCAACAGGATGGTAGTGAGTGTTGCTCACCTCCAGGGCATGAAAACTGACCGGCTCAACTTCTAAATTGAAGCTGATGAGTGGTATGTCACCTTGTTCAGGACATTTTAGCTCAGCATCGATAGTGACTAGGTTATTGTTGATAATGTATTAATGTGTCTGGTGAAGGGTGGAGGGGATGGCCCCGACCATATGAATCCACGGTCTTCCCAAAATCAGGTTGTATTTTGTATCTATTTTAAGCACGTGAAAAGATATGCAGAATGTATGTGGACCAATCTCCACTTGCATTCCAATCTCTTCGACAGTGCTTCGTCGGGATCCGTTGAAAGCTTTAATGATTGTGTGGCTTCTTCGGATTCTCTTGAGATTGATATTCATCTTCACCAAAGTGGAATAAGGACATATATTCAAAGATGACCCTCCGTCTATCAAAACTCCTCCCACCATATATCCGAAAGATAAAACCGCTATGTGCAACGGCTTGCAATGACCGATCCCTTATGGAGGTATATCATCGTCAGTGAAAGATATCACATTATTATTCAAAATGTGATCCACCAAATGTTGGAATTTCTCAACATTTATTGACTTAGGCAGTTGGGCTTCTTCCAAAACCCTGAGCAATATCTTTATGTGATCTTCAGAAGAGAAAACCAAGTCTAGTATGGAAATTTGGTGTGGAGCTTCTCTTCAGCTTAAAACCACCTTGGCTTTAATATGGCCCATAGTACGGAAAAATTCTTCCACTTTTTCCATGGGAATCTTCTCCTTTGACTTGATGGTAGGCTTCATCACCCATTGGGAAAGATACAGTGGATTATCCTTCGACACTGCAACAATTATGTGGGATGTGGATCCTTCAACCTCTCCATAATTTCATGGAACTTTTTGTAGGCTGACGACAGGATATTGTGGTCCGCATGGCAAGATAATTAGATTTGGTGCAGCCACTTGCAAAGGATTGTTAACACCCTTGATTTGAATTGGTTGGATTGCATATAAGGGGGTAGCTGAGTCTGTCTCAGAAGATATGACTGCTTTGACCTCCTTCCACTCTATAGGAAACACGTACGCACTCTCTAGTACTACAGCATCATCGTCTTCTATCTACAGGATACCACTGTCAATTAAATTCTGAATAAGGTGGCAGAGTTCCCATTATTCTTCTGTGATGTGACCGCGCAATTGGGAGTGATATTGGCACACTCTATTAAAATCAAACCGCCTTGACTGCGGGCTGATTGGAGGTAGTAGAGATGTGATTCTTCCTTCAGTTATCAGCAACTGCAATATTTCTTCGATCGGTTGGCCTAGGTATGTAAATTCCCTTTTATTGGTAAAATCCCGACGGGCTTTGGCAGTTGCTCTTTTTGCAATTTTATCCTCCAGTATTTCATTTTCTAGAGTACGCGGTGGAGTGTTTGTAACAAGAGGAATGAGACTGGCATGCTCCTGACTAAATAATCGGTGTGTGACTATGTGCTGATGGACCACCAGTTCTGCCAATTGGTTAACTTGCTCACAGAGAGTCTTAATTTTTCGTTCCATTATATACTAGAACTGAGCAAAATCCCATTTGTCAGCACCATCCTTGCTAGTCTGGGATGATCCACTACCATGATTATTGGAACTTTGTCCACTACTCTAATTAATCATATTAACCTGTTCTTCTTTGTGTTGAGGAAGAGGGTTGTCTTGCACATGGGGTTGGTCGGGTTAAGCTGCCACGATCTCACCATTATCAATCAAATTCTTAATCTTGTTTTTCAAGGCCCAACAATCTTGAATATCATGTCTCCAACATGATAAGCACATTTCGGACTAGCATTGAAACCCTTCCCATTTGGGTTTGCTGGTGGAAGAATATGAGTAATTTTCTTCTGAGTGGTCAGAATATAGAGAATGTTCTTGAGCGAATCCCCTAAGGGTGTGAACACTCGAGTGCGTCTTACTTCTCCACCCTTTGGCAACGAAGGGTTCGAAGGCTGTGCTTAGAAGGGAGAGTAATTTCTCCTTTGGATAGGCGTATTTTGATTGCCTTTCTGACCTTGTAGTATCAAGGAAACATCCTCCTCTTTCTTTTTATGGACCCTCTGGGGGTTGTTTCCATAATTTCTAGACTGGATGTGCTCAGAAACGACTTTAATGGTAGCTAGGTCTTGAATCTTTCTTGACTTCAATCCCATATCAGCCATCTCCCCATGTTTAATCATTTCAGAGCATGGTTTGCCAATACCAGCTAAAACCCTCTTATAGAAAGGAGCTTCGTATATGTCTATGAAGGTCATAACTATTTCTGACTCATTCATAGAGGGAACAACTTGAGCAGCAAGGCGCCTCCACCTTTGAGCATACTCTCTGAAAGACTCGTTGGTTTGTTTCCTGACTTTAGTAATTTGGTACCGGTCAGGGGCCATCTGAGACTTGAAGCTGTATAGATTGAGGAAGGCATGAGCTAGCTCCTCCCAGCTATGGATCTTGGAGTTATCTAATCTGGTATACCATGAACGGGCTTCTCCAGTTAGGCTCTTCTGGAATAGCTGCATCCTGAGCTTCTCATCCTCGGTATAAGATCCGAGTTCTCCAATGAATACCTTTAAATTTGTGTAAGGGTCTCCTAACCCATCATACTTTTCAAAGTCAGGAGTCTTGAACTTCTCTGGATAATGTACACCAGGGAATATACAAAGGTCTGCATATGAAACACTCCCATGTGCTCTAATCGATTTGATAGAACAGATAGTCTCTTCCATTTGAAGGACTTTCTTTCTGATATCACCGGTGTCTAGATCTTCTTTGAGATGGGTGGTATCATAAATTTTGTTGGTTGTATCCAACTGAAGATCAGGTACTGTAATGGCTTTATCTGAACCTTGGGTTCCACCTTGTGCAAAGGATTCTGTATGTATGAGTACCCTTATACCATGAGTAGATTAGTGTAGTTCTTTAAGCAGAACAGCCAAATCTGTGATTTGTTTACTTAATATGTCAAATTCTTCATGAGAGACAGGATTAGGATTTATCTGGTGAAATGAGGACATAATTGGCTATAGGCTCGTGGCCTTTTTGGACTTTGAACGGGTAATAGGTCCAATTATTTCCCTGTGAAAAACTGTCGTAGTTTAGTTTCATGGAATGTATAAATGTTTACATGCTATATGATGTATCCGTTTTAGGAGTATTATCCTGCAAAATGATTGTTATTTGTTTGTAATACATGATAGCATGTTAATATTTGTAAATATGCGTGTACACATATTTCTTTATATTTCTCATTACACGGAGATCAATATGGAATGAAATTACAAGTAATTGAAATTACGAGTAATTTAAAATGGGAAAGTATGAAGAGACTTTCCTCCGCATTTGGTTTATCAGAGGCTGACCTATCTTAGGCTACTCTCGCGGCTTTTTGGTATGAAGGTTCCTAAATCATCGCAATTTACTCGACGGGAAGTTAATCCGGTCTTTCAACTGGAGTGAATTTGGGTGGTGCCTTTCTTGAGCCTCATTGGAATTAGTCTCCCTACGAGTCCAGTAATCAAACACCGACATGATAGCCACCTGATGGAGGAACCACACAAAATACATTCACATACAACGTGTCTCACCGTTTATAAAAATGATGACATGTGCGAAGCACTAATATCACAAGCACATATAGTGTAAAGCATTAAGTACAGTAAGTAAATGCATTCGTACACATCCATAAAATGTAAATGCAACATCAACACACAAGCATATAACAGTTTTGAAAAGCTTATAATAGCGGCTTAAGTCCTCTTACTGGTGTCCCCAGCAGAGTCACCACCTGTTGACGTCGGGATTTTAATTGTCCCTTTTCTGTTATTGTCTTTTGGTGTTCTTATGTTAGGTGAGATTTGTTTAAAAAAATAAGTTGTGAAAAGTCCGACATGTATATGTCGACGATTGGACTATAAGAGTCGCCGGTTGGTTTTTTAAATGGTTGTACCAACACAACCGATAAAAGATTTGCACATTAACCCAGTGATGTGACACTGCCTAACGGGTCTGTGAAACCGAGATTCGTTAGGGTCCGGGGACTTAGTTATGCGGAGGGAAGGTGTTAGGCACCCCCCGACATCCGTGTTGCCACGGTGACCACCACTTTTCAATTAAACTGTTATATGAATGTGTGTGTGTGTGTATGTGGATCAATGTGCAATTATCTGGAGGTAGTGCTATGTCTCGTTCGCACCTATATACAAAGGGTTTGTAAAAAAGAGGTTTTGTCAAACCCTTGTGCTCAATAGTAATTGAGGCCTTTGATACTTCTATTTTATTATGTGTTCGGCTTGATTACTTTTATTTTCGAGATGCGAAGCGTCTTCGAGAAAATAATATACATAACAGTGTCGAACTCCTTGTAGGCATGAGAGCCATCTAAGGAAATTCGAACAACGTGAATAATTTACAAGTCGTATACAGCTAAAAATGTCCATCAAGGGAATCGAATCTAGATTCAGTAAACTGAATCCATGATCACATGATTCGTAGGCTCACATGATGTAGCAATTTGTATGAAAGTTGTAAACAGTTATATATATAAAAGCAGTATATATATATATATATATATATATATATATATATATATATATATATATATATATGTGTGTGTGTGTGTGTGTGTGTGTGTGTGTGTGTGTGTGTGTGTGTGTGTGTGTGTGTGCAAGCAATCAACCACCACGAAGTACCTCCATGAGGGATTACAAATGTAAATAAAGTAGTAAAAAACCAATCAAGCACCACAAAGCACCTCCACGGGGGATTGGAAATGTAAATAAAGCATTAAAAACCAATCAACCACCACAACACACCTCCATGGGGGATTGGAAAATATAAATGAAGCAATAAAACGATCAACCGCCTCGAAGTAAACTCCAGGCGGGACAAAACGTAAATAAAGCTGTAACGCCCCCATATCTATACTCCCATGGTATCCGATATGGTGCTTACAACAAATCAATATAATATATTTAAATCTATATACTCATGGTATCTGATTATAAACTTATATTAAATTAAGGGACTATCAGATATAATTCCCATAGATCCAAGATTCACAGTATCCCATAACAGATGGCAATTCTCAAGAGAACTTATTATTGTGTTTAGATATCCTCACTTGGATATATGAACTGTATTTGTGAATAGAATCTATCTATCCAAAATTTAGAGTACCAGTAATAACATGAACAGTCCATATTACTAATACCCTCACCCAGATGTATAGTCTATGCCATGTGAATTTATACTATCATATAAATAGTAACTATTTATCCGAAATCCAGAATATCAGTAATAACATGAACAATCCATATTACTAACATCCTCACTCAGATAAATAGTTCCCAATGATCTCAACTAGATTCAAAGAATTCTAAATTTACATCTATATATGTAAGAAAACACGGTTGCCGAATTAAAAAATGCTATATATATATATATATATATATATATATATATATATATATATATTAAGGTTTGATTACATGAATATAACCTAATCTAAGCAGGGACACTTACCTTTGTCTACTCCAGATGTTCCAGGATTACCATCTAAAACTGCAAAAGGAATAATTTGCAAGGGTGAGTTACGACATGCTCAGCAAGTTTTGTATTATAACAATATATGATTTGAAGAAATACAACAATTCAAATTTTGACGGATTGTTGTTACCATTTTCTGGATTTTTATTTCTGTCAGTCACACAGACTTAGAAATTTTATTTAGATATGAGATAGGGGATCAACCTATCCAATATCTTAGGAGTATGCATCTCATCCTACCAGTGGTCAAATGCACCCAAATTAGTGTCAATATATTATCGACCGAATGATCCCTTACGGGATACCCAACTTCAGAATAAGATGTCTTACCAAACAATTTGGTTTGACACAACAATTTAAGCTTAGCAATCAATATGAATAAACAATTCATTTCTTAGTTATGCTGAAGCTATAGCAATAACCTTACAATAAAAGGTAATTCAATTGTAGGTGTAGTATATTATATCAACAGCATATCAAGATAAAAATCTTGTTCAACGAATAAACTGTTAGGTTTGTAATATTCATGAACGTAATCAAATTGCACAAAATAAGCGGAAACGTGATAAAATAGAGTTTTAAAATTTTACAAATCGTATACCCGGATTGTCCTTTACGCACAATTATTAATTAAACAAAAAGATAAAGAACAAGAATCATACCCTTGAAGATTCGAGCTTCCTCAGGTACAAGTTCACCTCCAAATCCCTTCGCGTTCAACTTGAATCCATCGGGTTTGGTTCCTTTCCTTAATCAACGTTAGCCACCCAAGTGTTTGGCCTCTAGAGGTGATCCACCAAGGAAGAATAAAATTCAAGAAGATGGGTGTTTGGCAAAATCCTAGTTTTTCTATCTCTCATAGAAAAGGGTGTACTCTCCCAACTATTGGAATTAAGTATTCACATGTTTTGTGAAAGTGTCGAAAAAAAATTCAACCATAATAAGACTCCTCTTATTTATAGATGTAGGCAACCCTCCTTAACAATTAAGGAATTGAGTTTTATTTTAATTAATTAAACTCCTTTAATTAAATAGGTTCCTAATCTTATTAGGAATAATTGACAGTACTTATATTAAATTAATTTCTAACTCTTTAGAAATTAAAATAATAATAATTGTAATAATATTAATAAGACTCCTCTTATTAATTTATATATATTTAATATTTCTAAAATATTAAATATTATATTGAATAATAAATATTAAGTTATTTAATTTATTGTATCACCATAAATTAAATTAAACACAGTTAACATATTATTACTTTTATGCCATTAACTTCTTAAATAATTATTCTTCCTTTTATGGTGTGACCCTTTAGGTTCTCCATATTAAAACGGTTGTGAATAAATCAATTAGAACAATTCTAATATTATTTAAATGAATAAATTAAACTATTAATTTATTTAAATAAATAATACTTATTCTACAAGAGGGATAATCTCCCTAGCGATTAACGACTATTCAGATAACATAGATTTCAACATTAGTCATAAAAGAACCTTTGAGTAAATAGTTACCGTACAATTCAATCCTTCCACCATAGAATGTCTCAATTAAATATAAGACATGGAATTACTGTCAAGTCTTATTTTATTTAATCATATGTATTTCGACTCTTAAATGCACAACTCTAAATAATACAAATTAGAAACTCCTTTCTAATTTTATTCTGCCTTGGCCAAGGACTACTGGGTTGTCATTTATCGAATCACATATGACATTTCTCTTCTTTTACTAGAAGTGGTAGATTCTTTATTGATCATACATTATCTCCATGTACAACTTATTATACCCAAGCATACCCTTTGATATACCGTAAGGGTCTTAAGGAATAAGTCAAAGTATAACTCATCATACACAAGATACTATGATGATCTCAAGTCCAAGGATTACTTGTACAACTATCACTACAGGAATTCCTATTGACTGACAAGTAAAACTCCATTAGGTATTCCTTAGCGAGTCACGTTCAGTGAACTTATTCTCTAATAAGCACCTACATACTTGCTTTAGTGTCTCCACACAAATGATCATGAGATCAATCATCCTCATCTAATGAGCAAGCAACGTATGTACCAATCTATCCGGATTCACTAATCCCTAATTTAGTAATCTAACAATTGGAAACTATTTTAGTTTTAAGCTTTTTAAGAATTTAGATCTCATTAGAATGATCATCATCATTATTCTAAAAGCATTACTTAAAATTATGGGTTTATCACATATTATAAAGTAGCATCATGTAGATAATTAAAAGTCTTTAATAAATTAATACTTTTTATTAATAAATGAATAAGATTGTTACAAAGTATATGTTTTATCATCAAACATGATTGGCTTATGTGCATACTACTTTCACAAACAGGGTTTAAGAAATTTGCAATAAAGAAATAAGGTTCAGATACTTGCTTGAGCGTAGATCAGTCAAGTTATGCTATTCAAATCGTTAATAAATACCTACGATGTTCATATATATAAATCGAACACGTTAGTATTAATAATAATAATACTTAATTATAACATTTACATATGATCGGGTTAGATTAAATAGGGTTTCGGTGTTCAATGTCTCTACCAAATATTAAATAAGTTGATAAATGGACTACATTTTATTTATAAAATTTATTATATTTTTAGATAATTTATATATCCATTATAATAATTTTTAGAAGTTTTAAAATATTTTTAAAATATTTGTTTATCCTTTAAATAATTTTTAAATCATTTATTTCTATTTTTAGGTAATTAATATTTACTTAAATTTTTTTAAAAGCATTGCTTATTATTTTTAAATAATTTATAATAATTTATTATAATTTTTATATCATTAATATTATTTTTCAATAATTATTTAGTATTTATAAATAATTATTCTAATTACTTTATTATTTAGTTAATTATTAATAATATCCAAATAAAATAAAATATTTATTGAATTTATGTAAAACTATCATAAATTAATTATATTTATTTAATATAATTTTTAAAACTGTTTTTGTATTTATTTATTTATTAATTATTTCTAATTTTTAGAAAAATCAATTTCTGTCTGTCACTAAAGCCCTTCAGTGACAGAAAGTGTCGCTGTAGGTGTTCTTGAGTTTCTGGGAAATAGTTTGGTCATGGTCGAGTGACTAGTTTGACCATGAATTATTTAGCTACTATTTATGATTTTAGGTTCGATCAAGTATTGATGTTATAGTATTCTTACAGTAGTACAACATCAAGCAAACTTCATGCTTTAACCTACATATAACAAGATGTTATAGAGGCTCAAAGTTACTATCAGAGTTGTGCTTGAGTTTTTGGGCAACCCAGAATAGTGGTCATGGCCGGTCAATGGTTTTGTGGCTTTAATATCTCCAATTCTGTGTAATAGACGTGTGTTGTGTTTGTCGCAACATGCAGTATATATGACAGGGTACATATATATAACACTAACTTGAACAACGCATAATTCTAAGGTCTCTAATTATGTTGGTCAAAGTACAACCAAACACTGTTCTTCGTGTTCTTAAGTTTTCTGGGTAACCCAGAAAACTTGGTCAAGCTCGGTCAACGACTTTTGACCATTAATTCCAGTAATCCTATAAGTTGCTTAAAGAATTTAAGATCATAGATATGTAGTACATATATCAGGTTGTTAATCTAAAACAAAATATTACAAAAACAACAAACAGAAGGCGATCAAAAAGTTGGTCAAAGTAGCCGGTACAAACTGTTCTTGAGTTTTCTGGGTAACCCAGAAAACTGCAATCCGTGAACGGTCAACGCACTTTGACCAATTAAATCTTGCAATCTATGGTTCTAATGAATCTATTTTTTTTTTCAGATTAAAGACCTACTAACAGGCTACAAGTAACATACAATTAAAATACCTAAACACAAACACATATGAACCTACAAGCCCTGACATTCGGCTGTCAGACTAGATTTCCAAAATTTCTAGATTTCTAAAAACACTTCATTAAGGCATCTAGATGTTATGAAAATGTGTTCTACCAATCTAACATACTAATACATATTTCTAAACATCTAAACAACAAAATTAACAAAGGATCAAAGAGCTAATTATGAATTAGGGTTTGCACCATTTCTTGATTAATTTTTGATTCTAGCTTCTGATTTTGTTGCTGCTATCACCCAGGCTTGATTTGGTATGTATATAAGTATATCTTGGCTTAGAAATTTTGTGAGTTTGCTCAGCCCTACGGTTCCTATTTATAGAATTCTCTAACTTGGCTTTTTGGACATTTTCAAGCAACTTGCCTCCAAAAATATCTGATCTGATGACTATTATCATGCTTGAGAGTTACAAGCATGTCATGTGCAGCCTAAAAACTTGCAATAGTAACTCCTAACCTACTTGTGAGCTAGTTAGGTTAGTTTAGTAGCTTAATTATGCCCTAATCTTGACTAATCATTATTAGGGTTTTGTTTTTAATGATTAGGATTGTTAAATGACATTTATTAGTACCTAATTTAAGTTTACTAACCATGATTAGGTGTTAAGATAATCTAATTAGGGTTAAATTAGCTAATTAGGTTTAGGTTTCAAAATTAGGGTTAGGGTTTATTAATCTAGGGTTACTAACCTAGATTTCACACTAATCCTAACAAGCACGACAAAGCGTTTTGCCACTGTAAGCACGACAAAGCAACTTGTCCCAACAAATATACCGAAAAGTCCATTTTCGAAAGAAAATTTTTAAGCACGAGGTGTCAAGCACGACGTTTTTCAGACAAAATTTTATTTGATCAAATTTGTTAAACAAAGTATATATTAACACATAACACTTTTAGAACGGAGAAATTTTATTGATATAACTGAATTTTACATAATCGAATCTTATTAGGGTTTTGGATTTTTACATTCACCCCCGCTAATAAGAATTTTGTCCTCAAAATTTACAGTATAAGTTAAGTAAACAATTGAGGATAGTTCTCTCGCATTTTATCTTCGAGTTCTCATGTAGCCTCTTCAACGATCTGATTCCTCCAAGTCACTTTGACCGATGATATAACTTTATTTCTCAGGACTTACTCTTTACGGTCGATGATCTGTACAGGTTCTTCTGCATAAGAAAGATCTTCTTCGATTTGGATTGGCTCATAATTTATAACGTGATTATAATCAGGTTTGTATAGTCGTAATACGGACACATGAAACACATTATGAACATGATTCAACTAAGGAGGTAGTGCTATTTCATAAGCAACTTCACCAATCCTTCTCAAAATTTTAAAAGGTCCAATGAATCTCGGACTAAGTTTTCCTTTCTTGCCAAAACGTATCTTGCCCTTCCAAGGAGATACCTTCAAGAATACGTGGCTTCCTACGTTAAAGTTTCATTGTTGACGATGTGGATTAGCATATTTCCTTTGTCGATCTTGAGATGCTTGTAATCGTTCACGTTTAATTCTGATGGTTTTAGTTGTTTGTTGAATTGTTTCAGGTCCTAACATTTGTCTTTCTCCAACTTTATCCCAACACAAATGTGTTCTATATTTTCTCCCATATAGGCTTCATAGGGTGACATACCTATGCTAGCATGATAACTATTGTTATAGGCAAATTCTACTAGAGGTAACTGATCTTCCCAACTTCCTTTGAAGTCTATGATACATGTTCTCAACATATCCTCTAATGTTTGTTTGGTTCTCTCACTCTGTCCATCAGTCTGAGGATGATAAGTTGTACTCAATCTTAATTGTGTTCCTAAATGTTTCTGAAGGCTTTTACAAAAAATTGAAGTAAAACGTGGATCTCAATCTGATACTATGGAAACAGACACTCCATGCCTAGAGATGATTTCATTAATGTACAATTTGGCAAGGTGATCCAAGTTATGAGTAATTTTAATAGGTAAAAAGTGAGCTGACTTAGTTAAACGGTCAACTATTACCCAAATGGCATTATGGCCCTTTTGTGTAGCTGGAAGGCCAACAACAAAGTCCATGGTTATATGTTCCCACTTCCACTCAGGAATCGGTAAGGGTTGAAGTAAAGCACTCGGCTTTTGATGTTCATCCTTAACCCTTCGACACGTGAGACATTTGCTTACCCATTCAGCTATTTCTCTTTTCATATTCGACCACCAAAAGTGTCGACTTAAATCCTTAAATATTTTAGTGCTGCCAGGATGTATGGAAAATTTAGAATTATGAGCTTCGTTTAAGATTTCGTCTTCTAAAGATTGGTTTAACGGAACCCAGATTCTATCTTCATATTTTATTATTCCATCCTTATCTATTCTGAATTTGTTATACTTCTGATGAGTTAGATTAGAGTTATACTTCAGACATTCTTCATCCTTTTCCTGTATCTATTTGACTTTGTTAAGCAGAGATGAAACTCCCTCTAAAATATAAAATTTTTGGGTAGAGGTAGTTGGACATTCCACCTCAATTTCCAAATTTTCAAAATCTTTTATTAACCTATCATTGGTGGTTAATACATTCAATTTTTCCTGATTCTTTCTACTTAACGCATCAGCTACGACATTGGTTTTACCGGGATGGTATAAGATTTTATCTTCAAAATCCTTTATCAGTTCTAACCATCTTCTCTGTCTTAAATTTAATTCCTTTTGTGTAAAAATATATTTTAGACTTTTATGATCTGTATATATCTCGCACTTCTCCCCGTACAAGTAATGTCTCCAAATTTTTAGAGCAAAAACTACCGCGGCTAACTCTAGGTCATGAGTAGGATACCTCTTCTCATAATCTTTGAGTTGTCGTGATGCATAAGCAATAACTTTCCCATGTTGCATCAATACACACCCTAAACCTCTGTGTGATGCATCACTAAATACTACAAGGCCTCCTGTATCATCTGGTAAGGACAACACTGGAGCCATGCTCAGTTGTTTCTTCAACTCTTGGAAGCTTTCTTCACAATTATCTGTCCAGACGCATTTTACCGTCTTTCGAGTTAAATTGGTTAATGGGATTGCTATTTTTGAAAAATCTTTTATAAACCATCGATAATAACCCGCTAAACCGAGAAAACTTCGTACTTCTGTTGGAGTTGTTGGTTGTTCCCAATTCACAACCGTTTCGATCTTAGTTGGATGTACATATATTCCATTCTTGTCAATTACATGACCTAAAAATTGAACTCTCTTTAACTAGAATTCATACTTGGAAAACTTTGCATAAAGTTGTTCCTTTCGTCATATCTCCAAAACGACTCCCAAGTGTTCAGTATGCTCTTCACGTGTTTTTGTGTATACCAGAATATCGTCGATAAACACTACAATAAATTTGTCCAAGCATGGTTTAAACACTCGATTTAATAAATCCATAAATGCTGCCGGTGCATTTGTCAATCCAAAAGACATTACAAGAAACTCATAATGTCCATAGTGTGTCCTAAACGTTGTTTTCGGCACATCCTCCTTTCCTACCTTCAATTGACGATAACTTGTTCTGAGGACAATCTTTGAAAAACGTTTGGCCCCCTTTAATTGGTCAAACAAATCATCAATCCTTGGTAAAGGATATTTATTCTTAATAGTTAATTTATTTAGCTCTCTATAGTCTATACATAGTCTCATAGTTCCATCCTTCTTCTTTACAAACAATACTGGTGCTCCCCAGGGTGAAACACTAGGTTGTATGTACTTTTTATCTAAGAGTTCATGTAATTGTATAAGTAACTCTTTCAGTTCTATAGGTACCATTCTATACGGTGCCTTAGAAACTGGTGTCGTTCCTGGTGCAAGATCAATGGCGAACGCAATTTCCCTATCTGGAGGTAAACCTGGTAAGTCATCCGGACATCGGGAAAATTATTAACTATTGGTATTTGATCTAGTTTTACTCCTTCCTGTCGAGTATCAACTATATAGGCCAAATACCCTAAACAACCCATTCTAAGTAATCTTTCTGCCTGAACTATAGTCAAACATCGAGAATGCTTAGGTGAACAACTACCGTTGAACACTACCTTTGATTTCGATGTAGTCAAAAGGTTTATACGTTTTTTATGACAATCAATCATCGCTTTATGGTTAACTAACCAATCCATTCCTAAAATTACATCAAATTCTCCCAAATGGATTGGTAAAAGATCTACCATAAAATTATGTCCTTTTATCACCACACTACAATTTCGATATATGGTTTCAACCGAAATCCTATCTTTATTAGCAATTTCTACACAAAATGGTTTGTTTAGATTTTCACAAGGTATATTCAAGTTTTTAGAAAAACTTTTAGACACAAAAGAACAAGTAGCACCAGAATCAAATAACACATATGCATTTAAAGTGTTGATAGGGATGATACCTGTCACCACATCATGTGAAGCAACAACATCCCTCACCGACGTACTAAATGTTCTCACGGTAGGTCGATTCTGAACCCAAACTGTAGCTACTGTTGACTGATTATTCTCTGTTACTTTATTCCACTTTCCTCCTTAGTTCTTATGTTTGGGACAATTCTTTGAAAAATGGTCCAATGAATCACAATTAAAACATTTATTTTTATTTGGGAGAGGACACTGTGGAGAAATATGTCCCGATTGTCCACAATTATACCATTTGCTATGAAAGCATAGTCCTTTATGTTTCTTCCCACAAGTAGGACAAGGTTTAATGTTATTATTACTAAAGTTATTATTAGTATTACCTATCTTTTTCCCCGGGTTGTTGGAAAAAGTAGTATCCCATTTCCGTTTGTTATTAAACCCATATGAACTGGGTTCTATCCTAAGTTTCCCTTTCTCATTTTGACTCTTCTTTTACTGGTGAAATTTAGCGAGACTTTAATTTTCACTTTCGGCTATAGTAGCTTTCTCGAGTATTTCTGAGAAAGTCTTTATTTGGAGTACTGACTTTTAAACCTTCCAAAAACCTACGAGTCTTTCTAAGTTTAGTGGTTACCTGATGAGGAGCAAACCTCGACAGTTCATTGAACTTAGCTGTATACTGGGTTACAATCTGGTCTCCTTGTTTTAAATCCAGAGATTTTATTTCCGTGCGATCTTTTAAGGATTGGGAAAAATAGTTTTCAAAGAACAACTCTTTAAATCTATCCCAAGGAATAATTTCAGTTTCTACCCGACCCTTGGTTGATTCCCAATAATAATTAGCCTCACCTTTCAATAAAAAGGTTGCAAAAGTTATCTTTTGATTATTATTGACATTGGGTACTAGGAAAAATTTCTCTATTTCAGAAATCCAAATTTGTGCATCGACGGGTTCTGATGTACCTTTATATTCAGGTGGTCTAACTAATTTAAAATCTTTAAAAGATGTGTTTTGATTTATAGGCCTATTCATAGCTCATAACATAAGGTCTACTAACTGCTGAGTAGAATTATCATCATTATTCATTTCTCTTTGGGGTTTTCTGGTTGGTGGCATGATTTTGTACAAAACAACAACAAAAATTCACATAAGAATTTGAATAATACAAACATAACGTTTATTTTATTTATCACAGTAGTCGTACAAAACAACTTAGTATTTATACATTATACTAACTTATAAACCACTGGTTATAATACAAACTTTGAATGCTTCTTTATTCATACTAATATAAAGCATTCAACCACCTATACTACTCTCTAGAATTCATTGATATCATCAAAGGAATCCTGAATCATGTGACAAACCATAAATCGATCTATGAGTAAGCAGTTTTCTTCTCCTCTACCAGATACCGAGTTAGACAGCGCTACAAATCATTAAAAGTATCTCGAACACCCCGAGATATTTTAAGAAGTCTTGACTGAATTTCCTTCTTGCCCCTTTGTGCATGGTGCAGTTGTACTTTTAGTCGATGACTATGTCCCCTCTCGTGTTGTAGAATTCCCTTAGCTATATCAGCCCTAAACTTTATTTTATTATTCTTATAATCTGTTGTCTTCATTAGTGGTGTCATTGCTTCATCATGCTCATCAATTCTCATTAATTATCCTACTGCTGGATCTTCCTCTTCCTCAACATCTAGCAGTTACTGATCATGAAGCAATTCTTCATCCTCTGCATCACTAGCTATAAATGACTCAATTTATGGTGTATTGTTTGCTATCACCATTTCTTCAGCATTGGATTTGGCCATCTATAAAAGAAACTCCTTTAATACTGGTATAGAAATTTACACCACAAAACATTTTTAATGTTATATTTTATGTTTATTTTAAAATTTTTACGAACTCGAAGTCTATATACTACGATTTCTCTTCCTTATATCTATAGCCTTGTGGCTCTGATACCAAACTTGTAACTCCCCCATATCTATACACCCATGGTATCTGATATGGTGCTTACAACGAATCAATATAATGCATTTAAATCTACACACCCATGGTATCTGATTATAAGTTTATATTAAATTAAGGGACTATCAGATATAATTCCCATATATCCAAGATTCACAGTATCCCATAATAGATGGCAATTCTCAAAGAACACATTACTGTGTTTGGATGCCCTCACTTGGATATATGAATTGTATCTATGAATAGAAACTAACTATCCAAACCAGTAATAACATGAACAGTCTATATTACTAATACCCGCACGCAAATGTATAGTCTATGCCATGTAAATTTATACTATCATATTGATAGTAACTATTTATCCGAAATCCAAAATATCAGTAATAACATGAACAATCCATATTACTAACATTCTCACTCAGATAAATAGTTCCCAATGATCTCAACTAGATTCAAAGAATTCTAAATTTACATCTATATATGTAAGAAAACACGGTTGCGGATTTAAAAGAAGTTATATATATATATATATATATATATATATATATATATATATATATATATATATATATATATATCAATATTAAGGTTGGATTACATGATTCTCATAACGAGTTTCTTATTACAAAGTATTCAACTAGACATGAATATAACCTAATCTAAGCAGGGACGCTTCCCTTTATGTACTCCAGATGTTCCAGGATTACCATCTAAAACTACAAAGGGAATAATTTACAAGGGTGAGCTATGACATGCTTAGCAAGTTTTGTATTATAACAATATATGATTTGAAGAAATACAACAATTAAAATTTCGACTGATAGTTGTTACCATTTTCTGGATTTTTATTTCTGTTAGTCACACAAACTTAGAAATTTTGCTTAGATATGAGATATGGGATCAACCTATCCAATAACTTTAGGAGCGTGCATCTCATCCTACCAGTGCTCAAATGCACCCATATTAGTGTCAATATATTATTGACCGAATGATCCCTTACGGGATACCCAAGTTCAGAATAGGATGTCTTACCAAACAATTTGGTTTGACACAAGAATTTAAGCTTAACAATTAATATGAATAAACAATTTGTTTCTCAGTTATGCTGAAGCTATAACAATAATCTTACAATAAGAGGTAATTTAATTGTAGGTGTAGTATATTATATCAACAGCATACCAAGATAAAAATCTTGTTCAACGAATAAACATGGTTTAAGAAATTTACAATAACATTTACATATGATCGGGTTAGATTAAATAGGGTTTCGGTGTTCAATGTCTCTACCGAATATTAAATAAGTTGATAAATTAACTAAATTTTATTTATAAAATTTATTATATTTTTAGATAATTTATATACCCATTATAATAATTTTTTGAAGTTTTAAAATATTTTTAAAATATTTATTTATCCTCTAAATAATTTTTAAATCATTTATTTCTATTTTTAGAAAATTAATATTTACTTAAAATTATACAAAAACATTGCTTATTATTTTTAAATAATTTATAATCATTTATTATGATTTTTAGATCATTAATATTATTTTTCAATAATTATTTAGTATTTATAAATAATTATTCTAATTACTTTATTATTAATAATATCCTAATAAAATAAAATATTTATTGAATTTATGAAAAAATATCAGAAATTAATTATATTTATTTAATATATTTTTTAAAACTGTTTTTGTATTTATTTATTAATTATTTCTAATTTTTAGAAAAATTAATTTTTCTCTGTCGCTAAAGCCCTTCAATTACAGAAAGTGTCGTTGTAGGTGTTCTTGAGTTTCTGGGCAACAGTTTGGTCATGGTCGAGTGACCAATTTGACCATGAATTATTTAGCTACTATTTATGATTTTAGGTTCGATCAAGTATTGCTGTTATAGTATTCTTACAGTAGTATAACATCAAGTAAACTTAATGCTTTAACCTGCATATAATAAGAAGTTATAGATGCTCAAAGTTGCTGTCAGAGCTGTTCTTGAGTTTCTGGGCAACCCAGAACAGTGGTTATGGCCGGTCAATGGTTTTGTGGGTTTAATATCTCTAATTCTGTGTAATAGATGTGTGTTGTGTTTGTTGTAACATGTAGTATATATGTCAGGGAACATATATATAACACTAACTTGGACAATGCATAATTCCAAGGTCTCTAATTATGCTGGTCGAAGTACAGCCAAACACTGTTCTTCGTGTTCTTCAGTTTTCTGGGTAACCCATAAAACTTGGTCAAGCTCGGTCAACGACTTTTGACCATTAATTCCAGTAATCCTATAAGTTGTTTAAGCAATTTAAGATCATAGATATGTAGTACAAATATCAGGGTGTTAATCTAAAACAAAATATTACAAAAACAACAAATAGAAGGCGATCAAAAAGTTGGTCAAAGTAGCCGGTACAAACTGTTCTTGAGTTTTCTGGGTAACCCAGAAAACTGCAATCTGTGAAAGGTCAACACACTTCTACCACTTAAATCTCGCAATCAATGGTTCTAATGAACCTGTTTTCTTTTCCAAATTAAAGACCTACTAACAGGATACAAGTAACATACAATTAACATACCTAAACATAAACACATATGAATATACAAGCCCTGACATTCGGCTGTCATACTAGATTTTCAAAATTTCCAGATTTATAAAAACACTTAATTAAGGCATCTAGATGTTATGAAAACGTGTTCTACCAATCCAACATACTTTCTAACATACTAATACATATTTATAAACATCTAAACAACAAAATTAACAAAGGATCAAAGAGTTAACTATGAATTAGGGTTTGTACCTTTTCTTGATTGATTTTCGATTCTAGCTTCTGATTTTGTTGCTGCTATCACCCAGGCTTGATTTGGTAAGTATATAAGTGTATATTGGCTTAGAAATTTTATGAGTTTGCTCAGCTCTAGGGTTCCTATTTATAGAATTCTCTAACTTGGCTTTTTGGACATTTTTAAGCAACTTGCCTCCAAAAATATCTGATCTGATGACTATTATCATGTTTGGGAGTTACAAGCATGTCATGTGCAGCCTAGGAACTTGCAATGGTGACTCCTAACCTACTTGTGAGCTAGTTAGGTTAGTTTAGTAGCTTAATTACGCCCTAATCTTCACTAATCTTGATTAGGGTTTTGTTTTTAATGATTAGGATTGCTAAATGATGTTTATTAGTACCTAATTGAAGTTTACTAACCATGATTAGGTGTTAAGATAATCTAATTAGGGTTAAATTAGCTAAATAGGGTTAAGTTTCCAAATTAGCGTTAGGATTTTGCTGATTAGGGTAAGGGTTTATTAATCTAGGGTTACTAACCTAGATTTCTCACTAATCCTAACAAGCACGACAAAGCGTTTTGTCAGTGTACGCATGACAAAGCAACTTGCCCCAACTAATATACTGAAAAGTCAGTTTTCGAAAGGAAATTTTTAAGCACGACGTTTTTTGGACAAAATTTTATTTGATCAAATTTGTTAAACAAAGTATATATATTAACACATAACACTTTCAGAAGGGAGAAATTTTATTGATATAACTGAATTTTACATAACCGAATCTTATTAGGATTTTGGGTTTTTACAAAAGCTGTAAAAGGCCACGAAGTAAACTCCAGGCCAGACTAAAATGTAAATATATATATATATATATATATATATATATATATATATATATATATATATAAGCAATAAACGCTTTGGATGTAAAATCCAGGCTCATAAAACAAAGTTCGACAACATTTTATATATAAGTATATATATATATAGAAGCAAATAAACGCTCCGGACGTGAGTCCAGGCTCAATCGAGGCATAACTCGATAATGTTAGTCCATATATATATATATATATATATATATATATATATATATATATATAAGAAATAAAAGCCACGGACCGAAGTCCGGGCATACACACACTACACGACTCTCAACGTGAAGAACTGTGTGCACAGTATTGGAGAAAGGCTTTAAAATGTTTAAGAAGGCTTACAGTGGACTGCCAAAGAAGACTTCAATGACTTTAAATTGATGAACACTCAGCTCTCGCTGGTAAAAATATAGCCAAATATAAGTTTACAAGTGTTTAAAATGAGAAAACACTCGGTTTATAGTGTGTACAGAGCAAATTGGACAGGGCTTCCTCACCTTTTCTCTATGCAAAATGGCTGCCCCAAGCCTTCTATTTATAGAGGGGGAGCCGCAGATGTACCAGCGGCAGCCGCAGATGCACCTGCGGCTGCCCGGGGTGCCCCGGGTTTCTCGGGTCCTACCGTCTCGAAGTATGTGCACGCGTGCAACGTGTTGTTTGCTCGAACTTTTAGAAATTCAATTAAGGCATCCGATCGAGGTGTATAAGACCTTTTTTGGCATGCTGTTTTTGAGAGCTACACAATGACATGGGATTAGAGGTTGTATGAAGTCAGGAAGATAGGACCATGCCCTTGGTCTTCAAGCTTCAAATTCTATCCGGTGTGCTGTCTTATGCAGTAGTCACTTGGGATTGGAGCTCTTTGGTTCTTATAGGACATTTCTGTATAGAATGTATGTTGAAATGTTGTTGAGATGGCGCAATGTGGGATCGAGATGGCAAAATGATGATTCTGCCCCTCTCTAGTTTGAGCTATTTTAGCGGTCGTTGGTCAGGGTTATCTCTGATATTGGTCTGCTGCAAGTGTTGACCGTCCTCAGGGTTGTCTCTGAGGTGTGCATAACCTCCCGGGGTTATCTCCGAGCTTGGGGAATGAGTGCCTCGGGGCTATCACCTAGTTTGAAGATGACTGCAAGGGTTGGAACGAGCATCTCCAGGGCCATCTCTGGAACTGCAATGGCACTCCTCGGGGTTATCTCCGAGGTGGATACTATCTTTCCCGATGTTGTTTTCGGGACTGAGACTGAGTGTCTCGGGGTTATCTCCGAGATGAAACGGTCTTCTCCAGTGTAATTTCTGGTATTTGAATTGCATTCCTCTGGGTTATCTCCGAAGTTGAAACTGAAACTCCCAATGTTATTTCCGGGACTGAGCTGAATGCCTCGGGGTTATCTCCGAGATAGTAAAAACTGAATACCTCAGGCTTGTCTCCTAGATTGAACTAAGCTGTCTTCCAGGGTTATCTTTGAAAGACGATTCTTCCCTCATGCAATGTTAGTAACAGGTATGCAGAAAATGTCGAGTGTCTACAGTGATAATTTAATATCTTAAATACTTAATACTTGCCTTGTGGTGACACAACAAACTCATATTAAATATTTAATACTTTATTAATTTTATCATGCTAGAAGGCGACGTTCGATATTCCAAATATCTTTGAACGCTTAGGACTTAATATAATTTCTTTGAGGGGTTTGTTATTAATTGTCTCATCTTGTTTAGCGCGCATGCCCATATATATATATATATATATATATATATATATATATATATATATATATATATGTATGTATGTATGTATATAATACTAGCATGTATATATAGAATACTATATTTTTACTCGGATTGATTATGGACTTTTATTCTAGTTTGGTTCACTAGAGTCACCAAGTGAACCAAAAGGTCAAACCCTAGAGTGCAAGAATTAATATTTAAATATAACTATTACATTTAAACATGGGCTCCATTACAAACGGGTCTTCAAATGTTGATTGCTCCTTGATCTTCGGTTCTTCAAAAAATTCTAACTAATCATATTACATAAACTATTTAATTTAAATAGAAACCTTGATCAGCAGTCAAGGGGAAGTACACAGGAGAGAGATAGAATTTACATCAAGAAGAAAACTAGAAAAGACGAGGTACGCAGACCCTATTGAATAAAACTCATTCATTCGAGCATCAAACTAAAATAAATCCAATTACATTGGTCAATAGTCCATAATCAATCACATTTATTATCATACATATCACCATATGTATCACAAAATAAAACATTCATATATAATGGGAAAATTTCATTAGCACCAATTTTAATTTTGATTTAAAATAAACACCTTTATTTAATCAATATGAAATTATATTCTAAATACAAAATAAACAACTTTATTTTAATTTAGAATTTATGGAAAAACATGAAATCCAATTTTTAATTTAAATAAGCCTTTTATTTTAATTAGAAATCATATTTTATAAATAAAAATAATTTTTATTACTTTATGGGTATCGGCGATGCTGCGCCCCAAATGTACTGGGTATGGGTGTCGAAGCGCTAGATCAAACTGTTTTCAAAAATCCGGTCCTGGCGCTGCAGCGCTAGGTTTATACTCTGAAGCGGTGCTGCAGCGCCGGTTAGCCAGTTTTGAAAACCTACCGGCGCTGCAGCGCCAGTTCGTAGAAACAGTTTTCCAGTTCACGAATTCTGCAGTTTTTCTCCAAAAACTTAATTCTATGCTAACAATTAAGCCCATAAAATTTGTATAAAACACACATCAATCATATATATGAAATCTTAGCAATTAATAATAGCATAAAGGTTTGGCTTTGATACCACTGTTAGGTTTTGTGAAAATTATAGACGCAATCAAATTACAAAATAAACGTAACCATGGCAAAACCAGAATTTAAAATTTTCATAAACCAATTACTCGAATCATCCTTTTTACATACAATTAATTAGAACGAAGAATAAGAAGTTATAGAATCATACCCTTGTAGATACGAGCTTCCACAGATACGAGTTCAACTCCTGCTTCTCCGCAATTTTCTTGAATCTCCGGGTAGATTCCTTCTTTTGATAAACGTTGTCCACCAAAGCATTTGGCCTCTGGAGGTGATCCACCAAGAAAGAACAAAAATCAAGAAGAAGTGTGTATTGGCTAAAACTCTAGTTTTCTATCTATATAGAAAAAGAGCGTACTCTCCAACTATTGGAATTACGTATCTACTGATATCTGATATAAGACTCCCCTTATAAAGATATCAGTTAACCCTTTTTTAATATAATTAAAATAGGATATTATTTAATTAATTAAACTCATTTAATTATTTAGGCTCCGTAATCTTATTAGAGATAATTAATTAAACCCTTTTAATTAATTTGCCTCCTAATCATATTAGGAATAAATGAGAGTACTTATATTAAAATTAATTCATAAACTCCTTTAGAAATTAAAATAATAATAATTGTAATAATATTAATAAGACTCCTCTTCTTAATTTATATTTAATATTATTAAAATATTAAATAATAAATATTAAGCTATTTAATTTACTATATCACCATAGATTAAATAATAAACTTAACATATTATTACGATTATGCCATTAACTTCTTAAATAATTATTCTTCCTTTTATGGTGTGACCCTTTAGGTTCTCCATATTAAACCGGGTGTGCATAAATCAATTAGAACACTCTTAATCTTATTTAAATAAATAAATTAAACTATTTATTTATTTAAATAAATAATATTTATTCTACCATAAGGATAAGTCTCATTAGGGATCAACGACTTTCAAGATAATATATATTTTAACATTAATCATAAATGAACTTTTGAGTAAATAGTTACTGTACAATTTAATCCTTCCACCGTATAATGTCCCAATTAAATTTAAGACATGGAATTACTGTCAAGTCTTATTTTATTTAATTATATGTATTTCGATTCCCAAATGCACAACTCCAAATAAATGTAAATTAGAAACTACTTTCTAAATTAGAAACTACTTTTTAATTTCATTCCACATTAGCCAAGGATTCCTGGATTGTCATTTATCGAATCACATATGACATATCTCTTCTTTTACTAGAAGTGGTTGATTCTTTATTGATCATTTATTATCTCCATATATAACTTATTGCATCAAAGCTTACCCTTTGATATACCCTAAGGGTCTTAAGGAATAAGTCAAAATGTAATTCATTATACACAAGATACTATGATGATCTCAAGTCTAAGGATCATTTGTACTACTATCACTATAGGAATTCCTATTGATAGACAAGTAAAACTCCATTAGGTATTCCTTAGCGAGTCACATTCAGTGAACTTATTGTCCAATAAGCACCTACATACTTTCTTTAGTGTCTCCACACAAATGATCATGAGATCAATCATCCTCATCCAATGAGCAAGCAACGTATGTAACAATCTATCTAAATTCACTAATCCCCTTTTTAGTAATCCATTGATTGGGAAAATTTTAGTTTTTAAGCTATCTGAGAATTTAGATCTCATTAGCATGATCTCATCATGATTCTAAAAGCATTGCTTAAAACTACGGGTTTATCACATATTATTAAAACAACACCATATAGATAAATTAAATACCTTTAGTAAATAACTACTTTTATTAATAAATATATAAGATTGATTACAAAGTATATGCTATATCATCATACATGATTGGCTTGTATGCATACTACTTTCAGTTTTCTCACTTTTTCTCCTTTTGTTTCTCTATTTATGGCTAATGGGGGGTCTTATTTATAAACAAAAATAGTCGCGGGTCTACTCGCGTCTTCCTGGGTGGACCCGAGCCGTGTGGGTCTCGCCGTCTCAATGTACGTGCATTCCTCTCAATGCGCTATCTGTCTAACCTTTCATAACTTTTAATCCAGGAGTCCGATGGAGGCGTGACATACCATTCCGAAAAGCTCTTTCTAAGATCTACACAATGACATAAGGTTTGCCCTTTTTTTGAATCTGGGAAGATGGGTCCGTGACCAAAATGGCATCTTCGGGTCTTCGCAGGCAGTCTGTTGAACTGTTTTGTGTAGTTTGTGCTAGAAAGTTTCACAATTGATCTTTATGAACCTATTTATAGCTGTATTAGGTTTGTTGAAGTTAACTTGTCAAAATAACCATTTTTCCCTTCCAGGGGTTGTCTCCAAGGTTGACGGGAATTTTAGCTGTCCTTAGGGGTTGTCTCCAGGGTTTGATTGCTACTAACGTTTTTTTTCCTTAGAGTTGATGTCCAATGTTGATTTGATGTTCAATAGGGATGTCTTCGTGGTTAGATTTGATGTTGTGGTCCTCCAAGGTTATCTCTAGAGTGTGAAAAAGACGTTTTTACCCTCCTATATAGTTAGTAATAGGTGAACGAAATTTTGAGTGTCTATAGATGCCCCTCATTAATATGTTTATGCAATGCAATGGAATAAACATGATAAAGATTACTATACACTTGAAATATGGCAAGGTAAATTTAATAATGCAAATCACAATGCAATGAATGTTATGATGAATGTTAAAATGCTTTCACAAATCGCACTTTGCAAATCGCACATCGCATTTCGCATTTCTCACTTCACATTTGGCCAATCACACTTCGCAACTTGCACATCTCATTTCGCAAATTACAATTCACACATCGTAAATCGCTTTACCATTACTAGTTCTTGTTGATGCCTATGCTGGTGTTAACTCCAACGGTTTGGTTTTTTATCTGTGTTGTTGATGGTTGTTTGATGAAGATAAATTGAGATGTTTTCCACATCTCTACTAGGGATGACGTTCTGAAATAATCGGACCTTCCTGATGTATACGCTGGTAGTTTACAACGGTGCCTACCCTGCTGGTAGTTAACAACGATGCCTACCTTGCTGGTCATTAACAATGGTGTCTACCCTGATAGTAGTTGACAACGGTGTCTACCCTGCTGGCAGTTGACAACGGTTCCTACCCTACTGATAGTTGACAACGGTTGACCACTGGACTTTCTCGATGCTCACTCAAACGGTAGTTTACAAAGGCTACTCAAACGGTAGTTTACAAAGGCTTTCATCACCGAATTGTCTCGATGCCTACTCAAACGGTAGTTTTCAATAGTGAAATTTTTTTTCCTCAAGTCTGGGCATTTATTGTGTATGCATATTTGACTCTACCGGGGATGCATGCTTAAATTTTTAATGGAGACGTGTGCTAATATAGAATGGTTGCACATGTGCAGATCATGCATGATATGATGATCTTAGGAGTCTGTTATCCTAGGTTGATGCACATGCTTAATTGACTTGACTAGATGTAAAAACATACCTCACCCTCTATGGGGCAATTTGAAGTTTCTTTTAATTGTTGGGTGCCTGTGCACCATTTCCTTGTGCTTTTTATTCACGACTTGGCAAGACTAATGCTCTTGGTACCGCTGATGTCCCTAGAGGATGCGACCCATTCTTTCACTGCCCAAATTTGAACTTCGGTGTAGAGGCCTCGACATGTAAGAACATGGCGCAGGTTGACATGTATGATGGTGTAGATTTCGTACGCTAGACCTTTTGTCGTTGGGCTTCTGCTTTTGAGTTAAAGACTTTCTTGAGAATTTTTCCCTTCTTGAGACTTTCTTTCAGGAGTTCTCCTCTTTCTTTTGATGAGAGGTTTGATCCCGCCATAGACTCCTTCCCTTACCTGAAATTAAAAAATGCCCCAGTCCTTTCGCATGTTGTTGCTTGGGATTCATATAAGAAACTCTTTTTGTTGACCAAATGGCGAGTGAGCAATATCCTGCATATCAAAAGAACAAAATGCACCAAAAGCTTGACGGCTAGGCCGTCAGGATTAGTACACTCTTATGAATAAGGCATTTGAAGTAAAAGTTTATGGAATTGAATTAGTTATGAAATTACAAGGTAATTTTGAAGCATCCATGGTCATTGTTCATGGGTAGGATTAGATTCAAAAGACTTATCTCCTTATATCAGAGATACTTCATCTTCACTCTAGACATTATTCTTCGCATAATTGATTTCATATGACACACAAACTACGAGTGACACAACTCTTAGCACGGGTTTCATTTCCATGACTTTTAGATGATTCCAAATTTTATTTATTTTTTCTTTTGCTTCTCTTGTCTCATTTTCTTAGGCTATTCAAAGTTACCCATTTAACAAGTTTTGGACCGATGACTCCCAAACCTAACAACTTTAGGGCATTAGGTGTTAAGATAACTCTTTGGGTTTACTGGTTCGAGTAATAAAGGCCACACTTCTAGCTAAATTCAAGCGGTCACTCTATTTTCTCCTCACCCGAGCTTATGCAAGGTTCATTTTCTTAGGCTCTAAATTACCAATGTACCGAGTGTTGGGCCAGTGACTCCCAAACCAGATGACTTTAGGCACCAGGTGTGAAGACACCTCTTAGGCTTAATTGCTCGAGTAACCTAGACCACGATTTAGATCTGCTCAGGTTTTGCCTTTTCTTTTTTTAATGCTCGTTTTCTTAGGTGCTAAGTTACCCATGTAACGAGCGTTGGGCCGATGACTCCGAAACCAGATGGCTTTAGGGCACCGGGTGTAAAGACATCCCTCAGGCTTAATAACTCGAGTAACCTAGGCCATGATTTGAGACATTAGGCTTACGACTTATCTTTTATCATTTCATTAATTGCCATTATTTTTGTCATAGCTTCAAACCCAATAACTAAGAGTCAGGGCAATCGCAAAGTGAAGACATGCATATAAGGTCAAGTCTGTTCCAAAAAGCACTTTGAACTATGATGATGTGCCCAATAAAAAAGGTTGAATAGTCTTATTTCTCTAATCATTCCCACGATTCTTGCTCCATGGAAGTTTATCAGAATTAATCACATTCATAATAAGTTAAGCAAAAGTTTTCTCTTTTAAAACCTTTTTCTAAGAATATTTAACATGTATATTATCGCTAATGCATGTAAATAGAAACTGAAAGCACATAAAGAGATAAAAGAGGCATACCTCACATGTTAATTATTTATTCTAAGAAAAGTATGATTGGAAAAGACTACCATGATGATGGACCATGCTAATGAAGCCAACTGGTGTATTTTCCTTTTTAGAATAGTCGATGAATGCCCCAATGTTGAGTTGTAATGAGCGTTGGGCCGAGACCGCAAGAGTCTTTTACATCCGAACCATATTATGAATAGGTAGTGGGTTTTGGCTTTGATGCTGGATGCCCTCAATCATTGTTTCTGACTTGTTGGTGCAATTGGCCTTGATAATTTTCTTCTCATTTGATGAAGACTTGTGATTGAGGGTGTTGGCTCTTAGAAGGTCCTTACTGATGATCATGCTTGATAAATCACTATATCATTATTTAAACTTTGATGATTGATGTCGAGAGGCCTTCGGACTCCACTAAATTAGCCCAAAGATCTCAGCTTGGTTGGTGATGACTTCACCTAAGTTTGATTTGATCTGCAAGGTTTGATTTGTTATCTTGATATGGGGGAACAGGTTGTCAAGTATGAGATAGGCTTTTCCACAATGGTTGCCCATGTACTGCTAGAGGTCAAAAGAGATCAAGTCTTCTCGCACTTCAGGAGCAATGAGTTGCTGATGAATGAGTTGCATCTTATGATGATGGCAATTTCATCACTGTTGCTGGTTGTCTTGATGTATCATTATTTCTTCCTTTTTGGGATTTGTGTCAGATTTGATGCAATGACATTGAAGTATTGTTGGGTCTTCTCAAAATGGGTTGCTAACTTCGATGATTTTTCTTGGGCGTAGACTTTTTAGGTTTTACTTTGGTGTCTTAGGATTGATGTTTGGGTTTGGATGTTTCTTTTGAGGGTTAGACCGCACCACTGATAGCTACTTATATACTCACGTGTATGCGGGAATTCAGGTCTTACGTAGTTCAGGCTTGGCATGTGTCGACGTCGGGAAAATTTATGTCCGTTTCAGTGATTGCCCTTTTGTGTTCTCATTTCTGGTGAGTTTTGTCTAAAAAGGCGAGTTTGAAAAGGTCCGACATATGAATGTCGACAATTTGACTTTTAGAGTCGCCAATTGGTAGATTTGAAATGGTTGTACCAACTCAACTGATTTTGAAAAGGTTTGCACTAAAACCCAATGGTTGTACACTATTTAACTGGCCTTGGAAACTGAGATTCGTTGGGTTCGGGGGCTTGATTAAGCAAGGGAAAGGTGTTAGGCACCCCCTACTTCCGTGAAAACACGGTTACCACAACTTTTCAATTAACTTGTTTATCTGCATGTGTGTGTGTATATGTATTAGGCCTATGTGCAATTATCACTATGAGAATCGCTAATGACACTTCACATAATGCTCCACATAGAATTCTCATGGTGGGTCTGTCCAGTACATCGTTCTCTAACACGTACCAATGCATTGACTTAATATTTTATATATTTATGACCAATGAGATTTGGTCATTAGTCAATCCGCATACTAGTGTCAATGTATCATTGTTGTCCCATCAACAATGATGCTCGACTAGGGACATTTAAGAGCAACGATACTAATTGTAATTACATAATCTCATGTTCGAGTCACATACTTGAAACTATATAATTTGTATCAGTACTTTAAGGAATTTTATTATGTTAACATTTATATAACGTAGTAAATAAAACCATAATAAAATTATTCATTTATTCAATCAAATGTAATATCGAAACGTTAAGCAATTATATCAAATAATTGGCATGCAGGGCACTAACTCTAACAGTCTCCCACTTGCACTAGATCCAATCACTCATGTATCTAATACCCATGGAACTAGTGTGACTGTCGTGCTTCTGCTGCGACAAAGCCTTGGTCAGTGGATCTACAACATTATCATCTGTTGGAACTCTTCCTATATGTACATCTCCTCTATCAATAATTTCACGGATGAGATGGTACCGCCTAATTATATGCTTGGATCGTTGGTGAGATTTGGGTTCCTTAGCCTGTGCAATGGCTCCATTATTATCACAGTATAGCTTAACTGGATCAATAATGGTTGGAACAACACCAAGTTCAGAGACAAACTTTTTAATCCATACAGCCTCCTTGGTTGCACTAGAAGCAACAATATACACAGCCTCTATTGTAGAATCGACTACTGTCTCTTGCTTCGAACTCTTCCAGCTAACAGCACCACCATTAAGGCAAAACACAAAACCTGACTGAGACTTATAGTCATCATTGTCAATCTGGAAACTAGCATCTGTGTAACCCTTTACTACCAGTTCGTCTTCACCTCCATATACCAAGAATGAATCCTTAGTCATTTTCAGGTACTTGAGGATATTCTTGACCGCTATCCAGTGACCTTCACCTGGATTCGACTGGTATCTGCTCGTCATGCTCAAAACATAGAAGACATCTGGACGAGTACATATCATTGCATGCATGATAGATCTAATTGCCGAAGCATAAGGGATCTTTCTCATACGCTCCTCATCATCTTATGATTTAGGACATTGGGCCTTAGAGATCTTTACACCATAAGTCACGGGTAAATGTCCTCTTTTCACCTCTTGCATGCTGAACCGTTTTAGTACTTTATCAATATATGTACTTTCACTTAGGCCGAGCATCTTTCTCGATCTATCTTTATAGATCCTGATACCTAAAATGTAAGTTGCATCGCCCAAATCTTTCATGGAGAAACATTTTCATAACCATATTTTTACAGCTTGTAAGGAAGGAATGTCATTCCCAATAATTAATATGTCGTCAACGTATAATACTAGGAATACAATGTGACTCCCGCTAACCTTCTTATATACACAAGGTTCATCTTCATTTTTTAAAAAGCCAAACTCTTTGACTGCTTCATCAAATCGAAGATTCCAACACCGAGAGGCTTGTTACAATCTATAAATGGATCGTTACAGCTTACATACCTTTTCAGCAACTTTTGGAGTGACAAAACCCTCAGGTTATGTCATATACACATCCTCAAGGAGATTTTCATTAAAGAAAGTAGTTTTGACATCCATCTGCCAGATTTCATAATCATAAAAAGCTACAATAGCAAGTAAGATCCTGATGGATTTAACCATTGCCACTGGAGAGAAGGTTTTATCATAGTCAACACCTTGAACTTGTTTGAAACCTTTTGCTACCAATCGACCTTTGTAGGTTTGTACATTACCATCCATGCCAATTTTCTTCTTGAAACCCCACTTGCACCCGATTGGTTTTACCCCTTCGGGTGGGTCAACCAAAGTCTATACTTCGTTAGTATACATGGAGTCCATTTCAAATCTCATGGCTTCAAACCATCTCTCAGAATCTGGTCCATTCATAGCTTCTTGGTAGGAAGCAGGCTCATCCTAATCTATGAGCATCACATCGCCATTTTGAGTCACAAGATATCCATAATATCTCTTGGGCTCTTGGCGTGTCCTGCCAGATCTACGAAATCCTTGTGTAATTTGAGCAGGTTCACTTTCCACAACATCTTGTGGTTCCTACTCACGTGTCAACTCAGGTTTAATGATATTCTGTGGTTCTCGAGTTTCTTCGAGTTCTACTTTCCTCCCACTATTTCCTTTGGAGACAAATTCTCTTTCTAGAAAAATACCAGTTCAAGCAACAAACACTTTGTTCTCAGAAGGTTTGTAGAAATAATACCCTTTTGTTTCCTTTGGATATCCCATAAAATTATATTTGTCAGATTTGGGTCCGAGCTTGTCAGAATCTAGATGTTTTACAAACGCATCGCAACCCCAAATCTTCATGAACGACATACTAGGATGTTTTCCAGTCCACATCTCATATGGTGTCTTCTGGACCGTCTTTGTAGGAACACAGTTAAGTGTGAATGCAGTTGTCTCTAGGGCATGACCCCAGAAACTTGTTGGAAGATCTGCGTGACTCATTATTGATTGTACCATGTCCAACAAGGTGCGATTCCTCCTCTCAGATACACCATTCCATTGCGGTGTTCCGGGTGGAGTAAGCTGTAATATAATACCACACTCATTTAGAAGGTCATCAAAGTCTTAGCTTAAGTATTCATCTCCTCAATCGGATCGAACGACTTTTATGCTTTTGCCAAATTGGGTTTGAACTTCATTCTTGAATTCCTTGAACTTTTCAAAGGATTCAGATTTGTGTCTCATAAGATACACATACCCATATCTACTAAAGTCGTCAGTAAATGTAATGAAGTAATAAAACCTACCTCTTGCTAACGAACTCATGGGTCCACATACATCACTATGTATAAGTCCCAATACATTGCTAGCCCGTTCACTATATCCAATGAAAGAGGCTTTAGTCATCTTGCCTAATAAACAAGACTCGCATTTCTCATATGATTCAAAATCAAGTGAATCCAAAAACCCATCTTTATGGAGTTTGGATATGAGTTTTGAGGGATTTTATTTTAATTAGATTAGGGTTTTGATTAATTCCGAATTACTGTTATATATATATATATGACATATCAGCGTTTTAGGAAAGTTAATCATAACCTAAAAATCCTAGCCACTCTTAGAGAGAGACTAGAGAGAAACAGTTTCGAAAATCCTCATCCTTGGTGGCTAGTACCGCAGTTCCTTTTATTGCAGATTGTACGACTATTCGCGGGGCGTTCGTGTGGATACCGTAGAGGCGCGGTTCGTTTGGATTGCATTGGAGATTTGATCGCATCAATTTCACCTTCAATAATCGGTATAAATTTCTAACCACTGAATTAATATGGTTTTCGCATGGATCCTGTTTCAGGGTTTTCAAATTACACTTTAAATTGTTTATTTCCACTGCATTTTATGTGTCGAAATCCCAACATATATATATATATATATATATATATATATATATATAAGAAGTAGAAAGCTTAAAAATCTGAAAACACCTATAGTGGGCTACCAAGAAGACTTCAGATAGCTTTCCATCGGTTAAACTTTATTATGTTATAGAGCACGAGCTTACAAGTATTTAAAAAGAAAAATCACTCAATTTGGAACAATCTAGCAGGGGTTACAGGCTGAAATGGACATAGTTTTCTCCTCTTTCTTCTTCTTTTTTTTTAAATGAGTTGTTGGGAGCTCATATTTAAAGACCAGTTGGTCGCAGGTCAACTTGTAGCTGACGCGGGTCTACCTGCGACTGCCTGGGCTTCCCCGGGCTTTACGGGTCATGTCGTCTCGAAGTACGTGCACCCGGGCTACGCCATGTCCGCTTGAATTTTCATAACTATCAATTCGGGCATCCGATGAAGGAGTGTTGTACCTTTTTGGAAAACCGTTGTTGAGAGCTACACAATGATATGGGATTAGAGGTTGTCTAAAGCCGGAAAGATGGGTCCATGACCATATCTCCATGTTTTCGTTGTCTATCCATTGTGCTGTCATGTGCAGTTGTCGCTTGGGATTTGAGCTATGGTTCTTGTGGGACATCTTGGTATGCAGTTTGAGTTGAATTATGTTGAGACGATGTTGATGTGATGTTGTGGTGGCAAAATGACTATTTTGCCTCTCCTGGAGTTATATCCAGCTTTGGCATAGTTGTAGCGATCGTTTCTCAAGGTTATCTCCGAGATTGGGCTGCTGTTGACTTTGACTTTCCTCAGGGTTATCTCTGAGGATGGCTTAACCTCCCGTGGTTATCTCTGGGGTTTGAGCTAACTTTTTCAGGGTTATCTCTGGAATATGGACAGAATCTCTCTGGGTTATCTCTGAGATATGAAACTGGATCTCCCGGGGTTATCTTCGGGGTTAGAACTGGATCTATCGGGGTTATGTTCGAGGCTAGAACTGATGTGACTCCCAAGGTTATCTCTAGGACTGGAACTGGATCTCTCGGGGTTATCTCCGGGGTTAGAAATGAGTCTCCCGGGGTTATCTCTGGGGTTGGAACTAGATGTGACTTTCAGGGTTATCTTTGGAAGGCGATTCTGCTTTCCTATAGGGTTAGTAACAGGAATGCAAAGTTTTGAGTGTCTAAATATGCCCCTCTTTATCATATTCATGTAATCCAATGGCATGGATAGGATAAAGACTACTAGACACTTGAAATTTGACAAGACTAGGATGATACAAATGCAATGCAGTATGATTTAATGTTATACTGAATGTTGTTGTTGGAGTGATTTCCAACGGGATATGATAACTGCATGCTCTCGCCGCTTCTGTCGGGGGATGAAGTTGTCAATAATGGCTCTGTTGAACCGCTTTGATGTCTACTCGAATGGTAGTTTACAAAGCTCTCATCACCGGAATCTCTCGATGCTACGTTGGGGTTGTCACCAGCAGTTTGAAAAGTTCATCAGTGTTATCTGAGCCAAATTTGTCGAAAAGTCATAGAGATGTCTTCAAGACCCTTGCAATGGAAGTTTTCCAATGCTTGAGACCACCAGATGTTGACATTGTGGTTATCACCAACGTGCTTAATCCTTTGGATGGGCTTTCCATCGAAGATGTTCTTCTCTTTTGCGAACGACTTTTGGGGATTGTTGATGTTTCATCCAAATGATGGCTTGGCCTTGTTGTCACTATGGGATGTTTCTTTCCATTACGTTGGCATTATCACCATCATTCTGACTTTCCAATAGGTTGATGCTGATAGTTCTTTTGGGGATAGCATTTTGATTGTTGGGGATCTGTATAACAGATTTCATCAACGGTCTTGCCCAATGAAGATGGTTTTTTATGGTTTGTATCATCAGGTTTCTCTGACGCTTCACTGGAGTTATCGCCAACGTCTTGCAATATCAAATACCCTGATCTTTGTTGAAGTAGCCTTCAACAGCTTACATCACCGGATCATTTTTGATGCTTCACTAGAGTTATCGCCAACGGATTACAGTGTCAGGGATGCCTGACCTTCGTTGAAATAACTTTCAACGGCTTAGGATGTCTAAAATCTCCAGTGGGGATGTATTTCTGATGAGCTATACTCTTGATGAGTTTGTATGCTTTTGATTTCAATCACACCCAATTGATGGCATCGGACCTTCGCGATGCGTTGACAAGGGTCGCTTTCAATAGCTTTTATCATCGGCTTTCTGAACCCTGTATCCGGGAGAATACCAATGATTGACATGTAAACCCGCAGTTTGGTATCTGAATTCAGGATTTCAGGTTCTTTTCGCTTAATCACGTAGCACCATTTTACCTGATTTGACTTTTTAGCTTTTGGGACCTCCTTCGCAACTCAAATTTGAACGAGCCGGAGTGGGTGGGGACCACCCTGGGTAGCCGCAGGTTGACCCGCGGCCACCCGTGGGTTATATCTCACCTCCCAATTCTTTTATAAGTTATTTTCAAGTTAAAGCCGCATAGCGAATCCGAGATTTCTTCTTCAGATCTACTGAGTTTGGACTACTTTCTGCAAAATCCGTCATTGTACAATCGTTTTGCACTATCCTGGTAACGTTTACATGTTTTCTTTTCCAGTTTTAACTATTGGAAAGTGAGATATCATACAAAATACTTCAAAACACATAGTAGTGAATATGCAGGCTTATATGACTTGATAAAATTTATTCAACGCAGTAATGTTAGTATTTTACCATTTTGAACGTATTGATGTGAAAAAAAATTACTTTTGAAACAGTTAATTAACACCCTTTTCTGCTATTTTTCATCCTATTTGAGGACAAATGAGCTGAAGAAAAGCAATCTTGGTAATTAGGCTACCCTGATGGATATTACTTTGATGTTTTTTCATGTATATAAGATGTTTATACCTTTGAGTTGGTGTTCTATTGAATGGCCACCTAGTCATGCCTATGTGCATGTAGATAGTCCCTTTTACAAAGGAGACTTTGGCGAAATTTTTTCACTAGTCTAAGCATTGAAAGAAAATACATTTTAACTTTACTACATATGTATGTTAAAGTAATGCATGCATGCATATAGCTATGAAATAAAATTAATGAGCTCTAGGTTAGAATTTATCACACCCTTTCTGAGGTGATTTGGACATTTTTATCCAGATATATGGATCCAGACCAGCCGAGTAGCTCTCGTAGGACCTCTTCAGGTATGAGGAGGAGAGCTTCAGATGTTTCTCGGCCTCGCCCAGCCCGATAGCCTCATTGATTGACTGAGTCAGTGATTCGTCCTATCCAGGTTGAGAGACCGAATGTCGAGGACGAGGAGGAGGACATACTCATTGCGGATCCTTCTCCTTCTTCTTCTATTCCCCATAGGGAGCTTCCAGCTATAAATGTGATTCAAGATCTTCTTGATTATTTGAGTCGTCACCCCTCGATCTATCTTCAGGCGAACGAGGTAATAGCCGTGTTGATCTTCCTTTTCCTATTTATGGGGGGCAATGGTTCTGATTTTGATTTGTACTTGATGCAGGTTCCCCGCTTTACGCAGCCCAAGGGGAACTGGTTTAACATACATTCTCTGTACCAAACTCTCCATCCAGAGTACCGAGAGATTGTTTATGCATGGGGCTTCGAGGCTTTCTTTTCCAACCTCCCCCATCGTTGTCCCTGTGGTTATCTCAGGGCTTTGTCTGAGCATTGGTTTCACTAGACCCAGACTCTCTATTTGTTGGATTATGAGGTGATGATGACACCGATGGATTAGCGATTCATCACTAGATTGAAGTTTTCAGGGGCATTAGTGCCTTTGGTGGCTGACATTTCCCCGACTGCCGTCAGATCCTTTTTGGGAATATCGGCGACGGTGCTCAAGGGTCGGACTGTCCGTTCTGGTCCCTTAAGTGTAGATGCCATGAGTGGGGCTCTGACTGAGCTAGTGCTCGATGATCGGAGGGTTAGAGATTGCATCTTTCGGCAATTAATTCTGATCATCCTCAGGGGTTGTTTCCTAGCAGATAACTCTTTGACATTATCATTTGCTTTAGTCAGTGCCACTTGGGAGGTGGACCATATCAGAGAGTTTTATTGGGACTTTTACACCTTTGCCTACTTCCTAAGAGGGATGCGCCTACGCTTAGAGGGCTTGACAGAGGCTTGGTAAGGGTTTTACCCATTTCTACTAGCGAGCATTTTCTCTTTTGATTCCCCTTTGTTCGGATTGCCAGTTTGACTGACCACAAATATCTGATCTTTGTATTCGCAGTTTTGGGCCTACGAGAGGCTCCCATGTCTTCCTCTCGTTAGCACGTTAGGTTTGGACACCTATCTACGGGGTTGACAATGACATTTCTCCACCTTAGCTGAGGGTTTCACCCATCTCGCCTACAGTTGGAGTTGTTGAACACAAATGTCATTACATGAGTTCCTTACTTCGAGGACCACTTGACAGTATCCATCAGAGGCGAATACTTTTTATCATTCCAGCTCTAGGGCTGGCCCTTCAGGTGACCCATATTTTGATGGTTTTACCGGTGTAAATTGTTGAATTATGTCATATTCCATCCTAAATGTTTTGATGGTGACAATATTATTCCTCTAATTATGCTCTATGAAATTTCAGGGAAAGATTTGGCATTACAGGAACATCAAGGAAGAAAAATACGAAGACAAGAAATCTTTAAAGCATGAAAGGCGAATTGATTCCTAGGAAAGATATGTAAGATCTTAGCATCTATTACTTTCCAATACAAGGCTTTAGGGCATGTGCATCTCACATATACATATATGAGCATATTCTAATATCATTAAATAAATTCACTAAGATGACGGAATAATCAGTGGTTTAGTTCATGTTTCATGAATTAAAGAATACATCTCTAGTAAAACTAAATATGGTAACATGGTAAGAATAGTTGATTGAATATACACCATAAATCATGTACCGTGTGTTAAGGGAAGTAATTAACCCATGATTTGAAAATCATATCGGTTATTTCTGTAGGCTAAATCTATGGTAAGCCACATATGGAAATAAATTAGAAGGATTCTTTTTGGTAACTAAGATACTGATTTCCCGAAATCAATTGGGTTATTGTGTGTCTTAAATCAAGGAATCTATCTCTGATAAGGTAACACTTTGTTGATAGTTGGTTAAATCAAATACCATGATTCATGCGTCATATAAATACTTAATTTGAGGAACATAATAAGATTGTCTCCAAACCACTTACTTAATAAATTGATTTGGCAATGTTTGAAATCTGTTGGTCTTAAAGAGTGCAAAATAAAGTAAATGTTATTTGTCTGGTAAATTGACATATAGAAATTCCACGTATGACAAGATGGGATAAAATATAGGAATCATGAAAGACATGTTATCACGTGATCAGGCTCATTCCCTTCACTCATATCTCATACTAAGCATGACGTGTGTTACTCGAACCAATATTGATCACAGGCATAATATCTGGAAGTCATTCTAAAAATACATGATTTGTGCATTCGGTGCTAAAACAGTAATAATATGCCTTGAGTCTATGCAACGGTAACTTATCACAGTTGGTTATAAAAGAACTAAAACTGATGAAAAGAAAGGCAAGAAAAACACATACTGATATCACAAAGCATACAAGCTACGGCTAAGGTGGTCTTGTAGAAAATATTCTAGTAATACTTCTCTTGCATGTCATTATATACTAGAGCCTTGCATTCGTAGGTGATATATTGCTTGATCATTAGACCTCTATTGTGTATCTTATATTTTCTTATACAAAGCAATATTCTCTAAATTATAATCCGGTTTGAGTTACTGTATTATTACAATCAAGTTTGAAGAAAGCATAGGTGCTTAAGAGTGAATAGGTGCACAAGGAGCAAAGGTGCTCAAATTGTTGGAAGTTGTATTGTAATTGGAAAAGTTTAATAAAAGTGAGTCTCCAATACTAGTTGGTATTAGACGTGGATTAGGCTACTATTCTAGAGGGTAATAGTTGAACCACATAAAAATGTCGGTGTTTATGTGATTGCATTGTGTGCTTTATTATTCTGCTAACTATCCAGTAGCCTACATTCTATATCCATTCATATCACTAAACTAATTCAGTAAATTGGTTTATCATAATCAACTTTACAAAAAGTTAATTCTCGAAATTATATTTTTGGAAAATGATACATTAATTCAATATCTTGTTTTAATATTTTAGCTTACAAAGATGTAGAATCTAGCTTGCTGCATTCAATATCCCAAGGAATTTTTAGTTAATCAAAAGTTGGACATAGTTTGTCCCTACACTTATCCAACCCCCCCTTCTAAGTGTGCCTACTTAAATTTTATTTGGTATCAGAGCTTGGCTTTACTCGTCTTGGTCTTAAAGGTGACTTGTAGGGAAAGATTCTGACATGGCACAGTTTGGAAACACTAATCACGAAGGTCAATCAACAAACCGACCTCCACTACTCTTTGGAACAGATAACTATACTTTCTGGAAATTTCGAATGAGGATATACCGTAAGCGATACCCATGGGAACGGTAGGTGGTAGAGAATGGACCAGTAATCCCAAGGAAAGATGATCGCACTCCAAAAACTCTACTCAATATGGACTCAACCGAAACATACATGGTTCCATACGATTCAAAAGCAATGAACAATCTTCTCAACGGCATGGTGCAATTCGAAATAGATAAAGTCTCTTCATGCAACACACCAAAGGAGATATGGGATACCCTAGTGGTAAGCCACGAAGGAACTTCCAAAGTACGAGAAGTTAAGCTAAGTATGCTCGTGCATGACTATGAAATGTTCAAACTAGAAAGAGATGAAACAATCAAAATGGCTCAAGCACGATTTTTGGTAATTATAAATTCTTTGAAGTTACTCAACAAGTCAATTCCACAAAGTGAAATCAATCGTAAGTTACTTCGTGCTATGCCCAAAAGGTTTGCATCTAAAATTACTACCCTTCAAGATTCTGTCAATATTTCTTCTATGGATACGTTAACTCTCTTCGGTGAACTAGAAGAATATGAACATCAATTAAAATGATATGATGATGAGGAAGAAATTCCTCGAAAGAAAGTGCTAGCTCTAAATGTAGGAATTGAAGAAGAACTTGAAAACAACTCGGATGATGAAATAGCTATGATCTCATGAAGACTCAAGGGACTACTTCAGAGAAAGAATAAAAGAAGGAATACATTCAATTCAAACCAATTCAAAGCTAAGCAATCCGAAGAAAATTGTTTTGAATGCGGCGACCAGGCCACTTCAAGAAGGACTGCTTCCAACTCAAAAACAAAGGGAAGCAAGGCAATAAAGAGTTTAAAAAGAATAAAGCCTTCTTAACATGGAGTGATGATGAAGAATCTGATGTGGAGATAAATGCGAATGATGAACTGGCTCAAATTTGCTTCATGGGACTTGAAGGTGAATCTAGTGAGGTATCTTTTTCTGATATTAGTATTTTGAAACAAGAAAATGAAAAACTAGAAGAAAAAAATATGTACTTAAAAGATCTAGTAAACACACTAATGGGTGAAGTTGAGTTACAAATAGATGAAAAGAAGGAATTGGAAAAAGTAACACATACAAATGAAGAAAAAGTATTAGCTGCGAAAAATGACTACTTAGATAATTACAATAAAATACTTCTTAACAAAGTAAAACAGTTAAATAATGAAGTTGAAAAATTGACAAACAACATAAAAATGAGAGATATATGCATTGATGCCTTTAGTGATGAATCTAGTAATAAAACACCCCAACTAATGAACTTCAAAAGGAAATAGAATCCCTAAAACTGTCTCCAGCTAAATTTGTTCATGGTGAAGAAAATTTAAATGTCATGTTAGGGAAACAAAGACCAAGTTATGATAAACAAGGAATTGGTTATAATCCGGTACATAGAAAGGAAGTTGAAATGCTTAAATCTAAATCATCATTTAAATTAAATTACTGTACACCTTTCACTACTTGCAAAAATTATGGCACTAAAGGTCATCTAGAGATAAATTTTTCAGAGAAGAAAAATAACAATCGAAGTAAATCAATATGGATAAAGAAAAGGGATTTGATTTCAACTAACATAAGTGGTCCCAAAAAGATATGGGTGCCAAAAAGATAAATTACATTTTTCTCAAACAGGAATGTTTCAAGGCAAAATGGTCACCTCAAAAGTGGATTCTTGACAGTGGATGCTCACGCCACATGACAGGTGACAAATCTAAGTTCGTGAAACTAAATGTCAAAAAGAAATATAGAACTGTGACGTTCGATGATAAATGGTCATGTGAAATAATCGGGAAAGGTAAAATCGGTAATGGTAAGGTTAACATCAATAATGTTCATCTTGTTAACGGTCTAGAATTCAATCTTATCAGTGTCAGTCAATTAATGGATAATGGACATCAAGTAAATTTTAAAAAAGATAAATGTACAATTTAACACGGTACTAACAATGCTACTTTAGTTGCCCAAAGAGAAGGAAATATATATACTCTTGATTTTGAGCAACAGGAGGAAGAATTATGTCTTGCAACTATTCAAGATGAAGCAAATCTATGGCATAGAAGGATGGGACATGTTCATATGGACCTAATCAAAAAGTTGTCATCAAAGAACCTAGTGAGAGGATTACCCAAAATGAACTTCGAGAAGAAAGGTATATGTGAGCCTTGTCAACTTGGAAAACAAGTAAGAACATCATTCATAACCAAGAACATGGTATCAACTTCTTCTCCCTTACAATTACTCCATCTAGATTTATTTGGACCTGAAAGGCATGCTAGCTTAAATGTTAAATTTTACGCATTTGTGATAGTCGATGATTTTTCTAGATACACATGGGTACTATTTCTTAGAACAAAAGATGAGACATTTAAAGAATTTGAAAAACTGATTAGAAACTTGGAAACAAAATATAGTCTTAATCTTATAAAAATTAGAAGTGATCATGGTACTGAATTTCAAAAGGGCTTTATTTTATTTTGTAATCAAAAAAGGAATTACTCATGAATTCTCAGCACCTAGAACTCCTCAACAAAATGGAGTGGTAGAAAGGAAGAATCGAACATTATAAGAAACAACTAGAACCCTAATTCAAGAACGTAAACTTCTAAAGAAATTTTGGGCCGAAGCTGTAAACACATCATGTTATGTACTAAATAGAGTGTTAATCCGTCTAATTATTTTGAAAACACCATATGAATTATTAAACAATAGACTTCTTAATATAAGCTATTAAACAATAGACTTCTTGACACTAGTGAGAACTTGGGCAAGTTTGATGCTAGATCATATGAGGGAATATTCATTGGCTACTCACAAAATAGTAGAGCGTATCGCAATTATAACGTGCAAAAGATGTGTATCGAAGAATCTATACATATCAAATTTAATGAATCTAACCATGATATTCCAAAAGAAAGAGAGGAAGATGCGTGAAATTTAGAGACTGCTGCAAATCCAGCTTACCACATAAAGCAAAATAGCAAGACTATGAAACTGATCCAGCAAGCTGGATTAGAAGAACAACAGGACCAGGAACCTATCCAGCAAGTTGAATACGAAAATCAGGAACACATCCAACAAGCTAAAATGAATGAATAACAAGACCATGATTCAAAAACTACTGAAGAAGTAATCCATGACATTCAACTTCCAAAATCAGCAAGATTCATCAAAAATCCTCCTCCCGATAACATCATTGGGAACATAAATGAAGGAGTTACTACAAGAAGAAAAGCACAAAATATGTGTGCTTTCTCAGCATTTCTATCCCATATTGAACCAAAGAACACCAAAGGAGCTATACTTGATGAAAATTGGCTACTAGCAATGCAAGAAGAGCTACAACAATTTGAAAGATGTCAAGTTTGGGAGTTGATGCCTCCTCCAAAAGATGTATCCATTATTGGAACTAAATGGGTATTCAAAAATAAACTTGACGAGTACGAAACAATTACAAGAAACAAAGCTAGATTAGTAGCTCAAGGGTACAATTAGCAAGAAGGAATAGACTACGAAGACACATTTACTGTAATAACCTCATATTTTCAATATAAAATAAATAAGAAATTTTGCATATAATTTTTTTTATTATTATTTATCTTAATGATGAGAATAAGTGTCAGGTAATGTGCAGGTATTTATGTGATAAATAAAATTTATTTATTTCATGAATAATTTCAAATAATTTAATTTTAGAATTATTGATCATTATAAAGTATATACTTATAATAATTAATTTTATAGTAGAAATGTCTTTATTAATTATTTTCCATGAAAATATGATTTTTGTATTATTTAAATAATATATGAAATGATTATTAGAATTATAACAATAAATATTTTATTATATGAATGTGTTTAGAATATTTAAGTTAATTATTTTAACTTAATTATTGATGTTGCATGTGAAAAATAAATAATATATGAAATCCAAACCCTAAATTTGGGTATTGATCAAGGGATGAGAATAATAATATAATATTAATTATATTTTAATTTTTCAGTGCTATAAATATGTACCGTAAATGTATAGACTGATAATGGTTGGTCAATTATGGTAAATTATATCATGACCCTTATATCATGTTATTAAACCCTAATTGTTAAACTCAGTTATGAGTTCAAGACTGTGTAATAATTGTGTTATATGAATTTTACTATGTATTATAGAATTTCTATAATTAGGAGAAACCCTAATTATTATTTAAAAACTCTAATTTGCTAAAATTAGAAACCCTAATTATTATTTTTGTAAATTATAAGGATAATTACGAAACCCTAATTGTTAATTTGGGAACCCTGATGATATTAAGGAACCCTAATTTAAAAACCCTAATTTTCTATTAAAAACCCTAATTTTAAATTAGTATGTTTAATTAAAATTTTATTACACTTTAATTTTAAATTTGTAAACCCTAGAAATTATTTGGTAAACTTTAAGATGTAAAATCTAGTGATTAAACCCTAGATTCAAGCATCTTGGACAAGAATACCCTTGAGATTAAAATAAAATTACTAAAATACCCTTTTGTCCCATTAGTTGAATTATTGGCTAACAAATCTTTGCAAATCTGCAGCCACCCTACCCTATCAACCTAGCAGCTAGATTAACATCACATGATCAGCCATCTCATACATGGCATACATGATTTCTAGATTTAAGAGAGAGAAAGTGTTCATTTTTTGCCTAAAATTGTTCACAAATATATAGCCATACTCTCTCAAGACCAAACCTCCGAAATTTCCTTACTAGATCAGTCCCCAATCAAGCCCCACAAACACTAACATCAAAATCAGAAGCATTGAAATCAGAATTTACTCATAAGGAGGTAAACCCTAATTTAGAAATTTGACTTTTGATCTTGTGTTAGATGTTATGATTTATTGTTAAAAACATGTTATTTGTAGTCCATATAGTTGATCTGGGTTGGTATTTGTTAGACCCATAACATCAAAGAGCAAAAAATTAATTTTTTCAAAAATCTGGAAATTGAAAAAAATAGGGGTCTGACAGTGAATGTCAGTCCCTATCAATCTTAATATGTTATGCGTTTTTGTGTTTTGAAAGTTTGTACTTGTAGTCTGTTAGGAAATCTTTAATTTGCAACTTGAATCATGGTCATATCTGTTGTAGATTAAAAGTTATTTAAGGTCAAAGTGGGTTGACCGGCAATGACTGGCTGTTCTTGAAGCCCAGAATTTGCCCAGAAAGTCTGACAGGCATTTTGATGCCCATGATCTTGCTTCTTGTAATTCTTTAGGCCATGTTGTTGTTATAGACTTGTAGTTTGACACGAATACTACATTTTAAAACCCATAGAACAACCAGATTTGTTACATGATCAAAGATATGGGTGGTCAAACTAGGGTTGACCACCAGACCAGCCTTATGAGTTTCTAGGAAAAACCCAGATTCATGAAGAACAGTTTCTCTGGCATAGTTTGACCATATTATATCTTCTTGTTGTGTTGTTGTTTTAGTGATGTTTTATGATAGACTTGTAGTATTACATGTGGTTTATAACCTGAAACTTTTAGATCACAAAAATAGTACATGTGTTGCAAGTTTTGGAAGCCCAAATTAAGACCCATGATTTGTTCCTCATTTCTGGGTAACCCAGAAATGAAGAACAGCCTCTGACAGCCGTGTTGATGGCTTAGATCTTGCTTGTTATTGATGTTTATGCTTGAGAAATGATCAAACTTCATACCCTGTTAGTTATTCTATAAGGCCCGACGTCTAACACAACTATAACATGAACAGATTGTCAGATTTAAGGTCAACAAAAGCATTGACCGGCCAGGACTAAAAATTCTGCGCAACCCAGAATTGTTCTGACAGTTACTTTGTGACTGTATATCTTGTAGAGATGTTGTTGTTTGGCCTAGATTGTTGGTGTTAGCTGTAGTGTTGCATAAATACTACAACATCTGTGTCTTAGTTTACCAAGAAACTTCATAGATTGAAATTAATCACTGGTCAAAGTAGCACCCTTTCCTAACGAGTATGAACAACTGGGTTTCTCAAGAACACCTAAGGCGACACTTACTGTCGGCAAAGGGCTTTAGCGACAAACATATTTAAATTAATTAATTTAATTTCTAAAAATTATTTAAAAATAGTAAATAAATTCTGAAAACTACAAAAATAGTTTGAAAAATTATTTGAAGTTATAAAAATTATCTATTAATAATTTGGCATATTTTTCATAAATATTAATAATTATTTCGATATTATTGGTATTTAAATTATTTAATAAATGCATTAAATAAATTAATTAAAAATTATTTTATTGTATTAAAAATCATTTTAAATAATAATAAGGTATTTAATAATATTTTAAGTTATAAAACATAACTTTTAATATTTTAAGATAAGTTTCATTAATTATTAAATATTAATGATATTAGATTTATTTAGTAATTAAATTAAATAAATTAATTAAAAATGATTTTAACATTATAAAAATCATTTTTAAATGAAAATAAATAGTTTAAAAATATTTTAAGTTATAAAATATAACTTTTGATATTTAAAGGTAAATTTCATTAATAATTAAATATTAATGATATTGAGTTTATTTAATAATTATATTAAATAAATAGTTTAAAGATGGTTTTATTGAATTAAAAATTATTTAAAAAGGAAATAAATGAATTAAAAATATTTTAAGTTATAATCAATTGCTTTTAATATTTTGATAAATATTAAATTAATATTCCAATATTAATGATAATTATTTTAAAATGATTTTAAATATTTTAAATATTTTAAAAATCATTTAGGGGTAATATTAATACTTTAAAAATATCTTGAGTTATTATAAATAACTTTAATATTTTGGCAATGGTTTCATTAATATTTTAATATTAATTAAATATTAATAATAATAGAATTAGTAAATATTTAAATCATTTAATAATGATTTCAATATTTGAAAATTCATAATAAATTATAATAAATATTTAAAAATTATTATAAGTCATTTTAAAAATAATATGACTGATATTTTCAGTTATTGAACTACATGATAGAGTTTTAGACTCGATAATTACCCGATAAAGCCGTCGGTACACCAAAATGTTTCAAAAAATTAATTTGAACTTAGATAATTTGACTTGATAAGTGTTTATTTGTGATTCAATGGTTGTTAAACATATGTAACAATGTGATTAGATAATGTGATGACTGCAATAAGTAGTGCTATGTATTACGATATATTATTCTAATCGAACGAATGATCTTATTACTGATAGGTCGCTGTATAAAAGATTAATCTAAGTTGCGTTATTGTAAGCAGCAGCTCAAGCAAGTATCTGAACTATCCTTTACATTGTGCAAGTATCCTACCTCTGCATTTCCTTTATGCAATGGGCATGAGTAAGAATGTTTCAGAATTATATTATTACTGTACAGATTATTAACTCTATACTATATACGCTCATTGATTATCAACATGTTAGTATATGATAATTCAGATATATATGTTCTGTTCGTTAATTTCTATAAATAGTTATACAGGTGTCCCCACCTGGATAATCATTGTATTTAATCACATGTTGATAAACCGTTGCTAATTACACGTATATATATATATATATATATATATATATATATATATGTGTGTGTGTGTGTGTGTGTGTGTGTGTGTGTGTGTGTTGAATTATAGATTATTGTTGAACAAGATAAAACTTTTCGTTTGGAACCCGACAAGTATGAACATCCCGTAAACGGAAAAACTTTTTATGCACCCAAGGTGGACAGAGTGAACGATACTATCGTTCTGGCATATAGTATTGATTAATACAGGGCATAACGGGCTGATCACCCCCCGTGCCCGTAAGTTATGACGGTTTGTAGATGAAGTTCTGTTAAACCTATTCGAAAATTGAAAACAATGTCCATAGTATGTCACCTTAACCCCAATTATAGTCATTACGTAGTTTCAAAAATTTGATATAGAGTTGTTATGTTATTATTATCGGTTCAGATTACTTCACAACTATTGACTTGTTGTAGAAGAGTAGTATAAAGAAAATATTTAACCCTTTTAGCTAATATCTATAATTGTTATTACTTGCTAGGCACTCAAATGCTCACTCTTGCTTAAATTAAATATTTTCAGTTAAGTATGATCAACCAGAAGGCTCGGGCAAGAACAAGGGGAAAGGAAAGCTGTTCGAATGAGATTTCTAATATGTTGTGTAATAGTTATAGTTATATAAGACAATGTTACTTATTATCTATGATGTAATGAAGGTTTAAAGGTCTCGTACCTGGGAGCAAACTTTGATGCATATGTAAATTAAGTTTGAATTTTATATTATTATTATTATTAGTATTATTCAGCTTATAGAAATGGTATCGTGAAGCACCGAGTTCGGGTTTCAAGTATCCAAATTTGGGGGCGCACATTTACCCATGTATCCCGTTTGGAATCCATACGAATATTATTAGCATTTGCTTGTTTTAGAAAGTTCAAACTATACCAAATGGACGTTAAAAGTGCCTTTCTCAACGGTTACATAAATGAAGAAGTTTACGTAAAACAGCCTCTTGGATTTGAGCATGACAAGTTACCACATTATGTATACAAACTAAAGAAGGCACTATATGGAATCAAGCAAGCCCCAAGAGCTTGATATGAGAGATTAAGTAAGTACCTCCTATCAAATGGTTTCATACGAGGTATAATCGACTCAACTTTATTTATTAAACGTCAAAATAAAGATATCATTAATGTACAAATATATGTAGACGATATAATATTTGGTGCTACTAATAATTTTCTTTTTGAGTGGCTTTCCAAATGAATGCACAAGGAGTTTGATATGAGCTTAATGGGAGAACTCAATTACTTTCTGGGCCTTCAAATCAAAAAAAAATCAGGAAGGTATTTTAATTCATCAAACCAATTATACAAAAGAACTACTCAAGAAATTCAGTTTTGAGAACTCAAACTCAAAGACCATACCAATAAGTACATCAATAAAACTCACAGTAGATGAAAAAGGTATTGATGTAGAAGTAACAAAATATAGAGGTATGATCGGATCCTTAATATATCTAACTGCTTCTAGACCTGATATAATGTATCGTGTTTATCTATGTGCTCGCTTTCAGGCAAAACCCAAAGAATCACACTTACAAGCTGTTAAACGAATATTTAAATATTTGAGTGGTACTGCAAATTTAGAATTATTTTACCCAAAATGCGACAATTTTGATCTAATGGGTTACTCAGATGTTGACTATGCAGGCTGTCAAGTAGATAAAAAAAGCACAAGCAGTGTGTGTACATTCTTGGGAAAAAGTATTGTCTCATGACATAGTAAGAAACAAACTTCAGTTGCCCTATCCACTATTGAGGGTGAATATTTAGCAGCAGGAAGTTGCTGCTCCCAAATTTTGTGGATGCGTCAAACACTGTGTGACTTTGATATTATGTGTGAAAATGTGCCTATATACTGTGATAATACAAGCACCATTAACATTTCTAAAAATCTAGTGTTACACTTTCGCATGAAACACATAGAAGTTCGACACCATTTTCTTAGAGACAATGTGTCCAAAGGACTAATTAAATTAATATTTATCCCCACTAAGAACCAATTAGCAGATATATTTACAAAACCTCTAGGGGAAGAACGCTTCTGTACTCTTAGAAGAGAACTCGGGATGAGGCTACTATAGATATGGTCTGCATGCTTTAAGGAAATTAAACAGACACGACATATCTTATTACCATAATTATGTTCATTAAAATCGCTCAAGAGTTCCCTTCCCAAACACGGTGCCATATTTTTCCGTATCTTGGTACCACGCACCCTTGAAAAGATAGAAGTTACTTTACTCTTCCAAGCTTCCTCTTTATCTCTTCAGCACACCAATCGTCTCTGAAACTCTCAATCGCTCTCAAACCCCGTCCGAGAATATGAAAACCAGGCATGCTAGATAACTCCGTGACGAGTCTGAGGATAAGGTATCACTGCCCTCTCCACCCTCTTATCCTCCTGCTACTCAAAAACTGAAAAGGAAGCAACCTTCTATCATGATCATCTCCGGTGACTCATCCCCTATAGAATCTGAAGCAAGTTTACCATCTCCTCCACCGATTGGGACATCGACTAGCACTAAACGATAAAAAATCAAAGAATCCTCACCCGGCTCCCTTCTGATGATGGTAATTCCTCTATCTATTTCATTGCATGATGTTCCTGAAGATTTTTGTAGAGGCCATAATTTTGAACTTCGTTTTAAGTCCTCTATCTGTTAAAAATCCTTTATTTATGAAAAATTAGTTGACACATTTTACTACCAAAACTCGCCTCTTCAACACCTCCTTGAGTCATGTGGCTTATCTTCCTTAAGTGCTCCTCCCTCTGTGGCTTACCCAAAATTAGTCCAACAATTTTATACAAACCTTGAAAATAACGCTGATTGCTATACTTCATTTGTTAAAGGCAATTCTCTGTTTTTTACTGCTATGGATTTAGGGAGCATCTTGTCCATTCCATATAAAGGAGACTGTCCCTTTACACTTAAGGGACCAGTTTATACTCATATGTCCCCTCTTGACCAACTTCAAACTATCATGGCTGACCCCACCCTATCGACAGTCACTCTTCCGAAGACCACTGAAGTATCCCCTATTGCCATAGTCCTTCACAAATTACTAATGCACAATCTTATTCCTCGTCTTGGTGGTGGGGCTGACTTCAGCTACCAGGATTTGGTTTTGGTGGCTCTGCTAATGAAAGGAAAACCATTCAATTTTTCTCTTATGATGCTTAAACACATGGTTAACTGCATAAAACATTCCAAAAAATGTATGCCTTACAGTTGTTTCCTTATAAAGTTGTTCAATCACTTTCAAATCCCACTAGACAATGAGGGCTCCATCACTATTACTGATTCCATCGATTCTATCTATCTCAAAAGTGCTCATCTCACACTGCTAAATGGAAAGTTCATGTGAATTGCCCTAGAAAATCCCCCTGTCCAAAATTCCATTCCTCCTGTCTCACAACCACCCTCTCCTGAGATTCTCACTCTTCTTCATACCATCGCTACCAATCAAGCTTTCCGTTACTGCTAATGTTAAGGATATCCAACACCGTCTTTTTGTGCTTAAAAAAGGAAAACTCCCCATCAGTCGGAATGAAATTCACTCTATTTTTCACAACGTGGACGATGAGTTCATTGATCTTCAAGCAAGATTCGAATTGTATACTCGAGCTATGATAGAAGCCCTACAGAGGAAAATGAATCGCAATGCTTGCTAATTAAACACTGAACTCAAATTCATCAGCAATCAGATTGAGACTCTCAGACCATTTACCGAACGACGCGTGAATGATCTTAGTGCAGAACTCCAGGCTGACCAAGTCTAGTCTCACATACTTGAATGGCCACAATGCAATTGGATGGTCGAATACCAAGGAAATTTCCTGGACTTGCCTTTACCTCCTCCTACTTTCGTAGCCCGTCCTCCTAGATTTGTAAACACCATGTCCTCGGAGGAGATTGAACACCGTAGGATTCACCGTCCATATTTTATTTCTCGTGAGGCCAACAATGCTCACATTGCTGAGGAGGATGCTTAAAGGTCTTGCTCCCTCTTTCTCTTTTTGGCTATCTGGGCACTTCTTTTTGATGGATGCCAAAGGGGGAGATGAATTATGATTCTACCATTAAAAGACAATTTTTTAATTTCCCTGCATAATGACTTCTGGTTTAAAAACTATGCTTTATTTATTGATGGATAATTTTGTTTAACTGTTAGTGGATGATGGGTTAATAGTTCATGGTGTTCCCTCTGTTTAAAATTTTGTGGACTAACAGGTTAGTGCAGGGTTATTAAACACTGCATATTTGTAGAAAAGTATACATTAAACAGTTAACTCTAAATGTGAAGATATGCATGAATTGAGGGGGAGTCGTAATTATTTTGATGTGCATGGATTTAGGGGGAGTCATAATTATTTTGTTGTCATCATCAAAAAGGGGGAGAATGTTGACTTATATCATATTCCATCCTAAATGTTTTGATGATGACCATATTATTCCTCTAATTATGCTCTATGAAATTTCAGGGAAAGATTTGGCATTACAGGAACATCAAGGAAGAAAAATACAAAGACAAGAAATCTTTAAAGCATGAAAGGTGAATTGAGTCCTAGGAAAGATATGTAAGATCTTAGCATCTATTACTTCCTAATACAAAGCTTTAGGGCATGTGCATCTCACATATACGTATATGAGCATATTCTAATATCATTAAATAAATTCACTAAGATCATGGAATAACCAGTGGTTTAGTTCGTGTTTCATGAATTAAAGAATACATCTCTACTAAAACTAAATATGGTAACATGGTAAGAATAGTTGATTGAATATACACCATAAATCATGTACCATGTGTTAAGGGAAGTAATTAACCCATGATTTGAAAAATCATATTGGTTATTTCTGCCGGCCAAATATATGGTAAGCCACATATGGAAATAAATTAGATGGATTCTTTTTGGTAACTAAGATACTGATTTCTAGAAATCAATTGGGTTATTGTGTGTCTTAAATCAAGGAATCTATCTCTGATAAGGTAAGACTTTGTTGATAGTTGGTTAAATCAAATACCATGATTCATGCGTCATATAAATACTTAATTTAAGGAACGTAATAAGATTGTCTCCAAACCACTTACTTAATAAATTGATATGGTAATGTTTGAAACGTATTGGTCTTAAAGAGTACAAAATAAAGTAAATGGTATTTGTCTGGTAAATTGACATATAGAAATTCCACGTATGACAAGATGGGATAAAATATAGGAATCATGAAATACATGTTATCACGTGATCAGGCATGATCCCTTCACTCATATCTTATACTAAATATGACGTGTATTACTGGAACAAATATTGATCACACGCACAATATCTGGAAGTCATTCTAAAAATACATGATTTATGCATTCGGTACTAAAATAGTCATAGTACGCCTTGAGTCTATGCAATAGTAACTTATCATAGTTGGGTATAAAAGAATTAAAACTGATGAAAAGAAAGGCAAGAAAAACATATACTGATATCATAAAGCATACAAGCTACGGAACTGTTTTTCTTCCTGATTTTTATTGATTGCACTAAGAATGAGCTACGGCTAAGGTGGTCTTTTAGAAAATATTCTGGTAATACTTCTCTTGCACAACAATACATAGTAGAGCCTTGTAAGTGATATATTGCTTGATCATTAGACCTCTATTGTGTATCTTATATTTTCTTATATAAACCAATATTCTCTAAATTGTAATCTGGTTTGGGTTACTGAAGTTTGAAGGAAGCATAGGTGCTTAAGAGTGCATAGGTGCACAATGAGCAAAGGTGCTCAAATTTTTGGAACTTGTATTATAATTGGAAAAGTTTAATAAAAGTGAGTCTCCAATACTAGTTGGTATTGGACGTGGACTAGGCTACTATTCTAGAGGGTAGTAGTTGAACCACGTAAAAATTCTGGTGTTTATGTGATTACATTTTGTGCTTTATTATTCTGCTAACTATCCAGCAGCATACATTCTATATCCATTCATATCACTAAACTAATTCAGTAAATTGGTTTATCATAATCAACTTTAGAGAAAGTTAAGTCTCAGAATTATATTTTTGGAAAATGATACATTAATTCAATATCTTGTTTTAATATTTTACCTTACAAAGATATAGAATCCAGCTTGCGGCATTGAATATCCAAAGGAATTTTTAGTTAATCAAAAGTTGGACATAGTTTGTCCCTACACTTATTCAACCCCCCCTTCTAAGTGTGCCTACTTAAATTTTATAGATCATCCATTGTATCGGCCTGATATCCCTTCTGGCAGAGATTCAATGACTAAGTAGGTGTTACATCCTATGGATAGATTGGATGATGTAGACATCAAACATTATTGACTTCTTCTGATGCATTTCTCGCTATTTCTTTTTATAGGCCTCTATAAGATATTGGGCTGCTGTGCCCCAGTTCTGGTTATATCTTTTAGTAGGCCTCTGTTAGATGTTGAGTGGTTGTGCCCCATTTCCCTATATTTTTCAGTTGTATACAAAGATGATATATTTAGATGATAATGTACTTAGAAATGTATGTATAATGGTTTCTATTCCATACATCATATTGTCATCTATCATTTATCATGCATACATTATGTCATGGATATGCATTTCCAGAGATGAGTTTAGCATTGACCAATGGATGGTCTTATGATACGGTTCTACAGATGTCTTCATACACTGTTAGCCAAATTGAGCATACCCCACCCATGTTGGTGGCCTCTTCTTTGAGATCGTGGTATGGCAGTTTGTCTTCCCTAGATCGGGTGACAGTTGATCAGTTGTTGAGGCACTCCATAACCTTTAAGACATTTTAGGTTCCGTCGAGCTTTATAGAGGGCATGCTTGAGCATTAGATACAAGATAGATATGTGTTTAGAGTTGATACCCATGAGTTGATTCCTACATTGGAGGAGTATGAGCGCCTTACAGACTTGTCATTAGATTGACCTTGCGCTTGGATGGCTGTCGGTGACATGTGCCGATAGTTTATGACCTTAACCAGCTTGAGGTGCATAGTTGCCCTAGAAGAGATTACCTCGGGGCTTGTGGTGTCCATGGACTTTTTCATTGATAGATTTAGGTTATTGGATAGCTATCTACGATATTCCAGGGACTTCACCATTTATGAGGGTGATTGGCATGTCGTCCGTGTAGATATATTATTGATATGCTTTGTAACCTATCTATACATGTCCTTGTACATGAATCATTTGTATATCGGCGTGATTATGGTAGTTTGTGCTCTCGGGGAGGGTCATACCATCTTAACAATGATTTTGACAGAGACCCTAAGGTCGACCACATTTTTCCATACCCATTCAGCGGGGATTTTTAGAGGTAGTGTGGTTTTGTTGTACGTGTGGTTTATGACACACTTGAGACTGATTAACACCTTCAGACGTCATGGGTATTAGTTTTCCCATGAGATAGCTATGTTCTATTCCTTTCAGCTGGTTGAGTGTATAGACGCAACATCATGGTTGACTTTGTTATCGGAGAGATCGAGGACCCATTTCATATTTTGCCATGTTCAGGGCTCAGCTCTCTCTATAGCTTTATCACTCATGTAGTCAGCATGGACTATCTTTCCATAGCCGGTTTAAGGGGGGTGACCACATGTCATCTACTGGCAGTCATGGGACAGTTTAACCAGTTTTAGGATTTTTAACCCTTTGACGGGGCAGTGGGTCAGCGATTATCATCTCAGCTTCTGTTAGTGGAGGATTTGACCAGGATTTATGACTATTGGACTCGTCGAGAGAAGGCTAAATTTTTGACTAGCCATCTAGGACACTCTTCAGAGTATTCTGTATGGTTGGAGGTAGAGATTGCATCTGTTAGGGTTGTATCCTTAGAGGCAGATGTTGATTCTGATGATCGAGAGCCTATGGAGTACCCTGATTCTCCCATCGAGGATGAGTTGTTTACTGGTTCGCTAGTAGCTCTAGTTGATTCCCCCAATATTCCCACTATTGTGGCTCCACCTTCTATAAAGTATTTATAGCAGAGGTTGCATCTGATGACGTTTGAGAGGGATCAGGCTTGACAGGTCTTTCTGATAGAGATGCCACTCTTGTTGAGAGAGATGATGCTCTAGCTAGTAAGGATACAACTATTATTGAGCGGGGTGTGGCTTGATCGTCTAGGGATGCAGCTATTTTTGAGTGAGATGAGGCTCTAGGTACCCGAGATGCTACCACTACAAATAGTACTGGACTTAGATCTCATACTGCTAACATTATTGCAGAGATGAGTGCATTTATTGATGAGCATGGTAGCACTATGCAGATGGCCGTAGATCTTCTGGGTCGCATGGACACCCTGAGGTAGGAGCTCGTGTATTCACCTCCATCTACTGAGAGGGATGCCATATTGGACTTGATGGTCCGCTTATCCATGGAATTGTAAATTTTCTTTAATTTTCCTCCAAAGACTAGGTTAGCCATTTTTGTCATGTACAGGACATATTGTATATATCAAACATTATTATATGGCAAGGAAATATGTTTTGATTCACTCCCCTTTTAGATATACCTTGTTACTTGCTTGATAGTTGCCTTTTCTCCAGGACATACGATCTTGATGTATTCTAAACTCCTCTTTAGTGGATGGACATTGAGATGTTTTAGGATCTTTCAGAATGGACGTTTGATCTTTGTATTTCCCCATTCTTTGGTGTCTTACGACTGGTTTCTAAATGTGGTTATGGAGAGGATTTTGGCTTTCCTCTCTGAGGTTTACCGTACCACAGATGGTCACCGATACTCCCGTGTATAGGGGAGATTAGGTAGTTCCATCTCTTATGGATTGGTGTTTCTCTTAGAGGATTCAACCGCATCATAGATGGTCGCCAATTTTTTTTTCTCCCATTTATGAGGGGACACCAGGCAGTTCCATCTCTATGGTCTAAGCTGATGAGGTGTGGTTTGATCGCACTACAGATAGTCACCGATGTACTCCCTTGTACGGGGGAGATCAGGTAGTTCCATCTCTTATGGTTTGGTTTGAAAGGTTAAAATATGATCCTTGTAAGACCCCGAATTTTATGAAATAAAAGTATTCAATTTTTCTTATAATTACTATTCAGTAAATTGTTAAATTGATAAAAGTTTAAAGTTATGGGTGAAATATGATTTTTTTTTTCAAAATAAGCAAGTGGTTATAAAATAATCATTGTTGTCGGGGAATATTCGTTTGGTCGTGGAATATTCTTTCTGTCGGGAAATATTCGTACGACGGCGCAGCTATTTGTGGGCCCCATAACGAATAACTGTCGGGTGAAGGAAAACGATAAATTTGAGTTTTTACAAATAACGGCGTAGTTGTTATCGTTAATACTGTTGAAATACCCGGTGGTTAAAATACAGTAATACGCGTTATTGCACAGTAGCACACGGTATTGCACAGTATTTTTGAAATTATTGATTCTTACGTAAGAAGGCACTACTCAATAATTGTTACAGTAATTACTGTTCAATATTTTATTTTATTGATTCAATAATTGCTACGTTGAAATTTTATATTATTGTTGTTCAATAATTGTTGCTGCACAGTATTTTCCATTATCAGATCAATAATTCATATTATTTAAATAATATTATTAGATAGCATTATTGGCAATGCCTAGAAAGTTCTGTCTAAGGAGAGGTTTGGTCATCTAATTGCGCGCCAGTAAGGAGAAATTCTTATTGGAAAGCCCCCTCCTTCCTGGGAACGGCCTGGTTGTCATAAATGTGATTCTGTAATATTATTTGTGAATAATTAATTATTGATTTATATGATAAGAAAATATTTATTTTATGTGGATATAAATGAGGGATATATTTTTGTGGTTAAAAATGAAGGAGTTAATGTTGAGGTTTTTATCAGTATTTTTGTCGGAATGGAGGTATTAAAAAATCAGGATTTTTGAGATATTTTGCGGGGGTTATAATTTTTAATCCGACCGTTGGATCGTGATAATTTTTGGATATGTTATACATATATAAGTTGAGTATATGTCCATAAATTTTGAACCGTTAAAAATGAACGTATGATTTGTTATGAATTTTACGAGATGACTGGTTCAGAAATTGTTGAATTTTCGGAGTTTATCATTTTGGTGGAAAATTCTAGAATTGGTGGGCCCTACTTGTGGTTGGTGAAGAAATGTGCTGAATTATATTTCAAATGTGGTGGGTGGGAATAGTAGCAATTAAAGCCATCAGGTTGCAGGTCAAACCTACCAAAATTTTCCTATAAATAGAGGGCTAAATTAGAATTGAAAATCACACCAGAAACATAAGTTTTCTCTCTTTCTCTCTCTAGATTATTGAGTGTATTTTGTGAGTATTTAGATACTCTGTGAGTTTCTATTCATCAGTGCAAGTTTCCTTCAGCCTTATACTGATCAGAAGTACTGCTCTTTTGAGGTAAGGGATAGTAAGGGATAGTAAGGGATAGTAAGGGATATTAAGGGATTTTAAGGGTTGTTATGATTTTCAGTTTCGTAATTTTTCTGATCTTCAAAAATTCTGGAAAAATTTGAAATGATATTTTGATGAGTTTTATTGATTGTGTCCAAAAATGGTGATTTTTGGATGTATAGATTAAGAGTTATGAATTTTACGGGAAAAGACTATTTTAAAAGTAACCGCTTATAATTCCTTGTGGTTAACTCCAAAATTGATGAAATTTTTATTGGGAGTACATGTATATGATAAAAGTATACTCTGTAAATTTCAGAATTTTTAGACAAAAGTACAATTTTTGATAAATGTCTAAATATTCGGCTATTTTGGCCATATGAAAAATAGTAAATGACTTTTAAAAATTCTGAGAAAAATATATGTTCACTATGGGACTATATTATGCTAAATCCCAGAAAAAAAATATTTTTGGAACTGATTTGGTATTTTTCATGAAAATAGTCTAGTTATGAGTAAATGAATTAAATATGTTTTGTGAAGAAAGAAAATTGGAAAATAGGATTTTATGGCTTGAGAATCCTATATGAGGTATATGCAGATTTTTGATGAGAGTTTTGGTTATTGATGATGAAATTATAAGAGTTGGCATTTTATGATGATTAAATGCATTAATTAGTAAAGTGTAAACAATTAAAATAAATTGTTTATAAATTTAAGTAATGTTATTCTTTCAATATCATTATACCGAAATATTGGTATGAATTTTATTGTAGAATTTCTATCTTTTGTGTCAGGGTTACTATTCATGAGTTACGAATATTACTCTTGAGATTAAAACTATATGTTGATCATATTATTTTTATCATCATATATAACATTTTTATAACCCTAATGTTGAAATTCTCTTTCACTGGAGTGTAAAGATGGGTAGATTATTGGTATGATCATGACTAGGTTTCTCTTTGGCCTGTAGTGCAAAGTTGAATTGTGACTGGTATGATCATGACCATTGAATTTATAATTGAATATCTTAAGCTTAAGTGCAAAGGTGAATTGATCAACATGGTTATAATTATTGTTTATATAAATTCTGAAATGATTATATATTTCTTTGAGATATGAATATATTTGGCCTGTAGTGCAAATATGAATTGTTGATGAATATATTTGGCCTGTAGTGCAAAGATGAACTGTTGTTGAATATCTTTGGCCTGTAGTGCAAAGATGAACTGTTGTTGAATATCTTTGGCCCGTAGTGCAAAGATGGTTTGTTGATGAATATCTTTGGCCGGTACTGCAAAGATGGATTTGTTAGTATGATTATAAACAGGAATTGTGATTTGGTATAACCATGATCTTTGATGTTTCAGGTAAAGACAGGTGATGAAAATATTCTTCGTCCTAGGTGCGAAGAAAAATTTATAGTCACAATTATGATTATGAGTTATTCATATGATTGTGGAAAAGAACTGTTGAGTGATGTTACATGGATAAAATATTGTTGGTGGATTTTTAACATGGAGAAGATAATAGACTTTATAGTCTATTTGACTCTTCTAATGGATTGCTCGTTCCGCTGCAACTATGGTTGAAATTTTTATCATTTACCATATGTTCTAAATCTCTGATTTATTATTGATGAAGGCTATTGATAATTTAATTATCTTTAGTCATGATATTCTTTACTGAGCTAGTTATGCTCACCCTTTTGCTTCACAATTCCTTTCAGGTAATAAGAGTGTAGCTGGGTCGAGCGGGGGTAAAAAGGGAATAGAACGGTGGTCATCATTTAGTAGTTATATTTGGTGAAGAAAATAAGGTGAGGCGAACCCAACGTTGGAAGGGTGTTTTGTCACTATCATACAAGATGTCTAATGACATACAACCTCGTGTCATCATAGGACAGGGTTGTGCTCATCCACTTGCTGAGTATATCGATGGGCACTACCTATATAATCTTGGTGTTTGTTTGAAGTACAATTCTCAATTAGAGACAGTGGAGATAATGATAAGTCAAGAGAAGACTCACCATTGGGAAGAATATGATAGTAATCTTTTCGTTTTTCTTTGGGGTCTATTGGGTCAACCAAGGATAATTCTGTGGTCATATGATATCTATCATAACCTAGACGCGTGGCCTCCCATGTACGAAGGTTTCCTTGAGCACTTCCCAAAGATTCTAATTTCTAAAACAGTTTTTGACTATACCTTTATGTAAGGTGTTATTGTGAGGCGATGTCCACGGTTGGAACATGAGTCACATTTGGTATATATTTGTATCCAAACTCACAGCATATGTGTTGTTGTATTTTGCACGACAATTGTTGTAATAAAGTTGTAGTTGTTTTCTGTACCATGTATTTGACGACTCAGAATGGGTTGGGTGGAATGGACCTATTTTGGGGTCGTTACATTTGGTATCAGAGCTTGGGGATATGATCTCTGGCGGAGATCGGGGAATACAACTAGGAGGGGAGAGATGAGTAAATCCTTCGCTAGTGTGTCCTACCTAAGCTTATTTGTTGGTCAGTCAAAATATCGGGATATTATGTGATATGTTAATTTGTTAAATTAACACTTGTTTTGAAGCTGTATTCTAGAATGTTATTTGAAATACAGGAGATGAGCAATGGAGAAATTATGATGACAGAGAAGATGGAATTTGAAATGAAAGGAAGGTATTCTCAATTCTTTGAAATACCAGGTACGTAAATTTCGGGGACGAAATTTCATAAGGAGGGGAGATTGTAAGACCCCGAATTTAATGAAATAAAAGTATTCAATTTTTCTTATAATTACTATTCAGTAAATGGTTAAATTGATAAAAGTTTAAAGTTATGGGTGAAATATGATTTTTTTTCAAAATAAGCAAGTGGTTATAAAATAATCATTGTTGTCGGGGAATATTCGTTTGGTCGTGGAATATTCTTTCTGTCGGGGAATATTCGTACGACGGCGCAGCTATTTGTGGGCCCCATAACGAATAACTGTCGGGTGAAGGAAAACGATAAATTTGAGTTTTTACAAATAACGGCGTAGTTGTTACCGTTAATACTGTTGAAATACCCGGTGGTTAAAATACAGTAATACGCGTTATTGCACAGTAGCACACGGTATTGCACAGTATTTTTGAAATTATTGATTCTTACGTAAGAAGACACTACTCAATAATTGTTACAGTAATTACTGTTCAATATTTTATTTTATTGATTCAATAATTGCTACGTTGAAATTTTATATTATTGTTGTTCAATAATTGTTGCTGCACAGTATTTTCCATTATCAGATCAATAATTCATATTATTTGAATAATATTATTAGATAGCATTATTGGCAATGTCTAGAAAGTTCTGTCTAAGGAGAGGTTTGGTCATCTAATTGCGCGCTAGTAAGGAAAAATTCTTATTGGAAAGCCCCCTCTTTCCTGGGAACGGCCTGGTTGTCATAAATGCGATTCTGTAATATTATTTGTGAATAATTAATTATTGATTTATATGATAAGAAAATATTTATTTTATGTGGATATAAATGAGGGATATATTTTTGTGGTTAAAAATGAAGGAGTTAATGTTGAGGTTTTTACCAGTATTTTTGTCGGAATGGAGGTATTAAAAATCAGGGTTTTTGAGATATTTTGTGGGGGTTATAATTTTTAATCCGACCGTTGGATCGTGGTAATTTTTGGATATGTTATACATATATAAGTTGAGTATATGTCCACAAATTTTGAACCGTTAAAAATGAACGTATGATTTGTTATGAATTTTACGAGATGACTGGTTCAGAAATTGTTGAATTTTCGGAGTTTATCATTTTGGTGGAAAATTCTAGAATTGGTGGGCCCTACTTGTGGTTGGTAAAGAAATGTGCTGAATTATATTTCAAATGTGGTGGGTGGGAATAGTAGCAGGTAAAGCCATCAGGTTGCAGGTCAAACCTACCAAAATTTTCCTATAAATAGAGGGCTAAGTTAGAATTGAAAATCACACCAGAAACATAAGTTTTCTCTCTTTCTCTCTCTAGATTATTGAGTGCATTTTGTGAGTATTTAGATACTCTGTGAGTTTCTATTCATCAGTGCAAGTTTCCTTCAGCCTTATACCGATCAGAAGTACTGCTCTTTTGAGGTAAGGGATAGTAAGGGATAGTAAGGGATATTAAGGGATTTTAAGGGTTGTTATGATTTTCAGTTTCGTAATTTTTCTGATCTTCAAAAATTCTGGAAAAATTTGAAATGATATTTTGATGAGTTTTATTGATTGTGTCCAAAAATGGTGATTTTTGGATGTATAGATTAAGAGTTATGAATTTTACGGGAAAAGACTATTTTAAAAGTAACCGCTTATAATTCCTTGTGGTTAACTCCAAAATTGATGAAATTTTTATTGGGAGTACATGTATATGATAGAAGTATACTCTGTAAATTTCAGAATTTTTAGACAAAAGTACAATTTTTGATAAATGTCTAAATATTCGGCTATTTTGGCCATATGAAAAATAGTAAATGACTTTTAAAAATTCTGAGAAAAATATATGTTCACTATGGGACTATATTATGCTAAATCCAGAAAAAAAATATTTTTGAAACTGATTTGGTATTTTTCATAAAAATGGTCTAGTTATGAGTAAATGAATTAAATATGTTTTGTGAAGAAAGAAAATTGGAAAATAGGATTTTATGGCTTGAGAATCCTATATGAGGTATATGCAGATTTTTGATGAGAGTTTTGGTTATTGATGATGAAATTATAAGAGTTGGCATTTTATGATGATTAAATACATTAATTAGTAAAGTGTAAACAATTAAAATAAATTGTTTATAAATTTAAGTAATGTTATTCTTTCAATATCATTATACCGAAATATTGGTATGAATTTTATTGTAGAATTTCTATCTTTTGTGTCAGGGTTACTATTCATGAGTTACGAATATTACTCTTGAGATTAAAACTATATGTTGATCATATTATTTTTATCATCATATATAACATTTTTATAACCCTGATGTTGAAATTCTCTTTCACTGGAGTGTAAAGATGGGTAGATTATTGGTATGATCATGACTAGGGTTCTCTTTGGCCTGTAGTGCAAAGTTGAATTGTGACTGGTATGATTATGACCATTGATTTTATAATTGAATATCTTAAGCTTAAGGGCAAAGGTGAATTGATCAACATGGTTATAATTATTGTTTATATAAATTCTGAAATGATTATATATTTCTTTGAGATATGAATATATTTGGCCTGTAGTGCAAATATGAATTGTTGATGAATATCTTTGGCCTGTAGTGCAAAGATGAACTGTTGTTGAATATCTTTGGCCTGTAGTGCAAAGATGAACTGTTGTTGAATATCTTTGGCCCGTAGTGCAAAGATGGTTTGTTGATGAATATCTTTGGCCTGTAGTGCAAAGATGGATTTGTTAGTATGATTATAAACAGGAATTGTGATTTGGTATAACCATGATCTTTGATGTTTCAGGTAAAGACAGGTGATGAAAATATTCTTCGTCCTAGGTGCGAAGAAAAATTTATAGTCACAATTATGATTATGAGTTATTCATATGATTGTGGAAAAGAACTGTTGAGTGATGTTACATGGATAAAATATTGTTGGTGGATTTTTAACATGGAGAAGATAATAGACTTTATAGTCTATTTGACTCTTCTAATGGATTGCTCGTTCCGCTGCAACTATGGTTGAAATTTTTATCATTTACCATATGTTCTAAATCTCTGATTTATTATTGATGAAGGCTATTGATAATTTAATTATCTTTAGTCATGATATTCTTTACTGAGCTAGTTGTGCTCACCCTTTTGCTTCACAATTCCTTTCAGGTAATAAGAGTTTAGCTGGGTCGAGCGGGGGTAACAAGGGAATAGAACGGTGGTCATCATTTAGTAGTTATATTTGGTGAATAAAATAGGGTGAGGCGAACCCAGCGTTGGAAGGGTGTTTTGTCACTATCATACAAGATGTCTAATGACATACAACCTCGTGTCATCATAGGACAGGGTTGTGCTCATCCACTTGCTGAGTATATCGATGGGCACTACCTATATAATCTTGGTGTTTGTTTGAAGTATAATTCTCAATTAGAGACAGTGGAGATAATGATATGTGACGCCCCCAAAATTAGGTATACATCACCCATCTTGGGTCGTCAGATACATATTACAGAATACAAATACAACTTAATAATACAACTGTCGTGTACAATACGACAAAATATAAATTGTGAGTTTGAATACAAATATTATCTTCTAGAGAGTATTCATACTCAAAAGGAGTCCTCATTACATTTATTTACACACCATTACATAGAATAGTGGGGACTACTAACTAATACTATCATTCGGACCATCACTCCGTTCCCCGACTTGCCCCAGCTACGTTCTCATTTCCTGAAGAGAACAGTGAAAGAAAGGGTGAGCTCAACTAGCCCAGTAAGAAATATTATGACTAAGATAATGCAAAATAAATTATCATTAGCCTTCAACAATGTTAAACTGATAAAATACAATAGACATCAAGTTTAACTGTAGCGGAATAAGCAATCCATTAAAAGAGTCAAGTAGAAAATAAACTCTACTATCTTTTATGATTTAAAAGATTTTCCAACACTTTGTTCGCTGAGACTCAGCTTAATAAAATAATCCACATCATCGAATCACCCCTGCACTACGGCCAAGGATATTCGTATATTCATTAATGGTCATGATCATGCCAACAACTGTCCATCAATGCACTACGGGCCAATGAGGACTTTTACCACATCATTCGTAACATTACGGTCATGATTACACCGAATAATCCCTGGTCATAATCATACCAAGTCCATCTATGCACTACAGGCCACAGATGACTTTCAACATAATATAAACATGAGGATGATGACAATGATATAAGAATTCAATAAAACAAGTTCAAGAATTAATTTATCCAAGAATTAACAACGTCCAAATTGTCAACATGATACTACTTTGTGGAGTAAAATTCAAGAATGATCAGGAGAATATTTTCATGAATAGATACTGGATGAAACGCAATTATCAAGGATATTTCACAAATTTCATGGAGTATAGAAGTCAAAACTTAACCAACTGAGTACAATAAAGAATGGAATAACAAAAAAAATCACCATGCATGCGATAGACCGCACAAACAGGTTATTCCAACAGAATAATAAATAATGGAACCAGGTCCGGCATAAACGCACAGACAGGATATTCCGACAGAATAATAAATAATGGAACCAGGTCCGGCGTAAACGCACAGACAGGATATTTCGACAGAATAATAAAGAACAGTATAATAAATAATGGAACCAGGTCCGGTGTAAAACACACAGACAGGATATTCCGACAGAATAATAATAAAGACGGAACCAGGTCCGGTGTAAAACACACAGACATGATGTTCCAACAGAATAATAATAAAAACGGAACCAGGTCCGGTGTAAAACACACAGACAGGATGTTCCAACAGAATAATAGAAGAATGTCACCAAGTATAGGGTAGACCGCATTTACAGGTTATTCTAACAGAATAATAAGAAATGGAATAACAGTTCTCTTCATGAATAAGAAAGAATAACACCCCTTACCGTTTTAAAGAAGAGCTGAAGTAAGGAAGTAGTTAAGTAATAGAATACTCTTCTTCTCTCTCTCTATAGTTTCTCTCTATAGTTTCTCTCTCTAGAGTTCAGTGAATTCGTAAGAAATAATGAAGGAATGAGCTGCTATTTATAGAAAAATAGAATGCATAGTAACTAATCCATGAACGGTCCAGATTGATTACTTTAATTTGACGGTCCATATTTAAAGAAAAATCTTTTAAATAAAATAAAATATATTCTATTTATAGAATAACTTTAATAAAGTATTTTGTTCTATATAAAAAGATATTTCTGTTTTATTACGTTAATAATACGAATAAAACAAAACGTCATTATCGCTAAATAATTCATATTATTAACTGACAATAATAGAATCAAACTGAGTGACTTCTCACATAAGCATTAATAATCAATACCGTGTGCTACTATGCAACCACACGTATTACTGTACTTTTACTACCGAGTAGTTCAACAGTAACAATGGTAAAATTTTCGCCGTTATTTTTAATAAAATATTTTTGTCGTTTTCTCAATCCGACAATAATTCCGTTGTGGGGTCCACCAATGATTGTGTCGTTGTACGAATATTCCCTGTTAAAACGAATATTCCCCGACCAATCGAATATTATATAACAACTTGCGTACTTTGCAAAATTTATAAATATTACCCACAACTATAACATTATATCAAATTAACTCCATAATATTCAAAAATGATATTTATAAAAAATTCATCTTTATTTATAAAAGTTGGGGTCTTACAACCTCCCCTTCTTATGAAATTTCGCCCTCGAAATTAGGGTACATACCTGGTATGTCGAAGAGGTAAGGATACCTTGATTTCATTTCAGATTCTAACTCCCAAGTCATTTCCTCAACATCGTTGTTTCTCCACAAAACTTTGACTTGAGGTATAACCTTGGAGCGTAGAATATGTTCCTTCTTATCCAAGATTTGAACAGGAACTTCTTCATACGTCAAATCTTCCGCTATTTCGTCCGGTTCTAACTCAATAATGTGGTTCGGGTCTTCCACATATTTGCGTAACATGGATATGTGAAAAACGTTATGAACACGAGACATACTTGGCGGTAAAGCGAGTCTATAAGCCACAGTTCCTACTCGATCGAGGATTAAAAATGGACCGATGAATCGAGGATTGAGCTTTCCTCTCTTTCCAAATCTCGTAACTCCTTTCCATGGAGCAACACGTAAGAACACATGATCTCCTACATCAAATTCCACGTCCTTTCGATGAAGATCAGCATAACTCTTTTGTCGATCTTGTGAGGTTTTTATACGTTGTCGGATCGTTTGAATCTTTTCTGTAGTCATACGTACCAACTCCGGTCCCAACAACGTTGCTTCACCCACCTCATCCCAGCATACTGGAGAACGACATTTTCTTCCATACAATGCTTCGAATGGAGCCATGCCAATACTTGCTTGATAACTGTTGTTGTAGGAAAACTCCACCAATGGTAAGAACTTGTCCCAACTTCCCTTGAAGTCAAAGACACAGAGTCTTAATAGATCTTCAAGAGTTTGAATAGTCCTCTCTGATTGTCCGTCCGTCTGAGGATGATATGCTGAACTAAATCGTAACTCCGTGCCCATAGCTTTTTGTAAACTAACCCAAAATCGTGAAGTGAATCTTGGGTCTCGATCAGAAACTATGGATACTGGCATACCATGCAGTCTTACAATCTCGTTTATGTACATACGAGCAAGACGTTCAAGTGTATAAGTTTCTCGTATCGGTAAGAAATGAGCAGACTTGGTCAATCTATCAACAATGACCCAAATCGCATCAATACCTTGAGAAACCCTAGGAAGACCGGTAACGAAATCCATGGTAATGTGCTCCCACTTCCATTCTGGAATTTCAAGTGGTTGCAATGGACCTTTTGGTACTTGATGCTCCGCTTTGACTCGTTGACAAGTTAGACACCTTGAGATAAACAACGCTATCTCTCTCTTCATATTGCTCCACCAAAATGTATGACGAAGATCATGATACATTTTGGTACTTCCAGGATGGATTGCAAACGGTGTGTTGTGCGCCTCCATCATGATTTCATACTTTAAATCAGGGTTGTTAGGAACACAAAGTCTGGAGTTGACTCGAAGTATTCCTTCTTCATCGATTCTTGCTTCCGGCATAGCACCTTCTTGCACTTTCTTCCTCATACGCATCAGCTCCAGGTCTGTAGCTTGAGCAGCTTTAACTTTATCGATTAAAGTCGGTTCTACTCGTATATTCGCCATCATCACATGGGTCCCTGGAGTCTTTAACTCTATCTCCATCCTTTGCAAATCACACAAAATGGGTTTTTGTGTTGACAATATCGCACTCGTACTTGCATATGATCTTCTACTCAATGCGTCAGCTACCACGTTCGCTTTTCCAGGATGATATTGAATGGTATGATCATAATCTTTCAACAGTTCAAGCCAACGTCGTTGTCGCATGTTGAGTTCCTTTTGAGTGAAGAAATATTTGAGGCTTTTATGATCCGTAAAGATCTCCACCTTCTCCCCATACAAGTAATGCCTCCAAATTTTAAGTGCAAAGACAACAGCTGCCAACTCTAGATCATGAGTAGGATAATTCCTCTCATATTCCTTGAGTTGTCTTGATGCATAGGCTATGACTTTTCCATGTTGCATGAGAACACATCCCAACCCTTTGCTCGAAGCATCACTGTAGATGACAAATCCCTCCGAGCCAGATGGTATTGTTAGAACAGGTGCTGAAATGAGTCTCCTCTTGAGTTCTTGAAAACTCTGCTCACATTCTTCGCTCCAACCAAACTTTGTATCTTTCCGAGTCAGCTGAGTTAATGGAGTAGCGATTCGAGAAAATCCTTCCACGAATCTCCGATAATAACCAGCTAAACCAAGAAAGCTACGTACTTCGGTTACTGATTTAGGTTGCTCCCAGCTTTGAATAGCTTCAATCTTTGCCGGGTCAACAGATATTCCACGACTTGATACTACGTGCCCAAGGAATGCTACCTCTTCCAGCCAGAACTCGCATTTCTTCAACTTGGCATAAAGTTTGTATTCACGAAGCTTTTGGAGTACCAGCCTCAAGTGTTGCTCATGATCTTCACGGCTTTTGGAATAAACAAGGATGTCATCGATAAAGACGACCACAAAGTGATCCAAATATTCCTTAAATACCCTGTTCATCATATCCATGAAGGCAGCAGGAGCATTAGTCAATCCAAAAGACATAACTAAGAATTCATAATGCCCGTACCGAGTTCTAAAAGCCGTCTTTGGAATATCCTCAGTTCTAACCTTCAGCTGATGATATCCAGAACGAAGATCGATCTTTGAAAAGAATTGTGCTCCTTGCAACTGGTCAAACAGGTCATCAATACGTGGCAATGGGTACCTATTTTTGATGGTGACATGATTCAACTCCCGATAATCAATACAAAGTCGCATACTCCCATCTTTCTTCTTCACGAACAGAACAGGAGCACCCCAAGGAGAAGTACTAGGACGAATAAAACCAATGTCTAACAATTCCTGCAGTTGGGTCTTTAACTCCTGAAGTTCAATAGGAGCCATTCGATATGGGGCTTTGGAAATGGGTTTTGTACCGGGTTCAAGGTCGATACAAAATTCAATTTCACGCTCTGGGGGTAGGCCAGGAAGTTCTTCGGGAAATACGTCAGGAAATTTATTAACAACAGAAATATCATTCAAAGCTGACGTATTTTTGTTTAGATCTGTGACATGAGCTAAGAAAGCTTGACATCCGTTTTTTAATAAACGAATAGCTTTATGGCTTGAGATGACAGCGATTGATTTTAATGGTTTGGTTGCTTGAATTCGCATAATAGGTCGATTAGGAATATGAAAGCTAACAACCTTACGAAAACAATCAATTTTTGCATGATGAGTAGTTAACCAATCAATCCCTAGAATCACGTCAAATGCAAGTATTTTTAATGAAATAAGATCGACAGGTAATGTGTGGGTACCAACTTGAACCAAACAAGACTTATAAACCGTGGATGTAATGAAGGTTTCTCCCAATGGAGTTTCAACTGCTAAGTCAAAGTCTAATTTCTCCGGAATCAAATTTAATCGATGAGCGCAAGTAGGAGAAATAAAAGAATGGGTAGAACCGGTATCAAATAAAGTATAGACTTCGTTAGAGTTTATGATAAGCTTACCCGTGATGACCTCATTCGGGTTCCTTGCGTTCTGGGAGGTCACAACAAACGCTCTCCCTTGCACAACCGGTTTTGACTTTTCTGGGACGGCCTTTGGTGCCTCCATCCTAGCTGAATTTGTCTTCGGTAAACGACAAAATCGGGCTAAATGACCTTCTCTTCCACAATTATAACATGCTTTGGACGGCATCGCGCAGTTTGGACTGATGTGCCCCTCCCCTCCGCATTTGAAACATATGATAGGTGGTCGTTCTCCTTCCTTAACAACAGGTGCTGGTGCTGACGTCTTTCCATCATTGTTGAATCTCCTCTTCTTGAAATGCCCATTCTTATTGTTTTGGCCCTGATTACCACCGAAGTGGTTACCATTTCTGGCCTGTTGATTCCCTCCACGCTTGTTGTCACCGCTTCGATGACTGCTCTCACTGGTATTATCATTTTGCCGGCTGCTCTCTTTTGGTTGCGTTGTCTCGTTATCGCGCTCCACCAACTGAGCCCTATTTACAACATCTGAATACAAACACAGTTTATGAGAAACAAGATGTTGACGTATCTCCGGCTTCAAACCTCTTAAAAACATCCGCGTCATTCTTTCTTCATTATCCACCAGGTGGGACGCAAACCGGGATAACTCCGCAAATTTTGCCTCGTACTGCGACACGGTCATATTATTCTGCTCCAATTTGATGAACTCCACCTCCTTCATGTGACGAATACTCTCGGGAAAGTATTTGTCGTTAAACAGCTCTTGGAACTTCTCCCAAGACATCTTCAGTGCGGCAGGTTGAGTACGCTTTATCGATTCCCACCAGTAATCTGCCTCTCCTCGCAACATAAAGGCGGCAAAGGGAACCTTTTGCTCCTCGGAGCAACCCAAGACATCAAATATCTTGGTGATCTGCTTTATCCATGTTTCAGCTACAAGTGGTTTGGGTTCTCCCTTAAACTCCGGTGGTCCCAGCTCCTTAAACTGTTTAGCGGTGACCGCCTGAGAGTTTCCAGTATTTCCACCTACGTTGTGGACAGGAGCCGCTTTCACCTGTTGTTGCATGAATTGCATAAAACCTCTGAACATTCCATCATTCATCATCTGGTCAGTGTTGTTGTTTGCATGAGGATTGTCACCTTCCTGATGAACATTATCCTGATTATTGATATGTGGTGAATCAATAGTCGCCTGTGCTCCATTGCTATTCTCAACATTCTCAGATGCCATTTTCAGATACTGCCACAAAATAAAAGTTAATTGATATGTCATATATTATCCTTATATTATGACCGACCAATTAAATACCATGCAAATAAACTTAGGTAGGTCATACTAGCGAAGGAATTCCCCGTCTCTCCCCTCCTAGTTCTATTCTCACATCTTAGCCAGGGATCATATCCCTAAGCTCTGATACCAACTGTGACGCCCCCAAAATTAGGTATACATCACCCATCTTGGGTCGTCAGATACATAGTACAGAATACAAATACAACTTAATAATACAACTGTCGTGTACAATACGACAAAACATAAACTGTGAGTTTGAATACAAATATTATCTTCTAGAGAGTATTCATACTCAAAAGGAGTCCTCATTACATTTATTAACACACCATTACATAGAATAGTGAGGACTACTAACTAATACTATCATTCGGACCATCACTCCGTTCCCCGACTTGCCCCAGCTACGTTCTCATTTCCTGAAGAGAACAGTGAAAGAAAGGGTGAGCTCAACTAGCCCAGTAAGAAATATTATGACTAAGATAATGCAGAATAAATTATCATTAGCCTTCAACAATGTTAAACTGATAAAATATAATAGACATCAAGTTTAACTGTAGCGGAACAAGCAATCCATTAAAAGAGTCAAGTAGAAAATAAACTCTACTATCTTTTATGATTTAAAAGATTTTCCAACACTTTGATCGCTGAGACTCAGCTTAATAAAATAATCCACATCATCGAATCACCCCTGCACTACGGCCAAGGATATTCGTATATTCATTAATGGTCATGATCATGCCAACAACTGTCCATCAATGCACTACGGGCCAATGAGGACTTTTACCACATCATTTGTAACATTACGGTCATGATTATACCGAATAATCCCTGGTCATAATCATACCAAGTCCATCTATGCACTACAGGCCACAGATGACTTTCAACAGAATATAAACATGAGGATGATGACAATGATATAAGAATTCAATAAAATAAGTTCAAGAATTAATTTATCCAAGAATTAACAACGTCCAAATTGTCAACATGATACTACTTTGTGGAGTAAAATTCAAGAATGATCAGGAGAATATTTTCATGAATAGATACTGGATGAAACGCAATTATCAAGGATATTTCACAAATTTCATGGAGTATAGAAGTCAAAACTTAACCAACTGAGTACAATAAAGAATGGAATAACAAAAAAATCACCATGCATGCGATAGACCGCACAGACAGGTTATTCCAACAAATAATAAATAATGGAACCAGGTCCAGCGTAAACGCACAGACAGGATATTCCGACAGAATAATAAATAATGGAACCAGGTCCGGCGTAAACGCACAGACAGGATATTCCGACAGAATAATAAAGAACATATAATAAATAATGGAACCAGGTCCGGTGTAAAACACACAGACAGGATATTCCAACAGAATAATAATAAAGACGGAACCAGGTCCGGTGTAAAACACACAGACAGGATGTTCCAACAGAATAATAATAAAAACGGAACCAGGTCCGGTGTAAAACACACAGACAGGATGTTCCAACAGAATAATAGAAGAATGTCACCAAGTATAGGGTAGACCGCGTATACAGGTTATTCCAACAGAATAATAAGAAATGGAATAACAGTTCTCTTCATGAATAAGAAAGAATAACACCCCTTACCGTTTTAAAGAAGAGCTGAAGTAAGGAAGTAGTTAAGTAGCAGAATACTCTTCTTCTCTCTCTCTATAGTTTCTCTCTATAGTTTCTCTCTCTAGAGTTCAGTGAATTCGTAAGAAATAATGAAGGAATGAGCTGCTATTTATAGAAAAATAGAATGCATAGTAACTAATCCATGAACGGTCCAGATTGATTACTTTAATCTGACGGTCCATATTTAAAGAAAAATCTTTTAAATAAAATAAAATATATTCTATTTATAGAATAACTTTAATAAAGTATTTTGTTTTATATAAAAAGATGTTTCTGTTTTATTACGTTAATAATACGAATAAAACAAAACGTCATTATCGCTAAATAATTCATATTATTAACTGACAATAATTGAATCAAACTGAGTGACTTCTCACATAAGCATTAATAATCAATACCGTGTGCTACTATGCAACCACACGTATTACTGTACTTTTACTACCGAGTAGTTCAACAGTAACAATGGTAAAATTTCTGCCGTTATTTTTAATAAAATATTTTTGTCGTTTTCTCAATCCGACAATAATTCCGTTGTGGGGTCCACCAATGATTGTGTCGTTGTACGAATATTCCCTGTTAAAACGAATATTCCCCGACCAATCGAATATTATATAACAACTTGCGTACTTTACAAAATTTATAAATATTACCCACAACTATAACATTATATCAAATTAACTCCATAATATTCAAAAATGATATTTATAAAAAATTCATCTTTATTTATAAAAGTTGGGGTCTTACATGATAAGGCAAGAGAAGACTCACCATTGGGAAGAATATGATAGTAATCTTTTCGTTTTTCTTTGGGGTCTATTGGGTCAACCAAGGATAATTCTGTGGCCATATGATATCTATCATAACCTAGACGCGTGGCCTCCCATGTACGAAGGTTTCCTTGAGCACTTCCCAAAGATTCTAATTTCTAAAACAGTTTTTGACTATACCTTTATGTAAGGTGTTATTGTGAGGTGATGTCCACGGTTGGAACATGAGTCACATTTGGTATATATTTGTATCCAAACTCACAGCATATGTGTTGTTGTATTTTGCACGACAATTGTTGTAATAAAGTTGTAGTTGTTTTCTGTACCATGTATTTGACGACTCAGAATGGGTTGGGTGGAATGGACCTATTTTGGGGTCGTTACAATCCTAGCACCGTTGGCATGGTTTGGTAATTTCGTAGGGGTGAGACCGCACCGTAAATGATGCTTACGTACTCCCATTGATGAGGAGAGATCAGGTCTACGTAGTTCGAACCTAGCATAAAAAGGTTTGAAAGGTTGACAAAGTTGAAGGGGTTTGGATTTTTGTTGGTTTTTTTGGTTAGACCGCACCATAGATGGTTGCCTACTTACTCCCGTTTAAGGAGAAAATCAATTTTGCGCAGTTCAAACCTAGCGTGAAAAGGTTGAAAGCTATATGTGGTGAAGGGGTTTTTTCCTATAGAGGTTAGACCTTACCCTAAATGGATATCTACGTACTCCCGTGTCTGGGGGAGATCAGGTTTGCGTAGTTCACCCCTTGGCGAGAACTGATGTGGTTAGAAAGGATTTGAAAACTTGAATTGGCTGATGGATTGATGATCCAGAACTAGGATGCTAGTTTGCAGGTAACTTCAGATATAATACCTTTTTACGGTTCCTGAGTTGATGAGCTGGGGAAATTCTTCGCCATCCATTTCTTGCAATTTGAGGGCTCCTCCTATCAATACCTCCTTGACAATGAAAGGACCTTCCCAATTTAGGGTGAATTTCCCTTTAGATCGATCTTGATTGTCAAGAACCTTTTTCAAGACTAAGTCATTCTCTTTTAATTGTCGTAACCGGACTTTCTTGTGGCAGGATTGAGCGATCCTCTGTTGAAATAATTGACCATGAAAAATGGATGTGGCCCGCCTTTCATCTATCAGAGATAATTGGTGGTACCGATCTTGTAACCATTGGTCTTCCTCCGTTTGAGCATCTATCAACACTCTCAGGGATTCCATTTCTACCACTATGGGAAGCACTACTTCCAGGCTATAGGTTAATGATTAGGGGGTTGCCTAAGTTGTAAGACCCCGAATTTTATGAAATAGAAGTATTCAATTTTTCTTATAATTACCATTCAGTAAATGGTTAAATTGATAAATTTTAAAGTTAAGGGTGAAATATGAATTTTTTTTCAAAATAAGCAAGTGGTTATAAAATAATCATTGTTGTCGGGGAATATTCGTTTAGGTCGTGGAATATTCTTTCTGTCGGGGAATATTCGTACGACGGCGCAGCTATTTGTGGGCCCCATAACGAATAACTGTCGGGTGAAGAAAATGACAAATTTGAGTTTTTACAAATAACGGCGTAGTTATTACCGTTAACACTGTTGAAATACCCGGTGATTAAAATACAGTAATACGCGTTATTGCACAGTAACACACGGTATTGCATAGTATTTTTGAAATTATTGATTCTTACGTAAGAAGACACTACTCAATAATTGTTACAGTAATTACTGTTCAATATTTTATTTTATTGATTCAATAATTGCTGCGTTGATATTTTATATTATTGTTGTTTCAATAATTGTTGTTGCACAGTATTTTCCATTATCAGATCAATAATTCATATTATTTGAATAATATTATTAGATAGCATTATTGGCAATGTCTAGAAAGTTCTGTCTAAGGAGAGGTTTGGTCATCTAATTGCGCGCTAGTAAGGAGAAATCCTTATTGGAAAGCCCCCTCTTTCCTGGGAACGGCCTGGTTGTCATAAATGTGATTCTATAATATTATTTCTGAATAATTAATTATTGATTCATATGATAAGAAAATATTTATTTTATGTGGATATAAATGAGGGATATATTTTTGTGGTTAAAAAATGAAGGAGTTAATGTTGAGATTTTTATCCGTATTTTTGTCGGAATGGAGGTATTAAAAATCAGGGTTTTTGAGATATTTTGCGGGGGTTATAATTTTTAATCCGACCGTTGGATCGTGGTAATTTTTGGATATGTTATACATATATAAGTTGAGTATATGTCCACAAATTTTGAACCGTTAAAAATGAACGTATGATTTATTATGAATTTTATGAGATGACTGGTTCAGAAATTGTTGAATTTTCGGAGTTTATCATTTTGGTGAAAAATTCTAGAATTGGTGGGCCCCACTTGTGGTTGGTGAAGAAATGTGCTGAATTATATTTCAAATGTGGTGGGTGGGAATAGTAGCAAGTAAAGCCATCAGGTTGCAGGTCAAACCTACCAAAATTTTCCTATAAATAGAGGGCTAAGTTAGAATTGAAAATCACACCAGAAACATAAGCTTTCTCTCTTTCTCTCTCTATATTATGAAGCATATTTTGTGAGTTTTTAGATACTTGGTGAGTTGCTATTCATCAGTGCAAGTTTTTTTCAGTATCATATCCGATATCCAGTCAGAAGTACTGCTCTTTTGAGGTAAGGGATTGTAAGGGATAGTAAGGGATTTTAAGGGTTGTTATGATTTTCAGTTTCGTAATTTTTTTGAACTTCAAAAATTCTGGAAAAATTTAAAATGATATTTTGATGAGTTTTATTGATTGTGTCCAAAAATGGTGATTTTTGGATGTATAGATTAAGAGTTATGAATTTTACGGGAAAAGACTATTTTAAAAGTAACCGCTTATAATTCCTTGTGGTTAACTCCAAAATTGATAAAAATTTTATTGGGAGTACATGTGTATGATAGAAGTATACTCTGTAAATTTCAGAATTTTTGGACAAAAGTATAATTTTTGATAAATGTCTAAATATTCGGTGGTTTTGGCCATATGAAAAATAGTAAATGAGTTTTAAAAATTCTGAGAAAAATTTATGTTCAATATGGGACTATATTATGCTAAATCTCAGAAAAGAAATATTTTTGGAACTGATTTGTATTTTTCATAAAAATGTACTAGTTATGAGTAAATGAATTAAATATGTTATGTGAAGAAAGAAAATTGGAAAATAGGATTTTATGGCTTGAGAATCCTATATGAGGTATATGCAAATTTTTGATGAGGGTTTTGGTTATTGATGATGAAATTGTAAGAGTTGGCATTTTATGATGATTAAATGCATTAATTAGTAAAGTGTAAACAATTAAAATAAATTGTTTATAAATTTAAGTAATGTTATTCTTTCAATATCATTATACCGAAATATTGGTATGGATTTTATTGTGGAATTTCTATCTTTTGTGTCGGGGTTACTATTCATGAGTTACTATTCATGATTTACTATTCATGAGTTACGAATATTACTCTTGAGATTAAAACTATATGTTGATCATATTATTTTTATCATCATATATAACATTTTTATAACCCTGATGTTAAATTCTCTTTCACTGAAGTGTAAAGATGGGTAGATTATTGGTATGATCATGACTAGGGTTCTCTTTGGCCTGTAGTGCAAAGTTGAATTGTGACTGGTATGATCATGACCATTGAATTTATAATTGAATATCTTAAGCTTAAGTGCAAAGGTGAATTGATCAACATGGTTATAATTATTGTTTATATAAATTCTGAAATGATTATATATTTCTTTGAGATATGAATATATTTGGCCTGTAGTGCAAATATGAATTGTTGATGAATATCTTTGGCATGTAGTGCAAAGATGGTCTGTTGATGAATATCTTTGGCCTGTAGTGCAAAGATGAACTGTTGTTGAATATCTTTGGCCCGTAGTGCAAAGATGGTTTGTTGATGAATATCTTTGGCCCGTAGTGCAAAGATGAACTGTTGTTGAATATCTTTGGCCTGTAGTTCAAAGATGGTCTGTTGATGAATATCTTTGGCCTGTAGTGCAAAGATGAACTGTTGTTGAATATCTTTGGCCCGTAGTGCAAAGATGGATTTGTTAGTATGATTATAAACAGGAACTGTGATTTGGTATAACCATGATCTTTGATGTTTCAGGTAAAGACAGGTGATGAAAATATTCTTCGTCCTGGGTGCGAAGAAAAATTTATAGTCACAATTATGATTATGAGTTATTCATATGATTGTGGAAAGGAACTGTTGAGTGATGTTACATGGATAAAACATTGTTGGTGGATTTTTAACATGGAGAAGATAATAGACTTTATAGTCTATTTGACTCTTCTAATGGATTGCTCGTTCCGCTGCAACTATGGTTGAAATTTTTATCATTTACCATATGTTCTAAATCTCTGATTTATTGTTGATGAAGGCTATTGATAATTGAATTATCTTTAGTCATGATATTCTTTACTGAGCTAGTTGTGCTCACCCTTTTGCTTCACAATTCCTTTCAGGTAATAAGAGTGTAGCTGGGTCGAGCGGGGGTAACGGGGAAATAGAACGGTGGTCTCTAGCTGTGGATGTTCTCCCGAAGCAGTATATAAAAGTTCATTTAGTAGTTTTATTTGGTGAATCCAGTAGGGTAAGGTGTACCCAACGTTGGAAGGGTGGTTTGGCACTATCATACAAGATGTCTAACGACATACAACCTCGTGTCATCATAAGACAGGGATGTGCTCATCCACTTACTGAGTATATATACGAGCACTACCTATATAATCTTGGTGTTTGTTTGAAGCATAATTCTCAATTAGAGACAGTAGAGATAATGATATGTCAAGAGAAGACTCACCATTGGGAAGAATATGATAGTAATCTTCTCGTTTTTCTTTGGGGTCTATTGGGTCAACCAAGAATAATTCTGTGGCCATATGATATCTATCATAACCTAGACGCATGGCCTCCCATGTACGAAGGTTTCCTTGAACACTTCCCAAAGATTCTAGTTTCTAAAATAGTTTTTGACTGTACCTTTATGTAAGGTACCTTTGTGAGGTGCTGACACATGATGGTGTCCAATGTCACATTTGGTATATATTTGTATCCAAACTCACGGCATATCTGTTGTTGTATTTTGCACGATAATTGTGGTAATAAAGTTGTAGTTATTTTCTGTACCATGTATTTGGCGACTCAGAATGGGTTGGATAGAATGGACCTATTTTGGGGTCGTCACATAAGTAGAAGTACGCATTAACGTTATATAAGCTAATAGAGTTAGAAGCAACAAATCAGGCCATCTTTGTGATTGGCAGACATCTTTTGCATAATCTCTTTGATGTTCTTATTATCCGCTTCAACAGCACCATTCATCTTTGGTTGATAGATGACGGAGTTGAGATGCTTGATGTGAAATTTGCTGCATAATTCTTCCATCATTTGGTTATTGAGGTTTTTAGCATTGTCTGATACAATCACCTTTGGTTGTCCATATCGATAAATGACATTGTTTCTGATGAAACAAATGATCACCTCTTTGGTAACTCTAGAAAAAGAGGTCGCTTCCACCCACTTGGTGAAGTAGTTGATCATGGTGAAGATAAACCGATGACCATTATTGGCTTTGGTCTCGATTAGCTCGATCACGTCCATTTCCCACATTAAAAAGGGACATGGTGAACTCATATTATGGAGTTCCCTTAGAGGGGCGTGGATAGCATTTCCATTAATTTGGCATTGATAACATCTCCTGACATGATCATCACATTCAATTTTGAGAGAGATCTAGTAATGCCCTATTCTTAAGTTCTTCTTGACAAGTAGAGGACCGTTCATGTGTGGACCACATACTCCAGCATGGATTTCATCCACGAGTCTCTGGGCTTGGTCTTTATTTAGGCATCTTAGAAGGCCTACTCCTGCATCCCTTTTGTAGAGTGTGTGTAAGACCCCGAATTTTATGAAATATAAGTATTCAATTTTTCTTATAATTACTATTCAGTAAATGGTTAAATTGATAAAAAGTTAAAGTTATGTGTGAAATGTGAATATTTTTCAAAATAAGCAAGTGGTTATAAAATATTCATTTTATCGGGGAATATTCGTTTGGTCGTGGAATATTCTTTCTGTCGGGGAATATTCGTACGACGGGGTAGCTATTTGTGGGCCCCATAACGGAAAGAGATTGGATGAAGAAAATGACAAAATTGAGTTTTTATAATTAACGACGTAGTTGTTACCATTAACACTGTTGGAATACCCGGTGGTTAAAATACAGTAATACGCGTTATTGCACAGTAGCACACGGTATTGCATAGTATTTTTGAAATTATTGATTCTTACATAAGAAGGCACTACTGAATAATTTTCATAGTAATTACTATTCAATATTTTATTTTATTGATTCAATAATTGCTGCGTTGATATTTTATATTATTGTTGTTTCAATAATTGTTGTTGCACAGTATTTTCCATTATCAGATCAATAATTCATATTATTTGAATAATATTATTAGATAACATTATTGGCAATGTCTAGAAAGTTCTGTCTAAGGAGAGGTTTGGTCACCTAATTGCGCGCCAGTAAGGAGAAATCCTTATTGGAAAGCCCCCTCTTTCCTGGGAACGGCCTGGTTGTCATAAATGTGATTCTGTAATATTATCTGTGAATAATTAATTATTGATTCATATGATAAGGAAATATTTATTTAATGTAGATATAAATGAGAGATATATTTTTGTGGTTAAAAATGAAGGAGTTAATGTTGAGGTGTTTTATCTGTATTTTTGTCGGAATAGAGGTATTAAAAATCAATCAGAGTTTTTGAGATATATTGCGGGGGTTATAATTTTTAATCTGACCATTGGATCGTTGTGATTTTTGGATATGTTATACATATATAAGTTGAGTATGTGTCCACAAATTTTGAACCGTTAAAAATGAACATATGATTTGTTATGAATTTTAAGAGATGACTGGTTTAGAAATTATTGAAGTATCCGAATTTAGCATTTTGGTGGAAAATCCTAGAATTGGCGGGCCCCACTCTTGGTTGGTGAAGAAATGTGCTGAGATTTTTATTCAAATGTGGTGGGTGGAAATAGTAGCAGGTAAAGCCATCAGGTTTGCAGGTTAAGTCTGCTTCGGCGTGCTAACATTTTTCTATAAATAGAGGGCTAAGTTAGAATTGAAAATCACACCAGAATTCATAAGTTTTCTCTCTTTCTCTCTCTAGATTATTGAGTGTATTTTGTGAGTATTTAGATACTTTGTGAGTTTCTATTCATCAGTGCAAGTTTTCTTCAGCCTTTTACCGATCAGAAGTACTGCTCTTTTGATGTAAGGGATAATAAGAGATTTTAAGGGTTATTATATTTTTCAGTTCGTAATTCTTCTAACCTTCAGAAAATTCTGGACAAATTTGAAAGGATATTTTGATGAGTTTTATCGATTGTGACCAAAAATGGAGATTTTTAGATGTATAGATTAAGAGTTATGAATTTTATAAGAAAATACTATTTTAAAAGTAACCGCTTATAACTTCTTGTGGTCAACTCCAAAATTGATGAAATTTTTATTGGGAGTACATGTATATGATAGGAGTATACTCTGTGAATTTCAGAATTTTTAGATAAAAGTACAATTTTTGATAAATGTCTAAATATTCGGCTGTTTTGGCCATATGAAAAATAGTAAATGACTTTTGAAAATTCTGAGAAAAATATATGTTCACTATGGGACTATGTTATGCTAAATCCTAGAAAAGAAATATTTTTGGAACTGATTTGGTATTTTTTCATGAAAATGGTATAGTTATGAGTAAATAAATTAAATATGTTTTGTGAAGTAAGAAAATTAGAAAATATGATTTTATGGCTTGAGAATGGTATATGAGGTATAAGCAGATTTTTGATCAGGGTTTTTGATTATTGGTGATGAAATCTTATGAGATTGGCATTTTAGGATGATTAAATGCATTATTTAGTAAAGTATAAACAACTAAAATAAATTGTTTATAAGCTTAAGAAATATTATTCTTTCAATATCATTATACCGAAATATTGGTATGTATTTTATTGTGAAATTTCTACCTTTTTGTGTCGAGTTTACTATTCATGAGTTACTATTCACGAGTTACTATTTTCGACAAAATTATTTTCTTTTTCTGACCAAATTATAGTTGGTTTATGAATATTACTATTGAGATTAAATCTATATGTTAATTATATTGATTTTATTATCATATATAACATTTTTATAACCCTAATGATGATATTTCTCTTTGACTTGAGTGTAAAGATGGGTAGATTTCTGGTATGATCATGGCTGTGGGTTCTCTTTGGCCAGTAGTGCAAAGTTGAATTGTTAACTGGTATGATCGTGACCATTGAATTTATAAGTGAATATCTTTAGTTTAAGTGCAAAGGTGAATTGATCAACATGGCTATAATTATTGTTTATATAAATTATGAAATGATTATATATTTCTTTGAGATATTAATATATTTGGCCTGTAGTGCAAATATGAACTGTTGATGAATATATTTGGCCATAGTACAAATATGAACTGTTAAGGAATATCTTTGGCATGTAGTGCAAAGATAAATTATTGATGAATATCTTTGGCCCGTAGTGCAAAGATGACATGTTGTTGAATATCTTTGGCCAGTAGTGCAAAGATGAACAGATGTTGAGATGAACATGACCAACTGGTGATACAAATGAATATCTTTGGTCGTAGTGCAAAGATGAAGTTATTAGTATGATTATGAACATGAAATGTGATTTAATGTAACCATGATCTTTGATGTTTCAGGTAAAGATAGGTGATGAAAATTATCTTCGTCCTAGATGAGAAGAGGAATTTAGAACTACAGTTATGATTATGAGTTATTCATATGATTGTGGACCAGAATTGTTGACTGATGTTACATGGATAAAATATTGTTGGTGGATTTTTAACATGGAGAAGATAATAGACTTTATAGTCTATTTGACTCTTCTAATGGATTGCTCGTTCCGCTGCAACTATGGTTGAAATTTTTATCATCTACCATATATTCTAAATCTCTGATTTATTACTGATGAAGACTATTGATAATTTATTTATCTTTAGTCATGATATTCTTACTAGGCTAGTTGTGCTCACCCTTTTATTTCACAATTCCTTTCAGGTAATAAGAGTGTAGCTGGGTCGAGCGGGGATAACAAGGGAATAGAACGGTGGTCATCATTTAGTAGTTATATTTGGTGAAGAAAATAGGGTGAGGCGAACCCAACGTTGGAAGGGTGTTTCGTCACTATCATACAAGATGTCTAATGACATACAACCTCGTGTCATCATAAGACAGTATTGTGCTCATCCACTTGCTGAGTATATTTACGAGCACTACTTATATAATCTTGGTGTTTGTTTGAAGTATAATTTTCAATTAGAGACTGTGGAGATAATGATATGTCAAGAGAAGACTCACCATTGAGAAGAATATGATAGTAAACTTCTCGTTTTTCTTTGGGGTCTATTGGGTCAGCCAAGGATAATTCTGTGGCCATATGATATCTATCATAACCTAGACGCATGGCCTCCCATGTACGAAGGTTTTCTTGAGCACTTCCCAAAGATTCTAATTTCTAAAACAGTTTTTGACTATACCTTTATGTAAGGTGTTATTGTGAGGTGTTGTTCACGGTTGGGTACATGAGTCACATTTGGTATATATTTTTATTCAAACTCACAACATATATGTTGTTGTATTTTGCACGATAATTGTTATAATAAAGTTGTTGTTATTTTCTGTACCATGTATTTGGCGACTCAGAATAGGTTGGATGGAATAGACCTATTTTGGGGTTGTCACAGTTGGTATCAAAGCTTAGGGATATGATCTCTGGCGGAGATCGGGAAATAGAACTAGGAAGGGAGAGATGAGTAAATCCTTCGCTAGTGTGTCCTACCTAAGCTTATTTGTTGGTCAAACATAATATCGGGATATTATGTGATATGTTAATTTGTTCAATTAACATTTGTTTTGAAGCTGTATTCTAGAATGATATCTGAAATACAGGGGATGAGCAATGGAGAAATCATGATGACCTGGGAGATAGAATCTGAAATAAAAGCAAGGTATTCTCAACTTTTCGAAATACCAGGTACGTAAATTTCGGGGACAAAATTTCATAAGGTAGGGAGATTGTATGACCCCGAGTTTTATGAAATAAAAGTATTCAATTTTTCTTATAATTACTATTCAGTAAATGGTTAAATTGATAAAAAGTTAAAGTTGTGTGTGAAATGTGAATATTTTTCAAAATAAGCAAGTGGTTATAAAATATTCATTTTATCGGGGAATATTCGTTTGGTCGTGGAATATTCTTTCTGTCGGGGAATATTCGTACGGCGGCGCAGATATTTGTGGGCCCCATAACGGAAAGCGATTGGATGAAGAAAACGATAAAATTGAGTTTTTATAATTAACGGCGTAGTTGTTACCGTTAACACTGTTGGAATACCTAGTGGTTAAAATACAGTAATATGCGTTATTGCACAGTAGCACACGGTATTGCACAGTATTTTTGAAATTATTGATTCTTACGTAAGAAGACACTACTGAATAATTGTCATAGTAATTACTGTTTAATATTTTATTTTATTGATTCAATAATTGCTGCATTGATATTTTATATTATTGTTATTTCAATAATTGTTGCTGCACAGTATTTTTCATTATCAGATCAATAATTCATATTATTTGAATAATATTATTAGATAACATTATTGACAATGTCTAGAAAGTTTTGTCTAAGGAGAGGTTTGGTCACCTAATTACGCGCCAGTAAGAAGAAATCCTTATTGGAAGGCTTTCCTGGGAACGGCCTGGTTGTCATAAATGAACATATGATTTGTTATGAATTTTAAGAGATGACTGGTTTAGAAATTATTGAAGTATCCGAATTTAGCATTTTGGTGGAAAATCCTAGAATTGGCGGGCCCCACTCTTGGTTGGTGAAGAAATGTGCTGAGATTTTTATTCAAATGTGGTGGGTGGAAATAGTAGCAGGTAAAGCCATCAGGTTTGCAGGTTAAGTCTACTTCGGCGTGCTAACATTTTTCTATAAATAGAGGGCTAAGTTAGAATTGAAAATCACACCAGAATTCATAAGTTTTCTCTCTTTCTCTCTCTAGATTATTGAGTGTATTTTGTGAGTATTTAGATACTTTGTGAGTTTCTATTCATCAGTGCAAGTTTTCTTCAGCCTTATACCGATCAAAAGTACTGCTCTTTTGATGTAAGGGATAATAAAAGATTTTAATGGTTATTATGTTTTTCAGTTAATAATTCTTCTGACCTTCAGAAAATTCTGAAAAAATTTGAAATGATATTTTGATGAGTTTTATTGATTGTGACCAAAAATGGAGATTTTTTGATGTATGGATTAAGAGTTATGAATTTTATAAAAAAATACTATTTTAAAAGTAACCGCTTATAACTTCTTGTGGTTAACTCCAAAATTGATGAAATTTTTATTGGGAGTACATGTATATGATAGGAGTATACTCTGTGAATTTCAGAATTTTTAGATAAAAGTACAATTTTTGATAAATGTCTAAATATTCGGCTGTTTTGGCCATATGAAAAATAGTAAATGACTTTTAAAAATTTTGAAAAAAATATATGTTCACTATCGGACTATATTATGCTAAATTCCAGAAAAAAAATATTTTTGGAACTGATTTGGTATTTTTTCATGAAAATGGTCTAGTTATGAGTAAATGAATTAAATATGTTTTGTGAAGTAAGAAAATTAAAAAATAGGATTTTATGGCTTGAGAATCCTATATGAGGTATAAGCAGATTTTTGATGAGGGTTTTAATTTATTGGTGATGAAATCTTATGAGTTTGGCATTTTAGGATGATTAAATGCATTATTTAGTAAAGTATAAACAACTAAAATAAATTGTTTATAAGCTTAAGAAATATTATTCTTTCAATATCATTATACCGAAATATTGGTATGTATTTTATTGTGGAATTTCTACCTTTTTGTGTCGAGTTTACTATTCATGAGTTACTATTCATGAGTTACTATTCACGAGTTACTATTCACGACAAAATTGTTTTCTTTTTCTGACCAAATTATCGTTGGTTTATGAATATTACTCTTGAGATTAAATCTATATGTTGATTATATTGATTTTATTATCATATATAACATTTTTATAACCCTAATGATGATATTTCTCTTTGACTTGAGTGTAAAGATGGGTAGATTTCTGGTATGATCATGGCTATGGGTTCTCTTTGGTTAGTAGTGCAAAGTTGAATTGTTGACTAGTATGATCATGACCATTGAATTTATAAGTGAATATCTTTATCTTAAGTGCAAAGGTGAATTGATCAACATGGCTATAACTATTGTTTATATAAATTCTGAAATGATTATATATTTCTTTGAAATATTAATATATTTGGCCTGTAGTGCAGATATGAAATGTTGATGAATATATTTGGTCGTAGTGCAAATATGAACTGTTGAGGAATATCTTTGGCATGTAGTGCAAAGATGAATTGTTGATGAATATCTTTGGCCCGTAGTGCAAAGATGACATGTTGTTGAATATCTTTGGCCAATAGTGCAAAGATGAACAGATGTTGAGATGAACATGACCAACTGGTGATACAAATGAATATCTTTGGCCGTAGTGCAAAGATGAAGTTATTAGTATGATTATGAACATGAAATGTGATTTGATGTAACCATGATCTTTGATGTTTCAGGTAAAGATAGGTGATGAAAATTATCTTCATCCTGGATGAGAAGAGGAATTTAGAACTACAGTTATGATTATGAGTTATTCATATGATTGTGGACCAGAATTGTTGATTGATGTTACAGGGATAAAACATTGTTGGTGGATTTTTAACATGGAGAAGATAATAGACTTTATAGTCTATTTGACTCTTCTAATGGATTGCTCGTTCCGCTGCAACTATGGTTGAAATTTTTATCATCTACCATATGTTCTAAATCTCTGATTTATTACTGATGAAGACTATTGATAATTTATTTATCTTTAGTCATGATATTCTTTACTGGGCTAGTTGTGTTCACCCTTTTGTTTCACAATTCCTTTCAGGTAATAAGAGTGTAGCTGGGTCGAGCGGGGGTAACAAGGGAATAGAACGATGTTCATCATTTAGTAGTTATATTTGGTGAAGAAAATAGGGTGAGGCGAACCCAACGTTGGATGGGTGTTTCGTCACTATCATACAAGATGTCTAATAACATACAACCTCGTGTCATCATAAGACAGGATTGTGCTCATCCACTTCCTGAGTATATTTACGAGCACTACCTATATAATCTTGATGTTTGTTTGAAGTATAATTTTTAATTAGAGACAGTGGAGATAATGATATGTCAAGAGAAGACTCACCATTGAGAAGAATATGATAGTAAACTTCTCGTTTTTCTTTGGGGTCTATTGGGTCAACCAAGGATAATTCTGTGGCCATATGATATCTATCATAACCTAGACGCATGGCCTCCCGTGTACGAAGGTTTCCTTGAGCACTTCCCAAATATTCTAATTTCTAAAACAGTTTTTGACTATACCTTTATGTAAGGTGTCATTGTGAGGTGCTGTTCACGGTTGGGTACATGAGTCACATTTGGTATATATTTCTATCCAAACTCACAGCATATATGTTGTTGTATTTTGCACGACAATTATTTTAATAAAGTTGCAGTTATTTTCTGTACCATGTATTTGGCGACTCAGAATACAAATACATGGTACAGAAAACAACTACACTTTATTATCACAATTGTCGTGCAAAATACGACAACACATATACTGTGAGTTTAAATACAAATATTGTCATCTAGACAATATTCAAACTCAAATGGAGTCCTCATTACAATTATTGATACACTATTTTACAAAATAGTGAGGACTACTAAAACAACTATCTTGAATCATCATTCCACACCCCGAATAGTTTCCGCTATATTCTCGCCTCCTGAGAAGAAAAATGGAACAAAAATGAAAAGGGTGAGCTCAACTAGCCCAGTAAAGAATATTATGACTAAGATAATGTACAAAAAATTATCATTAGTCTTCAACAGGAAAAAATCTAATAGAATACAATAGACAACAAGTTCTAGATCAACAACTGCAGCGGAAACAACAATTTATTAGAAGAGTTAAGTAGAGAATGAAATCTACTATCATCTATGAATTTAAAACTCCATCATCGATATTTTATCCCTGTAACATCAATCAATATACATCTTGAATCAAATAGTCATCTTTGCACTACAGGCCAAAGATATTAATCAGTCGGTCATGTTCATCTCAACACTTGTTCATCTTTGCACTACGGGCCAAAGATATTTATCAAGAAATCATTCATCTTTGCACTACAGGCCAAAGATATTCAGTAATATCATCATTTAGGACTGAGGATGATGAAAAATATATTTTAAAGAAAACGAATTCAGTGAGACAAAAGAACAAATAGTAAGGATTCGTATTTCAAACAATCCGAGTTCAAAAATACTTCATAAATAATCACAGCGAAGTAAAATTTAAGAATGATCAAAACATGGATACAATCAAAGCTAGTATCCATAATAGATATCTTGGACACAAAAAAGAAAATTTAATTTTTTCGTGAATAGTGTCGTATTTGTGAATAGTGCCGTATACGTGAATAGTGCCGTATACGTGAATAGTAACCTCGACACTAAGAGATAGAATTTTCACAAAAAAAATTATCATGCTTCGTGAATAGTACTCGTGAATAGTAACTCATGAATAGTAACTTGTGAATAGTAACTCATGAATAGTAAATCATGAATAGTAACCCCGACATGAAAAGATTCAAAATTTGATAAAAAGTTCCAACCAATATTTCGGCATAATGATATTGAAGAAATAATATCATTTATTAAGAAAATAACATCCATTACCTCGAAAAGACAATACTTCTAACTGGAATACTAGATATAGAGCTAAAGGGAACTTGCACCGTATAACAACACTCAAAGTATCAAAATAATCACAAGAATACGCTCAATATATCGATAGAGAAAGAGAGAGAAAACTTCAGTTTCTGGTGTGATTTTCAATTCTAACCTAAGCACCCTATTTATAGGAAAATGCTTAGAACACCAAAGAAGAAAATTTAATATAATAATATTATATATAAAATAAATTCCTACGCCCACTTAGAAATTTGATTTCAGCCATCTAACACATGTTAAAGATGTCCACAACCATTTAAAAAATGTTTTTCTTTTAAAACATAAATAAAACTTCCAAAAATCAATTATTTCAGAGCTATGGAACTTCAATAATTCATAATAAATAGCCCTTTTATCAAAAAATTCAAATATCTAACTTTTTATAGGAAATTCAATTCTGTACAACTTTGCAAAACAAATTTTTTCAAAATTCCAAACATAAATTGACCGAAATCCACATACGGACTATTTTACAGGCTATAATCAAATTTCAGTCAAGAAATAGGGTCCACCGACACACAAAACACGTCTTAATCATTTAATGCAACAAAAATACTATTTCTCCTCATATACTCATATATCCCACATTCATTATAAAAATATCACCATTATTATATTATTAAAATATAATAATATATTTAAATGAATTATTTTATCAGAAAAAGATAAAATATTAATTTTCAACAATTATCACATTAAAAATTTTCTCCATCTATATCAACATAAAATCAATATTTTTCTCATCATATAAATCAATAATTAATTATTCACAAATAATATTACAGAATCACAAAACTGGCAACCATGCCGTTCCCAGGAAAGGGGGGCTTTCCATTAAGGATCTCTCCTTACTGGCGCGTAATTAGATGACCAAACCTCTACTTAGATAGAACTTTCTAAGCATTGCCAATAATGTTATCTAATAATATTATTAAGATAATATGAATTATTGCTCCGATAATAGAAAATATTGTGTAGTGATAATTATTTAAACAAAAGTAATATAAAATATTAACGTAGCAATTATTGAATCAATAAAATAAAATACTGAACAGTAATTACTGCAACAATTATTGAGTAGTGCCTTCTTACGTAAGAATCAATAATTGGTGCAATTCCCTGTGCTACTGTTCAACAACGCGTATTACTTTGTTTTAACCACCGGGTATTCTAACAGTATTAACAGTAACAACTACGCCGTTATTTATAAACAACTTATACTTGTCGTTTTCTTCATCCAATCGCTTTCCGTTATGGGGCCCATACAAGGCTGCGCCATCGTACGAATATTCCCCGACAGCAAGAATATTCCACGACCAAACGAATATTCTCCAACAAAAATGAGTATTTTATAACCACTTGCTTATTTAAAAATTTTTGCGCATTTTACCCATAACTAACCACAATAATCAAATCAACCCCTTACTATTTCAAAATAATAATTAGAGAAAATTAAATCTTCATTTATAAAAAGTTGGGGCCGTACAACCTCCCCTCCTTATGAAATTTCGTCCTCGAAATTGACATACGTACCTGGTATTTCGAAAAGGTGAGGGTATATCGCTTTTATTTTCGTTTTCACTCCCATGTCATTTTCTCAATAGCATGATTCCTCCACAAAATTTTAACTTACGGTATGACCTTTGTGCGTAGGACATGCTCCTTCTTATCCAAGATCTTGATTGGTACCTCCTCGTACGTTAAATCTTCTGCTATCTCGTCTGGTTCTAACTCAATAATATGGTTCGGGTCGTCCACATATTTACATAGCATCGATACACGAAAAATGTTATGAACACGCGTCATACTTGGCTGTAAAGCGAGACTATAGGCCATAGTTCCTATTCAATCGAGGATTTCAAATGGACTAATAAATCAAAGGTTGAGATTTCTTCTCTTCATCAACTCTTACTTCTAGAATAACGCCTTCTTATACCTTCTTCTTTATATTTATCAGCTCCGGTGTGTAGCTTGAGCGGTTTTAATTTTATCGATTAAAGTCGATTCTAATCGTATATTCGTTATCTTCACGCAGATTTTTGGAATCTTTAACTCTATCTCCATCTTCTTTAAGTTGTACGAAATGGGTCTTTGTGTTAATAATATCGCACTCGTAACCACATACGATTTTCTACTTAACGCATTAGCTACCACGTTCGCTTTTTTCAGGATGGTATTGAATGGTATGGTCGTAATCTTCAGCAGCTCGAGCTAACGTCATTGGCACATGTTGAGTTCTTAGAAGCTCTTCTCACATTCCTCGCTCCATTCATATTTTGTATCTTTTCAAGTCAGCTGAGTTAATGGAGTATCGATTCAATAAAATCCTTCCACGAATCTCCGATAGTAACCAACTAAGCCTAGAAAGCTACTTATTTCGATTACTGACTTAGGTTGCTCTCAACTGTGACTCATATCCCAATCTTGGATAGCACGTCACAATGGTACCTATCAGTTTACTACCACACAAATATGACGTCCCCTACGGAGAGTCTGGCTTCGGTGCATTCCACAAAAGAAGACACCAGATAAAGGCTCAGGTACCAAATTCTATAGTTGAATTTTTAACTCCTGAAGTTCAATAGGTGCCATTCGATATGAGATTTTAGAAATGGATTTTGTACCGGGTTCAAAGTCGATACAAAATTCAATATCACACTTTGGGAGTAAGCCAAGAAATTCTTTAGAAAATATGTCAGGAAACAAAATATTATGCAATATGACGTATTAAAGTCCATGACATGGGTAAGAAAGTTTGACATTCGTTTTTCAATAAACGAATGACTTTATGGCTTGATATGACAATGATTGACTTTAGTGGTTTGGTTACTTGAATTCGAATAACAGGTTGCTTAGGAATATGAAAACTAACAACCTTACGAAAGTAATAAATTTTGGCATGATGAGTAGTTAATCAATCAATCCCTAAAATCACATCAAAAGCAAGTATCTTTAAAGAAATAAGGTCAACAGGTAATGTGATAGTGCCAACTTGGATCAAACAAGATTTATAAACAGTGGATATAACGAAAGTTTAATGGAGTTTCAATAGATAAGTCAAAGTTTAATTTTCTCCGGAGTCAAGTTTAAACATTGAGTATAAGCAGGAGAGATAAATGAATGGGTAGAACCGATATCTAATAAGGTATAAACTTCGTAAGAATTTATAATTAACTAACCCGTGATAACTTCGTTCGGGTTCCTCGCATTCTGACCAGTCATGACAAGCGCTCTTCCAGGAACCGTTGACTTTGACTTTTTTGGGATAGCCTTTTGAGTTACCATCCCCGCTGGACTGGGTTTCACTACCGTACAATCTCGAGCAATATGACCTTTTTTCCATAATTATAACATAGCTTGGAAGGCTGTGAACAGTTTAGACTTATATGTCCCTCCTCTCCGCATTTGTAGCATCTAACTGGCGGTCGTTCTCCTCCCCTAGAATTTGTTGCTGGTGCTAGTGCTGACATCTTCCTGTCATCGTTAAATCTTCTCTTCTTGAAATTTTCACTTGAGTTATTTCTTCTATTATCTTGGCCATGATTACCACCGAAGTGGTTACCATTTCTGGCACAATAATTTCCTCCACGATGGTTATCCTTACTCTGATGACCGTTGCCATCGGTACGATTATCATCGAGTTGTAGGTCGTTATTCTTCGATTGAGCTGACTCATTATCGCGCTCCAATAACTGAGCCCTATTCACAACATCTCAATATAGAGAAAATTTATTAGAAATGAGATATTGACGTATGTCGGGTTTCAAATCTCTCAAAAACATCCGCGTCATACGTTCCTTATACTCCACCAAATGATGTGCAAACCTTGATAACTCCGCGAACTTCGCTACGTACTGGGACACCGTCATGTTGTTCTATTCTAGTCTAATAAACTCTATCTCCTTTATATGACGAATACTTTCAGGAAAGTACTTGTCATTGAACAGTTTCTGAAACGTTTTCCAAGACATGCTGAGTGCGGCTGGCTGTGTACGCTTCACAGATTCCCACCAGTAATCTGCCTCGTTACGAAACATAAAAGTGGCGAATGGAACCTTCTGTTCCTCCGTGCATCCCAAGACATCGAATATCTTGGTAATTTGCTTGACCCACGTCTCCGCCTTAATCGGATCCGGCTTTCCTCAGAATTCTAGTGGTCCCAACTTTTTGAACTGTTTGGCAATGACAAGCTGCGCGTTGCTATCATTTTCACCCGTATTTTGTACACGAGTCTCCCTCGTCTGATTTTGCATGAACTGCAAAAAGCTTCTAAATATCCCATCGTTCATCGTCTGATCAGTGGTGTTGTTTACAAGAGGAACATTGTCTTCCTGTTGCACGTTCTCCTGATTGGTGAGTAAAGGTGTCTCCACGGTCTCATTTACTCCATTGTTAACATTCTCAGTCGACATTCTGAAATACTACCATAAAACAAGGGTTAATTAAAGAAATCAACATATCACATAATATCCCTATATTCTGACCAACCAATAAATAAGCTTAGGTAGGACACACTAGTGAAGGATTTACTCGTCTTTTCCCTCCTAGTTCTATTCCCCGATCTCCGCCAGAGATCATATCCCTAAGCTCTGATACCAACTGTGACGCCCCCAAAATAGGTCCAATCCACCCAACCTATTCTGAGTCGCCAAATACATGGTACAGAAAACAACTACACTTTATTATTACAATTGTCGTGAAAAATACGACAACACATATACTGTGAGTTTAAATACAAATATTGTCATCTAGACAATATTCAAACTCAAATGGAGTCCTCATTACAATTATTGATACACTATTTTACAAAATTGTGAGGACTACTAAAAAAACTATCTTGAACCATCATTCCACACCCCGAATAGTCCGCGCTATATTCTCGCCTCCTGAGAAGAAAAATAGAACAAAAAAGAAAAGGGTGAGCTCAACTAACCCAGTAAAGAATATTATGACTAAGATAATGTACAACAAATTATCATTAGTCTTCAACAGGGAAAATCTGATAGAATACCATAGACAACAAATTTTAGATCAACAACTGCAGCGGAAACAACAATTCATTAGAAGAGTTAAGTATAGAATGAAATCTACTATCATCTATGAATTTAAAAGTCTATCATCGATATTTTATCCTTGTAACATCAATCAATATACATCTTGAATCAAATAGTCATCTTTGCACTACAGGCCAAAGATATTAATCAGTCGGTCATGTTCATCTCAACACCTGTTCATCTTTGTACTACGGGCCAAAGATATTTATCAAGAAATTATTCATCTTTGCACTACAGGCCAAAGATATTCAGTAATAATATCATTTAGGACTGAGGATGATGAAAAATATATTTTAAAGAAAACGAATTCAGTGAGACAAAATAACAAATAGTAAGGATTCGTATTTCAAACAATCTGAGTTCAAAAATACTTTATAAATAATCATAGCGAAGTAAAATTCAAGAATGATCAAAACATGGATACAATCAAAGCTAGTATCCATAATAGATATCTTGGACACAGAAAAGAAAATTTAATTATTTTGTGAATAGTGTCGTATTTGTGAATAGTGTCGTATACGTGAATAGTGTCGTATACATGAATAGTAACCTCGATACTAAAAGATAGAATTTTCACAAAAAATTATCATGCTTCGTGAATAGTACTCATGAATAGTAACTCATGAATAGTAACTCGTGAATAGTAACTCATGAATAGTAACTCATGAATAGTAACCCCGACAAGAAAAAATTCCAAATTTGATAAAAATTTTCAACCAATATTTCGGCGTAATGATATTGAAGAAATAATATCATTTACGAATAAAATAACATCTCTTATCTCGAAAAGACAGTACTTCTGACTAGAATACTGGATATAGAGCTGAAGGGAACTTGCACCGTATAACAACACTCAAAGCATCAAAATACTCACAAGAATACGTTCAATATATTGAGAGAGAAAGAGAGAGAAAACTTCAATTTCTGGTGTGATTTTCAATTCTAACCAAAACACCCTATTTATAGGAAAATGCTTCGAACACCAAAGCAGAAAATTTAATGTAATAATATTATACATAAAACAAATTCCTACGCCCACTTAGAAATCTGATTTCAGCCATCTAACACATGTTAAAGATGTCCACAAACATTTAAAAAATGTTTTTCTTTTAAAACATAAATAAAACTTCCAAAAGTCAATTATTTTGAAACTATGGAACTTCAACAATTCATAATAAATAGCCCTTTATCAGAAAATTCGAATCTCGGGACGTTTTATAGGAAATTCAATTCTCTACAACTTTGTAGAAGAAAGTTTTTCCAAATTCCAAACATAAATTGACCAAAATCCATATACAGACTATTTTACAGGCTATAATCAAAGTTCATTCAAGAAATAGGGTCCACCAACACACAAAACATTTGTTAATCATTTAATGCAACAAAAATACTCTTTCTCCTCATATACTCATATATCCCACATTCATTGTAAAAATATCACCATTATTATATTATTAAAATATAATAATATATTTAAATGAATTATTTTATCAAAAAAATATAAAATATTAATTTTTAACAATTGTCACATTAAAAATTTTCTCCATCTATATCCACATAAAATTAATATTTTCCTCATCATATAAATCAATAATTAATTATTCACAAATAATATTATAAAATCACAATACTAGCAACCAGGCCGTTCCCAAGAAAGAGGGGGCTTTCCAATAAGGATCTCTCCTTACTGGCGCGCAATTAGATGACCAAACCTCTCCTTAGACAGAACTTTCTAGACATTGTCAATAATGTTATCTAATAATATTATTCAGATAATATGAATTATTGCTCCGATAATGAAAAATATTGTGTAGTGACAATTATTGAAACAACAGTAATATAAAATATCAACGTAGCAATTATTGAATCAATAAAAAAAATACTGAACAGTAATTACTGTAACAATTATTGAGTAGAGCCTTCTTACGTAAGAATCAATAATTGGTGCAATACCGTGTGCTACTGTGCAACAACGCGTATTACTATGTTTTAACCACCGGGTATTCTAACAGTATTAACGGTAACAACTACGCCGTTATTTATAAATACCTTATACTTGTCGTTTTCTTCATCCAATCGCTTTCCGTTATGGGGCCCACACAAGGCTGCGCCGTTGTACAAATATTCCCCGACAGCAAGAATATTCCACGACCAAACGAATATTCTCTGACAACAATGAGTATTTTATAACCACTTTCTTATTTAAAAATATTTGCGCATTTTATCTATAACTAACCACAATAATCAAATCAACCCCTTACTATTTCAAAATAATAATTAGAGAAAATTAAATCTTCATTTATAAAAAGTTGGGGCCTTACACAAATGCTGCGCGCCCGCGCGATGCCTCAGTTCCAGTTTTTGCAGAAGCTCAAAATCAAACTCTACTTTAGCCAAAAATTTTAATTCAACAGAAAATCTCCCAACTTCAACATCTAACAGCTTGCCATATTATAGTTATACATGATAAACACCATTCTTTATACCAAAACGTTACATAAACATCATTTTGAAGAATCAAAACTATATTTTTCCCAAATTTTCTTATTTTTAAACTTTTAACGAATTTGATTGCCACAAATTCGTTTCTTAATCATTTGACACGATTAGAACTATGCCGCTTTCGTTTCTTATAATATTATCACAACCCAACTTTAATTCGCAAATTACAACACATATAAGGCATGAAATTTTGTACTTTCTAAACCATATTATATGAACATAAACACTGTGATATATTTTTATCCCTACAAACCCAAATTTCACGTATTTAACAAACAAGCATCAACCATATATGATGATTAACAGATTTTGCAAAACTATATGAACATATATACACCACAATTCACGTGATTTCCAATCACATAGAATATATATATATATATATATATATATATATATATATATATATATATATAAATACCGAGACTAAAAGTTAGAATATGGATAGTTTATACCTTGATTAGCAAAATAATTAGCAAACCCTCCTCTTCCACTTGATAATCTCAGAAAATTCTCTCAAGCTCCTACTCACAATCTCCTCTGTGTTTATCTTCTTCTCTCAAACCTTCTCTATATTTTCTATATTGTCTAGCCTTAGGGAAAAATAAGACACGTAGGAAAATATAAGCTAGCTACAATCCCACGTACGTCAGTTAAAAAACAAAAAGGCTCGCGTCAGTTACACGAGACCAAAGGCCACAAGGCCATGTTTGGCTAACCAAAACTCCCAAACTAGACTATTATTATATTATTTATATTATATAGTTCTACTTGTCACACATGCAACACATTAAATAGCTTATAATAATAATAATAATAATAATAATAATAATCTTATTATCATTATACTAATAATTTAATAAATAATTATATATCCAATTTAATTAATAAATTAGACACATCACTTTATTTAATTTATTTATTTCCTTTAAATTAAATAATTCATTTAATTTAATTATTTCCTTAAATTAAATCTGTTAGATAAAATTATCATCATTATTCAATTTAGTTAGCGTTAATCAATTTAATTACTAAATTAATTCACTACAATTCATAAATTATTTAAAATATTTATTTAACTTAATAAATATTTAAATTAAATTACAAATTTCTCGATCGTTACATCCTTCCCTCTTTAAAAGGATTCTGTCCCCAAAATCACAACTCGAAAAATTTATTTATTTGTTACATTCTTCCCTCTTTAACAATATTATGTCCCCATAATCGCTATACAAGATCAAGCAAACAACTGAGGATAATTCTTCATCATAACGCTTTCAAGTTCCCACGTATCTTCCTTAGCATTGTGATTCCTCCAGATTACCTTAATAGAAGGTATCACTTTATTCCTCAATACTTTCTCTTTTCTATCAACAATTCGAACAGGGACTTCCTCATATGACAAATCTTTCTCAAACTGTAAGGGCTCATATTCTATAACATGTTTATAGTCAGGTTTATATGGCCTCAATGCCGATATATGGAAAATATTATGAATATGCTTCAATGTCAGAGGTAAAGCTACCTCGTACGCCACTTCACCAACTCGTCGAAGCACTTCAAAAGGTCCTATAAACCTAGGGCTTAATTTTCCCTTCTTGCCAAATTGAATTTTTCCCTTATAGGGAGACACTTTCAAGAATACATAACTACCAACATCGAATTCCTGATTTTGTCGATGCTGATCGGCATATTTCTTCTGTCTATCCTTTGCAACTAACAATCTTGCTCGAATCACCTTGTTGATCTCAACGATTTGTTGTACCAACTTTAGACCCAAAAGTTAACGTTCACCTACCTCATCCCAGCATAAAGGAGTCCTGCATTTTCTACCGTACAACGCTTCATAAGGCGGCATGCCAATACTCGCGTGATAACTATTATTATAGAAAAATTCTACCAATGGTAAATGATCGTCCCAATTTCCCTTGAAGTCCATAATACATGCTCTGAGCATATCTTCTAGTGTCTGGATGGTTCTCTCACTCTGGCCATCTGTTTGAGGATGGTATGCTATGCTCATTCTCAACTGAGTTCCCAAACATTCTTGTAATCGTTTCCAGAAATTAGATGTGAAACGCGGATCTCTGTTTGACATAATGGACACAGGTACACCGTGTCTTGAAACAATCTCCTTCATGTATAGTTTTGCCAATCGATCTAGGTTAAATCTAATCTTAATTTTTAAGAAGTGTGCCGACTTTGTAAGTCGATCGACAATCACCCAAACGGGGTCGTAACCTTGCTGAGTTGTTGGAAGACCTACCACAAAATCCATTGTGATATGCTCCCATTTTCATTCTGGTATCTCCAACGGTTACAACAATTCGCTTGGCCTTTGATGTTTAACTTTAACTTTCTGACACGTTAAACATTTCGCTACACACTCGGCCACATCCTTTTTCATATTCGGCCACCAAAAATGATGTCTAAGATCCTGGTACATTTTTGTACTTCCAGGGTGAATCGAATATCTTGAGTTATGAGCTTTACTCAGAATTTCCTCTTTAACCTCTGATACTAGCGGAACCCAAATTCTCCCTTCAAATCGAGGTAACCCTTCCGAATCGATTTTGAATTTGCTTTCCTCCCCTTCACATATCTTCTGTTTTATCTCTTTGCAGTCTTCATCCTAAAGTTGTGCATTCTTCACCTTATCTACAAACGTTGAATCGTTTCATATCTGGAACAACTTTTTGTCGGATTCTGTCAGATATTTAATTTCCAATTCCATCTTAGCCATTTCTAACACTAACTTCTCCTGAGCTGTTAACATCATTAATTTCTCTCGTCCCTTCTTGCTTAAAGCATCAGCAATAACATTCGCCTTTCCGGGATGATAGAAAATCTCGCAGTCATAGTCTTTGATCAGCTTCAACCATCTTCTCTGCCTCATATTTAAATCTTTTTGTGTAAAGATATACTTTAGACTTTTATGGTCAGTATATATCTCACACCTCTCTCTATGAAGATAATGTCTCTAAATCTTTAGGGCAAACACCACCGTAGCCAACTCTAAGTCATGAGTCGGACACCCTTTCTCATAATCTTTTAATTATCGTGATGCATACGTAATAACTCTGTCGTTCTGCATAAGCACACAACCTAGTCCTTTATGCGATGCGTCACTATACACTACAAAATTTCCTGTATCATCAGGTAATGACAACACAGGTGCTGAGCTCAACCTCTTCTTCAACTCATGAAAACGTTCCTCACACTTCTCCATCCAAACAAACTTAACTGCCTTCCTGGTTAAATTCGTCAACGGGGCCGCAATCTTAGAGAAATCTTGAATAAAACGCCTATAGGAACCTGCCAATCCTAAGAAACTCCTTACTTCTGATGGTATCTTCAATTGATCCCAGTTTACTACAGCTTCAACTTTTGATGGATCTACCAAAATTCCGTCTTTATTAATAACATGCCCGAGAAACTGTACACGTTCCAACTAAAACTCACATTTTGAAAATTTTGCATATTATTTCTCTTTTCATAATGTCTCCAATGTCACGCTTAAGTGTTCAACATGTTCTTCCTTGGTCTTTGAATACACCAATATATTATCAATAAACACCACCATAAATTTATCTAAGAGTGGTTTAAACACCCTGTTCATCAAATCCATGAAAGCTGCAGGTGCATTGGTTAAACCAAATGACATAACCAGAAACTCGTAATAACCATACCGAATTCTGAATGTCGTCTTCAGTACGTCTTCTGGCCTCACCTTCAACTGATGATAACCACTTCTTAAGTCTATCTTTGAAAAATACCTCGCACCCTTCAGTTGATCGAACAGATCGTCGATTCTCGGTAACGGATACTTATTTTTAAGCGTGACCCTATTCAATTCTCTGTAATCAATGCAGAGTCGCATCGATACGTCTTTCTTCTCAACAAACAACACCGGCGCTCCCCATGGCGAAACACTCAATTGAATATACTTTTTGTCAAGCAAATCTTACAATTGCACCATCAACTCTTTCATTTCTACCGAGGTCATTCTGTATGGTGCCTTAGATATCGGACCCGTTCCTGGTACCAAATCAATAAAGAACTTAATTTGTCGATCCGGCGGAAGACTTGGCAAATCATCTGGAAATACGTCTGCAAAATCTCTTATAATAGATATTTCTTCTAACTTCGCACTTTTCTTCTATGTATCAACTATGTAGGCTAAGTATCCTACATATCCTTGTCTCAACAACTTCTTGGCTTGCATCATCGTCAGACAACTTGATTGTCAAGGTGACTTGCTGCCATAAAACACAACTTTTGACGGAGTCATAAGGTTAACACATTTTCTTTGCCAATCAATTACTGCTCCGTGATTGAATAACCAATCCATTCCCATAATAACATCAAACTCACCAAGTCTAATTGGTATCAAGTCTACCCCATCTCTTGACCCTTTATAACCACTCTACAATTCTTATATATGAATTTAACAGAAATCACTTCCCTATTTGCAATCTCTATGCCCAAATGATAATCTAATTCTTCCTGAGGCAAATCTAAGTTTTGAGCAAATTCATCGGATATAAATGAACAAGTAGCACCCGAATCAAACAGTACATAAGCATTAATACCATTAATCGGAATGATACCTGACACCACATCCTTAGACTGAACAGCATCCTGCACGGTCATATTGAAAGTTCTCGCAGTAGGTCGGCTTGACTGTGTTGGTCCAGAGATAGTCAATGCACCACCACCGTTGTTGTTTCCTTTTCCTCCACTTGCACTCTCCGCTGGCTTTTTAGGGCAATCACGAGCTATGTGATCTTTCGAACCGTAGGTAAAACATGCTCCTTTCTTCGGGCTTAAATAGTTCGGTGCAATGTGTCCCTTCTAACCACAGTTGAAACACACTTGCTCTCCCTTCAAACATACCCTTGTATGGTTCTTTCCACACGTCGTACAAGCTTTAAACTTTTTCTTCTGCTGACTTCACTGCTGTCCTCCCGTAGTCAAATTCTCGTTCCACTTCCTCTTCTAATTATTACTTCCAACATTACTCCTATCAGCCTTATTCTCGTTATCATTCTTCCTCTTCTTCTATTCTTGGTTGTACTTGGTCAAGGCATCGCTTTCACCTTCCGCAATAATTGCCTTTTCTAGTACAACCACAAATGTATTTAGCTGGAACATTGAAACCATGCTATACAGCCAGGGTTTCAATCCTTGTTCAAACCTTCTCGCTTTACGCTCATCCGTATTGACTTGATAAGTGGCAAACCTTGCCAACTCGTTAAACTTCACAGCATATTCTGGCACCGTCATAGTTCCTTGCTTCAGCTCAAAAAATTGCACTTCCAACTGATTCCAAGAACTCACTGGAAAGTACATTTCAAAGAACATCTCCTTAAATCTCTCCCACATTATCACTCCTTGTCCTCCACGAACCTTATTTGCTTGCCACCAGTAGCTAGCTTTGGACTTCAGCATAAACGTTGCGAACGCAGTCTTCTGATCTTCATTAACTCTAGCAATGTCGAACACCTTTTCCTTTTCCATAATCCAGGTTTGGGCTTCCACTGGATTTGTAGAACCTTGAAACTCTGGCTGTCCAACCGCTTTGAATTCCTTGAAAGTAATAGCTTGAGCTTGCGGTTGATTTTCAAGTGCACCCATCAACAAAGCTACCAACTGCTAAACTAGATTAGCATTGGCCTCATTGTTATTGTTAGTAGACCCCTCAGGAGGTGGTTATTGACGTGGTTGTCTTCTTCTAGGAGGCATTTTCTGTTAAAATATATGCTTATTAGTTCATCACTTAACTTCTTGAGTATTTGAAGTTTAACTTAACATTCTAAGATTAAAGCTATAACACATAACATTTCATTATAACTTTGATATTTTATTCATTCATAATGTTTTAAAACAGATAAAAGATAGCATATCTGCTATAAACATCCAATTTCCTGAACTAGACAGGTTTCAGGATTATATACTCATACTATCCCTTTATTTATCTCAAAATAAGGGATTCACAATTTATTTATTCTCATAAATAACCACATATTATTATCACTCCTATTCTATCTAGGCATATTAAGACGTCGTAAGGCCTCTCGACGCTCTTCCTCCATGATATGGTAAGCCGTTCTACTATCCATCACGAACCACGGCGAGTCTTCAAACTGTGGTGGGTAATAATGGACTCGATCCTAGGCCCTATCAATCGCATAATTAAAAGCATAATTCATCTCATTCATCTTGGCCTTCTTCACTTGGACTTTAGCATCAGCACGGTCCGCATGTTTAGTCGCCTTCATCCAAGCGTCCTCTGCTCTTGCACGCTTAGCTGATTCCTCTTTGAAGTCATCTTTTAACTTCTCCATGTCAGTCTTCATCTTCTCGTTCACTGCCAACAGGTCTTCATTCTGACCCTTGGTATGAACCAAATCCCATTATGTGTTTCCAAGTTTTGAGTCAAGTTCCTGAATCTCTACGTCCGTCTGCTCTAACAAAGCATGATGCATCTCAACCATCTCCTTCAGCTCTTCAACTTTGTCCTGTAACTCTATGTTACGGTCAAACAGAGTGTCATACATCTTAGCTGATATGGAATTTGGTGGAATCCCCTCAGAACTATCCTCCTCGGGATCGGTCACAGGCTCATCCTCCTGGATCAACTATTCCCGCACTACGTGAATATCCCGAAGTTCATCATATCTAGGTAACTGAGGTATCACCTCCCTAGCTGGACTGGATCCTCCTTCGTTAGACATCCTATCAACAAAATATTTTACTTTTTACTTAACGCTATCGATACTCGCGTGCAGATAAGTTATTAACACATAGCACATAATGTCTTTTATTATTTAGCTTTAATAGATGCCTTAATCCATTCCTTAAAACCCGATAAGAGTTAAACACCTCTATGTTTTCTGACTTCTTAAAGGCTAATTCCTAAGGTTTCCCCACCTAACGTTCATAACCTAAGGCTTTGATACCAACCTGCGACACCCCCAAATCTGGATACTTCATTTCTACCGAATTTGGTTATCATTGTCAAAAATAATTACATCTAATTACCCATAATAAACGATAAAACATTAAATAACTTAAACAATAATCTTTCCCATTTATGGGTTACATCATCTCATAAACAATCCCAGGTAATCTAACCTTAAATTATTACATCAGTTTACGGAATACATTATAAAATAAAACAAGTCTTATAACTTCACACATTAAAATAAACTTTAACTAATTCTTCAATACTTGGACATCTTGTCCTTTCCTTTGCTAGTAGATGGCTCATCGACTTTCTCCACTTTAGCTGCAGTGTTAATTGTAAGAGTGAGCAAACAATTACTCACTGATATATAAAGAGTAATAATAACAACATGAGAATGAACAACGAAAGCTGAACAATACTGAACTTGTTCTACGAATCAGAAATAGAAAACAAGTTCGAACTTTAATATCTAAGGGTCTTACGACCACGAACTATGTCCATGGTATATAGGTATTATTACCTTAATCTTAAAAGTCATTTAGGCTATACAGACTCTTCTTAACGTACTTAGGGGGATCAGCCCTTTGTACCATGTATTGTGCACAAACATCTAAACGTTACACGTACAAAATCCCCTATGTTAGGGTTGTTCATCTCAGTTTGAATTTAGAATTTCCGTACTAAAGAAAGTGTAGTTTGGAACTAGCTTATCAGTGCTTCTAGAATTTGAGAACACTTATTCAATTTCCATCAATAAAGGTTTAATACAAGAATGTATAACTGAACAAGGCTATCAAAGTCGAAGATCAGATATTAACAATATATAATTGAATAAACATGCTACACATGCAAAGTACTATGTTCAAAAGAGTTAGAGTAATCTCATTTGAATCGGCATATTAGAACAATGTATGCATTGTATAATAATTATAAAAGTGAAATTTGCTCGATGTAACGAATTAGATTACAAGAGCTTAATCAATCGTATATAAGAATAGAATCAATAATATTGCTCAATAGAATTTAGGAACTTGCATTCATTAATAAAAGAATGAAGTTAGAAGCTTGCTTAATGTAAGAGTTAAAGTTTAGAAACTTGTACAATTATGAAAGTAGAGTTAAAGAACTTGCCTTGTTTATAAGCTACACAAGGGTAAAATAATCTCCAATTACCCTACATACATCATTACAAGCGCAACAATAATTAGTTGTATGAATATTAACACTATGGGTATTAAACCATCATTTAGGTCATAACTCTATCCTAGCACCTAACCATGTTGGTTAACACCTTAACGATTCTGAAATCACACTATAAACCTTATCATTTATATTTAACTTTTGAAAACATCCTATTTGGTTCATTACATAACTTATTCATGTAATCACTTAAATTCTTTTACACTGTATATAACAACGCACGACAATCTGTTATTGTAGTATATATTGTGCCTTAACATTATTAACATGCATGCTAAACTAATATAAGTTCATTACACATAACCTGAAATTAAGCAGACTTCACTGTCTGTGACTGGCTACTCGCACAGCCGCGCCAATAATACACTGAGTAACCGCACGCCCGTGCGACGCAGCGAGCTCGCGCCCAAATACTGTTCCCCCGCGCGACAACCGCGCGCCAGACCGCGCTCCCGCGCGATGCCTCAGTTCTAGTTTTTGCAGAAGCTCAAAATCAAACTCTGCTTTGGCCAAAATTTCTAATTCAACAAAAAATCTCCCAACTTCAACATCTAACACCTTGCCATATTATAGTTATACATGCTAAACACCATTCTTTATAAAAAAATAATTACATAAACATCATTTTGAAGAATCAAAACTATATTTTTCCCAAATTTCCTTATTTTTATACTTTTAACGAATTTGATTGCCACAAATTCGTTTCTTAATCATTTGACACGATTCGAACTACGCCGCTTTCGTTTCTTATCATATTATCACAATCCAACTTCAATTCGCAAATTACAACACATATAAGGCATAAAATTTTGTACTTTCTAAACCATATTATATGAACATAAACACTGTGATATATTTTTATCCCTACAAACCCAAATTTCATGTATTTAACAAACAAGCATCAACCATATATGATGATTAACAGATTTTTCAAAACTATGTGAACATATATACACCACAATTCACGTGATTTCCAATCACATAGAATATATATATATATATATATATATATATATATATATATATATATATATATATATATATATATATACTGAGACTAAAAGTTATAATAGGGATAGTTTATACCTTCATTAGCAAAATAATTAGCAAACCCTCCTCTTCCACTTGATAATCTCAGAAAATTATCTTAAGCTCTTACTCACAATCTCTTATGTGTTTATCTTCTTCTCTCAAGCATTCTCTATATTTTCTATATTGTCTAGCCTTAGGAAAAAATAAGACGCGTAGGAAAATATAAGCTAACCACAATCCCACGTACGTCAGTTAAAAAACAAAAAGGCTCGCGTTAGTTACACAAAACCAAAGGCCACAAGGCCATGTTTGGCTAACCAAAACTCCCAAACTAGATTATTATTATATTATTTATATTATATAGTTCCACTTGTCACACATGCAACACATTAAATAGCTTATAATAATAACAATAATAAAAATCTTATTATCATTATACTTATAATTTAATAAATAATTATATATCCAATTTAATTAATAAATTAGACACATCACTTTATTTAATTTATTTATTTCCTTTAAATTAAACAATTTATTTAATTTAATTATTTCCTTAAATTAAATCTATTAGATAAAATTATCATCATTATTCAATTTAATTAGCATTAATCAATTTAATTACTAAATTACTTCACTACAATTGTTAAATTATTTATTTTCCCCAATAAATAAATTATTTAAAATATTTATTTAACTTAAAAAATATTTAAATTAAATTACAAATTTTTCGATCGTTACATTAACCTTTCGTATAATGTATTGTGCACAAACATCTAAACGATATGCGTAAATTATCCCCTCTAATAGGGTTGTTCATCTCAATATTTAGAATACAAGTCCGCACCAAAGTAAGTTTGATTTGAATAAGTTTCAAGGTAATTTAGAGTTTAATGAACATCAACTAAGGATTAGTTGAATAAGAATGTAATAACGATATGCTATGGAATAAGTCATAAATGAATCAACATTGTATATTAAGGTCATGCTATAGAAATAAACTAGAAGCATAAGCATTGAATAACGTAACATACCTTGCTTGAAAAATATTAAATTAAGGTTAGAATTTTGTTTAGAATTGAGTATTGAGCATGCATAGTAAATAACAATTTGAACGATAAAACTCGTTCAACATAAGTGTATCAGAATTTAGAAGCTTGCATGCTAAGAAACAAGTTAAAGTAGGAAACCTCCTCAAAGTAAGAGTTAGGTTAAATAGCTTTGCACGAATATATTTAAATTGTATAAATAGGATTAGGAATAACTTGCTCAACAGTAAAAAAGATAGGGTAAAGAAAACTTGCACAATATAAAATTAGAGTTAAGAAACTTGCCTTTCTTGTAAGCTAAACCGTAATAGTTCGATTCACAATATCCTATACACATGTCATTATGACATAATTAGTTACAACATATACTATGTATACAATTAAGTATCTACTTCATGTATGGTTTGGTTTTAAATCATATAGTCAAGTCACACTAGTAATGCGATAATATAACTCATTAATTGTTAATAATATTCTCACCCTTGGTACTAAAACACCACAATATAAAAATTATATTTCAACAGTCCTAACATTTCACTTTGTCAACAATTATAGATTTTTGTACAATAAAAACAAGCTTCCTGGCCACACTGCTAACCGGCACTGTGGCGCCCCAGTTTGCACTGGGAACGGTCCTGCGGGGCGAGGCACAGGCCAGGCGCTAGCGTTGCGGCGCGAAACTTGGCGCTGCGGTGTCGAAGCTCTGTTTCGGGCAACGCTAGCACAAGCAAAGCCAAATTTGGCCAACTAGCAACCAATTTAACCTGTATAACTTACATAGATTTCACATAAACATAACTTAAGGTCTCTAGCATGTTTTTACCCACATAAATAACATAAACATCAAATTTAAAACCTTTCAATTCCATGTTTTATACAAAACTCCATTTTTTGACATCCTTAACAAAATTAACACTGTGATCACCATTGTAAACCAAATTAACTTATTCAAACTACGTTCTATTATTTACTTACTGAATTAATACATTCAAGGTTCAATTTATCTATTAGTTTACAAATTAACTACCAAATTTGGTGCTTTCATAAGCCATATGTATAGACATGCACTGTAAACACTTTTCTTCCTTTTAAACGTAATTAGCATACTAATTCTGGTCAAAATGCAAATTCTAACACCACCATTACTCATTATTTCAATGATTCAGTTAATATAACAGCAATTCAAGAAAACTGAATTCATAATAACTTAGAAATTTATGCCGTAAAACATATATATATATATATATATATATATATATATATATATATATATATATTAAGATTATGGAAAATACCTTCAATTACTTAGTAATCCTTGCTAACCACAAAAAAAATTGCTTGAAAATCTTAGGAATCCTCTCTCAAACTCTCACAACTTCTCTATAAAATCTCTGTAAACTCTCTTCTTCTTTCTCAGTTTCAATATAAGCCAACTCCTTTTTCACGTAATCAAAATAAAGAACATACAACGCATAATCCCAAACATCCCAAAACCGACGTTATAATAATTATAAGAATAAGTTATCAGTTACCAAAAATTAATATATATTGTTTATATTTTTATTTATTTTAATTCTATTATTTATTATAATCCAAAATTCAAAAGGCATAAGGCTTTGTTTGGCAAAAATACTTTTAAAATAAAGGCTTAATGCCTTTAAGCCTTGTTTGGGTAGACCCATTTAAAACTACTATAATTTATTTTATTAAATCATTTATATAATAGTTTATTGTCACACTTTTGTTATCAAATTAAAATATTAAAGTAATTCATTTAATCCCTATCAACTGTCTAATTTAAATATTAAATTAAATTAGAATATTATCTCATAATAATTATTTTCCTTAACTCATAAATTATTTATTTAACAAATAAACAATCAAATCAAATTAAATTAAACAAATATTTATTCACCAATAAACGCACCAATTAAATATATATATATATATATATATATATATATATATATATATATATATATAATTCAATAAATATTCGGAATTACAATTTAAAATTATAGATTGTTACATCCTTCCCTCCTTACAAGTATTCTGTCCCCAGAATCACTACTCAAACAATTCATTCAAACATTATTCCCTTCTTACAAGGATCCTGCCCCCACAATCGAAGACACTGATTAAACAAATAATTCAGGATAATCATTCATCATTTTATCTTCGAGTTCCCACGTAGTTTCTTCAGTATTGTGGTTCCTGTATATCACCTTCACGGAAGGTATTACTTTACTCCTGAGCACTTGTTCTTTTCTGTCAACTATCTGGATAGGAACTTCCTCATAAGACAAGTCCTTATCGAACTGTAATGGTTTATACTCGATCACATGCTTGTAATCGGGTTTATACGGTTGTAACACCGAAACATGAAAAATATTGTGTACGTGTTCTAATTCTGGAGGTAGAGCTACCTTATAAGCCACCTCTCCTACTCTTCGCAGCACCTCGAAGGGTACAATAAACCTCGGGCTTAGTTTTTCCTTTTTACCAAAATGAATTTTTCCCTTCCAATGAGAAACTTTTAAGAACACGTAATTTCCTACGTTAAATTCACGATATTGTCTGTGTTGATCAGCATACTTCTTCTGTCTGTCTTGAGCAGCTACCAATCTTGTCCTGATGACTTTAACAACCTCAGCAGTTTGTTGTACCAGTTCTGGTCCTAATAGTTAACGTTCACTGACTTCATCCCAACATAGTGGAGTTTTGCACTTTCTGCCGTATAATGCTTCGTAAGGTAGCATGTCGATGCTTGCATGGTAACTATTATTGTAAGGGAATTCTGCCAATGGTAAATGTTCATCCCGACTCCCTTTGAAATCCATGATGCATGCTCTGAGCATATCTTCTAATGTCTAGATTGTTCGTTCGCTTTGGCCATCTATTTGCGGATGGTACGCCGAGCTCATTCTCAGCCGTGTTCCTATGCATTCTTGTAGTCTATTCTAGAAGTTTGACGTGAATCGTGGATCTCTATCTGACACAATTGACATTGGAACTCCATGTTTCGAAATGATCTCTTAAACGTATAACTTTTCCAACTGATCAAGATTGAATCTAATCTTTATTGGCAAAAAGTTTGTTGATTTCGTCAACCTGTCCATTATTACCCAAATCGCATCGTAACATCTCTGAGTAGTTGGAAGACCTACCACAAAATCTATTGTGATATGTTCCCACTTCCATTCCGATATTTCTAACGGTTGAAGTAATCCGCTTGGACTTCGATGCTCGACTTTGACTCTTTGACACGTCAAGCATTTTGCGACACATTCTGCAACATCTCTTTTCATGTCTGGCCACCAAAAATACCGTCGTAAATCTTCATACATCTTTGTACTTCCCAGATGAATCGAGTATCTTGAGTTATGAGCTTCGGTCAAGATTTTGTCTTTAATATCTGGTACTGCTAGAACCTAAATTCTTCTCTTAAATCTTAGTAGTCCTTCGGTATTGATCTTGTAATTCACTTCACTTCCCTCAACCACTTTCTCTTTGATTTTTCCACATTCTTCATCTTTTAGTTGAGCTTTCTTTACCTTGTCCACCAAAGTTGGACTAGCTTTAATTTGGAATACTCATTTATCGGATTCTTCTGGAAATTTTATTTCCAACTCTAGCTTTGTCATTGCTAAAATAAGCTCCTCCTGGGTGGTTATCAGCATCAACTTTTTCCGACCATTCCTGCTCAAAGCATCTGCAACCACATTTGCCTTACCCAGATGATAAAAGATCTCACAATCATAATCTTTTATCAATTCCATCCATCCCCTTTTACGCAAGTTCAAGTCCTTCTAGGTGAAAATATACTTCAAACTCTTATGGTCTGTACATATCTCACATTTCTCTCCATATAGATAGTGTCTCCATATTTTTATAGCAAATACCATCGAAGCCAACTGTAAATCATGTGTCGAGTATCCTTTCTCGTAGTCCTTCAGTTGTCGTGATGCATACACAATGACTTTGTTGTTCTGCATAAGGACACAACCTAACCCTTTATGTGATGCATCACTATATACCACAAAGTTTCCTGTATTATCTGGTAATAACAACACAAGTGCCACACTTAACTTCTTTTTCAAGTCTTGAACACTCTCTTCACATTTCTCCGACCAAACAAATTTTACATCTTTCCTTGTCAAATTTGTTAATGGAGTGGCAATCTTGAAAAAGTCCTGAATAAACCGTCTATAATAGCCGGCCAATCCCAAGAAACTCCTCACCTCCGATGGTGTCCTTGGTTGTTCCCAATTGATTACGGCTTCAACTTTTGATGGATCCACTGAAATCCCGTCTTTGTCAATCACATGTCCAATAAATTGTACATGCTCTAACCAAAATTCAAATTTAGAGAATTTTGCGTATAACTTTTCCTTTCTTAGCGCCTCCAACGTTAAACGTAAATGTTCCACGTGTTCTTCTTGAGAATTGGAGTACACCAGAATATCATCGATGAATACCACCACAAACTTATCTAAGAATGGTTTAAACACCCAATTCATCAAATTCATGAATGCAGTAGGGGCGTTGGTCAAACCAAAAGACATCACCAGAAACTCGTAATGTCCATACCGAGTTCTGAATGCCATTTTAGGTACATCCTCCTTCCTTACCTTTAATTGATGACATGCACTTCTCAAATCTATTTTAGAGAAGTATCTAGCACCCTTCAATTGATCAAACAAGTCATCTATTCTTGCAACTAATATTTATTCTTAATAGTGACTTTATTTAATTCCCTACAATCAATACAATTACGCATTGACCCATCCTTCTTCTTCATGAATAACACCAGTGCTCCCCACGGTGACACACTCGGCTGAATGTATTTCTTGTCTAACAGTTCTTGCAACTGTACCATCAGTTCCTTCATCTCTACCATAGCCATTCTATAGGGGCCTTTGATATCAGAGCAGTTCCTGGTGCCAAATCGATGACAAACTCGATCTCTCTGTTAGGCGAAAGTCCTGGAAAATCTTTCAAAAATACATCTACAAATTCCCTAACCACTGGTATCTCTTCCAGTTTCACACCGTTCTTCTTTTGATTATCAACTATGTAAGCTAAATATCCTACACAGCCTTGACTCAACAACTTCTTGGCCTGCATAATCGTCAGACACCTCGCATGTCTAGGTAATTTGCTACCATAGAAAACTACCTTTGACGGAGTCATAAGGCTTACACATTTCTTTTGGCAATCAATTATCGCTCCTTAATTGAATAGCCAATTCATTCCCAATATAACATCAAACTTTCCAAGTTTAATCGGGATTAAATCTACTATCATGACATTCCCCTTAATATTCACCCTACAATTCTTGTATATGAATCTAACAGGAATCACCTCCCTATTTGCAATTTCTAGGTTTAAAGGAAAATTCAATTCTTGGCTAGGAAATCCTAACTTCTTAGCAATTTCATCCGATATAAATGAGCAAGTAGCACCCGAATCATTTCATACATAAGCATCTATATCATTGATTGGGATAATACCTGACACAACATCTTTTGATTGAACAATATCCTGCACAGTCATGTTGAAGGTTCTAGTTATGGGCCTGTTTGATGACGTTGGTCTAGCAATGGTCAATGTACCTCCACTGCTACCTCCCTTACTTCCCGTTGTCTCTTCAACTTTCTTCTTACGGCACTCGTGAGTAAAATGATCCTTTGACCCGCATATGTAGCAAACATTCTTCTTTGGTTGATGGCAATTTAGGGCAATGTGACCCTCCGAACCACAGTTGAAGCATACTCTCTTACCCCTTAAGCACATGTCAGTGTGATTATTTCTACATGTAGCACATGCTTCAAACTTCTTTTGCTGCTGGCTAACTTATTGGCTTCTAGTACCAACACTCGCATTACACTTCCTCTTCAAGTTATTACTACCATTTCCACCACCACTACCACCATTCTTACCTTAACCCTCGTTCTTCTTCTTTCTTTGTTCTTGATTGTATTTTGTTACAGCCTCACCTCCACCCTCAGCAAGAATTGCTTTCTCAAGCACCGTTGCAAACGTCTTTAACTGGAACAGGGAGACTCTACTATACAACCAGGGCTTCAGTCCCTGTTCAAACCTCCTCGCCTTGCGCTCATCCGTGTTCACTTGATATGGCACAAACCTCGCCAACTCATTGAACCTTGCCGCATATTCCGACATTGTCATTGTGCCCTCCTTCAGCTCTAAAAATTGCATTTCCATCTGATTCTTTGAAATCTCTAGGAAGTATGTCTCAAAATATATTTCCTTAAACCTTTCCCAAGTCATCACTCCCTGACCTCATCAAGTTTTATTGGCTTGCCACCAATAACTGGCCTCTGCTTTCAACATGAATGTTGCAAAAGCAGTCTTCTGGTTCTCGCTAACCTTAGCAACATCAAATACTTTCTCTATTTCCATGACCCAGGTCTATGCGTCAACCGGATTCATGGTTCCATAGAATTCTGGTGGTCCAACTGCCTTGAAATCCTTAAAAGTTGCAGCTTAATTCTGCGGTTGATTCTACAGTGCTCCTATCATAATTGTCACCAACTGCTGAACTGGGTTTGCTTCAGCATTGTTATTATTGGTAGATCCCTCAGGGGTTTGTTATTGTAGTTGTTGTCTTCTAGGAGGCACACGGTATTGCACAATATTTTTGAAATTATTGCATTATTGCACAGTAGCACACGGTATTGCACAGTATTTTTGAAATTATTGATTCTTACGTGAGAAGGCAATTATTGAAATTATTGATTCATATTATTTAAATAATATTATTAGATATTATTATTGACAATGTCTAGAAAGTTCTGTCTAAGGAGAGGTTTGGTCATTTAATTGCGCGCTAGTAAGGAAAATCCTTATTGGAAAGCCTCATCTTTCCTGGGAACGGCCTGGTTGTCATAAATGTGATTCTGTAATATTATTTGTGAATAATTAATTATTGATTCATAAGATAAGGAAATATTTTTTTTATGTGGATATAAATGAGGGATATATTTTTGTGGTTAAAAATGAAGGAGTTAATGTTGAGGTGTTTTATCTGTATTTTTGTCGGAACGGAGGTATTGAAAATCAAATTAGGGTTTTTTAGATATTTTGCGAGGGTTATAATTTTTAATCCGACCGTTGGATCGTGGTAATATTTGGATATGTTATACATATATAAGTTGAGTATATGTCCACAAATTTTGAACCGTTATAATGAACGTACGATTTGTTATGAATTTTACGAGATGACTGATTCAGAAATTGTTGAATTTTCGGAGTTAATCATTTTGGTGAAAAATTCTAGAATTGGTGGGCCCCACTCTTGGTTGGTGAAGAAATGTGCTAAGATTTTTATTCAAATGTGGTGGTTGGGAATAGTAGCAGGTAAAGCCATCAGGTTGCAGGTTAAGTCTGCTTCGGCGTGCTAATATTTTCCTATAAATAGAGGGCCAAGTTAGAATTGAAAATCACACCAGAATTCATAAGTTTTCTCTCTTTTTTTCTCTAGATTATTGAGTGTATTTTGTGAGTATTTAGATACTTGATGAGTTGATATTTATCAGTACAAGTTTTCTTCAGCGTCATATCTGATATCCAGTCAGAAGTACTGCTCTTTTGAGGTAAGGGATAGTAAGGGATTTTAAGGGTTATTATGTTTTTCAGTTCGTACTTCTTCTGACCTTCAGAAAATTCTGGAAAAATTTAAAATGATATTTTGATGAGTTTTATGGATTGTGTCCAAAAATGGTGATTTTTGGATGTATAGATTAAGAGTTATGAATTTTACGGGGAAAGACTATTTTAAAAGTAACCGCTTATAACTCCTTGTGGTTAACTCCAAAATTGATGAAATTTTTATTGGGAGTACATCTATATAATATCAGTGTACTCTATGAATTTTGGAATTTTTAGATAAAATGACAATTTATGATAAATGCCTAAATATTCGGCGATTTTGGCCATATGAAAAATAGTAAATAAATTTTAAAAATTCTGAGAAAAATATATGTTCAATATGGGACTATATTCTGCTAAATCCCAGAAAAGAAATATTTTTGGAACTGATTTGATATTTTTCATGAAAATAGACTAGTTATGAGAAAATGAATTAAATATGTTATGTGAAGTAAAAAAATTGAAAAATAGGATTTTATGGCTTGAGAATCCTATATGAGGTATATGCAGATTTTTGATGAGGGTTTTGGTAATTGATGATGAAATCTTAAGAGTTGGCATTTTATGATGATTAAATGCATTAATTAGTAAAGTGTAAACAATTTAAATAAATTGTTTATAAGCTTAAGAAATATTATTCTTTAAATATCATTATACCGAAATATTGGTATGTATTTTATTGTGGAATTTCTATCTTTTTGTGTCGGGGTTACTATTCACGAGTTACTATTCATGACAAAATTAATTTCTTTTTCTAACCAAATTATAGTTGATTTATGAATATTACTCTTGAGACTAAATCTAGATGTTTTGGTTATATTGATTTTACTATTATATATAACATTTTTATAACCCTAATAATGATATTTCTATTTGACCTGAGTGTAAAGATTGGTAGATTTTTGGTATGATCATGACTATGGGTTCTTTTTGGTCAGTAGTGCAAAGTTGAATTGTTGACTGGTATGATCATGACCATTGAATTTATAATTGAATATCTTTAGCTTAAGTGCAAAGGTGAAATGATCAACATGGTTATAATTATTGTTTATATAAATTCTGAAATGATTATATATTTATTTGAGATATTAATATATTTGACCTGTAGTGCAAATATGAACTATTAATGAATATATTTGGCCTGTAATGCAAATATGAACTGTTGAGGAATATCTTTGGCCTGTAGTGTAAAGATGAATTGTTGATGAATATCTTTGGCCTGTAGTGCAAAGATGAATTATTGATGAATATCTTTGGCCCGTCGTGCAAAGATGACCTGTTATTGAATATCTTTGGCCTGTTGTGCAAAGATGGTCTGTTGATGAATATCTTTGGCCGTAGTGTAAATATGAAATTGTTAGTATGATTATAAACAGGAACTATGATTTGGTACAACCATGATCTTTGATGTTTCAGGTAAAGACATGTGATGAAAATTATCTTCGTCCTGGATGCGAAGAGGAATTTAGAATTACAATTATGATTATGAGTTATTCATATAATTGTGGAAAGGAACTGTTGATTAATCTTAAAGGGATAAAACATTGTTGGTGGACTTTTAATGTGGTGAAGATAATAGACTTTATGGTCTATTTGACTTTTCTAATGGATTGCTCGTTCCGCTGCAACTATGGTTGAAAATTTTTATCATCTACCATATGTTCTAAATCTCTGATTTATTACTGTTGAAGGCTATTGATAATTTATTTATCTTTAGTTATGATATTCTTTACTGAGCTAGTTGTGCTCACCCTTTTACTTCACAATTCCTTTCAAGTAATAAAAGTGTAGCTGGGTCGAGTGGGGGATAACAGGGAAATAGAACGGTGGTCTATAGTTATTGAGGGTGAAGCGAACCCAACGTTGTAAGGGTGTTTTGCCATTATCATACAAGATGTCTAATAACATACAACCTCATGTCATCATAAGACAGGATTGTGCTCATCCACTTGCTGAATATATTTACGAGCACTACCTATATAATCTTAGTGTTTGTTTAAAGTATAATTCTCAATTAGAGACAGTGGAGATAATGATAAGTCAAGAGAAGACTCACCATTGGGAAGAATATGATAGTAATCTTCTTATTTTTCTTTGGGATATATTGGGTCAACCAAGGATAATTCTGTGGCCATATGATATCTATCACAACCTATAAGCATGACCTCCCATGTACAAAGGTTTCCTTGAGCACTTCCCAAAGATTCTAATTTCTAAAACAGTTTTTGACTATACCTTTATGTAAGGTGTCATTGTGAGGTGCTGTCCACGGTTGGGACATGTGTCACATTTGGTATATATTTGTATCCAAACTCACAGCATATGTGTTGTTATATTTTATACGACAATTGTTGTAATAAAGTTGTAGTTGTTTTTTGTACCATGTATTTGGCGACTCAGAATGGGTTGGATGGAATGGACCTATTTTGGGGTCGTTACAGTTTCCATTTCTCATGACATATGACTTCTTTTCATATGACTTATTACAGTTCAAGACTTCTAACCATCATCCTTGCTTCATCTTATCATACCAATTTCATTAATGTAAACATGTAACAAGTTCTTACAAATTCTTCTCAAGTTCACAACTTATCTTACAATATGACTTAATTACGACTTATTAAGACTTAAGCCCTTTGATTACTCATTCTTATCATTCCTTAGCATACTAGTTCTACTAATACTCCCTTCTCTAACTAAAGAAGAGAAAGAGACTCATGGTCAAGATTGCTTACCCTTTGATGATCACTTGATAATCCTTAATCTTCTTCCTGCTTCTTGAAATATAAACTCTAACTTTTTCTCTCAAGTAAATAAGCTCTTAACTTAGAAGTTATAAAGTGTTGGATGAAAAACAACAACCCACAAATGAGCTATCTCTCCTTCTATTTATAGGAAATCCTAGATGAGGGCACAATGGTCAAAAGTCCATCCACCTCCTTACTATTCATTACCTAGCTCATAAGTTAACTTGCTCCCCACCTTATTTACTTGGCCATCATAACACTTAAGCATTAAGTTTACTTTGTCATTAAGTTTACATGGTTACCACACTTACTTAGCCTTTAAGTTTGCTTGCTCCCTACTTTGGATCATCCATGGTTTGCCCCATGGGTTTAAACCATCCTATAACCCATTGGTTACTTACTTTGGGCCTTTAACTTAATTGATCTTAACTTATTTAATTGGGCTTGCAATAAAATAATACTTGGGCTTGTTCATTAAGTCTATTGGACTTTCTTATTAAATCAATTGGACTTGTACATCCTACATAATCCACTAATCCATTCACAAATGGCTTAAAGCCTTATAATGTACTGTCTACGTATTAATCTCGTATTCTAACTCGTATACTTATTCAATATGTGACACCCCCAAAATAGGTATACGTCACTCATTCTGAGTTGTCAAATACATGGTACAGAAACAACTACAACTTTATTAATACAATTGTCATGCAAAATACGACAACACTTAAACTGTGAGTTTAAATACAAATATTGTCATTTAGACAATATCCACACCCAAATAAGTCCTCCTTACAATTATTGATACATTATTTTATAAAAATGGTGAGGACTAATAAAATAACTTCTAGAACCATCATTCCATACCCCGACTAATACTCGCTACATTCTCGCCTACTGAGAAGAAAACTGGAACAAAAAGGAAAAGGGTGAGCTCAACTAGCCCAGTAAAGAATATTATGACTAAGATAATATAGAACAAATTATCGTTAGCCCTCAACAGGGAAAAATCTAGTAGAATATAATAGACAACAAATTTTAAATCAATATTCACAGCAGAAATAATAATTCATTAGAAGAGTTAAGTAGATGATGAAATCTACAATCATCTATGAATTTAAAAGTCCATCATCAATATTTTAACCCTATAACATCAATTAATATACATCTTGAATCAAATATTCATCTTTGCACTACAGGCCAAAGATATTCATCAGTTAGTCATGTTCATCTAAACACCTGCTCATCTTTGCACTATGGGCCAAAGATATTCATCAGAAAATCATTCATCTTTGCACTACAGGCCAAAGATATTCAGTAATATCATCATTTAGGACTGAGGATGATGAAAAATATTTTAAAGAAAACGAATCTAGTGAAACAAAAGAACAAATATTAAGAATTCGTACTTTAAACAATCCGAGTTCAAAAATACTTCATAAATAATCATAATGAAGTAAAATTCAAGAATGATCAAAACATGGATAAAATCAAAGCTAGTATCCATAATAGATATCTTGGATAAAAAACGAAAATTTAATTTTTCGGTGAATAGTGCCGTATACGTGAATAGTAACCCCGACACAAAAAGTTTCAAATTTGATAAAAAGTTCAGACCAGTATTTCGGCATAATGATATTGAAAGAAATAATATCATTTATAAAAAAATAACACCCCTTACCTCGAAAAGACAGTACTTCTGACTGGAATACTGGATATAAAGCTGAAGCGAACTTGTACCGTATAGCAACACTCAAAGTCTTAAAATACTTGCAAAAATACCCTGAATAATATAAAGAGAAAAAGAGAGAGAAAACTTTAGTTTCTGGTGTGATTTTCAATTCTAACCTAAGTACCCTATTTATAGGAAAATGTTTAGAATACCAAAGCAGAAAATTTAATATATATATATTATAAATTCCTACGCACACCTCCACTGATCCAAAACATCAGCCACACATGTGCCAACTCACCAAAAATGTTTTTCATAATATAAATATTTTAAACTTCCAAAAATTAATTATTTCAAAACTTTGGAACTTCAATAATTCATAATAAATAGCCCTTTTATCAAAAAAATTCAAACCTTATGTCCTTTCCATAACAAATTTCATTCTCTACAACTTTCCAAAAGAAAATTTTTCCAAATTTCAAACAGAAATTGACCAAAATCCACAAACGGGCGATTTTACAGACTATAATCAAATTTCAGTCAAGAAATGGGGTCCACAAACATGAAAAATATGTTTTAAATATTTTTAGTAACAAAAATACTCTTCCTCCTCATTTATTCATATATCCCACATTCATTATAAAAATATCACCATTATTATATTATTATAATATAATAATATATTTAAATGAATTTTTATCAGAAAAGGATAAAATATTAACTTTCAACAATTGTCACATTAAAAATTTTCTCCATCTATATCCACACACAACGAATATTTTTCTCATCATATAAATCAATAATTAATTATTCACAAATAATATTAAAGAATTACAATACTGACAAACAGGCAGTTCCTAGGAAAGAGGGGGCTTTCCAATAAGGATCTCACCTTACTGGCGCGTAATTAGGTGACTAAACCTCTCTTTAAACAGAACTTTCTAGACATTACCAATAAAGTTATCTAATAATATTATTCAAATAATACGAATTATTGCTCCGATAAAGAAAAATATTGTGTAGTAACAATTATTGAAATAACAGTAATATAAAATATCAATGCAACAATTATTGAATCAATAAAATAAAATATTGAACAGTAATTACTGTAACAATTATTGAGTAGTGCCTTCTTACGTAAGAATCAATAATTGGTGCAATACCGTGTGCTACTGTGTTTTAACCACCGAGTATTTCAACAGTATTAACGGTAACAACTACGCCGTTATTTATAAATAACTTATACTTGTCGCTTTCTTCATCCAATCGCTTTTCGTCATGCGGCCCACACAAGGCTGCGCCGTCGTACGAATATTCCTCGATAGTAAGAATATTCCACGACCAAACGAATATTCTCCGACAACAATGAATATTTTATAACCACTTGCTTACTTAAAATATTTGCGCATTTCACCCATAACTAACTACATTAATCAAATCAACCCTTACAATTTCAAAATAATAAATACAGGAAATTAAATTTCATTTATAATAAGTTGGGGTCTTACAACCTCCCCTCCTTATGAAATTTCATCCTCGAAATTAACTTATGTACCTGGTGTTTCAAAAAGGTGAGGATACCTCGCTTTTATTTCCGTTTCTAACTCCCAGGTCATTTCCTCTATTGCACGATTCCTCCGCAAAACTTTAACTTGTGGTATGATCTTTGTGCGTAGAACATGCTCCTTTTTATCAAAGATCTTGACAGGTACCTCTTCATACGTTAAGTCTTCGGCTATCTCGTCCGGTTCTAACTCAATAATGTGGTTCGGGTCTTTTACATATTTATGAGGCACGAATATGTGAAAAATATTATGAACACGAGACATTCTTGGAGGTAACGCGAGTCTAAAGGCCACATTTCCTACTCGGTCAAGAAACTGAAATGGACCAATAAATTGTGGATTGAACTTTCCTCTTTTCTAAAATCTTGTAACTCCCTTCCATGGAGCAACTTGTAACAATACATGATCCCCAATACTAAATTTCACGTCCTTTCGATGAAGATCCGCATAACTCTTTTGTCGATCTTGTGCCGTTTGTATACGTTGTCAAATCATTTGGATCTTTTCCGTAGTTATACGTACCAACTCTGGTCCCAACAATGATACTTCACCCACCTTATCCCAACATATTGGAGAGCGACACTTTCGTACATATAATGCTTCGAATGGAGCCACACATATACTTGCCCGATAACTGTTGTTGTAAGAGAATTCCACCAATGGTAAATACTTATCCCAACTCCCTTTGAAGTCTAAGACACAAAGTCTTAATAGATCTTCAAGAGTTGGAATAGTCCTCTCTGATTATCCGTCCGTTTGAGGATGGTATGCTGAACTGAATCGTAAATCCGTGCCCATAGCTTTTTGCAAGCTAACCCAAAATCGTGAAGTGAATCTTGGGTCACGATCCAAAAATATGGATACTGGCATGCCATGCAATCATACAATCTCATTTACATACATACGAGCAAGACGTTCAAGGGAATAAATCTCCCGTATCGGCAAGAAATGAGCAGACTTAGTTAATCTATCAACAATAACCCAAATAGCATTTATACCTTAAGAAACTGTGGGAAGACCTGTAACGAAATCCATGGTAATGTGTTCCCACTTCTATTTTGGAATCTCAAGTGGTTGCAATGGACCCTTAGGCACTTGATGCTCCGCCTTTACACGTTGACAAGTTAAACACCTCGATATAAACTTTGCAATCTCTCTCTTCATATTGTTCTACCAAAATGTATGTCGAAGATCATGATACATTTTGGTACTTCCACGGTGAATTGCAAATGGTGTGTTGTGTGCCTCCATCATGATTCTATGTTTCAAGTCAGAATCGTTAGGAACACAAAATCTGGAGTTGACTCGAAGAATTCTTTTTTCATCGATTCTTGCTTCTAGGATAACACCTTCTTGTACTTTCTTCTTAATACGCATCAGCTCTGGGTCTGTGGCTTGAGTAACCTTAACTTTATCGATTAAAGTTAGTTCTATACATATATTTCACATCATTGCATGGGTCCCCAGAGTCTTGAATTCTATCTTCATCTTTTGTAAATCACACAAAATGGGCCTTTGTGTTGACAACATCGCACTCGTTCCCGCATATGATCTTCTACTCAACGCGTCAGCTACCATGTTCGCTTTTTCTAGGATGGTATTGAATAGTGTGGTCAAAATCTTTCAACAGCTCGAGCCAACGTTGTTGCCGCATGTTGAGTGCCTTTTGGGTGAAGAAATATTTGAGGCTTTTATGATCTGAATATATCTCTACTTTCTCCCCATATAGATAGTGCCTCCAGATCTTTAGCGCGAAAATGACTGCTGCCAACTCTAGATCATGAGTAGGATAATTCCTCTCATATTCTTTAAGTTGTCGCGAAGCATAGGCTATGACTTTCCCACATTGCATGAGAACACATCCTAACCTTTTGTCGGAAGCATCGCTGTAGATAACAAATCCATCCGAACCAGATGGTATTGTCAGAACATGTGCCGAAATGAGTCTCCTCTTAAGCTCTTGGAAACTCTTCTCGCATTCCTCGCTCCATACGAATTTTGTATCTTTCCGAGTCAGCTGAGTTAATGGAGTAGCGATTCGAGAAAATCCTTCCACGAATCTCCGATAATAACCAGCTAAGCCCAGAAAGCTACGTACTTCGGTCACCGACTTTGGTTGCTCCCAACCTTGTACTGCTTCAATCTTCGCCGGGTCAATAGATACTCCATGTTTTGACACCACGTGACCAAGGAAAGCTACTTCCTCAAGCCAGAACTCGCATTTCTTCAACTTGGCATATAACTTATTTTCACGAAGCCTTTGGAGTACCAGCTTCAAATGTTGCTCATGGTCTTCACGACTTTAGGAATATATGAGGATGTCATCAATAAAGACAACAATGAACTGATCTAAATATTCCTTAAATACTCGATTCATCATCATATACTAGATTGATTCATCATATCAATCTAAAAGACATGACTAAGAATTCATAATGCCCGTACCGAGTTCTGAAGGCAGTCTTTTGGATATCCTCAGTTCTAATATTCAGCTGATGATATCCAGAATGAAGATCGATCTTTGAAAAGAATTGTACTTCTTGCAACTGGTCAAATATGTCATCAATACGAGGTAGCGGATACCTATTCTTGATGGAGACATGGTTCAATTCCCGGTAGTCAATACAAAGTCGAATACTCCCGTCTTTCTTCTTTACAAATAAAACAGGAGCACCCCAAGGAGATGTACTAGAACGAATAAAATCGATGTCCAATAACTCCTGTAGTTGGACCTTTAACTCCTGAAGTTCAATAGGAGCCATTCGATATGGAGTTTTAGAAATGGGCTTTGTACCAGGTTCAAGATCAATAAAGAATTCAACTTCACGTTCCGGGGGTAGATCGGGAAGTTCTTCAGGAAATTTACTAACAACAGGAATATTATTCAAATCTGATGTGTCTTTATTCAAATCCATAACATGGGCTAAGAAAGCTTGACATCCATTTTTTAATAAACGAATAGATTTATGACTTAATATGACACTAATTGATTTTAATGGTTTAGTTGCTTGAATTCGAACAATAGGTTGATTAGGAATATGAAAACTAACAACCTTACGAAAAGAATCAATTTTGGCATGATGAGTAGTTAACCAATCAATCCCTAAAATCACATCAAAAGCAAGTATCTTTAAAGAGATAAGGTTAATAGGTAATGTGATGGTGCCAACTTGGATCAAACAAGATTTATAAACAGTGGATGTGATGAAAGTTTCTCCTAATGGAGTCTCCACAGATAGGTTAAAGTCTAATTTCTCCGGAGTGAAGTTTGAATGTTGAGCACAAGCAGGAGAGATAAATGATTAGGTAGCACCGGTATCTAGTAATGTATAAACTTCGTAAGAATTTATGATCAGCTTACCCGTGATTGCCTCGTTTGGGTTCCTTGCATTTTGACCAGTCACGACAAATGCTCTTTCAGGAACCGTTGACTTTGACTTTTCTGGGACAGCCTTTTGAGTCACCATCCCCATTGGACTTGGTTTCACTACAGTGAAATCTAGAGCGATATGTCCTTCCTTTCCACAATTATAATATACCTTAAACTGTTGTGGGCAGTTTGGGCTGATATGTCCTTCTTTCCCGCAGTTATAGCATACGACCGGTGGTCGTTCTCCTCCCTTAGAACCAGTTGCTGCTGGTGCTGACGTCTTCACATTGTCATTATTGAATTTCCTCTTTTTAAAATCTCTCCCCCACTCGCTTCTTCTATTATCATGGCCACGATTACCACCAGAGTGGTTACCGCTTTTGTCCGTGTTATTCTTTCCCCGCTGGTTATCGTTGCTCCGATGACTGCTGTCACCAGTACGATCCTAGTTGTGGTCCCTCGGTTCAACGTACTCGTTATCTCGCTCTAATAATTGAGCCATATTGACAACATCTGAATATAAAGAAAATTTATGAGAAATGAGATACTGACGTATGTCGGGTTTCAAACCTCTCAGAAACATCCGCATCATACGTTCCTTATTCTCCACCAAATGAGGTGAAAACCTGGATAACTCTGCAAACTTCGCCTCGTACTAGGACACCGTCATGTTGTTTTGTTTCAGTCTAATAAACTCCACTTCCTTCATATGACGAATTCTTTCAGGAAATTACTTGTCATTGAACAGTTTCTAAAATATCTCCCAAGACATGCTGAGTGCGGCTGGATGGGTACGCTTTATAGATTACTGGTAATCTGCTTCATTACGGAACATAAAGGTGGTGAATGGAACCTTTTGTTCCTCCGTGCATCCCAAGACATCGAATATCTTGGTAATTTTCTTGACCCATGTTTCTGCCTTAATCGGATCCAGCTTTCCCCAGAATTCTGGTGGTCCCAACTCTTTGAACTGCTTGGCTGTGACCAACCGCGCACTGCTATCATTTCCACCTGTATTTTGTACACGAGTCTCCCTCTTCTGATTTTGAATGAACTGTAAAAGGTTTCTAAACATTCTATCGTTCATCATCTGCTCAGTGGTGTTGTTTACAGGAGGAACATTGCCAGCCTACTGCACATTTTCTTCATTGGTGGGTAAAGGTGTCTTCACGGTCTCATTTACTCCACTGTTAACATTGTCGGTTGCCATTCTCAAATACTGCCATAAAACAAGGGTTAATTAAAGGATTAACATATCACATAATATCCTTATATTCTGACCAACCAACAAATAAGCTTAGGTAGGACACATTAGCGAAGGATTTACTCATCTCTCCCCTCCTAGTTCTATTCCCCGATCTCCGCCAGAGATCATATCCTTAAGCTCTGATACCAACTGTGACACCCCCAAAATAGGTATACATCACCCATTCTGAGTTGTCAAATACATGGTACAGAAACAACTACAATTTTATTAATACAATTGTTGTGCAAAATACGACAACACTTAAACTGTGAGTTTAAATACAAATATTGTCTTCTAGACAATATACACACCCAAATAAGTCCTCATTACAATTATTGATGCATTATTTTATAAAAATGGTGAGGACTACTAAAACAACTTCTAAAACCATCATTTCATACCTCGACTAGTACTCGCTACATTCTCGCCTCCTGAGAAGAAAAATGGAACAAAAAAGAAAAGGGTGAGCTCAACTAGCCCAGTAAAGATATTATGACTAAGATAATATAGAACACCTCAACAGGGAAAAATCTAATAATATACAATAGAAAACAAATTTTAAATCAATATTCGCAGTGGAAATAATAATTCATTAGAAGAGTTAAGTAGATGATGAAATCTATTATCATCTATGAATTTAAAAGTCCATCATCAATATTTTATCCCTGTAACATCAATCAATATACATCTTGAGTCAAATATTCATCTTTGCACTACAGGCCAAAGATATTCATCAGTTGGTCATGTTCATCTAAACACCTGCTCATCTTTGCACTACGGGCCAAAGATATTCATTAGAAAATCATTCATCTTTGCACTACAAGCCAAAGATATTCAGTAATATCATTATTTAGGACTGAGGATGGTGAAAAATATTTTAAAGAAAACGAATCTAGTGAAACAAAAGAATAAATATTAAGGATTCGTACTTTAAACAATCGTAGTTCAAAAATACTTCATAAATAATCATAGTGAAGTAAAATTCAAGAATGATCAAAACATAGATACAACCAAAGTTAGTATCCATAATAGATATCTTGGATAAAAAATAAAAATTTAATTTTTCGGTGAATAGTGTCGTATACGTTAATAGTGCCGTATACATAAATAGTAACCCCGACACAAAAAATTTTAAATTTGATAAAAAGTTCAGACCAATATTTCGGCATAATGATATTGAAAGAAATAATATCATGTATAAAAAAATAACATCCCTTATCTCGAAAAAACAGTACTTCTGACTAGAATACTGGATATAAAGCTGAAGCGAACTTGTACCGTATAGCAACACTCAAAGTCTTAAAATACTCGCAAGAATACCCTCGATAATATAGAGAGAGAAAGAGAGAGAAAACTTTAGTTTCTGGTGTGATTTTTAATTCTAACCTAAGCACCCTATTTATAAGAAAATACTTAGAACACCAAAGTAAAAAATTTAATAAAATATTAAAATATATATATATATATATATATATATATATATATATATATATATATATTATAAATTCCTACGCACACCTCTACTAATCCAAAACATTAGCCACACATGTGCCAACTCACCAAAAACGTTTTTCATAATATAAATATTTAAAACTTCTAAAAACCAATTATTCCGAAACTTCAGAACTTCAATAATTCATAATAAATAGCTCTTTTATCAGAAAAATTCAAACCTCATATCCTTTCCATAGGAAATTCTATTCTCTACAATTTTTAGAAGAAAATATTTTCAAATTCCAAACAGAAATTGACCGAAATCCATAAACGGGCGATTTTACAGGCTATAATCAAATTTCAGTCAAGAAATGGGGTCCACAAACATGAAAAATATGTTTTAAATATTTTTAGTAACAGAAATACTCATCCTCCTCATTTATTCATATATCCCACATTCATTGTAAAAATATCACCATTATTATATTATTATAATATAATAATATATTTTAATCAATTTTTATCAGAAAAAGATAAAATGTTAACTTTCAACAATTGTCACATTAAAAATTTTTTCCATCTATATCCACATTCAACGAATATTTTCCTCATCATATAAATCAATAATTAATTATTCACAAATAATATTACAGAATCACAATACTGACAGCCAGACAGTTCCAAGGAAAGAGGGGGCTTTCTAATAAGGATCTCTCCTTACTGGCGCGCAATTAGGTGACCAAACCTCTCCTTAGACAGAACTTTCTAGACATTGCCAATAATGTTATCTAATAATATTATTCAGATAATATGAATTATTGCTCCAATAATGGAAAATACTGTGTAGTGACAAATATTGAAATAACAATAATATAAAATATCAATGCAACAATGATTGAATCAATAAAATAAAATATTGAACAGTAATTACTGTAACAATTATTGAGTAGTGCCTTCTTACGTAAGAATCAATAATTGGTGCAATACCATGTGCTACTATGTTTTAACCACCAAGTATTTCAATAGTATTAATGGTAACAACTACGCTGTTATTTATAAATAACTTATACTTGTCGTTTTCTTCATCCAATCGCTTTCCGTTATGGGGCCCACACAAGGCTGCGTCGTCGTACGAATATTCCCCGACAGTAAGAATATTCCACGACCAAACGAATATTCCCTGACAACAATGAATATTTTATAACCACTTGCTTACTTGAAATATTTGCGCATTTCACCCATAACTAACTACATTAATCAAATCAACCCTTACTATTTCAAAATAATAAATAAAAGAAATTAAATTTCATTTATAATAAGTTGGGGTCTTTCACCATATATACGACATACCATCATCCATACATACTCGTATAATACCTCATATCGTATTCATATTCATTACTTCATATAATACCTACGTATCATACAATCAGCGCTTTAATTTATTAATCGCATTTAAATTCCTTCTCGGAATTAACTTTTCCTAAACGTTAGGTTTTAAGTCCGCAGGAGAAAAAATAGCGTTTGCCATAACTTAAATATTATTAGATATTGTATCTCACCTCGATATTCTATCGTTATGTATTTCTCGGAAGTTTAAAAATAATTCCCGAGCAAAAATGCGTAAATAGTATTTTTAAGAAAAATTTTCGGAAAGCTTTTACTTTTGTCTTGGAAATTCAAACACTTTAATTCTATCACGTAGCCAAAATACTATGACGTTCTAACATGTCTAGGTTATAGAACTACCTTCAATTAACTTACTCTATAAATAATCAATTAAATTCAATTAATCATTATAATTAAATAAAAATTTAATTATCCTAAAAATCCAATTTTCTGGGGCGTTACATTTAGAATACAAGTTCGCACCAAAGTAAGTTTGGTTTGGATAAGTTTTAAGGTAATTTAGAGTTTAACGAACATCAACTAAGGATTAGTTGAATAAGAATGTAATAACGATATGCCATGGAATAAGTCATAAATGAATCAGCATTGTATATATAAGGTCATGCTTTAGAAATAAACTAAGAGCATAAGCATTGAATAACGTAACATACCTTACTTGAAAAATATTAAGCTAAGGTTAGAATTTTGTTTAGAATTGAGTATTGAGCATGTATGGTAAATAGCAATTTGAACGATAAAACTTGTTCAACATAAGTGTATCAGAATTTAGAAGCTTGCATGCTAAGAAACAAGTTAAAGTAGGAAACCTTCTCAAAGTAAGAGTTACGTTAAATAGCTTTGCACGAATATATTTAAATTGTATAAATAGGATTAGGAATAACTTGCTCAACAGTAAACAAGGTAGGGTAAAGAAAACTTGCACAATATAAAATTAGAGTTAAGAAACTTGCCTTGGGTGTAAGCTAAACCGTAATAGTTCGATTCACAATATCCTTTACACATGTCATTATGACATAATTAGTTACTACATATACTCTTTATACAATTAAGTATCTACTTCATGTATTGCTTGGTTTTTAATCATATAGTCAAGTCACACTAGTGATGCGATAATATAACTTATTAATTGTTAATAATATTCTCACACCACAATATAAAAATTACATTTCAACAGTCCTAACATTTCACATTGTCAACAATTACAGATTTTTGTACAATAAAAACATGATTCTTAGCCACATTGCTAACCGGCGCTGCAGCGCCCCAGTTTATACTAGGAAAGGCACTACAGCGCGGTGCTGGCACTGCGGCGCGAGGCACAGGTCTGGCGCTGGTGCTGTGGCGCAAGACTTACGGCGCGAGAGGCGGCGCTGCAGCGCCAAAGCTAAGTTCCGAGCAACACAAGCACATGCAAAGCCAAATTTGACTAACTAGCAACCAATTTAACCCGTATAACTTGCATAGATTTCACATAAACATAACTTAAGGTCTCTAGCATGTTTTTACCCATATAAATAACATAAACATCAAATTTAAAACCTTTCAATTCCATGTTTTATATAAAACTCCATTTTTTTGACATCCTTGACAAAATTAACACTGTGATCACCATTGTACACCTAATTAACTTATTCAAACTACGTTCTCTTCGTTACTTACTGAATTAATACATTCAAGGCTCAATTTATCTATTAGTTTACAAATTAACTACCAAATTTGGTACTTACATAAGCCATATGTATAGACATGCACTGTAAACACTTTTCATCCTTTTAAACGTAATTATCATAGTAATTCTTGTTTAAATGTAAATTCTAACACCACCATTACTCATAATTGCAACAATTCAATTAATATAACAGCAATTGAAGAAAATTTAATTCATAGAAACTTGGAAATTTTTGTCGTAAAACACACACACACACACACACACACACACACACACACACATATATATATATATATATATATATATATATATAATATTAAGATTATGGAAAATACCTTCAATTACTTAGTAATCCTTGATAACCACAAAGAATTTCCTGAAAATCTCTGGAATCCTCTCTCAAACTCTCACAACTCCTCTGTAAACTCTCTTCTTCTTTCTCAGTTTCAATATAAGCCAACTCCTTTTTCACGTAATAAAAATAAAGTACATACAACGCATAACATGATCCCGAATCATGACTCCTTTGGTAATCATACTTCTTCATATATATATATATATATATATATATATATATATATATATATATATATATATATATATACATATGATTTCAACTTTAAGTAATCTTTCACCTAAATCATAATTTCGCTAATATTATGGATTTCCTGTCAAAAGTTTATTTTAATTTTAAAATTGGATTTCATGGTAACTAATTAGAGTTGGAATTGGATTCCATGATAACTAATTGGAGTTGAAATTAGATTTCATGTTTATTGGGTAAAATCTAATTACGCACAACACGCAAGTATACGTGGTCAACAAGTAATATAGTAAAATTAGAGTATCGTTCCCGCGATGAATTGTTTAATAAAAATCACCAAGTACTAACCCGTAACCAACTCAATCTTATTTAAACGAATGCATTTCAAATTATATAAATTAAATTATTTAATTACACTAATTCTAATTACCACTAATTAAAAATCAGATTACGGAGAGTTAAGATCACAACTTCACTTATTGCTTCATTTAAGTTAACAAACTTCTCATCAATTATTTTTTATCCTGAATTGTTAATCAAGAACACTAAAGCAGATAAAATCACCTCTCGATGCATAATATCCATACTCACTTAAATCCATATATGATAGAATTAAGCAAGACACCCTAATTAACTAATTCATTATATCTCTATGTGAATTACAATTAAAAAGGATTTAAAGCACAAGTTCTCTATAAGATTACATATGGCGTAAAGGCATATTTATATCCTAAATACGAATCAAGAATTCCATCTATGCAAAAATCACAAACACATGCTATCATGATCAGATCTAAATCTAAACTTCATCTCTCGAGTTCATATAGATTATCACGGTAATTGTTAGCTAGACAATTAAGCAATTAAGTCCAAATCACAATAGACAATTCTCACAATATAACATAATAATTGATAGCAAAGCATATTAAAATACACTACACAATGAGATCCATCGTAATCTTAAACAAAGAATTATTTCATTGAATTAAAACTAAGAATCCACACTTGAATACACATTAAAAGATAAGAGTAAGATTAAGGAAAAGAAGTGAATCTGTTGTCGGCAAATTCGTCCTCCGTCTCGTTCTTGATCCGGATCTCCAATGGCTTCCAAGTGCTTCAATCTCCAAATCACACAAGAACAGTGTTTTCTCCTATTCTACTCTAATCCAATCTAATGGAATCCTCCTTCTAATCTAATCTATCTCCCCTTTTTTATGCATCTCATCATGTATTTATAGTTTACAAGTCTAATTTTTAGCTTAGGAGCAAACCCAATCAAATTTGGAGTCAAAAATGTATAAAAATTTGACCAAAAACGCATCAAAAACGTGTTCTGGCCCGTACCCCCTCCCCTGCAGGGGGTAATAGGCTTAAATAGCCCGCCCCGATAGGGGTCCTTCCTGAAAATTTCCTACTGCAATGTCCTTTGGTAAAATGGCCTTAACTTTTGACCGGGAAAGAGTTACGTGGCCCGCTACCTATCAAATCAGAGATATCGACGAGCTCTACAACTTTCATTATTTGAGAATTGACAGATTTGGATTGGATCGAGGTGGAAATCGGGCTTGAGGTAGATGCTATGTAAATGGCAAGCATGATAACTCTTAGCTTTGATTTTTGTTGATAAAAAGGCCATAACTCTCGCATCCGAACTCCGATTGGGACGGTTCAAGATGTTCTGGAAAGCTAAGAAGTAGATCTATAATAAAATCCAAGTTCCAAGCCAAGAACATCCATCAAATTTGGTGTCAAAAGTCCTTCAATCTTCACTTCTTGCATTTGTTTACGTATTTTGGTCCAAAAGATGTCCGAATTGCTTTCCCTTGCTTCTTCATGCCAATAATCGTCTTTTTCTTGCGTTTTCATACCCAAGCATATAATCTACAAAATTAACACAAAATGCATGAAAAGTAACAAAGAAACATGAGTTTGAGCAACTAATTTATGTAACAGATACCGGACAAGTAGGTATAAAACCTACTTATCAAATACCCCCAAACTTAAACCTTTACGTGTCCTTAAGCAAAAACACAAAACAACAATGCTATGCAATGCAACTAATCTATATGCCTACGAATCCAGCAGTAATAATAGAAATAAGTCTATTCAATCGGCCTTAGAAATATCAAGTAAACATAATAATACATCATATCAAAACAAATCATTAACTTCTCAATCAATCATCAAATCTTAGACTATTATCACTAATATAGTGCGTGTGTGCTCCACAGCAATGGTAACTGATATAAAATCAAATTTAACACATAACAAGTCTCTTTGAAGGCATCATACAGTGTAAGCTCAAGTAATCCAAAAACAAGCTAGATCCAACTAAAATCAAATAATTACCAATATTGAGGGTCAACATGGGATACTTATGTTTTATTTTTCATCTACGGGGGCTTTTTGCTCTTATTTCCCGTTTTATTCATTTTTTTTATTTTTTTATATACACATAGCTATGCAATGTCTTATTCTCTTAGGCTTTTCAATGCTACATTAACGAGCTTTCGACCAACGACTCCCAGACCACTAAGACCTTAGGGCGCTAGGTGTAAAGACAATCCCCCCGGGCTTACTTACTCAATTAACAATGGCCACAAAACTAGACAAGCATGCTACGGTGTTTATTCATAATTTTTTTTCTTTTTTTTATAGGTTATATATCCCAAATATTCTCCCAAACTTAGGTTCTTGTCTAACTTAAGCCATCACTACTTATTCTTGTCATTCTTTCATTCAAACTAGCATTATCCTTTAGAATCCCATTATATATCAATTTAAATCTAATCAATCAACAAGTTGTTTTTACTGTGTTATCCTTATTATACCAGATTCAAACAGAAAAAGACTCAATTCAGAATAAGAAATCACATCAAAGCTCTAATAGTCAGTACTATACTTGTCTACCCAATTCCAATCTCATCATTTGCCAAAACAAACTATAAATATCAAACAGCTGGACTAATGCAAGATGTACTAAATGCTATATAAACATAGTAAACTGACTACTAATTTTTCAATTTTTCAATTTTTCAATTTTTTTTTATTTCAAGAAACTGAATGCAAAAACTAAATGTAACTATACGAACTACAATGTAAGTAACTAACTATATGAAATACGACACTAAAATACCCCCCAAACTTAAACTAGACATTGTCCTCAATGGTTGAAATAGAAAAAAGTAAAGAAGAGGACTTCCCTGAAAATTTAGCAATCCTCCTCCTTGTCCGCTAAGTTTGAAGAATAGGTTAGGCACATGGAACTAATTAGGCACCACACTTGAATTTGACTTGCATAACTTGTGAATATGATACTAACAAGCTTATTAAATCCTAAAAAAAATGAAAAAAAAATCTATCAACTAATATGAAACCTAAAAAACCTAAAAATAAAAATTAAATTGGGTTGTCTCCCAATAAGCGCTTAATTTATAGTCCTTCACCCGGACATTGTCTGGTCAACGCTATCCAATTCACCTTCGAAAGTTGATGAACCCTCCATCCATCAAAAACAAATTTTCCTTTTGGAGGTTCCTACATGCGATGACCAATGTATCAAAGTCACCTAGCATGCTCTGATTTGGTGTTATTACAATCAAGAACGTCCCACAGCTAGGTGTTTTCCCCATTGTGTATGTGATCACTTTGGGGCATGAAAGCTTGTCACACACCATGGGTTCTTTGTCTATCTTCACTTTCTCGTCCCACCATGGATTAAAATTTGTACTCGGTCTTATGTCATCAAGAGCTTCGCCGACGACATGACTACCAAGTGGGCATGATTTTATAAATCTGACTGACTCTTTGATATTTTGTGGAGACCCATTCAAATCTTCGTCGACCTCTATTTCATTATCCCTAATTGTCTCCACACTTTCGATATCTTGTAGCTCATCCAGTCGCAGATTCTGTTCGGGTTCTCTGTCAGTTTCATCATCCATGTTAGAAAGCCTAGTGTTTGGAGGGTGGTTGTTTAAGGCTCTGGTCATTTGCTCCATCTGATTCTCAAGATTTTGAATTTTCGTCCTTAGATTTCGATTTGACCTCTCTTGATTACTCATCTTCTCCTCATCTGCTATGAACTTGGACAATAATTCCCCCAGCCTTGAATTTTCTGTTTCAGTCTCAGAAGCTATGTATTGAGAACCATTGGTTGAGGTAGTGACGAGTTATTCCGTCCGATTATTAAAATTTTTGTTTGACAGCTCTTGGTTAATCCTCATCTCCTCTAGGTCTGCTATGCCCTTCAATATTACATCCTTCAGATTTGGCTTTTCTTCTTGTGGCAATAGAGGTGGACATGAAAATTCTGGTGTGTATGATGGATTTGGAGTGTAATATTGGTCATCATAATTGTAGCTCTATGAAAAATCAGGGTGATACCCCCAATCTTGGTGATAGATAGGATCAACATAGTTGTAGAGGTAATCACCACTATATTGTATCGATTCATAACTGACGGTGCATTGATGACCTTGATGGTTTCTAGCACAATAGTCACACGTAACTGCCATCCTTCGACTCCTTTGGGCTGCAATAACGTCCAACGTCCTCGAAAGTTCTTCAATTTGTGCTGATATTGCAAAAAAATGCATTAAGTCTGTCAATCCCCGTTTCCCTTGGTTGAGTCATGTTTGCCATCATTCGACTCCGTTGTGCTTGGATAATCTCCAACGTCTTCGAATTTGCCTCAATTTGTACTAACTCTACAGAAAATGTATTAAGTCCATCAATCCAAGTTTCCCTTAGTTGAGTCGTGTTCGTGTATGGCCATTGCTACGCAAATTCATCCATGATACCAGAAAATAGAGAAATATAGGAAGAGAATTAAAAATAAAAATAAAAATGTTTAAATTAAGACTAATTTGATTAAAAATAATATTGGTAAATAATTATTAAATTAATTTCCCGGCAACGACGCCAAAAACTTGTTGGATAAAATCTAACTACGCACAACACGCAAGTATACGTGGTCAACAAGTAATACAGTGAAAGCAGAGTATCATTCCCACGAGGAATTGTTTAATAAAAATCACCAAGTACTAACCCGTAACCAACTCAATCTTATTTAAACGAATGAATTTCAAATTATATAAATTAAATTATTTAATTACACTAATTCTAATTACCACTAATTAAAAATCAGATTATGGAGATTTAATATCACAACTTCACTTATTGCTTCATTTAAGTTAACACACTTCTCATCAATTATTTTCTATCCTAAATTGTTAATCAAGAACACTAAAGTACATAAAACCACCTCTCGATACATAATACTCATACTCACTTAAATCCATAAATGATAGAATTAAGCAAGACACCCTAATTAACTAATCCATTATATCTCTATGTGAATTACAATTAAAAATGATTTAAAGCACAAGTTCTCTATATGATTACATATGGCGTAAAGGCATATCTCTATCCTAAACACGAATCATGAATTCCATCTATGCAAAAATCACAAACACATGCTATCATGATCAGATCTAAATCTAAACTTCATCTCTCGAGTTCATATAGATTATCACGATAATTGTTAGCTAGACAATTAAGCAATTAAGTTCAAATCACAATAGACAATCCTCACAATATAACATAATAATTGATAGCAAAGCATATTAAAATAAACTACACAATGAGATCCATCGTAATCTTAAACAAAGAATTATTTTATTGAATTAAAATTAAGAATCCACACTTGAATACACATTAAAAGATAAGAATAAGATTAAGGAAAAGAAGTGAATCTGTTGTCGGCAAATTCGTCCTCCGTCTCGCTCTTGATCCGGATCTCCAATGGCTTCCAAGTGCTTCAATCTCCAAATCACATAAGAACTAGTGTTTTCTCCTATTCTACTCTAATCTAATCTAATGGAATCCTCCTTCTAATCTAAACTGTCTCCCCTCTTTTATGTCTCTCATCATGTATTTATAGGTTACAAGTCTAATTTTTAGCTTAGGAGCAAATCCAATCCAATTTGGAGTCAAAAAGGTATCAAAATTTGACCCAAAATGCATCAAAAATGTGTTCTGGCCTATACCCCCGCCCTGATGGGGGTTTCCTTCATAAAAAACACACCCCGACTGGCTTTTTTTACTAATTTATAGCCCGTACCCCCGCCCCGACGGGGGGTAATAGGCTTAAATAGCCCACCCCAACGGGGGTCCTTCCTGGAAATTTTCCAATGCAATATCCTCTGGTAAAACGGCCAAAACTTTTGATCCGAGAAGAGTTACGAGGCCCGCCACCTATCAAATCGAAGATATCGACGAGCTCTACAACTTTTATTCTTTGAGCATTGACAGACTCGGATTGGATCAAGGTGGAAATCGGGCTTGAAGTAGATGCTATGTAAATAGCAATCATGACAACTCTTAGCTTTGATCTTTATTCATAAAAAGGTCATAACTCTCCCATCCAAACTCCGACTGGGACGGTTAAAGATGTTCCAGAAAGCTAAGAAGTAGATCTACAATAAAATCCAAGTTCTAAGCCAAGAACATGCATCCAACTTGGTGTTAAAAGTCCTTCAATCTTCCCTTCTTCCATTTGTTTGCGTATTATGAGGACCCCAAACTCGGGTACTTGAAACCCGAACTTGGTTCTTCACGATGCCATTTCTATGAGCGGAATAATACTAATAATAATAACAATAATATAAAGATCAACTTAATTTACATATCATCAAAGTCTAATCCCAAGTACGTAACCTTTAAACATTCATTACAACCCATGATAGATAATATATATCATAATTGTCTTAATATTAATATCAACTATTACACAAGATAACATTTGCATTCAATCAGCAACCTTTCCCTTTTTCCTTGGTCTTAGCAGAGCTCTCTGGTCGTTCACACTTAGCTAAAAACATTTAAATTAAGCAAGGTTGAGTATTTGAGTGCCCAACAAGTAATAATAATTATATATATATATATATAAGCTGAAAAGATTTAAATATTTTCTTTGTACTATTCTTCTACAACAAGTCAATAGTTGTGAAGTATTCTGAACCGATAAATATATCATAACAACTCTCATTCAAATTTTTGAAACTACATATTGACTCTAACTGGGGTTATGGTGACATGTCATGATCATTGTTTTCATTTTCGAAAAGGTTAAACAGAAATTCATCTATAAACTATCATAACTTACGGGCACGGGGGGTGATCAGCCCGTTATGCCCTACATTTATCAACACTACATACAAGAACGAGGGTATCGTTCACTCTGTCCGCCTTGGGCGCATAAATGTTTTCCCGTGTAGGGATGTTCATACTTGTCTGGGTTTTAAATCAAAGGTTTTCTCTTATTCAACAATATTCTATAATGCAACAAATATATATACGGGTAATTGACAAAGCTATATCAACATGTGATTAAATACAATGATTATCCAAGTGGGGACACTTGTTTAACCATTTCTAAAAATTAACGAACAGAATATATATATATCTGAGTTACCATATACTAACATGTTGATAATCAATGAGCTTATATAATACAAGGTTAAAAATCTGTACATTAATAATATAGTTTAGAAACATTCTTACTCATGTCCATTTGATAAAGAAAATGCAAATGTTAGATACTTGCTTGAAGCGCTGCTTACAGTTTGCAATTTAGATTTATCGCTTATCTCGCGACCTGTGATAACCCGATATTTCGAATAATCAAAAATTTGCGAATAAATTTTTTTTTATTAATATTAATATTAATTATCTATTTTGTGACAAGTATCGGTGATACGAGTCTCGAGAAAGTCAATTTGTGTATTGACTAATAAAATTAGAGTAGAGTTGTGCTTAACAACTTTAGAAATCCTAACCCTAATTTCTGGATAGGGATTCGGTAGAAAATATAATTAAATTAATTATTTTAATGAGTTTGTGTTTGTACCGAAGAAATCTATTGATCAATGATTAATCAGATAAGGTTTGAAATTAATAAAACCTAATAAGAGATTAGAAACCCTAATCTCGGGATTAAAAACCCTAACGTACCGTTGGAAATCCTAATTGTACGTAGGAAAACCCTAATTTTATATTCAAAAATTCTAAACCCTAAATTAGGAAATAATAATCCTAATCGGCAAGCCTAAAGTGTGTATTAAATTTAAATATGTTTAGAAAACCCTAATTATATTTTTGTTATCTTAATTTCTATTTTACAAATCCTAATTGTAATTTAGAAAATTTATTTTTCTTATTAAAAGCCTAATTCGTGGGTTATAAACCCTAATGATCATTTTGACTCTAATTGCTAAATTAAGCAATTTTAATTAGGGATATTAATCTTAATTAGCAAGATTGAATTTTATGATTAGGAAATATTAATATATTTATTGAATCCTAATTGTAATTTAGAATTATTAATTTTCTATTTTAGAAACCGAAATTTGAAAATTTTAGAAATTAAATTGTAAATCTAAAGGGTTTAAACCCTAAATCCTAAAGTGTTATAATCCTAAACCCTAAGGGTTTGACTAATTGGCAAGAATGCCATTAAATATATTTACCAAATGACAAAAATGCCCTTTTTGGATAATTTAGTAAGCTAACTAGTAGAAATTGCCAATATTTTAGTGGGTGACCAACTCTCTTGACTTTGGGACATGAAAATCTCATCAAAACCACACATTTGTGCCAGCAACATCAGATCCAAGCAACATAGAAGCAATATATATAGATTTGGGAGAGAGAAAAATCATAAAACTTGCCATTTTTCTTTCTAACTCTCACCAACTCTTCCTTTCACCAAACCTCCGAAAATCCATAGTATTTCAGTCACATTATAGTCCTCTAAAACATCTAGATCAGATTTGGAGAGCAAGAATCATAGATTGTTCAAGAAAGGTATAAAACCTAATTTTTATTTTGATCCATGTTGTTAAGAAAATTTTTCTGTTTAAGTGTTTAGATTCATGCTAGAAGATGTTTTATGTTGATCTATGTTGATATAACATAGATCCATAGCATCAAAATGCTTTAAAAGGATGTTTTTAAAAATCTGTTCCTAAACTTTTTCAGTGGTCTGACAAGAAATGTCAGTCACTCTAGATCTTTCTGTGTTTACTATTTTTGTGGTTTTAGAGTTGTTACATGTATCCTGGAACGTTGTCTTTAAGCTGCAAGTGGAATCAGTACCATGTGATGTCTGGATTGGAAGATATAATCGGTCAAAACCCGTTGACCGGGCATGACCAAGCTGAATCTGGGTAACCCAGAAGGCCATTACCAGCGTCTGACAACGATTTTAATCTTCCAGATCTGTCCGTGTTTTTGTGTTATTATGTTGTTGTTGTATCATAAATATAGCTGGTTATGTGGACAATAGATCTATCCTTTAATATCGCTTATATCATAAACATATGGAAAGTAATTAGTGGTCAAACCTGACCATTCGATCACGCTTTGCATTTCTGGAATTTCCAGAAACTGTAAGAGCCTTGATTCTGACAGCCTTTGACCGTGATATAACTTGTGATGTGGTTTTTGTTTATTTCATCTTTTGATGTAGTGTTGTTCCTTGATGCAAGGAGTATACATTTGGACCATTAGATCGCCTAAATAATGAACAGAACTCATAGATAATTGAGCATCAAAGTGAGTACTCAAAACTTCCTGGATTTCTGGGCAACCCAGAAAACCCAAGAACATGTTGTCAGTACTTTTGGAGATTCAGATCTCCTTGATGAGAAGTAGCATGACCAAATTGATAGCAGGATCTTGTAGTATTACGTACATGCTATAACATCGAAGTCTTAAATTGACCATAGCAGATTCGAGAAGCGAATTAAGGCCGGTCAAACCTTGCACCTTGAACACTGACTTTGTCAGTGTTCTTGAGGCCAAGAACACCTAAGGCTACAGAATGTGTCGCTAAAGGCTTTTAGCGACTGTTTTCATTTATTTTAATTTCTGATTTTTCGAAAAATGATTAAAAATTAGAAATAAATTATAAAAATTACCAAAAATGATTTTAAAAATTATTTTAAATTATGAAAAATAATTTTTGACCAATTGGAATATTTTTCTTTAATATTTATAATTATTTAAATATTAAAAGTATTTATTTAATTAGTGTATTAAATAAATTAGAGAGAAATGGTTTAATATTATGAAAAATTATTTTAAATAAGAATAATGTATTTAAAAATATTTTGAGTTATAAAATGTGACTTTTAATATTTTTAGAGAATTTTTATTAATAATTTAATATTAATGATATTATATTTCTTTAATTACTAAATTAAATAAATAAGTTAAAAATGATTTTAGTGATTTAAAAATCATTTAAAATAAGAATAAAGTGTTAGAAAATATTTTAAATTATAAAATATAATTTTCAATATTTTTGGAGAATTCTTATTAATAAATTAATATTAAGGATATTAGATTTATTTAATTATGATATTAAATAAATAAATTAAAAATGATTTTATTTATTTAAAAATCATTTAAAAGTGAGAAAAATGTTTTAAAAATATTTTAAGTTATTATTAATGACTTTTAATATTTTGATAATAATTACATTAATATTTAAATATTAATGGAGATGATTTAAAAATGATTTTCATTACTTTAAAATCATTTAAGTAGAATATTGATGATTTAAAAAATTTTTAAGTTATTAACAATAACTTTAATATTTTGACAAATATAACATTAATATTTTTATATTATTAAATATTAATGATAATAAGATTATTTGATAATTAAATCATTTAAAAATGATTTAAGTGTTTGAAAAAGTATTATAAACTATAATAATTGTTTATAAATTATTAAAAGCTTCCGAAAAATATTATAAACGATATTTGACTTATCTAAAATAATATTGAAGCTTAGAGACTAAGTTTAATTGACAATCAATGTGTTAATTGTCGGATAGGGTGACCAGAACACCGAGAATAGATCGAGGTCCAACCAGACCGAAATAGTTAGACTGAATAAGTGTTTATATAGGTTATAAACACTAATGTGGCTATGTGGTAATGTGCCTAGGAAAAATTTGACTGTAGAATATAGTGTTACGTGTTATGTATGATTGTTCTAATTGTGAGACTGACATTATTGGTTATAGGTCTTACGAACGCAGTTAATTATATTGTGTAGCTGTAATCAACACGAAAGGCAAGTTTCCTAACTCACCCTTGAGTTATATTCATTCAATTATTTTAATTGTTAATTATTGTTGATTATTCGCAGTTAGTGCATGATTAAAATTCAAATTGAATTACTGATTCGAAAAATATATATTCGTAGAATTACTGTTGTTGGATATTTATATCTGTAGAAACTAATATTAACAGTACAGATAATTCTTGTTTATTGTCAAATTATATTGAGAAATGTATTAGCTAATTATTCTGGCTAGACGAACATTTGTTAGAACTTGATAAATACGAGAAGAGAAATCAATTATTATTGATAGATCGATGCCAATTATTTTGGCTAGATCAATAAGTGGATAGAATTTGAAATCACAGTATTTCGTTGTTAAATCAAAAATCTTGATTCTGAGACTGAGAAGAACAACCTTTTATATAAAGGGAACATTTTGGGTCGTATATTCGACCATTCTGCGTTGTTAAGTATTATGCATAATATAGGGTACAAGGAGTTGGCCGGCTCTAAGTACTTGCAGAGGGATATGAATTAATATTTATGGTTATCTGATACGCCTGCATATGTATCAAAGTAAATCTTTGATAGATACCCGAGAAAATAAGTTATAAGATCTGGTGGGATCACTCAGCATAAATCTGGAAATTATTCCACTTTGTTATTGCTTAGAATTGATTCTTGAGTATTCAATAGAATATCGTAGAAACTTTGAAAGCGTTGTACTCTTTCATTATCAAATTATTGCGTTGCCTAGAATACAAGAAGAATTGTTATTGATTAACGATTTGTTCAGCTATTTCAAAGTTCCCCGAACTTTAGTTTAATTCTATCAAAATAGATAGTATGTTCTTGTTGATTCATATACCTTTATTGTATGTTTTAACTTACGGGACAAACTTGTTGCTCACCCTTGCTATAAATAAAATATTTCAGCTAGGAACGAAGAGGCCAGCGGGTCAAAGAAGAACAAAGGCAAATGCAAAGATGTTGGAGTAGTTATAATGAACAATATTATTATGTTATATTGTATTGTAAATCCTTTTTGTATATCTAAAAGGGTATTTCTGAAATGTTAAGGTTAGTGGACCTAGGACTTATGTATTAACAATATATGTTAATGACTTATGTAATCCTATTTATATTTGAATGGGTAGTTAATTGGTATTATATTATGGATCGTGAACACCAAACTCAGGGGTCAGGTAACCCGAATTTGGGGGTGTCACGCGACCTATCATTAATAAGATCGTTCGTTCTATTAGAAAAACATACTATAACACATAACACTTCTTATTGCAGTCAGCACATACCCTAATCACATTGGCACATATATTTAACAACCATTGAATCATAAATAATCACTTATCTAATCACCTTATCTAAGTCCAGATCAATTTCTGAAATATGTCGGTGTACCGACAACTTTATCGGGTATTTATCGAGTCTAAGACTCTATTCTATAACTTAATATCAGTCATATTATTTTTAAATGACTTAATATAATTTTAAAATATTTATTATGATTTATCATAAATTTTCAAACATTGAAATCATATTTAAATGATTTAAATACTAATCAATTCTATTATCATTAATATTTAATTAGTATTAAACTATTAATGAAACCATTTCAAAAATATTAAAGTTATTTATAATAACTCAAAATATTTTTAAAGTATTAATATTACCTTTAAATGATTTTTAAAACATTTAAAATTATTTCTAAATAATTACCATTAATATTAAGGTGTTAATGTTCTATTTATCAAAATATTAAAAGTCATTATTCATAACTTAAAATATTTTTAATTCATTTATATCCTTTTAAATAATTTTTAAATTAATAAAACCATTTATAAACTATTTATGTAATATAATTATTAAATAAATTTAATATTATTAGTAATAACTTAATAATCATTAATATTTAATTATTAATAAAATTATCCTTTAAATATTAAAAGTTATATTTTATAACTTAAAATATTTTTAAACACTTTATTTTCATTTAAAATGATTTTTAATATAATAAAATCATTTTTAATTAATTTATTTAATTCATTTTGTAAATAAATTAATTACCATTAATATCAATTTATTAATGAAATTTACCACAAAATATAAAAGTCATTATAAATAACTTAAAATATTTTCTTATATCATAATATAATTTTTAATGGTTTTTTTAATATTAAAATCATTTTTAAATAATTTATTTAATATTATAGTTAAATAAATTAAATACTTTTAATGTTCCAAAAATATTAAATATTTGTGAAATATATTTAAAATAATTAAAAACTAATTTTCAAAATTTAAAATAATTTTTAATAATTTATTTTGTATATTTAATAATTTAAAACTAATTTTTCTATTTTTTTATTAATTTCCAGAAAAATAAATAATATCTGTCGCTAAAGACCACCTATAGCGACAGAACCGTCGCTATAGGTGTTCTTCATGTTCTTGGCCAAACCCAGAAACTCATAGGTAGTTACCGAGTAAGCACGTTTGACCTCCAATAATTCAGTGTGTAGTGTGATTATGGATCAACTATGTAAAACCCCAACTTTTTGAATAAAAATGAATTTTCTATAAATATTATTTTTTAATATTATGGAGTTAATTTGATATAATGTTATAGTTGTGGGTAATATTTATTAATTTTACAAAGTACGCAAGTTGTTATATAATATTCGATTGGTCGGGGAATATTCGTTTTAACAGGAAATATTCGTACAACGGCACAATCATTGGTGGACCCCACAACGAAATTATTGTCGAATAGAGAAAACGATAAAAATATTTTATCAATATAACGGCAGAAGTTTTACCGTTGATACTGTTGAACTACTCGGTAGTAAAAGTACAGTAATACGCGTGGTTGCATAGTAGCACACGGTATTGATTATTAATGCTTACGTGGGAAGTCATCTCAGTTTTGTTTTATTACTTATATATATATATATATATATATAATATATATATATATATATATATATATATATATATATATATATATATATATATAAGTAAAGTGGTTAAGTTGTCAAAATTGGGTGGGATTGATGTTGTCGGGTGGAGTATGATTCTTTTTCAAAGGCATGTGTTTATATATATATAATTATTATAGATTTTTTTTTCTTTGACTTTTATGTTAACATTTGAGAATTAAGCGTCTGATGAGCAAATAGTGAGTTTCCTACTGTTAATCCGTGAATTATTTTTCTTAATAGTACCTCTTCTATTCTTCTATAAATAGAAGCTCATTCTTTCATTATTTTCTTACGAATTCACTGAAACTCCAGAGAGAGAAATTATAAAGAAGCTATAGAAAAGTATTCTGCTTCTTCCCTACTCTTATATTCAGTTTCTTTTACGGTAAGGGATATTATTTATTGTACCCGTAAGGGGTGTTATTTTTTTCTTATTCATGAAGAGAACTGTTGTTATTCCATTTCTTATTATTCTGTTGGAATAACCTGTATACGCGGTCTACCCTATACTTGGTGACATTCTTCTATTATTTTGTTGGAACATCCTGTCTGTGTGTTTTACACCGGATCTGGTTCCATTTTTATTATTCTGTTGGAACATCCTGTTTGTTGTTTTACACCGGACCTGATTCCGTCTTGTTATTATTCTGTTGGAACATCCTGTCTGTGTGTTTTCCACCGAACCTGGTTCCATTATTTATTATTCTGTTGGAATATCCTGTCTGTGCGTTTACGCTGGACCTGGTTCCATTATTTATTATTCTGTTGGAATAACCTGTCTGTGCGGTCTATCGTATGCATGGTGATTTCTTTTGTTATTCCATTCTTTATTATACTCAGTTGGTTAAGTTTTGACTTCTATACTCCATGAATTTTGTGGAATATCCTTGATAATTGCTTTTCATCCAGTATTTTTTTCATGAAAATATTCTCCTGATCATTCTTGAATTTTACTCCACAAAGCAGTATCATGTTGACAATTTAGACGTTGTTAATTCTTGGATAAATTAATTCTTGAACTTGTTTTATTGAATTCTTATATCATTGTCATCATCCTCATGTTTATAAAATGTTAAAAGTCATATGTGGCCTGTAGTGCAAAGATGGACTTGGTATGATTATGACCAGGGATTATTCGGTATAATCATGACCGTAATGTTACAAATGATATGGTAAAAGTCCTCATTGGCCCGTAGTGCATTGATGGACAGTTGTTGGCATGATCATGACCATTAATGAATACACGAATATCCTTGGCCGTAGTGCAGGGGTGATTCGATGATGTGAATTATTTTATTAAGCTGAGTCCCAGCGATAACAGTGTTGAAAAACCTTTTAAATCATAAAAGATAGTAGAGTTTATTTTCTATTTGACTCTTTTAATGGATTGCTTGTTCCGCTACAGTTAAACTTGATGTCTATTGTATTTTATCAGTTTAACATTGTTGAAGGCTAATGATAATTTATTCTGCATTATCTTAGTCATAATATTTCTAACTGGGCTAGTTGAGCTCACCCTTTCTTTCACTGTTCTCTTCAAGAAATGAGAACGTAGCTGGGGCAAGTCGGGGAACGGAGTGATGGTTCGAATGATAATATTAGTTAGTAGTCCTCACTATTCTATGTAATAGTGTGTTAATAAATGTAATGAGGACTCCTTTTGAGTATGAATACTCTCTTGAAGATAATATTTGTATTCAAACTCACAGTTTATGTTTTGTCGTATTGTACACGACAGCTGTATTAGTAAGTTGTATTTGTATTCTGTACTTTGTATCTGACGACCCAAGATGGGTGATGTATGCCTAATTTTGGGGACGTCACAGTTGGTATCAGAGCTTAGGGATATGATCCCTGGCTAAGATGTGAGGCTAGAACTAGGAGGGGAAAGACGGGGAATTCTTTCACTAGTATGACCTACCTAAGTTTATTTGTTATTTAATTTCTTGGTCAGAGTATATTGACAATATGTGACATGTTAATTAACCCTTGTTTTGTGGCAGTATTTGAAAATGGCAGCTGAAAATGTCAACAATGGAGTGAATGAGACCGTGACACCTCTAATCAGCAACCAGGATAATGTAATATCAAGCGAAGAAGAAATTAGAGATATCTACGTGGTAAGTGAAGAACTAATAGTTGCACCCGAGCTAGTGGCAGAGGTAGCAGCTGAGAGTGAGGAAGAAGAGGAAGAAGAGGAACCTGAGGAGAATTGGTTAGAAGAAATTCATGATCAAAACTTAGAATTACAAAATCGTGTTCATGAGTTAGAAGAGCAGGTTGATGAACGGCAGGCGGCCGTGGAGCAAAGAGATGTAACGATTCAAAATTGTGTTACCCAATATGTGATGCTCGAACAAAATCACGCTTTGGCAGAGTGTAAGATATTAAAGTTGGAATCTGAGAATTCAAATATCAAGGATCAGCTGAAAGAAGAAACAACTGAACGAGTGAGAATGAAGGATGCGTGCGTAAAAGCCGCACGACGTGTTGATATTGTAGAAAGAGACGTCTGATCCATACATTTCTCTTTTTGGACAGCAATTGGGAGAACCCAACATCGAGTTTTGAATTACCCTGTACAGAGCGGTCAATCTGAACTCGATATGGATCGAAGATTGATGATTCAGATCATGAAGCAGGAGTACGATGAAGTAGTTGAGGGAGGAATATGCCTTTTATTAAAGTCAATTCCTACGATAGTGATGACACCAAATGCTACCCCAGACAAGTCAAAACCGGGTAGTTCAAGGGAGAGCGGTTGTCATGACTTCCCAACAAGTGAGGAACCCAAATGAAGTTATCGCGGGTAAGCTAATCATAAACCCTTGCGAATATTGTACCTTATTCGATACTGGTTCTACCCACTCTTGTATTTTACCTAGTTATGTTCAACGTTTAAACTTGGCTCTTAAAAAAAAAATTTATTAGACTTGACTTATCTGTTGAAAATCTGTTAGGAGAAACCTTCGTTAACTCCACTATTTATAAGTCTTGTTTGATTCAAATCAACACTTTCACGTTACCTGTCGATATGTGATTTTTGGAAACGATTGGTTAACTACTCATCATGCTTTTCGTAAGGTTGTTAACTTTCATATTTCTAACCAACCTGTTATGCGAATTCAAGCAACCAAACCACTAAAGTCAATCATTGTTATATCAAGTCATAAGTAAAGATCCCCGTTCCTTTCGTTGTTGACTTCCTGGTGTGGAATGCACCGAAGTCTGACTTTCTGTAGGAGACGTTGTAAATGACGATGACAAGTTGATAGGTATCAATGTGACGTGTTATCCAATTCTGGGATGAGAGTCACAGTTTTGAATGATATTTCTATTGTTAATAAATTTCCTGACGTGTTCTTGAAGATTTCCTAGCCTACCCCTAGAGCGTGAAATCAAATTTTGTATTGACCCCAGTACAAAACCCATCTCTTAAACCCTCAAATATTTCTTTACTTAAAACAAACGTATCATGCGTCAAAGCCGTTGGCTCGAGCTGTTAAAGATTACGATTGTACCATTTAATATCCTTGTGGAAAAGCGAACGTGGTAGCTGACGCGTTGAGTAGAAGATCGTATGCGTTTACAAGTGTGAATATACGAACCCATGTGAAGATAACGAAGATACGAGTAAAATCGACTTTAATCGATAAAGTTAAATTCGCTCAAGTTACATACTCAGAGCAGATGAATGAAGAAGGTTCAAGAGGGCGTTATTCTAGAAGCAAGAATCGATGATGAAGGAATACTTCGAGTCAACTCCAGACTTTGTATTCCTAACGATCCTGAGTTAAAGTATAAAATCATGATGGAGGCGTACAACACACTGTTTGCAATCCATCCTGGCAGTACCAAAATGTATCATGATCTTCGACATACATTTTGGTGGGGCAATATGAAGAGAGAGATATCACTGTTTATCTCAAGGTGTTAACGTGTCAACGAGTCAAGGCTGAGCATCAAGTACTAAAAGGTCCATTGCAACCACTTGAAATTCTAGAATGGAAGTGGGAGCACATTACCATGAATTTCGTTACCGGTTTTCCCAAGGTTTCTCAAGGTATAGATCCGATTTGGGTCATTGTTGATAGATTGACCAAGTCTGCTCATTTATTACCTATACGAGAAACTTATACACTTGAACGTCTTGCTTGCATGTACATAAACGAGATTGTAAGACTGCATGGTATGCCAGTATCCATAGTTTCTGATCGAGACCCGAGTTTCACTTCACGATTTTGGGTTAGTTTGCAAGAAGCTATGGGCACGGAGTTACGATTTAGTTCAACATATCATCCTCAGACGGACGGACAATCAGAGAGGACTATTCAAACTCTTGAAGATTTATTAAGACTATGTGTCCTTGATTTCAAGGGAAGTTGGGATAAGTTCTTACTGTGGGTGGAGTTTTTATACAACAACAGTTATCAAGCAAGTATTGGCATGGCTCCATTCGAAGCGTTGTATGGAAGAAAATGTTATTCTCCAGTATGCTGGGATGAGGTGGGTGAAGAAACGTTGTTGGGACCGAAGTTGGTACGTATGACTACGGAAAAGATTCAAACGATCCGACAACGTATAAAAACCTCACAAGATCGACAAAAGAGTTATGCTGATCTTCATCGAAAGGACGTGGAATTTGATGTAGGAGATCATGTGTTCTTACGTGTTACTCCGTGAAAAGGAGTTACGAGATTTGGAAAGAGAGGAAAGCTCAATCCTCGATTCATCGGTCCATTTTTAATCCTTGATCGAGTAGGAAATGTGGCTTATAGACTCGCTTTACCGTCAAGTATGTCTCGTGTTCATAACGTTTTTTTACATATCCATGTTGCGTGAATATGTGGAAGACCCGAACCACATTATTGAGTTAGAACCGAACGAAATAGCGGAAGATTTGACGTATGAAGAGGTTCCTGTTCAAATCTTGGATAAGAAGGAACATATTTTACGCACCAAGGTTATACCTCTAGTCAAAGTTTTGTGGAGAAACCACGATGTTGAGGAAATGACTTGGGAGTTAGAATTTGAAATGAAATCAAGGTATCCTTACCTCTTCAATATACCAGGTACGTACCCTAATTTTGAGGGCGAAATTTCATAAGAAGGGGAGATTGTAAAACCCCAACTTTTTGAATAAAGATGAATTTTGTATAAATATTATTTTTGAATATTATGGAGTTAATTTGATATAATGTTATAGTTGTGGGTAATATTTATTAATTTTACAAAGTACGCAAGTTTTTATATAATATTCGATTGGTCGGGAAATATTCGTTTTAACAGGGAATATTCGTACAACGGCACAATCATTGGTGGACCCCACAACAAAATTATTGTCGAATGGAGAAAACGACAAAAATATTTTATCAATATAACGGCAGAAGTTTTACCGTTGATACTGTTGAACTACTCGGTAGTAAAAGTACAGTAATACGCGTGGTTGCATAGTAGCACACGGTATTGATTATTAATGCTTACGTTGGAAGTCATCTCAGTTTTGTTTTATTACTTATATATATATATATATATATATATATATATATATAAGGTATGTATTTATATATATTATATATATATAAGTAAAGTGGTTAAGTTGTCAAAATTGGGTGGGATTGATGTTGTCGGGTGGAGTATGATTCTTTTTCAAAGGCATGTGTTTATATATATATAATTATTATAGATTTTATTTTTTTCTTTGACTTTTATGTTAACATTTGAGAATTAAGCGTCTGATGAGCAATCAGTGAGTTTCCTACTGTTAATCCGTGAATTATTTTTCTTAATAGTACCTCTTCTATTCTTCTATAAATAGAAGCTCATTCCTTCATTATTTTCTTACGAATTCACTGAAACTCCAGAGAGAGAAATTATAAAGAAGCTATAGAAAAGTATTCTGCTTCTTCCCTACTCTTATATTCAGTTTCTTTTACGGTAAGGGATATTATTTATTATACCCGTAAGGGGTGTTATTTTTTTCTTATTCATGAAGAGAACTGTTGTTATTCCATTTCTTATTATTCTGTTGGAATAACCTATATATGCGGTCTACCCTATACTTGGTGACATTCTTCTATTATTCTGTTGGAACATCCTGTCTGTGTGTTTTACACCGGACCTGGTTCCGTTTTTATTATTCTGTTGGAACATCCTGTCTGTTGTTTTACACCGGACTTGGTTCCGTCTTGTTATTATTCTGTTGGAACATCCAGTCTGTGTGTTTTACACCGGACCTGGTTCCATTATTTATTATTCTGTCGGAATATCCTGTCTGTGCGTTTATGCCGGACCTGGTTCCATTATTTATTATTCTGTTGGAATAACCTGTCTGTGCGGTCTATCGCATGCATGGTGATTTCTTTTGTTATTCCATTCTCTATTATACTCAGTTGGTTAAGTTTTGACTTCTATACTCCATGAAATTTGTGGAATATCCTTGATAATTGCTTTTCATCAAGTATTTTTTTCATGAAAATATTCTCCTGATCGTTCTTGAATTTTACTCCACAAAGCAGTATCATGTTGACAATTTGGACGTTGTTAATTCTTGGATAAATTAATTCTTGAACTTGTTTTATTGAATTCTTATATCATTGTCATCATCCTAATGTTTATAAAATGTTAAAAGTCATCTGTGGCCTGTAGTGCATAGATGGACTTGGTATGATTATGACCAGGGATTATTCGGTATAATCATGACCGTAATGTTACAAATGATGTGGTAAAAGTCCTCATTGGCCCGTAGTGCATTGATGGACAGTTGTTGGCATGATCATGACCATTAATGAATACACGAATATCCTTGGCCGTAGTGCAGGGGTGATTCGATGATGTGAATTATTTTATTAAGCTGAGTCCCAATGATAACAGTGTTGAAAAACCTTTTAAATCATAAAAGATAGTAGAGTTTATTTTTCTATTTGACTCTTTTAATGGATTGCTTGTTCCGCTACAGTTAAACTTGATGTCTATTGTATTTTATCAGTTTAACATTGTTGAAGGCTAATGATAATTTATTCTGCATTATCTTAGTCATAATATTTCTTACTGGGCTAGTTGAGCTCACCCTTTCTTTCACTGTTCTCTTCAGGAAATGAGAACGTAGCTGGGGCAAGTCAGGGAACGGAGTGATGGTTCGAATGATAATATTAGTTAGTAGTCCTCACTATTCTATGTAATAGTGTGTTAATAAATGTAATGAGGACTCCTTTTGAGTATGAATACTCTCTAGAAGATAATATTTGTATTCAAACTCACAGTTTATATTTTGTCGTATTGTACACAACAGCTGTATTAGTAAGTTGTATTTGTATTCTGTACTTTGTATCTGACGACCCAAGATGGGTGATGTATACCTAATTTTGGGGGCGTCACAAACAAAGCATTAGAGCGTGTAGTACTAGTGTAACACTTCAGGTTACAACAACAATCATGACCATAACACCTATAACCAAGGAGATCTGAGCCTCCAAAAGTGTTGTCAGAGGCTGTTCTTCATTTCTGGGTTACCCAGAAATGAAGAACAGTTCGACTGTTCACTTTTGGGTTCCCATAACTTCTGATTCAGGTATTGTTTTTGTGATCTAAAAGTTCCAGATTGTAGCTAGCATGTAGGACAACATTTCTATTACAACACATAAACAAAACGACAACATAATACCAAGATCTTGCCTGGTCAAACGTTGTCAGAAACCACGCTCATGGACTTTCTGGGTTATCCAGAAAGTTCATCCATGGACTTTCTGCCTAGTTTGACCATCCTCCAATTCCTGTTTGATTGTGATATAAGCTATATAAAAGCATCAACATGTATTACATATACAACTCTACAACTTAGATAACACAACAACAATAAAACCTTAATACACTGACAGATCAAGACGGTTTAAAATGTTGTAAGGCCGGTCTGGGCTGTTTCTGTGTTACCAAGAAACATGGCAAGTCATGGTCGGTCAACGCAGTTTGACCTTCCATATCTTGCAATCTCCATCTGGTCTAAGCCTGATTTCAAGATCAGATCAAAGAGCACATATCAGACTACAACTACAAAGTTTCAATACACAAAACACATTAAAGATCACAGAGATAAAAGGCCTGACATTTCTTGTCAGACTTTCTGGGCAAATTATGGGTTTCAAAAACAGCCGGTCAATGCCGGTCAACCCACTTTGACCTTAAATAACTTTTAATCTACAACATATATGACTTTGATTCTTTTTGCAGATTAAAGACAACATTGCAGGCTACTACTAACAACTTAAAAACAACACAAAACATAATCGAGCAAGGATCTGTGGCCTCTGACATTCGTTGTCAAACCACAAAAACAAGTTTTTTCCAAATTTCTAAGATCTTCAAATATGAGCTTCTAGATGTTATGGATCTAACATCTAACAACCCAGATCATCCATAGACACTAGATTTAACATGTTTAACACAAAAAATCTAACATCTAACAACAGATCGTTGGACAGAAATTATGACTAAGGTTTATACCTTATATGAACGATTCTTGATTCTGGCTACTGATATGTTATAGTTGATCATGGGGCTTTGATTTGGGACTAATATAGCTTATATTTTCGGAGGTTTGGAGCTTGAGAGAGAAGGTTTGGGTGTTGGACAAAATAAGTGAACAAAATAATTTTTTTCTCTCTCTCCAATCTATTTATAGAAGGTTAGATGCATTGTATGATTGAGATATATTGCTTGTTGTTGTTATTTTGAGCACATGGGGTGGTTGAAGTGGTTCACCCACTCAACCTATTGTCAAAACCTACAAGATAGCCAAAAATAATACACTAGGGGGAAAATGGTCACTTGATAAATCATTTAATGGCAAAAATTGGAACTTGGCAAACCCTTAGGGTTTGACCCTTGGGGTTTAACCCTTGGGGTTTAACCCTAAGGTTTAACACAAAATAATAATACGATTTCCAATTAAAGGTTACGCAAAAATAAATAAAATTAAATAACTTTTAGTTTCTAAAATTTTGAAATTTGGGTTTTCTAATTATGATTAATTTTCTAATTACGCTATACAGGAACATTAGGGTTTAATATCATATAATTATCATTAACATTGCTAAAATAGCAATTAGGGTTTACGATTTTTATAATTAGGGTTACCAATTTATAATTAGGTTTTCTAATTTTCAAATCAGGGTTTAAAATTTTAGGATTTCCAAAATTAGCAATTGAAATTATAATACTTGCTAATTAATCACATTAACACAATTACAACCAATCTCGACCTCTAATTTAAATTTCAAATTAGGGTTCCTCATTTCTAAAAATTATTTAGGGTTTCTAAATTACAATTAAGGTTTTCTAAAAATTAGGGTTTCTAGAATTTAAATTAGGGTTCACCTAATTAATACATTTAATACACGAAATAAATTATATAACACGCGTATAAAACAATATTGCACTCTAATTTGGATTTCAAATTAGGGTTTAGCATTATTACTAGGGTTTGGTCATAATATACCGTAATTGACCTACCATTATCAATACGGAAAAACAGTACATATTCATAGCACTGAAAAAACAAAAATATAATTAATATTATATTATTATTTTCATACCTTGACAATAATCCAAAATTAGGGTTTGAATTCCATATCTGATTTATCTGTCATATTTAACCTTAATAATTAAGGTAAAATAATTAACTTAATAACATGTACCAAAATTCATATAATAAAATAATTATTGTATTTTATTCTAAAATCACTCCATATATTATTTAAATAATATATGATTATATTTTCATGGAAAATAGTTAATAAAGCATTTCTACTATAAATTAATTATTATATGAATATACTTTATAAAAATTAATAATTCTAAAATAAAATTATTTGTAAATATTTATGTAATAAATATATTTTTATTTACCACATAAATACACACACACACACACACATTATCTTGTACAAATCCTCATCCTCAAATAAATAATAAAAAAAATTTATACGCAAAATTTCTTATTTATTTATGTAGAAAATATCAGGTTGTTACACGTATTTTGATCCAAAAGATGTCTGAATTGCTTTCCCTTGCTTCTTCATGTCAATAGTCGTCTTTTTCTTGCGTTTTCATACCCAATCATATAATCTACAAAATGCATGAAAAGTAACTAAGAAACATGAGTTTGAACAACTAATTCAAGAAACAGATACCGGATAAGTAGGTATAAAACCTACTTATCAATGTTTTCTTAAATAAAAGAATTTATTTAGATATGAAATAAGATTTCATATTATTCAAAATAAAAGAGTTTATTTGTGAATAGGAAAGAAAATCTGTATAAATAAAGGAGTTTGTTAAGATATGGAATAAGATTTCATATTATTCAAAATAATATAGTTTATTCGTGACTAGGAAAGAGAATCCGTGTTTCCTTTAATAAAAGAGTTTTTTTTTACTTGGAATTGGATTCCATAATTAATTAAAATAAATGAGTTTATTTTAATTAAAGAATTTAATTAAAATAAAATAGTTTATTTTATTCAAAATTGGATAAATTAAAATAAAAGAGGTTTATTTTGATTTAAATTTGAATTAAAATAAAGGAGTTTATTTTGATTCAAAATTAGATTTTATACTAACTAAATTTGCCCATTAAATTATATATATATATATATATATATATATATATATATATATATATATATATATATATATATATTCGAACCTTAATGAACAACTAAATAAATTAACTGTTAATAACACAAATATAACCAGAAATTGGTACTCTAGACCAACTCCTCCAGATATACAGTTCGAAGAGAGAAATCTAGATAAGCAATTTTCGGTTTCATCTAATAAAATATATGAATGGAATATCGATGGATTTAGTGAACACGAAATTCTTAATAAATTAAATCATATGTCAATGGTAGCTAATAGCTATATCACCAAATTCAACAATTTGTCTCAACCAGATATAGTTGAACTTATAGCTAGTGGATTTACTAGTATTCTCATATCTTGGTGGGAGAAACATCTCACAGAAGATATCAGAATATCAATTATTCATGCTATTCAAAGAAATGATGACAGCAATCCCATCTTTGATGAAGATACTGGTATTGGTCCGCCTGATGGAGTTAATACTTTAATTTTCACAATAATTAAACATTTTGTTGGAACTCCTAGTAACATCACAGAAAGAATCCATAATCAACTTAGTAATCTTACTTGTCCCACTCTAAGTGATTTTAGATGGTACAAAGATGTTTTTACTTCTAGAGTTATGATGAGAAATTATAGTAACAAACCATTTTGGAAGGAAAAATTTGTTAATGGTTTACCTTCTTTATTTGAACATAAAGTTAGATAAGAATTAAGCAAAACTTTAGGTTATATCGATTATGATAATTTAACCTATGGTGATATAATAAGTAATATTCAAAAAATAGGATTAAAAATGTGTATTGACTTTAAATTAGCTAAGCAAGCTAGTAAAGATAAAAATAAAGCTAAATACGAGACTACACTTGGAAGGTGAAAGGACAAGACCATTAGTTTTAACTGTTCTGAAGAATGAATTCAAATGTTTAATATGCTCTTCAATAGTCTTGGAGAATACAAGGATATCATCAATGTATACAATAATAAAATGACTGAAAGGAGTCAAAATATTAGTAAGAATATTTTGAAATTCATTTGGTGCATTTTTTAGTCCAAATGACTGAACATTCCATTCGTAATGTCCGAACGGAGTGGTGAATGCAGTTTTATTCCTATCATCGGGATGAATAGCAACTTGCCAGAATCCTGACTTAAGGTCAAACTTACTAAAAATGGTGGTGACACTTAACCTGCTAAGGAGATTTTCCTTATTGGGCAAAGGGTATCTAATCCACTTAAGGACATTGTTTAATGGTTTGTAATTGATAACTAGATGCGGAACACCTCTTTCTTTCTCAGCTTCATTGTTAAAATAGAAGGCTGAGCAAGACAATGGAGACTTACTATGTCTAATTAATCCTTTACTAAGAAGATCATTAATTTCAGTTTTTCATAACTCCATTTGTTCATGACTCATTTGAATAGGCCTAGCTTTAGTGGGAATTAAATGTTCTTTAAATTCCTTAGCATAGGGTAATCTAAATGTGTGCTTCTTCCTATGCCAAAAAGCATTGGGAGAGTCAGAACATAAATTTTTTGCTAAATAATCTTTTAACTCACTAACCTTTTCTTGAACCCTGTTACTCTTAAGTTGTTCTTCAATTTGTTGATACCTAACTTCTTATTTGAGAAAATTTAAGTGAGTAACTTTACAATTTAATAGATTCAAAGATTTAGAAATTGATTCTTCTTGAATAATTTTTAAATATCTTTCTTTAGGTTTAATTAGGAATTTAAATGTAATTTTCTTTCCTAAATGTTCACAACTTAAACCTTTATTACTAGTAGTAAATGAGTATAATAAATATATAAATGGTAAACCTAAAATGATTTTGTCTGTAAGATTGCGAATTAAAACAAATGATGTTTTAAAACACATGCTATCTTGACAAATATGTACATTAGGTAATTTATATTTTATTTCCATCTGACTACCATTAGCTGAATTAAGCTTTTCACTAGTCTATTTGTAATATCTAGTGGGGATAAGACCCTTTTAAATACAGTTTTTAAATAACTTATCTATAGACTGAACTAATTCATCATCTTTATTAGGTAGACCTAATTTATATCTATTTTCTGGTAGTTTTAACAAAGGTTGTTCAAGTTTTGAATCAGGTTTTTTAATGATATTTTCTTTAAATTTTTCTTCAATTCTATCAAGCTGTTTTCCTACAGTTGCTAGATATTGGTTACTAAAGTTTAATTGCTCAATAATCTTTTTATCGTCCTTAATACCATCAGGGATTTTAAATGGACTAGCAATAACTGAAGTATTTTTAACTAGAAGTAGAACTGTTTCTAAAGGTGGATGACTAGACGAAACTTTGGATTTGTCTTCTTTAACCCATTGAGATTTATTAATAACATTACATTTACTTTGATATTGTTCATACCAATCCTCTATCATGGACTCACGCGGCCTATTGACCGAGCTATTCAATTTGCCGACATGTTCCCAGATAAGATTACCGATAAAACTCAGCTATAGAGATTTCTTGGCTCGCTTAATTATATCGGCCAGTTTTACAAGAATCTCATGAAGATTTGTAAGCCCCTTTTTCAGCGCTTACAAAGTAATCCCCCTCCTTGGACTGACGTTCACACTTCTGTCGTCCAACAAGTTAAAAAATATGTCAAAGTTTTGCCTTGCCTTGGCATCTCTAATGATTTAGCACTAAAAATAGTTAAAACTGATGCCTCGGACATTGGATTCGGTGGCATACTCAAACAAAAGTTAACTCCCACTTCTGATGAACAAATTGTTCGTTTCCATTCAGGCGCATAGAATCCTACACAGTTAGTTTCTCTTTGGCTCTAAGAACCCTATCAGTGGCCCTTTTGTCTTTAGTTAATAAATCTTTTAATTGCTTAGTGTACTGAATTTTTAACACTGGATCTATAATTTTGCTTATTAAATCAATTAACAAAGAGCTTTCTTCGTCCTCTTTGGTAATTACATTTTATTTTTTACAACAATTATTATACAATCTTCAGTACATATGGTAACTTCAATATTACTATCTGATTCATCATTATCAGTGTTATTACTAGATGATTCAGGGATATCTGAGGCTTCTTCATTACTGCTGTTATTTTCAATTCTCATTAATTCTAATAACTTCTCAGTATCTTTAGCTAAAATATTCAACTGGGCTAATTTCTGCTTAACTCTGCACTCACTTTTATAGTGCCCTTTTTGCCCGCAATTGTGACAGAAAAATTTTACTTTTGTCAAATTTCATTGATTTTGTAGTTGATTTTTTGTATGTTGACTTGGGTTTTTTATAATAAGAATCTTGATTAAATACATGAGTGTGCGAGGAGGATCATCTTCTCGTGGTCATGGCCGCTCTTCTGGCCCAGTCAATCAGTTAAAAGGAACAGTTGTTCCCCATCCAGTTACTCAAACCCACAATAAATTTAAGGTGCTTGGTACAGTCCCCAAGCCCTATTCATCTATTCTTGCTAGTCAACCCAAACTTTTTGATATTTTTGCTAGTCAATCGAGGGCAACCTCATCTAAACCCAATCACCCAGCTGCTGAATATCGTGCTAAGTATGATCAACATCTGTTTCATATCGAGTTAACAATGAAACCTAAAGATGACACAGTTAAAATGGCTGCCCAGTATTTTCCTACTGGATGGCATTTCCTCCATTTAGCTCCTTATAAATCCCTTGTGTATTATAAGAACATCCTTCTTGAAATCGAGTCAGTCTTATATATATATATATATATATATATATATATATATATATATATATATTGAATGTTTATTATTCATGATATGAATGTTATTTATTGATGCATATGGTGATGTGTATGATAATAAATGAGATTGATTATGGACTATTGACCAATGTGATTGGATTTTATTTTAGTTGGATGCATGAATGTATGAGTTTTATTAAATAGGGTTTGCGTACCTTGTCTTCTCTAATTTTTCTTAATATAAATTTTATCTCCCTCCTATGTACTTCCCCTTGACTGCTGATAAATGTTTCTATTTTTTTTAAATAGTTTTGTAATAGAAATAGTTAGAATTAATTTTGAAGAGTTAGAGATTAAGGAGCAAGGAGCGCTAGAAGACCCGTTTATAATAAAGCATGGGATTTAAATGTAATAGTTACATTTAAATTTAAATTTAATTCTTGCACCCTAGGTTTGACCTTTTGGTTCACTTGGTGGCTTTAGTGAACCAAACTAGAATAAAGTCCATAATCAATATATGTTGGTCAAGTTTTGTAAATCACCAAATGAACAACCTAGCCTTCCTTTTATAGAAAAACCAAATGGAGGGTAAAATGGTTATTGTCTCCAAACCACCTTACTATTCATTGTGTAGCCACCAAGTAACCACTTTACTTGGTGGCCAAGAGGCCGGCCCACCTGCCTTGTGGGTCCCCCTATGGGTTGCCCCATGGGTTTAACCCATCCGGTGGCCCGTCGGTTCGATACGTGATTTATTTTCTTAGTTTGGGCCTTAACCTTTATTCATATTGGGCCTAACTTGGGCTTAATTTTCATACTCATTGGGCTTGACATATTCCAAGTCCAATTGGATTATGCAAAGTCCATAACTCAAAGTTCATTAAGACTACTCGTATTCTACACATTCAATTTTTTTATTCTAGTCATATATAGTTCGTACGATATTCGTATTATACGTCGTAATAATCTTCGTACTATACTCGTATAATAACTAGTATCATACTCGTATTCCTCACGTATAATAACTCTAAGCATTATACGGTAGTCATTAAATTTTCGGAACTCACATTTCCTAACCTTGAGGTTTTAAGTCAGCAGGCAAAAACTTCATTTGCCATAACTGAAATATTATTGGTTATTCCATCGCGTCTTCGTATTCTATCATTACGCGTTTATCAGAAATTTAAACTTAATCTCCAAGTAGAATTGGATGAATCTTGTTTTTACCGAAATTTCTTAGAAAACCTTTATTTTCGTCTTGGAAATTCAAAATAATTAATCCTAGCACATAGCCAGAATACTAACCACATCCGCACATTCTAGGTCATAGAATGACCTTTAAACATCTTACTCACATAAATAATCAATTAAATTCATTTAATTCAAATAATCAAATAAAATTTAATTCACATAAAAATCCGATTTTCTCGGGCGTTACATTCTCCCCCCTTAAAAGGATTCTGTCCCCAGAATCTCGCTACAATTACATAAACAAATGAGAAAAATTTTCCTTCAGTTTACTCTCAAGTTCCCACATTGCTTCTTCGGCATTGTGGTTCCTCCAAATTACCTTTACAGAAGGTATTATCTTATTTCTCAAAACTTGTTCCTTCCTATCAACAATCTGAATTGCAAGTTCTTCATACGTTAAGACTTTTTCTACTTAAATAGATTCATACTCTATTACGTGCTTGTAGTTCGGTTTATAAGGATGCAACACAGACACGTGAAACACATTATGTATTCTTTCCATCTCTAGAGGTAAAGCTACTTCATAAGCTACCTCTCCTACCCTTCTTAAAATTTCAAAGGGTCCTATAAACCTTGGACTTAATTTCCCTTTCTTTCCAAAATGTATCTTCCCTTTCCAAGGCGATACTTTTAGAAAGATATACGAACCTACTTCAAACTCCCTTTTTTCACGATGAGGATCCGCATACTTTTTTTGTCTATCTTGAGCCGCTACCAATCGAGTTCATATTAGCTTAACCATGTCTGTCGTTTGTTGTACCATCTCAAGTCCCAACATTTGACGTTCACCTACTTCATCCTAACATAGTGAAGTTCTGCACTTCCTCCCATACAATGCTTCGTAACGCAGCATGCCTATACTAGCGTGAAAACTATTATTGTAGGCGAACTCTACCAAAGGCAGATGTTCGTCCCAACTCCCCTTGAAATCCAAAATGCAAGATCTTAACATAGCTTCTAGCATTTGAATTGTCCGTTCACTCTGTCCATCCGTCTGAGGATGATACGCCGTACACAATCTCAACTGCGTTCCTAGTTGCTCTTGTAAACTCATCCAAAAGTTCGACGTGAATCGTGGATCACAATCTGACACAATCGAAACCAGTACTCCATGTCTCAAAATAATGTCCTTGACATAAAGCTTAGCTAATTGCTCTAGGTTATACCTAACTCCTATTGGTAAAAAGTGAGCCGATTTCGTCAACCGATCTATTATTATCCAAATCGCATCGTAGCCTTTCCTCGTCATTGGAAGTCCCACCACAAAGTCCATTGTGATATGCTGCCACTTCTATTCTGGAATCTCTAGCAATTGTAATAATCCACTCGGTCGTTGGTGTTCAGCCTTAACTTTCTTACAAGTTAAGCACTTACTAACGTATTCTGATATCTCCCTCTTCATGTTTGGCCACCAAAAGTTTTGATGAAGGTCTTGATACATCTTAGTACTATCGGGATATAGACTACCTCGAACTATGGGCCTCACTTATTATCTCTTCTTTTAAATCAGAATTATTTGGACAAATTCTTCCTTCAAAACGAAGTAATCCTTCTTTATCAAGGTTATACTTAGTCTTCACTTCATCCTTCATTATCTTTTTCATTCGTTCGCACTCCTCATTACCCATTTGTACTTTCTTAACCCGTTCCACTATCGTTGGTCTAGTCTTTATAGTGAATAACATTTCTACCGCTTCACTCGGTAATTTAACTTCTAACTCCATTCTTGCCATCTCTGTTATTAACTCATTTTGAGTTGTTAACATTGATAGCTTTTCCCTACCCTTCCTACTTAGTGCATCTGCTAATACGTTTTCATTCCTTGGATGATATAAGATATCACAAACATAATCTTTTATCAACTCTAACCACCTTCGCTGTCTCATATTCAACTCCTTCTGTATAAAGATATATTTCAGACTTTTATGGTCTGTGTATATTTCACACTTCTCCCCATATAAATAATGTCTCCATATTTTTAAGGCAAAAACTATTGCTGCCAATTCTAGGTCATGAGTAGGATAAACCTTCTCATAATCATTTAACTGGCGTGACGCATACGTAATGACATTGCCATGCAATATTAGCACGCAACCCAGTCCTCTATGCGAAGTATTGCTATACACTACAAAATTCCCCGTATCATCTAGTAGAGATAATACAGGTGCCTCACTTAACCTCCTTTTTAGTTCCTGAAAACTATTCTCACACTTCTCAGTTTATACATACTTGATTGACTTCCTAGTCAAATTCGTCAATAGAGTAGCTATTTTAGAAAAGTCCTGAATGAACCTTCTATAGTATCCCGCTAACCCCACTAAACTTCGAACCTCGATTGGCATTTTCGGTTGTTCCCAATTATTAACTGCTTCCACCTTCACTAGATCCACAGAAATGCCATCTTTATCAATAACATGTCCTAGAAACTGCAATCTTTCAAGCCAAAATTCACACTTTGTGAATTTTGCATACAACTTCTCCTTCCGTAGTGTCTCCAACACTATCCTTAAATGTTCAGCACGATCTTCTGGCATCTTAGAATAGACTAGAATATCATTAACGAACACTATGACGAACATGTCCAAATACTATTTGAACACTCTGTTCATCATATCCATAAATGCGGCTGGTGCATTAGTCAACCCAAACGATATGACCAGAAACTCGTAATGACTATAACGAGTTCTGAACTCCATCTTAGGTACATCCTCCTACCTCACTTTCAACTGATGGTACCCCATACGCACATCTATCTTAAAAAAATATTTTGCCCCTTTCAACTGATCAAATTGATCATCTGTGACGCCCCCAAAATAGGTATACATCACCCATTCTAAGTCGCTAAATACATGGTACATAATACAAATACAAACTTAAATATACAACACGAGTTGTGAGTTTTAATACAAATATTATCTTCTAGACAGTATTCAAACTCAAAATAAGTCCTCAACATTATCACACTATTTCACAGAATAGTGAGGACTACTAATGCACCATCTCGAACCATCACTTCGTTCCCCGACTAGTCCCGACTATGTTCTCATTTTCTGAAGAGAACAATGGAAGAAAAGGGTGAGCTCAACTAGCCTAGTAAGAAATATTATGACTAAGATAATGCAGAATAAATTATCATTAACCTTCAATAGTATAACAACTGATGGAATATAATATACAACAAGTTTTAGATCAACAATTGTAGCGGAATAAGCAATCCATTAGAAGAGTCAAGTGGAGCATGATGTCCACTATCTTCTATGATTTAAAAAGTTTATCATCAATTTTATCGCTAAGACTCATCTCAATAAATAATCCATGTAACGACCCCAAAATTTATACATTTTAAATCTCAACTTCGGTCGTTAACCATATATTAAATCTCAAATTTTACATCATTGTTCGATATTAAAAATCACTAAATATTGCGGAATAATTAAAATTTTTATACATCTTCTTCTGTCTTTCCCTAAATCGTAACCTTTACATTACATCTCTTCGATCCAAATCAAATATTATGAATCATTAAAACAAAATGACTATACAAAGTCTTACATCATAACTAAAGATCCATATACATTGGATAGCTCAACTTAAAATTCAACAACATATTACATTCAAAATATTAAATATAATTCTCATAAAACATAAGTAATCTTCGTGAATATAGATCTTAAGTCTTGCTAGGAGTACTCATTGGTTTTATGTTAAACCCATTTCATATCCTATAATATATATCATCATGACATAGTTAGCCATTAACACATTACAAACATAACTAAGTACGTTCATCATTTAGGTTTGATTATATAATCACATAATCAAATTATAACACAAGTTAATATGTAATAACATTGTTGTTAATAGTATAGAACTACTAACATCAATATTCTACAGTTCTGCTATCATCACCTAGGGTTTTTCTTAAACTTTCTTGTACAAAAAGTACACTGTCAGAACTTTCTGACAACTCGCGCTGCGGCGCCACAGTTTACACTGTGGGCCGGCGCTGCGGCGCTGAGCTGGCGCTGCGGCGCGAGACTCAGGCCAACACTTGGCGCTACAGCATGGTGATGGCACTGCGGCGCGAGAACAATACTGCTGGTCCGCGCTGCGGCGCCAGACTCCAGATTTTGGCGACAGCCTCGGCAACAACATGAACAAAAAGCCAAATTGGCCAAAAAGCTCGAATCTAATAGACTGATTATCATGTAAATTACATATAAACTTTATATAAACATATTGTGAGTACTCCTAACATGTTTCTATCCATCAATTAGCATAAACATCAATTATACAACACCCAATTTCAATGTTTTTGGCAAAAACTCTATTTTTGATATTTTCCATGAAAATCAACACTGTGATTTTGTTATTCAACCAAAATAGTAAATTCAAAGCATCATGATTATGATTTTACACACTCTAGCAATTCTAATAATCAATATCTCAATCCAACAACTAATTAAATCTTAATTTCTATTTTAAATTAAGCCATATCCATATATATTTTCATATGAACACTGTGATATATTTTCTTCATAAAATACATACACACATGAATTAAATTCTCTATAATCATGCATAAACTCATGAAATAACATTGTAATCAACAATCATACAAAACTATATACATAACAACAATTTATCTTTTACAAAGTTTTCACATAGACTTTTTGGGAAGAGGAAAAACTAAATTTTTTTAAAGAAAGGGTTTAAGCTTACCTTGGATTATGAAGATGAGAGTTTTCCTTTTTGATTATTAAGCTTTCTTCTTAATTCTCTAGCCTTTCTTCCTCTCTTCTCTTCTTCTTCTCTTCTTCTTCCTCTGAGTTTTCTTTCTTTCTCTCTAACCTCTCTCCTCTATTCTTACGTATAATATTATAACGTTTAAAATATAATATATATTTATTATATGATATAAATATAAAACTTATAACTGATATTAGTTATTTGAGTTTTGAAAATCAAAAGCCATAAGGATTGTTTGGCTAGGCTTAATAAAATAACCCATTAACCCTTACACCTTGTTTGGTAAAACCCAATTAAAATAAATGGATTAATCCTTATACCTTGTTTGTTAAAACCTTAATAGATTAAAGACGTATTATGCAATAAGGCATGTTTGGCAAAACTAAATTAAAGTCCTTTGATTTATTTTAATAACTCCTTTATAGCAAGGTTATTAGTCACACTTTTATTTCAATTAATAAATCAATTAAAATATTAATCTATTAAATTACTTTAACACATAAATTACTATCACATAATTATAATTTCTTTTAAAAATTATAATTTTATTTAACTAACTAATATTTTAAATTACCCTTTCCCATTTAAAATATTATAATCTATTTAAAACACTATAAGCTCTCTTGCTTATTTATTAAATTAAATTATTATATAATCTCATAATAATTAATTTACGTAGCTCCTTAATTATTTATTCAATAATTAATTAACTAACCCACGTCAACTTAAATTACCACATAATTCAATAAATATTTAATATTGCCAATAAATATTTAATATTTATTATTTAATTATTTATTCAACAAATAATCAAATAATTAACTAGATCATATCAACTCAATTTAAACAATTATTTATTTAATAATAACATATCCATTAAATATTTATATATATCAATAAATATTTAATATTACACTTTAAAATTTATGGAATGTTACATCATTCCCTCCTTACAAGGATTCTGTCCCCAGAATCACAACTCAAATAAATCAAATATTTTAAATTACAAATAAAATCTTTGGATTGTTACATCATTCCCTCCTTACAAGAATTCTGTCCTCAGAATCACAACTCACATAATTCATTCGTTACAATCTTCCCTACTTACAAAGATTTTGTCCCCAGAATCGAAGACAAATTAAACAATTAACTCAGAGTAATCTTTCATCATTTTATCTAAATATAGGTTTTATATTTCCTACTATATTCATTACTTTAACAAATTGTAGGTTTTATTTCATAACTTTCACTTGAACTCAATTTTTTTTAAGGATTGTTATCATAAACACTCGGGATATTACATTCACCATTTCTTCTAAGAATTTCGTCCTCGAAATTTTATTCATTTAATCTAACAAAATAGATTTTACACTAATACTTCATTCATTCATTGGTTTCTATAACCACTTATTTCACAAACATCTTTCTGTAATTATTAACTTTTCTATTAAAATTTTTACATTATTCTTTGATAACTCATCTCCTTCTCATTTCAAAATTTCTTTTCTCACTTATTCCATATACTCATCATTCAGTGTCGCATTCTACGAGTTACTTCTTTCTAAGGAATATCATCCTTACCACATTCACCTTATAAAATATCAAGAATCTTCCACAATTGCTCAATAATTGGGAAGCGATATGAATAACAAGAATTAAAAAGATTCCAAATCATGCTGAGGGTCATAAGACCACGAACTATGTCCACAGTTGCAAGTAATCTTTCAACTTCAACTTTAACAGTTATAAGACTATAAGGACCCCCGTACTTAGGGTGTTAAGCCCTTCGTACGATGTATTGTGCACAAACATTTAAACGCTATACGTATGTCCATAGTTATAAGTAATCTATCAACTTAAACTTTAACAGTCATAAGACTATAGGAACTCCTCATACTTAGGGTGATCAGCCCTTCGTACAATGTATTGTGCACAAACATCTCAACGTCTCCGCGTAATCCCCTATAAAAGGGTTGTTCATCTCAGCTTTTCAACATCTGAATCCGCACCAAAACAATTTGGTTTGGCGTAACTTCTAAAAAAAACTCTTGAATTTCATGAACATCTTTCAATATTTGTCTAGCTGAATCAAATAGCATAGACCTCTACAACAATTCGGACATCAACCAAAATATACATATACATACATACATATGTATTCTCATATCTTAAAGAAATCTAAAAAAAATCTTTTTATGACGTCATGATACCGCACTGTATTTACAGTCCGTTGAAGATTTCATCATTTGGTGATTTTATCATACTACATCATACCATAGTGGACTGACGATCCTTAGATCACATCCAACACTAAGTAATACTGCATTGATGACTCCATCATTTTTATCATCTTTGCATCAGGTTACATGATGCATTAATGATGTAAAATACATTTTGATATATTGCAAATCATTTTTGTCTAGCCGAAGCAATTAGCATAGACATACGAATAACGGTATTGTTGTTAAAACTCATTGGTTCCATCATTTGATCCAATGTTTTTCAAGAAAATAAAAGTGTAAACATCAGCACGAAGTCAATAAATTTTGAAACTCTAGCATAGCTAGTAGATTTAGAATACCTATGCTTCCACCATTAACTCCACTTTCTATAATGATCCATTGCTTAATAGGTCTACCTATTCCTATTATCCTCAATACTCCATTTACATTTATATATACCCAGTTCGTCAAACTTACCACACGTTATGAGTTCAGGAACTTGCCACAATCATACGAGTTTAAGAACTTATCCTAGTCAGACCATAGGCATCCATTCGCTGAGGGGTTCAAAAATATACCATATAATTATGAGTCACGAACCTACCATAAGTATGAGTTTTAAGAACTCGCACTTAATCTTATAATATTCTCTAACTATACTCTACCTATCTGTTATACACATGAGAAAAGAATCACCTTCTCAACAGGCATATATCAAATAGCGCGACACAAACATTCCAATGATTATCAATGTGATAAACTGAGTGCAAGCACAAAACCCTCGCCCATACAAAGGTTTGTACAATTCAGCCATCACATGAGTCCTCAATTGAAATCCCACCTAACTCTATCTTGCTTATAACTTGCTCTTTGCTCGATACGAATTCCTCATATCATATCATCTATAACTCCTCATGAGTTATCTTGTACTTTTTTATAGTACTCCATCTTCATAGCATTAAGCTATAATTATTCAAACATTTTAGACCATCTTTCTTTTATAACTTAAACAGATCACGTCGTGATCTTATTCTATAATCATCTCCTTTAAAATTATTTTCATAACTCGTGATCGTCATCATTTACGACATTATCCGTTATCTTGGCTATTGGAGTTAGGAAACTCCCATTTCTTATCTTTATATCTCTTAGATTCTTCTTTGAATCTTCTTGTTTATAAACAATTCTTCCTTCAAGAATTTCTAACTTCATTTTACATTGATCAACATTTCATTCGAGTTCTACACTCTCATCATACGTGTCCATTTCTATACTTGGTACACATCGAGTCTCTACCAGTTTCAATATTGTACGCTGAGTAGTTTCCCACAAACAACCAATAAACTAGGTTCCGAGTTGCTAGTTCGTATATACCTCCGCTCTATGAAGGAATCATTTAGCCCAAATACCATACATCAACTACTAAAGAGTACAATTGCACCATACTTAAATATAACTCTCTATTCTTAACTTCCTTACCATTCTCTTCTTATAGACATTGTCAATTTGTTATCACCTTACATCCTTATTATTGGAGTTGGGTAACCCCACATTCATATTCCTTATAACTCTGCGAGATTCTTCTTTGAATCATTTCACGCAAGTTTTATCCCTTCTTTATACGTTTCTTACATTACTTCTTATTGTTCAAACTCTATTTGAGCTTATTCGTTCATTATCTTCACCTCTCTTCTCTAAGGTTACAGCCTAAGGTACTCCTACCTAAGGTTTATAACCTATCAGCTTTGATACCAACTGTAACGACCCCAAAATTTATACATTTTAAATCTCAACTTCGGTCGTTAACCATACATTAAATCTCAAATTTTACATCATTGTTCGATATTAAAAATCACTAAATATTGCGGAATAATTAAAATTTTTATACATCTTCTTCTGTCTTGCCCTAAATCGTAACCTTTACATTACATCTCTTCGATCCAAATCAAATATTACGAATCATTACAACAAAATGACTATACAAAGTCTTACATCATAACTAAAGATCCATATACATTGGATAGCTCAACTTAAAATTCAACAACATATTACATTCAAAATATTAAATATATTTCTCATAAAACATAAGTAATCTTCGTGAATATAGATCTCTATAACTCACTTAGCACATATTTTTACCTTAAAATCTGTACCTGCAAAAGTGGTTATTTGCAAGAGTGAGCTCGACAGCCCAACAAAGTCTAACAGTTTTCATGCATCACATAACATATAATAACATGCTCGATATACATCTCATAATAATTAAAGTAACATGGCATACATGCTTTCAATTCACATAACAAATATAAAGATTGAGTTCCTTACTCAATCATCATTACTTAGCCAAAACAAAGCAGTCATATATTGACTTTAATCTTTCATGATTTCAACATACATAACATATCATGCAATTTATAACAGTTCATCAAGTCCACGTAGAAAATAGGAACCGAAAGATTTGCCTTGATCGTTGTTTACCAATAATTGACTAACAGCTTACAGTTATCTACACTTCACGTGCCCTACACAATTATATAATCACACATCAACTATTAGTCACATAACAACACATAGTAATTGTAATGTAAACTCAACTCCACATCTCATAATCTTTCCTATTAATAAGCACACAATGTTCAATTAGATTGTGTTAACTTTTCGACTTATGACTCACTATATTTCTTTTTAGTCAAACTCGAAATTCGTTGAAGTGCTTAAGTCTTGCTAGGAGTACTCATTGGTTTTATGTTAAACCCATTTCATATCCTATAATATATATCATCATGACATAGTTAGCCATTAACACATTACAAACATAACTAAGTACGTTCATCATTTAGGTTTGATTATATAATCACATAATCAAATTATAACACAAGTTAATATGTAATAACATTGTTGTTAATAGTATAGAACTACTAACATCAATATTCTACAGTCCTGCTATCATCACCTAGGGTTTTTCTTAAACTTTCGTGTACAAAAAGTACACTGTCAGAACTTTCTGACAACTCGCGCTGCGGCGCCACAGTTTACACTGTGGGCCGGCGCTGCGGCGCTGAGCTGGCGCTGCGGTGCGAGAGTCAGGCCAACACTTGGCGCTGCAGCGTGGTGATGGCGCTGCAGCGAGAGAACAATACTGCTTGTCCGCGCTGCGGCGCCAGACTCCAAATTTTGGCGACAGCCTCGGCAACAGCATGAACAAAAAGCCAAATTGGCCAAAAAGCTCGAATCTAATAGACTGATTATCATGTAAATTACATATAAACTTCATATAAACATATTGTGAGTACTCCTAACATGTTTCTATCCGTCAATTAGCATAAACATCAATTATACAACACCCAATTTCAATGTTTTTGGCAAAAACTCCATTTTTGATATTTTCCATGAAAATCAACACTTTGATTTTGTTATTCAACCAAAATAGTAAATTCAAAGCATCATGATTATGATTTTACATACTCTAGCAATTCTAATAATCAATATCTCAATCCAACAACTAATTAAACCTTAATTTCTATTTTAAACTAAGCCATATCCATATATATTTTCATATGAACACTGTGATATATTTTCTTCATAAAATACATACACACATGAATTAAATTCTCTATAATCATGCATAAACTCATGAAATAATATTGTAATCAACAATCATAAAAAACTATATACATAACAACAATTTATCTTTTACAAAGTTTTCACAGAGACTTTTTGGGAAGAGGAAAAACTAATTTTTTTTAAAGAAAGGGTTTAAGCTTACCTTGGATTATGAAGATGAGAGTTTTCCTTTTTGATTATTAAGCTTTCTTCTTAATTCTCTAGCCTTTCTTCCTCTCTTCTCTTCTTCTTCTCTTCTTCTTCCTATGAGTTTTCTTTCTTTCTCTCTAACCTCTCTCATCTATTCTTACGTATAATATTATAACGTATAAAATATAATATATATTTATTATATGATATAAATATAAAACTTATAACTGATATCAGTTATTTGAGTTTTGAAAATCAAAAGCCATAAGGCTTGTTTGGCTAGGTTTAATAAAATAACACATTAACCCTTACACCTTGTTTGGTAAAACCCAATTAAAACAAATGGATTAATCCTTATACCTTGTTTGTTAAAACCTTAATAGATTAAAGACTTATTATGCAATAAGGCATGTTTGGCAAAACTAAATTAAAGTCCTTTGATTTATTTTAATAACTCCTTTATAGCAAGGTTATTAGTCACACTTTTATTTCAATTAATAAATCAATTAAAACATTAATCTATTAAATTACTTTAACACATAAATTACTATCACATAATTATAATTTCTTTTAAAAATTATAATTTTATTTAACCAACTAATATTTTAAATTACCTTTTCCCATTTAAAATATTATAATCTATTTAAAACACTATAAGCTCTCTTGCTTACTTATTAAATTAAATTATTATATAATCTTATAATAATTAATTTACTTAGCTTCTTAATTATTTATTCAATAATTAATTAACTAACCCACGTCAACTTAAATTACCACATAATTCAATAAATATTTAATATTGCCAATAAATATTTAATATTTATTATTTAATTATTTATTCAATAAATAATCAAATAATTAACTAAATCATATCAACTCAATTTAAACAATTATTTCTTTAATAATAACATATCCATTAAATATTTATATATATCAATAAATATTTAATATTACACTTTAAAATTTATGGAATGTTACAATCCACATCATCGAATCGTCCCTGCACTACTACCAATGATATTCATTAGTATCACGACCATAAATTATTCATGCAATACGGGCCAAGGATATTCGTATTTTCATCAACGATCATGATCATGCCATAAAATAATTCATCTTTGCACCCTTGACCGACGAGAACCCATGGTCATGCTTATAACAAAAACTGTCCATCAATGCACTACGGGTCAATGAGGACTTTTACCACATCATTTGTAATATTACGATTATGATTATACCGAATAATCCCTGGTCATAATCATACCAAGTCCATCTATGCACTACGGGCCAAAGATGACTTTCAATATAATATAAGCATTAGGATGATAACAATGACATAATAATTCAATAAAACAAGTTCAAGAATAAATTTTAAAGATTTATAATTTAATTTATCCAGAATTTCAAATTGTCAACATGATACTGTTTTGTGGAGTAAAATTCAAGACTAATATTGTATCAAAAATGATTTGGACCGAAAAAATCAATTTTTGTCATGAATAGTGTGACGCCCCCAAAACAGATATACATCACCCATCTTGAGACGCCAAATACATGGTGCAAAATTCAAATACAACTTAGTAATACAACTGTCGTGTAACATATGACAAAACATAAACTAAGAGTTTTAATACGAATATTGCCTTCTAGACAGTATTCAAACTCAAATGGAGTCCTCAATACATTTATTATCACACTATTTTATAGAATAGTGAGGACTACTAATGCTATCATCCGGACCATCACTCCATTTCCCGAATAGTTTCTGCTACGTTCTCATTTCCTGAAGAAGACAACGAAAGCAAAAGGGTGAGCTCAACTAGCCCAGTAAGAAATATTATGACTAAGATAATGCAGAATAATTTATCATTAGCCTTCAAAAGTGTTAAACTGGTAAAATATAACAAACATCAAGTTTAACTGCAGCGGAACAAGCAATCCATTAGAAGAGTTAAGTAGAGAATAAAATCTACTATCTTCTATGAATTAAAAGGTTTTTCATCACTTTTATCGCTGAGACTCAGCTTAATAAATAATCCACATCATCCCTGCACAACTGCCAATGATATTCATTAGTATCACGACCACAAAGTATCCATGCACTACGGGCCAAGGATATTCATGTATTCATCAATGGTCATGATCATGCCAACAACTATCCATCAATGTACTACGGGCCAATGAGGACTTTTACCACATCATTTGTAACATTACGGTCATGATTATACCGAATAATCCCTGCTCATAATCATACCAAGTCCATCTATGCACTACAGGCCACAGATGACTTTCAACATAATATAAACATGAGGATGATGACAATGATATAAGAATTCAATAAAACAAGTTCAAGAATAAATTTTTAAAGATTTATAATTTAATTTATCCAGAAATCAATAACATCTAAATTGTCAACATGATACTACTTTGTGGAGTAAAATTCAAGAATAATATTGTACCAAAAATAATTTGGACAGAAAATGAATCAATTTTTATCATGAATAGTACCCTGGGTGAATAGTACTCGAGTAAATAGTACCCCGTGAATAGTACTTTGGGAATAGTAACCTCGTGAATTGTACTCCGGTATAAAAAAGTTAAAACATATCAAGAGTGCTCAGAAAAATATTTTCATGAAAAAATACTAGATGACACACAAATATGAAGGATATTCTACTAATTTCATGGAGTATAGAAGCCAAAACTTTAACCAAATAAGTATAGAATTCGAATTATGAAATATAATAATATTACTTGCATACTATAGAGTATTGAAGAAAATATTATTTCAAGTGAATATTGAACAAAAATAACATCTCTTACCTTGAAAAGAAGAGTATTTCAACCGGTATAGCGGGGATATTCTTGAAGAAAACTTTCACTATTTTTTACACTCAAACCTTTCTAAAACTTGAAAGAAATATATGCTCAAGATTATAGAAGAAAAATTCTCTGATTCTGGTGTGATTTTTAATTCTAACTTAATCGCCTATTTATAGGAAAATGCTAGAATGCCATAGGAGACTAAAATAATAAAATATTATTATTATTATTTATCTTCTACGCCACTTCTTTTGAACAAGCTAGCATGCTTTCCTTGAAAAAAATATAGCCCGTCACATTTGAAAATCAATTCAGCACATTTTATCAACAAATGACAAAAGTGGGTCCCACCCCTAATAAAAATATTTTATTTTTTGAAACTTCAGTAATTCATAATAAATAGCCCTTTTATCAGAAAAATTTGAATCTCATGCCTATTCTATAGAAAATTTAATTCTCTACAACTTTGTAAGTTGAAGTTTTTTTAAATTCCAAACAAAAAATATTTTTAACTGTTCAAAATTTGTGGACATATACTCAACTTATATATGTATAACATATCCAAAAATCATAACGATCCAACGGTCGGATCAAAATTATAACTCACACAATAGAACTTTAAGAACATTGATTTGATTTTTAATACATCCATTTCGACAAAAATACTGATAAAACACCTCATCATTAATTCTTTCATTTATAACCACATAAAATAAATATTTTCCTATCCATCATTTATGTCCATATAAAAATTTATATTTCCTTATCATATAAATCAATAATTAATTATTTACAAATAATATTACAGAATCACAATTATGACAACCTGACCGTTCTCAGGAAAGAGGGGGCTTTCCAATAAGGATTTCTCCTTACTGGCGTGCAATTAGGTAACCAAACCTTAACTTGACAGAACTTTCTAGACATTGTCAATAATGATATCTAATAATATTATTCAAATAATATGAATTATTGATCTGATAATGAAAAATACTGTGTAGTGACAATTATTGAAACAACAATAATATAAAATATCAATGCAGCAATTATTGAACTAATAAAATAAAATATTGAACAGTAATTACTGTAACAATTATTGAGTAGTGCCTTCTTACGTAAGAATCAATAATTCTAAAATACTGTGCAATACCATGTGCTACTGTGCAACAACGCGTATTACTTTACTTTACCCACCGGGTATTCCAACAGTGTTAACGGTAACGATTACGCCGTTATTTTGTAAAAAGATATTTTTATCGTTTTCTCAATCCGACAATAATTTCGTTGTGGGGTCCACCAATGATTGTGCCGTCGTACGAATATTCCCTGTTTAAACGAATATTTCTCGACCAATCGAATATTATATAACAACTTGCGTACTTTGCAAAATTTATAAATATTACCCACAAATATAACATTATATCAAATTCACTCCATACTATTAAAAATGATATTTATAGAAAATTTATCTTTATTCATAAAAGTTGGGGTCTTACAACCTCCACTTCTTATGAAATTTTGCCCTAGAAATTAGGGTACATACCTGGTATGTCGAAGAGGTAAGGATACCTTGATTTCATTTCAGATTCTGACTTCCAGGTCATTTCCTCAACATCGTGGTTTCTCTACAAAACATTGACTTGAGGCATAATCTTGGAGCGTAAAATATGCTCATTCTTATCCAAAATTTTAACAGGAATCTCTTCATACGTTAAATCTTTTGCTATTTCGTCCGGTTCTAACTCAATAATATTGTTCGAGTCTTTCACATATTAACGTAACATAGATATGTGAAAAACGTTATGAACACGAGACATACTTGGCGGTAAGGCGAGTCTATAGGCCACAGTTCCTACTCGTTCAAGGATTAAAAATGGGCCAATGTATCAATGATTGAGCTTTCCTCTCTTTTCAAATCTCGTAACTCCTTTCCATGGAGCAACATGTAACAACACATGTTCTCTAATATTGAATTCTACGTCCTTTCGATGAAGATCAACATAACTATTTTGCCGATCTTGTGAGATTTTTATACATTGTCGAATCGTTTGAATCTTTTCCGTAGTCATACGTACCAACTCTGGTCCTAATAACGTTGCTTCACCCACCTCATCCCAGCATACTGGAGGATGACACTTTCTCCCATACAACGCCTCAATTGGAGCCATGCCAATACTTGCTTGATAACTGTTGTTATAGGAAAACTCCACCAATGGTAAGAACTTGTCCCAACTTCCCTTGAAGTTAAGGACACAGAGTCTTAATAGATCTTCAAGAGTTTAAATAGTCCTCTCTGATTGCCCGTCCGTTTGAGGATGATAAGCCCAGCTAAATTATAAATTTGTGCCCATAGCTTTTTGCAAACTAACCCAAAATCTTGAAGTGAATCTTGGGTCTCGATCAGAAACTATGGATACTGACATACCATGCAATCTTACAATCTCGTTTATCTACATACGAGCAAGACGTTCAAGTATATAAGTTTCTCGTATATGTAAGAAATGAGCCGACTTGGTCAATCAATCAGCGATGACCCAAATCGCATCCATGCCTTGAGAAACCTTGGGAAGACCGGTAACGAAATCCATGGTAATGTGCTCCCACTTCCATTCTAGAATTTCAAGTGGTTGTAATAGACCTTTTGGTACTTGATGCTCCACCTTGACTCATTGACAAGTTAGACACCTTGAGATAAACTCCGTGATCTCTCTCTTCGTATTGCTCCACCAAAACGTATGTCGAAGATCATGATACGTTTTGGTACTCCCAAGATGGATTTTAAACGGTGTGTTGTGCGCCTCTATCATGATTTTATACTTTAAATAAGGGTTGTTAGGAACACAAAGTCTGGAGTTGACTCGAAGTATCCCTTCTTCATCGATTCTTTCTTCCGGCATAGCACCTTCTTGCACTTTCTTCCTCATATGCATCAGCTCCAGGTATGTAGCTTGAGCAGCTTAACTTTATCGATTAAAGTCGGTTCTACTCGTATATTCTCTATCTTTATATGGGTCCCTGGAGTCTTTAACTCTACCTCCATCCTTTGCAAGTCATATAAAATGGGCCTTTACGTTGACAATATCGCACGCGTACCCACATATGACCTTCTACTCAATGTGTCAGCTACTACGTTCGCTTTACAAGGATGGTATTGAATGGTATGATCATAATCTTTCAATAGTTCAAGCCAACGACGTTGACGCATGTTGAGTTCCTTTTGGGTGAAGAAATATTTGAGACTTTTATGATCCGTAAAGATCTCCACTTTCTCTCTATACAAGTAATGCCTCCAAAATTTAAGTGCGAAGACAACAGCTGCCACCTCTAGATCATGAGTAAGATAATTCCTCTCATATTCTTTAATTTGCCGAGAGGCATAGGCTATGACTTTTCCATGTTGCATGAGAACACATCCTAACCCTTTGCCCGAAGCATCACTGTAGATGACAAATCCCTCTGAGCCAGATGGTATTGTCAAAATAGGTGCTGAAATGAGTCTCCACTTGAGTTCTTGAAAACTCTTCTCATATTCTATGCTCCAACCGAATTTTGTATCTTTTTGAGTCAGCTGAGTTAATGGAGTAGCGATTCGAGAAAACCTTTCTATGAATCTCCGATAATAACTAGCTAAGCCGAGAAAGCTACGTACTTCGGTCATTGATTTAGGTTGCTCCCAGCTTTGAATAGCTTCAATCTTTGTCGGGTCAATAGATATTCCATGGCTTGATACTACGTGCCCAAGGAATGCTACTTCCTCAAGCCAGAACTCGCATTTCTTTAACTTGGAATAAAGCTTGTTTTCACGAAGCTTTTGGAGTATCAGCCTCAAGTGTTGCTCATGATCTTCATGGCTTTTGGAATATATGAGGATGTCATCAATAAAGACGACCACAATGTGATCTGAATATTTATTGAATACTCGGTTCATCATATCCATGAAGGCAGCAGGAGCATTAGTCAATCCAAAAGACATGACTAGAAATTCATAATGCTCGTACCGAGTTCTGAAAGCCGTCTTTGGAATGTCATCGGTTCTAACCTTTAACTGATGATATCCAGAACGAAGATCGATTTTTAAAAAGAATTTAGCGCCTTGCAGCTGGTCAAACATGTTATCAATGCGAGGCAACGGGTATCTATTTTTGACAGTTACATGATTCAACTCCCGATAATTAATACAAAGTCGCATACTCCCGTCTTTCTTCTTCACGAATAGAACAGGAGCACCCCAAGGAGACGTACTAGGATGAATGAAACCGATGTCTAACAACTCCTGCAGTTGGGTCTTTAACTCCTGAAGTTCAATAGGAGCCATTCGATATAGGGCTTTTGAAATGGGTTTTGTACCAGGTTCAAGGTCGATACAAAATTCAATTTCACGCTCTGGGGGTAGGCCATGAAGTTCTTTAGGGAATACGTTAGGAAATTTATTAACAATAGAAATATCATTCAAAACTGACGTATTTTTGTTTAAATCTGTGACATGAGCTAAGAAAGCATTACATCCATTTTTTAATAAACGAATAGCTTTATGGCTTGAGATGATAGTGATTGATTTTAATAGTTTGCTTGCTTGAATTCGCATAATAGGTTGGTAAGAAATATGAAAGCTAACCTTACGAAAATAATTAATTTTTGCATGATCAGTAGTTAACCAATCAATCCCTAAAATTACGCCAAATGCAAGTATTTTTAATGAAATAAGATCAACAAGTAATGTGAGGGTACCGATTTGAACCAAACAAGACTTATAAACAGTGGATGTAATGAAAGTTTCTCCCAACGAAGTTTCAACAGATAAGTCAAAGTCTAATTTTTTCGGAGTCAAATTTAAACGTTGAGCGCAAGTAGGAGAAATAAAACAATGGGTAGAACCGGTATCAAATAAGGTATATACTTCACTAGAGTTTATGATAAGCTTACCGTGATGACCTCGTTCGGGTTCCATGCTTTTTGGGAGGTCACGGCAAACACTCTCCCTTGAACTACCAGTTTTGACTTTTCTAGGACGGCCTTTGGTGCCTCCATCCCAGCTGGACTTGTCTTCAGTGCACGACAAAATCGAGCTAGGTGACCTTCTCTTCCATAATTATAACACGGGTTGGATTGCATCGCGCAGTTTGGAATGATGTGTCCCTCCCCTCCGCATTTGAAGCATATGATAGGTGATCGTTCTCCTTCATTAACAACGGGTGCTGGTGCTGACGTCTTTCCATCATTGTTGAATCTCCTCTTCTTGAAATATCCACTCTTATTGTCTTGGCCACGATTACCATCGAAGTGGTTACCATTTCTGGCAAGTTGATTCCCTCCACGTTTGTTGTCACCGCTTCGATGACTGCTGCAACTGGTATTATCATTTTACTAGCTGCTCTCCCTTGGTTGGGATGTCTCATTATCGCGCTCTACTAACTGAGCCCTATTTACAACATCTGAATACAAACACAGTTTGTGAGAGATAAGATATTGACGTATCTCGGGTTTCAAACCTCTTAGAAACATCCATGTCATTCTCTCCTCCTTATCAACTAAGTGGGACGCAAACCAGGATAACTCGACAAACTTAGCTTCGTATTGTGACACGGTCATGTTGTTTTGCTCCAGTTTAATGAACTCTACCTCTTTCAGGTGACGAATACTTTTTGAGAAAGTTCTTGTCGTTGAACAGTTCTTGAAACTTCTCCCAAGACATCTTTAGTGCGGCAGGTTGAATACGCTTTACAGATTCCCACCAGTAATCTGCTTCTGCCCGCAACATGAAGGTGTCAAAGGGAACCTTTTGCTCCTCGGAGCATCCAAAGACATCAAATATCTTGTATATATGCTTTATCCACGTCTTTGCCTTAAGTGGGTTTGGCTCTCCAAAAAACTCCAGTGGTCCCAGCTCCTTGAACTGTTCAGCAGTGACAGTCCGAGAGTTGCCAGTGTTTCCACCTGCATTTCGAACGGGAGTCTCTCTTGCCTGATGTTGCATGAATTGCAGAAAGCCTCAGAACATTCCATCGTTCACCATTTGATCGTTGTTGTTTAACTGAGGATTATTGTCTTCCTATTGCACATTATCCTGTGTATTGATCTGTGGTGACTCAACAGTCTCCTATGCTCCATTGCTATTCTCAATATTCTCGGATGTCATTTTCAAATACTGCCACAAAACAAGGGTTAATTGACATGCAAGATATTATTCCTATACTCTGACCGACCAATTAAATACAAAATAAACTTAAGTAGGTCATACTAGCGAAGGAATTCCCCGTCTCTCCCCTCCTAGTTCTAGTCTCACATCTTAACCAGGAATCATATCCCTAAGCTTTGATACCAACTGTGACGCCCCCAAAACAGGTATACATCACCCATCTTGAGTCGCCAAATACATGGTACAAAATTCAAATACAACTTAGTAATACAACTGTCGTGTAACATACGACAAAATATAAACTGAGAGTTTTAATACGAATATTGTCTTCTAGACAGTATTCAAACTCAAATGGAGTCCTCAATACATTTATTATCACACTATTTCATAGAATAGTGAGGACTACTAATACTATCATCTAGACCGTCACTCCATTCCCCGAGTAGTCCCTGCTACGTTCTCATTTCCTGAAGATGACAACGAAAGCAAAAGGGTGAGCTCAACTAGCCCAGTAAGAAATATTATGACTAAGATAATACAGAATAATTTATCATTAGTCTTCAACAGTGTTAAACTGATAAAATATAACAAACATCAAGTTTAACTGCAGTAAAACAAGCAATCCATTAGAAGAGTCAAGTAGAGAATAAAATCTACTATCTTCTATGATTTAAAAGGTTTTTCATCACTTTTACTGCTGAGACTCAGCTTAATAAATAATCCACATCATCCCTGCACTACGGCCAATGATATTTATTAGTATCACGACCACAAAGTATCCATACACTTCGGGCCAAGGATATTCGTGTATTCATCAATGGTCATGATCATACCAAAAACTGTCCATCAATGCACTACGGGCCAATGAGGACTTTTACCACATCATTTGTAACATTACGGTTGTGATTATACCGAATAATCTCTGGTCATAATCATAACAAGTCCATTTATGCACTACGGACCAAATATGAATTTCAACACAATATAAGCATGAGGATGATGATAATGACATAATAATTCAATAAAACAAGTTCAAGGAAAATTTTTAAAGATTTATAATTTAATTTATCCAGAAATCAATAACGTCCAAATTGTCAACATGATATTGCTTTGTGGAGTAAAATTCAAGAATAATATTGTATCAAAAATGATTTGGACCGAAAAAAATTATTTTTTATCATAAATAGTACCCTGCGTGAATAGTACTCGAGTGAATAGTATCTCATGAATAGTAACTTTGGGAATAGTAACCCCATGAATAGTACCCCAGCATAAAAAAGTTAAAACTTATCAAGAATGCTCAGAATAATATTTCTATGAAAAGATACTGGATGAAGCGCAGATATCAAGGATATTCTACTAATTTCATGGAGTATATAGAAGCCAACATTTTAACCAAATGAGTATACAATTCGAAATCTGAAACGAAATAATATTACTTACATACTATAGAGTATGGAAGAAAATATTATTTCATATGAATACTGAACAAAAATAATATCCCTTACGAATATTAAACGAAATTAATATTCATTACGAATATTAAACGAAAATAATACTCATTACGAATATTAAACGAATATAATATTTATTACGAATATGGAACGAAATAAAATTTCTTATGAATATTCAACAGAAATAATATTTATATGAATACGAAAAATAATATCTCTTCAGAATGTAAAATAAATAATACTCCTTACCTCAAAAGAAGACTGGATACTGGAATAGTGAAGTAGCAGACTTCGCTTCTTCTTTCTCTCTATAGCTTCTCTCTCTATAATTGCTCTTGTGAGTCTTAGTGAATTGGTGAGAATGATGGAAGAATGAGCTTCTATTTATAGAAAAATATAATTTCGATAATTGCACGTTTTGGGGCTTAAAATATTACAGTATAATACCTTCATCTTTTAATTTATTTTTAATTTAGTCCTACAAGTATTATCAAACTTGCATCACCTCCCCTAATAGTGCATCATGTGAATCAATAGTACAATCATGTGAATCAATAGTAAAATCATGTGAATAAAATAATTACAGTATAGTACCTTCATCTATACCTTCATTTTTAATTTAGTCATGTAAGTATTATCAATCTTGCACTAACTCCCCTAATAGTACATGAATGTGAATCAATAGTTCCATTCAGGTGAGCAAATAGTTATAAGCATGTGAATTAATAGCAATTAATTGCTCATTTATCCGATTAATTACCCGATTTGTCAATATAACCTCTAGACATCAATTATTATCGAAATAGATGTCGATTTCCATTAACACTAATAATCCCAACACAATGGAACTATCAATTTCATCTTTAATCAACACAAACTTATTCATCATTAATATTATAACTCACAATATTTAACAACCAGATCATTCTCAAGAAAGAAAGGGCTTTCCGATAAGGATTTCTCCCTATAGCCGCGCAATTAGGTGACCAAACCTCTCCTCGATAGAACTTTCTAGACATCGTCAATATTGTAAATAATAATATGAATAACTTTGTCGTCTCAATTATTGATTTAACAATATAAAATACTGTGCAGATGATACTATGACAATAATTGAATCAAACTGAGTGACTTCTCACGTGAGCATCAATAATCAATACCGTGTGTTACTATGCAACCACACGTATTACCGTTCTTTTACTACCGAGTAGTTCAACAGTTTAAAAATATTTCAGTTATTTTCTAACTACAACAGTACCTCCGTTATGGGGTCCACCAATGATTGCGTCGTCGTACGAATATTCCCTATTAAAATGAATATTCCTCGACCAATCGAATATTCCCTGACACAACGAATATCTTATATCAACTTGCTTACTTTGCAAAAATTTTAAATATCACCCTTAACTTTAACTTTTTATCAATTTAACCGTTTACTAAATAGAATAAATTGAATACTTTTATTTCATAAAATTCAGGGTCTTACAATCTCCACTCCTTATGAAATTTTGCCATCGAAATTTATATACCTGGTATTTCAAAGAGTTGAGAATACCTTGCTTTCTTTCCGGATGGTATCTTCCCGGTTATTTCATCTCTATCATGATTTTTCCATTTCTCATCTCATGTATTTCAGATATCATTCTAAAATATAGTTTGAAAATAAGGGTTAATTGACATATCACATATTATCCCTATACTCTGACTGACCAAATAAATACCAAATAAGCCTAGGTAGGTCAAACTAGCGAAGGAATTTTCCGTCTCTCCCCTCCTAGTTCTAGTCTCACATCTCAGTCATGGATCATATCCCTAAGCTTTGATACCAACTGTGACCCGCATCCAAGACTTGGATAGCACCTCACAATGATACCTATCAACTTGCCATCGTTCCTCATGGCGTCCCCTATGGAAAGTCTGGCTTCGGTGCATCCCAAGACTTGGAAGTCATCAGATAAAGGCTCGGGGCTCTTTTCTGTGGCTTTGATACCAACTGTGACGCCCCCAAAATAGGTATACATCACCCATTCTAAGTTGCTAAATGCATGGTACAGAATACAAATATAAATTTAAATATACAACATGAGCTGCGAGTTTTAATACAAATATTGTCTTCTAGATAGTATTCAAACTCAAAATTAGTCCTCAACATTATCACACTATTTCACATAATAGTGAAGACTACTAAAGCATCATCTCGAACCATCACTCCGTTCCCCGACTAGTCCCGGCTATGTTCTCATTTCCTAAAGAAAACAATGAAAGCAAAGGGTGAGCTCAACTAGCCCAGTAAGAAATATTATGACTAAGGTAATGCAAGATAAATTATCCTTAGCCTTCAACAGTATAACAACTGATGGAATGTAATAGAAAACAAGTTTTAGATCGACAACTGTAGTGGAATACACAATCCATTAGAAGAGTCAAGTAGAGCATGATGTCCATTATCTTCTATGATTTAAAAAGTTTATCATCATTTTTATAGCTGAGACTCAGCTCAATAAATAATCCACATCATCGAATCATGCACTACGGCCAAGGATATTCATTAGTATCACAACCACAAATTATCCATGCACTACGGGCTAAGGATATTCGTGTTTTCATCAACGCCCATGATCATGCCATAAAACAATTCATCTTTGCACCCTTAGCCGAAGAGAACCCATGGTAATGATCATACCAAAAACTGTCCATCTACGGGCCAATAAGGACTTTTACCACATCATTTGTAATATTACAGTTATGATTATACCGAATAATCTCTGGTCATAATCATACCAAGTCCATCTATGCACTACGGGCTAAAGATGAATTTCAACATAATATAAGCATGAGGATGATGACAATGATATAATAATTTAATAAAACAAGTTCAAGGATAAATTTTAAAGATTTATAATTTAATTTATCTAAAATTCAATAACGTTAAAATTGTCAACATGATACTGCTTTGTGGAGTAAAATTCAAGAATAATATTGTATCAAAAATGATTTGGACCGAAAAAAAATCATTTTTTATCATGAATAGTACCCTGGGTGAATAGTAACCTAGTGAATAGTACCCCGTAAATAGTAACTTTGGGAATAGTAACCCCGTGAATAGTACCCCGACATGAAAAAGTTAAAACTTATCAAGAATACTCAGAATGATATTTCTATGAAAAGATACTTGATGAAGCGCAGATATCAAGGATATTCTACTAATTTCATAGAGTATATAGAAGCCAAAATTTTAACCAAATGAGTATATAATTCGAAATCTGAAACGAAATAATATTACTTACATACTACAGAGTATGGAAGAAAATATTATTTCATATGAATACTAAACAAAAATAATATCCCTTACGAATATTAAACGAAAATAATATTCATTACAAATATTAAACGAAAATAATACTCATTACGAATATTAAACAAATATAATATTTATTGCGAATATTGAACGAAATAAAATTTCTTATGAGTATTCAACAGAAATAATATTTATACGAATACGAAAAATAATATCTCTTTAGAATGTCAATAAAATAATACTCCTTACCTCAAAAGAAGACTGGATACTGGAATAGTGAAGTAGCAGACTTCGCTTCTTCTTTCTCTCTGTAGCTTCTCTCTCTATAATTGCTCTTGTGAGCCTCCCACCAAAAGTTGGCTTCCCCTTTCATCGTGTAAGTCGTAAAAGAAGTCTTTTGTGCCTCACTCACGTTTGTAATAACAAGCGCCTTCTCTATTTCCTTCACCCATGTTTGGGCCTCTATTGGGTCCGTGGTTCCTTTGAACTCAGGCAGACCTACACTCTTAAATTCTTTAAAGGTAGTCAGTCTGGCTACCCTAAGTACTACGGGAGCTCTACCCCCGGTTTGGTTAAATGCAGTCGTTAATAAAATAACGAACTCCTGCATAGGGTTGTTCTCACCCCCTTGGTTATCATTATGAGACTCAGCCTCCTGATTACGTTGTCTCCTTCTTGGCGGCATTTTCTGATTAAATAAATAAAGTTTCATTATTACTTATTTGCTTACTTAGGTATTATTCACCAAACCATAACTCATACACAACAAAGCACATTCAATAAAAACTTCATTATATTCATATGCTTCTTCATAGTTTAAAACTATTTACAATTTTCTTTCATAGCCAAAAGCTATTACATTTCTATCCCGCAATTGGACTTCACAAAAATTTGGATTTACAAAAAAACTACCCTTTAATTATATAAAAGAGGGTTTTACGTTACTACACAAAAGTATTTACCATTCTAAACTCCTAATACTGCATAACATCATTCTCATGTTTGTCATTCTCCAAAATTGACACAATATCACGACTTATAATATTTTGAGTTTGTCCCGACTCAATGGAATAACAAGCAATTTTTAGCTTGAAATCCTCATGAGCACTCTCGTGGATGTAAGACATCCGTGCTATTTTCTGGTCCCTTAATCCCAGTTCTCTACGAAGCTCTACGGTCTCCTTCTTATACTCCGTGGCCTTATCATTCATGAGCATCTTCTCATCATGCTCAATCTCGAAATCTGCTTCTGCAGACTCCTTAGCCTCGTGGAGATCACTAATCTCCTCCATCTAGTTCTTCACAATATTGTGTAGTTGCACATTACGGTCTAGCACCGATAGATACAATGCCCTCATTATATCCAAAGGTGTTGGCTCTAGTGCATGCATCACTGTATTAACCGATGTTACCTCCATATCATCCTCTACATTGATCATCATATCAAGGTATGATGCAAATCCCATCTTCCCCTCTAAATAGTCATCTTCTGATATATCCTCCTCAAGCTCGGACTCTTCTATGTTAATCACTGGTACTGCCGCTACTGGCACTGGTACTCGCCTTATTCTGTTCACTGACTCTTCGCTCACTACGTGTATATCCCTATACATGTAGCTATCGATGGACATTTACAATAACACATAACATGTTGATTAGTACATAATACATAATAATATAAGCACAAATCACATTTAATTTATTTAGGGTTACTTTCCATCTTTTAAATCTTTCTGTACTGAGTTTCCTCAATACTTAGTTAACTCGTTCGTCCAGAGTTCATTTGCTTCCACTTCTCATCTACTAACGAGGTTATTAGCCTAAGGTTCTTCCCCCCCCCCTTAAATTTTATAACATATTGCTTTGATACCAACCTGTGACTCCCCAAAATCTGGGTATCTTAAAACCCGACAGATGGTGCTACACGGTATTACTAATTATACATTCATTCCATTGAAACAACAGCACAATGAGTGTATTAACTACATTCTTATTACAATTATAATAAACCCATTCCTAGGTTCTGAAATTGAATACATTCTTTAGTGTTCATAAGTATAATACAAACAAACATACTAGTCTATTACAGGATAACTAATTATCCATCTTAGCCTTACCTTTATCTCTCTTAGAACTCTTAGTTCGTTCGGCCTTAGCTGCAATCATATAATTTAAGCAAGAAGTAAGCATAACTAGCTCAGCAAGTCTAGCAATGTATAATGTATATACCACGTCGAGAATTATATGATTATTCTTTAATAGCTGAACAAATAACTATGAAGTACTATGAAACATTGTATAGCACTTTTCTTTGTCATAAACAATTCTGAAGTACTTATAGGAACTTCAGAATTCTGAGTAGGTCAAAAGACCATGAACATTCTCTTTAATTTTCATTCATGAAAAACGACAACCCGACACTAAGACCGTAAGTCTGATATATCTTACGAGCACTTCTAGGTGATCAACCTATAGTACTCTATGTTGATCAACACTCATCCATTAAACGTATTTACATTTAAGTTTTGGCAACCTCGCGTGCCCATCGAATAATTGATGTAAAATACATTTGTTTATTCATACTCAGACCTACCTTTGAAATCGTACCAAACAATTAGCGTAGGTTAACGTTATCAATTCTACATTGAAAGATTTGTAAATAAATCAATCAACTCTTCAAGATTAGTCTAGTCGAGGTAAAATTGGTATCGACCCTTTTGTAAAACAATTCATGCATTTCATAACATGAATCACAGAGAACTTGACTAACACGAAGGTTAGACAAGCATTAAGAAAACTTGCCTTCAAGCGTCTTCAAATTAATATTCAGCAGTTCTCAGTCTTTATAGTATCTACATGATATATTTACATAGCACACTGTAATTAGCTACTAAACAATCTAATCACATTATTTCTACCAACTTCATTCTCTTCTAAAACTTGACCAAATTTATTTCATTATAAAATCGTTTCAAGTATTTATCCGCCCTTACAGCTTATTAACGTTCATCGTTTCATTACTAATAACTTACGTTCAATTCCTAAGGTCATCTGTGAAGCCCCCAAATTAGGTCCACACAACCCATTCTGAGTCCCAAGATATCACACTACAGAAATCAAATACAAACTTCATTTATACAATGGTTGAAATGTTGTGTAGAGTACGACAACACATATGCTGTGTATACCAACTGTAACTCTCATCCCTTTACTTGGATTGCATCTCATAGTGATACCTTACAAAGGTACCTTACATAAAGGTATAATCAATAACGCTTTTAGAAATTAAAATATTTGGAAAATGTTCAAGGAAACCTTCGTACATGGGAGGCCATGCATCTAAGTTGTGATAAATATTATATGTCCACAGAATTAACCTTGGTTGACCCAATAGTCCCCAAAGAAAAATGAGAAGATTGTTATCATGTTCTTTCCAATGGTGAGTCTTCTCTTGACATATAATTATCTCCATTGTCTCAAATGGAGAATTTTATTTCAACCAAACTCTAAGATTATATAGGTTGTGCTCATAGATATACTCAGCAAGTGAATATGCACAACCCTGTCTTATGATAACACGAAGTCGTCTGTCATTAGACATCTTATATGATAGTGGCAAAAACGCCCTTCCAAAGTTGGGTTCACCTCACCCTATTCGGTTCACCAAAATCAGCAGTTAAAATGACGTATAAAATACGACACACTTATCTATAATTCTCAGTGAAATTATTTCCATACTATTTTAGGGAAAACCTCAACAGCTATAGACAATCATTTTATTCCCCTGTTACCCTGCTCGACCCAACTACACTCTTATTACCTGAAAGAAATTGTGAAGCAAAAGGGTGAGCACAACTAGCCCAGTAAAGCATATCATGACTAAAGATAATTAAATTATCAATAGCCTTAGTCAGTAATAAATTAGAGATTTAGAACATATGGTAGATGATAAAACTTTTCAACCATAGTGGCAGCAGAACGAGCAATACATTAGAAGAGTCAAATAGACCATAAAGTCTATTATCTTCTCCATGATAAAAGTCCACCAACAATGTTTTATCCCTATAACATCAATCAACGGTTCCTGTCCACAATCATGTGAATAACTCATAATCATAATTGTGATTCTAAATTTCTCTTCGCACCTAGGATGAAGATAATTTTCATCACCTGTCTTTACCTGAAACATCAAAGATCATGGTTATACCAAATCACAGTTCCTGTTCATAATCATACTAATAAATTCATCTTTGTACTACGAGCAAAAGGTATTCATTAACAATTCATCTTTGCACTACAGGCCAAGACATGTAACTGTATTTTAGAAGAGTCAAGTAGAGAATGATATCTACTATCTTCTACGAATTAAAAGTTTATTATCAATATTTTATCGCTGAGACTCAGCTCAATAAATAATCCACATCACCGAATTATCCATGCACTATGGCCAAGGATATTCGTTAGTATCACATCCATGAATTAGCCATGCACTACGGGCCAAGGATATTCATTATTATCACATCCATGAATTAATATTTCATTGCTGAGACTCAGCTCAATAATTAATCCACATCATTGAATTATCCATGCACTACGGCTAAGGATATTCATTAGTATCACGACCACGAATTACCAATGCACTACGGGCCAAGGATATTCGTGTTTTCATGAATGGTCATAATTACGTCATAAAATAATTCATCTTTGCACCTTTGGCCGAAGAGAACCCATGGTCATGATCATACCAAAAATTGTCCATCAATGCACTACGGACCAATGAAGACTTTTATCACATCATTTGTAACATACGGTCATGATTATACCGAATAATCTATTGTCATAATCATACCAAGTCCATCTATACACTACGGCCACATATGACTTTCATCATAATATAAACATGAGGATGATGACAATGATATAATAATTCAATCAAACGACATCAAGGATTAATTTTAAAGATTTTATAATTTAATTTATCCAGAATTCAATAATGTCTAACTTGTCAACATGATACCGCTTTGTGGAGTAAAATTCAAGAATAATATTCATGTATCAAAAATAATTTGGACAGAAAAGAAATATATTTTTCAAGCAAATAGTATCCCGTAAATAGTACCCTATGAATAGTACTTAGAGAATAGTACCTCGTGAATAGTATCCCAGCATGAAAAGTGTCCCAAATACCCAAATAAATAATATTCAAGTGAATAGTAATCGGGTGAATAGTAACATATTAATTGTAATTCGTGAATAGTACACCGGCACGAAAAGTGTCCCGAATATCCGAGTGAATATTATTTGAGTGAATAATAACTAGGTGAATAGTAACTCATTAAAAGTAACTCGTGAATAGTATTCTAGCATTAAAAGATCAATAATTATCAAGAATGCTCATAATAATATTTCCATGAAAATATAATGGATGAAGCGCAAATATCAAGGATATTCTACTAATTTGATGGAGTACAGAAGTAATACTTTAATAAACTGAGTGTAGAAGTAGGAATACGAAACAAAATAATATTACTTACATACTACATAGTATGGAAGAAAATATTATTTCATATGAATATTGAACGAAGATAATATCCATACGAATACAAAAAATAATATATCTCCTGAATATGAAATAAATAATACCCCTTACCTCAAAAGAAGACTGGATACTTGAATAGTGAGGTAGCAGACTCCTCTTCTTCTTTCTCTCTATAGCTTCTCTCTCTATAGTTTCTCTCTCTATAAGTGCTCTTGCGAGCCTTAGTGAATTGGTGAGAATGAAAGAAGAATGAACTTTTATTTATAGGAAAATATAGTTTCGATAATTGTACGTTTTGGGGCTCAAAATATTACAGTATAATACTTTCATCTTTTCTATCATTTTTAATTTAGTCCTGTAAGTATTATCAAACTTGCACCACCTCTCCTAAAAGTATATCATGTGAATCAATAGTACAATCATGTGACTCAATAGTTCTATACATTTGAAAAAAATAATTACAGCATAGTACCTTCATCTATACCTTCATTTTTAATTTAGTCATGCAAGTATTATCAATCTTGCACCACCTCCCCTAATAGTACATACATGTGAATCAATAGTACACACATGTGAACACATAGTTATAAGCATATGAATTAATAACAATTAATTGCTCATTTATCCGATTAATTACCTGATTGGTCAATATGACTTCCAGACATCAATTATCATTGAAATAAATTTTGATTTCCACTAACACTAATAATCTCAACACAATGGAAATATTAATTTCATCTTTAATCAACTCGAACTTATTCATCATTAATATTATAACTCACAATATTTAACAACCAGATTATTCCTAGGAAAGAGGGGGCTTTTCGATAAGAATTTCTCCTTATTGGCGCTCAAATAGGTGACCAAATCTCTCCTCGATAGAAATTTCTAGACATCGTCAATATTGTAAATAATAATGTGAATAACTTTTGTCGTCTCAATTATTGATTTACTAATAATAAATATTATGCAAATGATAATGTGACAATAATTGAATCAATAATATGAGAGATATTATGTAGCAACTACTGTAGCAATAATTGAATAAACTGAGTGGCTTCTTACGTAAGCATTAATAACCAATATCGTGTGCTACTATGCAACCACGCGTATTACTATTCTTTTACTACCGGGTAGTTCAACAGTTTAAAAATATTTCAGTCATTTTTTAACTACGACAGTACCTCTGTTGTGGGGTCCACCAATGATTAGTCATTTTTTAACTAACGAATATTCTCCGATACAAAGAATATTTTATATCAACTTGCTTACTTTGCAAAATTTTAAAATGTCACTCTTAACTTTAACCCTTTATCAATTTAACCAATTACTAAATAGAATAACAATTATCATAAAATTGAATACTATCATTTCGTAAAATTTGGGGTCTTGCAATCTCCCTTCCTTATGAAATTTTGCCCTCAAAATTTACGTACCTGGTAGTTCGAATAGATGAGAATACCTTGCTTTCTTTTCGGATTGTACCTTCCCGATTATTTCCTCAGTATCATGATTTTTTCATTGCTCATCTCATGTATCTCATATATCATTCTAGAATATATCTTCAAAACAAAGGTTAGAATATATCTTCAAAACAAAGGTTAATTGACATATCACAATTTGCCAACTTGTCAAGTAAAAATTTTACCTTAGGTAAGTCACATACTAGCGAAGTATATTACTCGTCTTTCCCCTCTTAGTTTTAGACTTATATCTCCGCCAGTGACCATATCCCTAAGCTCTGATACCATTTGTGACGCCCCCAAATTAGGTCCACACGACCCATTCTGAGTCGCTAAATATCACACTACATAAATCAAATACAAACTCCATTTATACAACTGTTGAACTGTCGTGCAGAGTACGACAACACATATGTTGTGTATACCAACTGTAAATCTCATCCCTTTACTTGGATAGCATCTCACAGTGATACCTTACATAAAGGTACAATCAATAACTGTTTTAGAAATTAAAATCTTTAAAAAATGCTCAAGGAAACCTTCGTACATGGGAGGCCATACATCCAAGTTGTGATAGATATTGTATGTCCACAGAATTATCCTTGGTTGACCCAATAGTCCCCAAAAAAAACGAGAAGATTGATATCATGTTCTTTCCAATGGTGAGTATTCTCTTAATATATAATTATCTCCATTATCTCCAATGGAGAATTATATTTTAACCAAACTCTAAGATTATATAGGTAGTGCTCGTAGATATACTCAGCAAGTGGATGTGCACAATCATGTCTTATGATAACACGAAGTCGTCTGTCATTAGGCATCTTATATGATAGTGGCAAAAATGACCTTCCAAAGTTGGGTTCACCTCACCCTATTCGGTTCACCAAAATCAACAGTTAAAATGACGTATAAAATATGACACACTTATCTATAATTCTCAATAAAATTATTTTCATACTGCTTTAGGGGAAACCTCAACAGCTATAGACCATCGTTCTATTCCCTTGTTACCCCCGCTCGAGCACGCTACACCCTTATTACCTAAAAGGAATTATGAAGCAAAATAGTGAGCACAACTAGCCCAGTAAAGCATATCATGACTAAAGATAATTAAATTATCAATAGCCTTCGTCAATAATAAATCAGAGATTTAGAACATATGGTAGATGATAAAACTTTTCAACCATAGTGGCAGCGGAACGAGCAATACATTAGAAGAGTCAAATAGACCATAAAGTCTATTATCTTCTCCATGATAAAAGTCCACCAACAATGTTTTATCCCTATAACATCAATCAACGGTTCCTGTCCACAATCATGTGAATAACTCATAATCATAATTGTGATTCTAAATTTCTCTTCGCACCCAGGACGAAGATAATTTTTTATCACCTGTCTTTACCTGAAACATCAAAGATCATGGTTATACCAAATCACAGTTCCTGTTCATAATCATACTAATAAATTCATCTTTGCACTACGAGCCAAAGATATTCATTAACAGTTCATCTTTGCAGTACAGGCCAAGACATGCAACTGTATTTTAGAAGAGTCAAGTAGAGCATGATATCTACTATCTTTTACGAATTAAAAGTTTATTATCAAAATTTTATTGTTGAGACTCAGCTCAATAAATAATCCACGTCACCGAATTATCCATACACTACGGCCAAGAATATTCGTTAGTGTCACATCCATGAATTAGCCATGCACTACGGGCCAATGATATTTATTATTATCACATTCATGAATTAATATTTCATCGTTGAGACTCAGCTCAATAATTAATCCACATCACTGAATTATCCATGCACTACGGTTAAGAATATTCATTAGTATCATGACCACGAATTATCCATGCACTACGGGCCAAGGATATTCGTATTTTCATGAACAGTCATGATCACGCCATAAAATAATTCATCTTTGCACCCTTGGCCGAATAGAACCCATCATCATGATCATACCAAAAATTGTTCATCAATGCACTACGGGCCAATAAAGACTTTTACCACATCATTTGTAACATTATGGTCATGATTATACCGAATAATCCCTGGTCATAATCATACCAAGTCCATATATACACTACGGCCACAGATGACTTTCAATGTAATATAAGCATGAGGATAATGACAATGATATAATAATTAAATCAAACGAGATCAAGGATAAATTTTAAAGATTTTATAATTTAATTTATCCCGAATTCAATAATGTCTAACTTGTCAACATGATACTGCTTTGTGGAGTAAAATTCAAGAATTATACTCATGTATCAAAAATAATTTGGACAGAAAAGAAATATATTTTTCGGGTGAATAGTACCCCGTGAATAGTACCTGTGAATAGTACTTCAGGAATAGTACCTCGTGAATAATACCCCAGCATGAAAAGTATCCCAAATACCCAAATGAATAATATTCAAGTGAATAATAACTGGGTAATTAGTAATTTGTGAATAGTAACTCGTGAATAGTACTCCGACACGAAAAGTACCCAGAATACCCGAGTGAATATTATTTGAGTGAATAGTAATAGGGTGAATAGTAACTCATGAATAGTAAATCGTGAATAGTATTTCGACATGAAAAGATCTATAATTATCAAGAATGCTCCGAATAATATTTTCATGAAAAGATACTAGATGAAGCGCAAATATCAAGGATATTCTACTACTTTCATGGAGTATAGAAGCAATACTTCAAAAAACTAAGTGTAGAAGTAGGAATACGAAACGAAATAATATTACTCACATACTACAGAGTATGGAAGAAAATATTATTTCATACGAATATTGAACGAAGATAATATCCATACGAATACGAAAAATAATATCTCTTCTGAATATGAAATAAATAATACCCCTTACCTTAGAAAAAGACTAGATACTTGAATAGTGAGGTAGCAGACTCCTCTTCTTCTTTCTCTCTATAGCTTCTCTCTCTATAATTGCTCTTGTGAGTCTTAGTGAATTGGTGAGAATGAAAGAAGAATGAGCTTCTATTTATAGGAAAATATAATTTCAATAATTGCACGTTTTGGGGCTCGAAATATTACAGTATAATACCTTCATCTTTTCTTTCATTTTTAATTTAGTCCTACAAGTATTATCAAACTTGCACCACCTCCCCTAATAGTGTATCATGTGAATCAATAGTACAATCATGTGCACACACAAGGGCTGTACTTTTCTCTTCACTTATATGAAAATGATGGGTCTGACTTAACTTAAATCATTTTAGTTCGGATGTGCACACACTTGACCATTATGATTTAAGAGGCAAAATACAAGGAGTTGCATAGTTGATGTAATTGACAAGAGTTGTCTACCTATTTATTTATATATAGTTTGTTGTATCACCACAAGGCTATATACATTTGAAACGGGATCCTTATTCTCACTAGCAAATCTTTAATTAGATTTTACTGAACTATATAAGTAAGGGTAATATAGTTTGATGAAAATAGTGGAAGATACCATTTTTAAAATAAGACCTAAATTATTTTGGTAATTAATAAAATAATGTATGATATAATGTTGTTAAATTACAAATTCATTTATAGAATTTTACAATATCTAAAATTACTATCACTGCGTAGCATATTAGATGCTAAATTAACCGGACCGAATTAAACGGATTGGTAAAGGACTTTGAGAATAGTTCTCATGGCTGAAAAGCTATCTTATGTCCTTAATACGCTTATCCTTGCAATGGTTACAGATAATGCCTATGAGGAAGAGATTGTTACTTTTAGAAAGTGAAAAGATGATGCATAGTTGGCTCAATGCATCATGGTCGCATCCATGAGTAACGAGCTTCAGCGTCAACATGAAACTATGGATGCTCCTACTATACTCCTGCACTTCAAGTAGTTGATGGTGAGGAAAGTAGGACTAATAGATATCAGATATCTAAGGAGCTCTTCCGATCTAGAATGACTAACGACACTACAGTACAGACACATGTCCTAAACATGATCAATTTGATTGAACAATTATGACAAAAGGGTTTGTCATGGATGGAGAGTTGAGCCAAGACTTGATCTTGTAGTTACTCCCAGACTCCTTCTCACAATTGTTGTGAATTTTTCATATGAACAAGCTAGATATCAGCGTCGCTGATTTGCTTAACATGTTAAAAAATGTTGAGAGTCACTTTCTAACCAAGAAATACCATGTCTTACTGGTAGGGGCCAAAGGATCTTCTGAAAAGAAGAATGATTCAAAGAAGGTAAATAGAAAGGTAAAAAAAAGGATAATAAGAACAAAACTGACACGGATAGCAAAGGAGTTTGCTTCCACTGTAATAAGCCTGAACACTGTAAAAGAAACTGGGAAAAGTATCTTATAGAGGGTAACCAGAAGAAGCTTAGTGAAGCTTCGGTTATAAATATAGTTTTTTGTTCATGATTGAAATAAATTTTTATTTAAGTCAAGGTTCTACTTAGGTATTAGATACCAGCTTTGGTTATCATAAATATAGATTTATGAAGGGACCAAGCAGAAGTAGAAAGCTAAACAAAGATAAGTAATCCTATGTATGGGAAATGAAGCAAAGGTTGCTACATTAGCCATAGAAACTTATAGTTTAGCAATGCTTACGGGAAAATCTATTAAGTCAATAAGTTGTTATTGTATTTCAGTTCTTATTAGAAACATTATTTCTATTTTGTTGCTGGATAATGAAATCTTTGGTATTTAATTTAAGAACAATTGTTGTTCTATTTATAATAATAATGTTTTGTATAGAACTGAAATATTACTTAATTATTTTTGTGTACTTAACTTACATGAAAAATTATTTTGCAAATTGAACAAACTAGCATAAGAAAAAGAGATGATCATTCAAAAGGTTGAACGTGTGTATTTGTTGAAATACAAGTGTGAATTATTTGAAAGGTTCAAAGAATTCAGAAGTGAAACTAATTGGCAAAGTATTAAGATTTTTTGATTAGATCAAGGAATAAATACTTGTGCAATAAGTTTTTAGACCATCTCAAATGATTTTCTCATAATGAACGCCTCTTGATACGCAATAATTGATTGATGTATCTAAAAAGAAAAATCTTACCTTGTTGGATATTGTTCAGTCTATAATAATTTTATCGACATTCTAGTATCCTTCTAGGTAATACTCCAGAAATGGTTATATATCTACAAAAGGTAACCTCAAAATTTGACCCCAAGACTCTATAAGAGTTATGGACAGGGAGGATTCCTAATCTTAAGTATGTTAAGATAAGGGGTTGTCTGGCTTATGTGAAAAATGATTCAAAGGATAAGTTTGGGACAAGATTTTACAAGTATAGATTTGTGAGACATCCTAAAGTAAGTTTAGGGTATATGTTCTATAATCCTACTTAGCAAAAGGTGTTTGTTGCAAAACACGCTACCTTCTAAGATAAATGTGTTTATCATTATAGTGGCTAGTGGGAGGATAATAGATCTTGAAGAGTTCAAGAACCATAAGATACTATAAGTTAAATTAGAGGAACCTGTAGATAGAACGATTGTACCACAATAGAATCGTAAGTTTGAAATAGTACTGAAGATACTTGGGAGGTATGGATTCATTATGGATGATGATGATGAGGTACATATCATAGAAGATGATGATCTAGTTACATATGATGAGGTAAGAGTTGTAGACACTCGAAGAAATGGATTGAAGCAAGCTTCTCAAAAATGGAACATTTGTTTTAATGTAACAATCAAAGGATTTTGATTTTATTAAAAACAAGAATGAACCTAGTGTGTACAAAAGGGTCAGAGGAAGTGTCGTGACATTCCTAGTATTATATATTGATATACTACGGATAAGGAATGACATGCCAATGTTAGAATCAATAAAGATAAAGTTGTTAAAATATTCCTCCATGAATGTTTTGGGAAGAGTATCGTAATTGGGGATACAAATCTATATAGATAGATTTAAAAGGATGCTCTTCTTAACCCAAGGAACGTATATTTATTTGATGTTAAAGTTATTTAGTATGACAAACTCCAAGAGTTGTCTCATATTGATGAACCATGGAGTGTATCTCTCTTAATAGTCCCCATAGACTCCTGAAAAGAGATATCGCATGAGTGACAATCATGTATACAATGAAATATATAAGACCTGATGTTGATTACTCATATTCTGGAGAAGATCATTGTAAGACAGTGAAAAATATCTTAAAGTCCTTAACCAACACTAAGGATGTGATCATATTTATGGTGGGTCTGAATTAGAAGTAGAGAGCTTAACAGACTCAAGTTTTTTCAGACAGACTAAGACGAAAAAAAATCCACTTTAAGGAAAAAGGGTTACCTTGAACAATGGTGTAGTGAATTGGAAAGGTTTCAAACAGCAAAGAGTTGCTGGATTAGTAATAAAGACAAAGTATATAGTTATAAATGAAGCTACAAGTTGATTATTTGGATGAAAAGTTTATTACAGAACTATGAATAGTTCTTAAGTCTCATCTTGGATCTAAACATGTGTTGTGGCATTTTCATTTGATTATAAAAATCATTAAAAGATGGAAAGTCACAGTAGAGATAATGGATTCTAAAGAACAACATTACATATCCATTAACTAAAGCTTATCCAACAGCAGGATAATCGTTACTTAGAGAAGAAGGGTGTGAGATACCGTGACGATTGGCTTTAGTGCAAGTGGGAGATTGAAAGTAGTATGCACAGAAGTCAATCATGTTTGATGATAAAGCATATACTTTATAACAATCTTATTTATTTATTAATAAAAAGTATTAATTTATTAGAGGCTTTTAATTATCTACATGATGCTGCTTTATAGTATGTGATAAACCCATAATTTTAAGGAATTCTTTTAGAATAATAATGATGATCATTCTAATGAGATCTAACTTCCTAGAAAGCTTAAAACTAAAATAGTTCCCAATCGTTGGATCACTAAATTAGGGATTAGTGAATCCGGATAGATTGGTACATACTTTGCTTGCTCATTAGATGAGGATGATTGATCTCATAATCATTTGTGTGGAGAAACTAAAGTAAGTATGTAGGTGCTTATTAGAGAATAAGTTTACTAAACATCACTCAATAAAGAATACCTAATAGAGTTTCATTTGTCTGTCAATAGGAATTCCTGTAGTGATAGTAGTACAAGTGATCCTTGAAATTGAGATCATCATAGTATCTTGTGTATGAAGAATTATACTTTGACTTATTCCTTAAGACCCTTAGGGTATATCAAAGGGTATGCTTGAGTATAATAAGTCGTACATGGAGATAATGTATAATCAATAAAGAATCTACTGCTTCTAGTAAAAGCAAAGAAATATCCTATGTGATTCGATAAATGACAACCCAGTAGTCCTTGGCCGAGACAGAATGAAATTAGAAAGGAGTTTCTAATTTGTATTATTTGGAGTTGTGTATTTAAGAGTTAAAATACATATAATTAAATAAAATAAGACTTGACAGTAATTTCATGTCTTATATTTAATTGGGATATTGTATGGTGAAAGAATTAAATTGTACGGTAACTATTTACTCAAAGGTTCTTTTATGATTAATGTTAAAATTTATATTATCTAGAAAATCGTTAATCGCTACGGAGGCTTATCCATATTGTAGAATAAATATTATTTATTTAAATAAATTAATAGTTTAATTTATTTTTTTTAAATAAGTTTAGAATTGTTCTAATTGATTTATTCACAACTAGTTTAATATGGAGAACCTAAAGGGTCACACCATAAAAGGAAAAATAATTATTTAAGAAGTTAATGGCATGATCTTAATAATAAGTTAAGTATATTTAATTTAATCTATGATGATAAAATAAATTAAATAGCTTAATATTTATTATTTAATATTTTGGAAATATTAAATATAAATGAATAATTCACTATAGAACTATTACTATGTTTGGGTACCCTCACTTGGATGTATAGACTGTATCTACGAATACTGTCTACCTATCTGAACTCAAGAGTATTAGTTATGATATGAACAGTCCATATTACCAATACCCTAACTCAGATATATAGTCTATATCTAGCGGATTACTCTATCGTATCGATAGTACATATCTATCTGAAGTCCAAAGTATTGGCAATAACATGAATAGTCTATATTGCCAATACCCTCATTCAGATGTATAGTTCCCGAAGATCTCAAAATAAATCAAAAGTTCTAATTACATCTAATGTAAAGGAAACACGGTTGCGAAAATAAAGGATGATATTATATCATATATATATATATATATATATATATATATATATATATATAAAGGCTTGAGTACATGGTACTTCATAAAGAATTCCTTATTACAAAAGTCTTACATTTAACTAGACAGTAATTTAAACTAATCTAAGCATGGTCTCTTCCCATTGTTTATTCCAGATGTGCCAGGATTACCATTTAATACTGCAAAGGAAATAATTGCAAGAATGAGCTATGACATGCTCAGTAGGTTTATATACAAAATGTAGGATTTGATGAAATATAACAGTTCAATAACTTTTCTCAATTGAGTGTTGGTTACCATTTATGGAATTCTTATTTATTTCTGGCAGTCACACAAACTTAGAAATCTTGTTCGGATATAAGACAGGGGATCAACCTATTCAACATCCTAGGAGTATGCATCTCATCCTAATCGTGCCCATTTTGCACTAAGTGTCAGTTTACTGGCACACAAATTTTTCCCTCCCAAGGATATACAACTCAGTATAGGATGTCTTACCAGAGTAATTTGGTTTGACACAACAGTTTATGCTTGATAAACAATAATTCAATAACATATGAATACGTATTTTAATTCTTAGTTATGCTAAAGCTGTAGCAATAACTTCATAATAATTGGTAACAAATTTGGTTCAGTATTTCATATCGAAAAGCAATCAAGATTTGAATCTTGTTCAAGAAACGTAGGTTTCAATAACTTGCGTAAAGTAAAAGATTTAGAAAACTTGCTTGAGTGAAGATCGATTAAACAACGTTACTCGATTCGTTTATAAACACCTAAGATGTTTAAGCATATATGTCTAACACATTAATATTGATAACAATACTCAAATATATAAACTATTCACGTTCGGTCTAAGTTTGATATGATTTCGAGGTTCTAAAACTTTACCGGATATTTAATAAGTTAATATCACGGTTAAACTTTAATTATAAGCTTTATTATAATTTTAGATAATTTATATATCATTTATAATAATTTTCATAAGCTTATAATAATTTTTAGATATTTATTTATCCATTAAATGACTTTTAAATCATTTCATACTATTTTTACATAATTAATATTTACTTAGAATATTATTAAAAACATTGTTATTATTTTTGAATGATTTATAACGACTTAATATGATTTTTAAACCATTAATATAATTTTTAAATAATTATTTATTATTTATAAATGATTTATCTAATTATTTATTAATAACTTAATTATTAATAATATTTTAAATAAATAAAATATTTATTGAATTTATGTAAAAATATTAAAAGTTAATTAGTATAACTTAAAATAATTTTTAAAAATATTTTTTTATAATTATTTATTATTTATTGATTTATTTTTATTTACTATCTGTCGCTAAATGCCTATAGTGATAGAAAGTGTGGCTATAGGTGTTCTTCATTTATGGGGAAGTGTTTGGTTAAGGCTTAGATGTCAGTTTGACCTTAATCTAGTTCTCTACTGTGAATGATTATAGGTTTGCAATTGTATAGGTTTTGTAGTACTCATGTAGTAGTACAACAACATACCAAGTTCAGGTTTTAAACTTCATATAACAAGAAATTATAGAGGCTTAAAGTCACTGTCAGAGTTGTTCTTGGGTTTCTGGGTAACCCAGAACAGTGGTCATGGTTGGTCAACGCTTTTGTGGCTCTTATATCTTTTAATCCATGTGATAGATGTGTGTTTTGATTGTTGTAATTTGTAGTCTATATACCAAGGTACATATATGATACACTAGTTTAAACTTAGTAAGACCCTAAGGTACATATTTAGTTTGGTCAAAGTATAGCCATATGCTATTCTTGGTGTTCATCAGTTTTCTAGGTTTTCCAGCAAAAACGCAGTCATGCTCAGTCAACGATATTTGATCATTAATTATAGTAATCAAATGAATTAATTAAGAGTTTGAGTGTCATAGATATGTAGTATGTATGTAAGGGTGTCTTTACATAACACTTAGACATCCTAACAACAAACAGAAAGCAATTTAAAGGTCAGCCAAAGTAACCGACTCATACTGTTCTTGAGATTTATGGGTAACCCATAAATCAGAACTTCGTTGTCGGTCAACGACTTTTAACCACTTATATCTTGCAATATATGAATCCAATAGACCTGATTCCTCTTTTAGATTACTAACCTCATGCAATACTACAACTAGCATACAATTAACAGACCTGGATATTAATAATCAAGGATCTATAGGCTCTAACATTCGACTGTCAGACCTATTTTTCTATAATTTTCAGATTGCTTAAAACATCATTTTGATGCATCTATATGTTATGAAAACATGTTCTACCAACTTCGAATACTTACTAACATGTTATTACACATATTTAAACAACTAGACTACAGTTTTATCATAACATTAAATATCTAGGTTAAAATTAGGGGTTGCACCTTTTCTTGAGTAATTTTGATTTCTGGCTTCTGATTTTGATCTTGCTATCACTAGTGCTTGTCTAGGTATGATATATGAGTGTATAGGCTTTATAATTTCGTGGGTTTGGCTTGAGTTAGGGTTGCTATTTATAGAATTGGACAATTAGGGTTTTTTTTGTCATTTTTCCACCTTCTTGCCTCCCTTAATATCTGATCATGTTAACATGTGTTGCTTAGGAGTTGATACCTGGTCATGTGCTTCCTTGGAAATTGGTATGGTGACTTGCAACCTACTTGTGCTAGTTTACCAACTTTAGTAGCTTAATTATGCCCTAATCCTCCATAATAGATTAGGGTTTTGGTTTTATGATTAGGGTTACTTAATGATGTTATTAACACCTAATTAAAGTTTAATATCCATGTTTAGGGTTTAAGATAACCTAACTAGGGTTAGTTCTAACTAATTAGGGTTAGGTTTACAATTTTAGGGTTAAGATTTATAAATCTACGGATAGGGTTTCCTGATTTAGATATTAGGGTTCCTAACTTTGGTTTTTATACAAATCTTACTAAGCACGACAAAGCATTTTATTAGTGTCAGCACAACAAAATAGCTTGCCAAAATACATATATCGAAAAGTTTGTTTTGAAAGTAGTATGCACACAAGCTAATTGTGTTTGATGATAAAGCATATACTTTATAATAATCTTATTCAATTATTAATAAAAAGTATTAATTTATTAAAGGCTTTTAATTATCAACATGATGTTGCTTTATAATATGTGATAAACCCATAGTTTTAAGCAATACTTTTAGAATAATGATGATGATCATTTTAATGAGATCTAAATTCTTAGAAAACTTAAAAGTAAAATAGTTCCTAATCGTTTGATTACTAAATTGGGGATTAGTGAATCCGGATAGATTGGTACATACGTTGCTTGCTCATTGGATGAGGATGATTGATCTCATAATCATTTGTGTGTGAGACACTAAAGCAAGTATTAGGTGTTTATTAGAGAATAAGTACACTGAACATGACTCGCTATGGAATACCTAATGGAGTTTTACTTGTCTGTCAATAGGAATTCCTGTAGTGATAGTTGTACAAGTGATCCTTAGACTTGAGATCATCATAGTATCTTGTGTATGATGAATTATAATTTGACTTATTCTTTAAGACCCTTAGAGTATATCAAAGGATATGCTTAGGTATAATAAGTCGTACATGGAGATAATGTATGATCAATAAAGTATCTACCGCTTCTAGTAAAAGAAGAGAAATGTCCTATGTGATTCGTTAAATGACAACCCAGTAGTCCTTGGCCAAGACAAAATGAAATTAGAAACGAGTTTCTAATTTGCATTATTTCGAGTTGTGCATTTAAGAGTCAAAATACATATAATTAAATAAAATAAGAATTGACAGTAAATCTATGTCTTATATTTAATTGGGACATTGTATGGTGGAAGGATTGAATTGTACGGTAACTATTTACTCAAATGTTCTTTTATGATTAATGTTAAAATCTATATTATTTGAAAAGTCGTTAATCGCTAGGGAGGCTTATCCCTATTGTAGAATACATATTATTTATTTAAATAAATTTATAGTTTAATTTATTTATTTAAACAAGATTATAATTGTTCTAATTGATTTATTCACAACTTGTTTAATATGGAGAACCTAAATGGTCACACCATAAAAGAAAAAATAATTATTTAAGAAGTTAATGGCATAATCGTAATAATAAGTTAAGTATATTTAATTTAATCTATGGTGATAGAATAAATTAAATAGCTTAATATTTATTATTTAATTTTTTGAAAATATTAAATATAAATTAATAAGAGGAGTCTTATTATTATTATTTAATTCCAAAAGGAGTTTGAGAATTAATTAGTAAAAGTACTCTCATATATCCTAATAAGATTAGGAGACTGATTAATTAATTATTCCTAATAAGATTATGAGCCTAATTAATTAAAGGAGTTTAATTAATTAAAATAAAAATCGAATTTCTTAATTGTTAAGAAGGGTTGCCTATATCTATAAATAATCGGAATCTTATTATGGGTGGGGTTGGTTGACACTTTCACGAAACATGTGAATACGTAATTCCAATAGTTGTGAGAGTAAACCATTTTCTATAAGAGATTGAAAAACTATAGTTTTGCTAAATACTCATCTTCTTAAATCTTTCTTCTTCCTTGGTAGATCACCACTAGAGGCCAAACACTTGGGTGGCTAACATTGATCAAAGGAAGGAACCAAACTCGGTTTATTCAAGTTGAACACGAAAGGATTTGGAAGTGAACTTGTACTTGAGGAAGCTCGAATCTTCAAGGGTATAATTCTTGTTCTTTATCTCTTCGTTTAATTAATAATTGTCTATAAAGGATGATTCGGTAATATGGTTTGTAAAATTTTAAAACTAATTTTTCACGTTTTCGCTTATTTTGTGCAATTTGATTGCGTTCATGATTATTACAAACCTAACAGTGGTATCAGAGCCAAACTTTTATGCGAATTATTAATTTTTTAATTTGATATGTATATTGATATGTGTTTAGAATAATTTAATTGGGCATAATTTATTGTATAAAAAAATAAAATATTTTTTTCGCGAAATCACTATACTGTTCTTTAAAAAATCAAGGGGATTCGCGAATCATGGATTTTTCATAAATAGGTGATCCTGATTCCTATACATGTAGATATAATATAGTTATATTAGTTATATTATATATTATATCTATATATAGTTACATTATATGCAATAGTATGATTTCTTTATCCTTGATTCGCGATATAGCGATATGGTGATATATATATATATATATATATATATATATATTATTCTTAATAATTTTATAATTAAAATAAAATATTTATTTTAATTTTAAAATTAGATTTCATACTAACTAATTAGAGTTAGAATTAGATTCTATAATAACTAATTGAATTTGAAATTGGATTCCATGTTTTCTTAAATAAAAGAGTTGATTTAGATATCGAATATGATTTCATATTATTCAAAATAAATGAGTTTATTTGTGAATAGGAAAAATAATTCGTGTTTCCTTAAATAAAGTAGTTTATTTAGATATGGAATAAGATGTCAAATTATTCAAATTAAAGGAGTTTATTTATGAATAGGGAAGAAAATCCGTGTTTCCTTAAATAAATGAGTTTATTTAGATATGGAATAAGATTTCATATTATTCAAAACAAAAAAATTTATTTGTGAATAGAAAAGAAATTTTCGTGTTTACATAAATAAAAGAGTTTATTTAGATATGTAATAAAATTGCATATTATCCAAAATAAAAGAGTTTATTTTGACTTGGAATTGGATTCCATAATTAATTAAAATAAATGAGTTTATTTTGATTAAAGATTTTGATTAAAATAAATAGTTTATTTTGTTCAAAATTTGATAAATTAAAATAAAAGATGTTTATTTTGATTTAAATTTGGATTAAAATAAAATAGTTTATTTTGATTCAAAATTAGATTATATGCTAATTAATTTTGTCCATTAAATGATATGAATATATATTGAATGATTATTATTCATGAGATGAATGTTATTTATTGATGCATGTAGTGACGTGTATGATAATAAATAAGATTGATTATGGACTATTGGCCAATGTGATAGGATTTTATTTTAGTTGGATGCATGAATGTATGTGTTTTATTAAATGAGGTCTGCGTACCTCGTCTTCTCTAATTTTTTTCTTAATGTAAATTCTAACTCCCTCTTATGTACTTCTCCTTGACTGCTGATCAAGGTTTCTATTTATTTTAAATAGTTTTGTAATAGGAATAGTTAAAATTAATTTTGAAGAATTGGAGATCAAGGAACAAGGAGCGCTTGAAGACCCGTTTGTAATGGAACCTGAGTTTAAATGTAATAGTTATATTTAAATATTAATTCTTATACCCTTAGGGTTTGATCTTTTGGTTCACTTGGTGGCTCTAGTGAACCAAACTAGAATAAAAGTCCATAATCAATCCAGATAGAATATAATATTTTATATGTGCATGCTTATAATATATATATATATATATATATATATATATATATATATATATATATATATATGCATGCGCGCTAAACAAGATGAGACAAATTAATAACAAACCCCTCAAATATTTTATATTAAGTTGTAATGTTCAAAGATATTTGGAATATCGAACGTCACCTTCTAACATGAAAGAAACAATAGAGTATTGAATATTTAATTTGATTTTGTTATGCACACACAAGGCAAGTATTAAATATTTAAGATGTAGTTTTTATTACATATGATGTTTATAAGGAATTGAACATTACTGTTTTGTTGTGCACACACAAGGGCTGTAGTTTTCTGTTCACTTATATAAAAATATTAGGTTTGACTTAACTTAAATTATTTCAGTTCAGATCTGCATACACTTGACCATTATGATTTAAGAGGCAAAATACAAGGAGTTGCATAGTTGATGTAATTGACAAGAGTTGTCTACCTATTTATTTATATATAGTTTGTTGTGCACACACAAGACAATATACATTTAAAATGGGATCCTTATTCTCACTAGCATATCTTTAATTAAATATTGCCGAACTATATATATTGAGAGTAATATAGTTTGATAAAAATAGTGGGAGATACCAATTTAAAACAAGACCTAAATTATTTTGGTAATTAATAAAAGAATGTATGCTAAAATGCTGTTAAGAACAAATTCATTTACAGAATTTTTCGATGTCTAAATTAATATCACTGCGTAGCATATTAGATGCTAAATTAACCGGACCGAATTAATCGGATTGGTTAAGGAAATTGAGAATAGTTTTTACGGCTGAAAAGTTATCTTACGTCCTTAATACGCCTATCCCTACAATGGTTGAAGACAATGCCTCTGACGAAGATATTGCTACTTTTAGAAAGTGGAAAGATGATGCACAGTTGGCTCAATGCATCATGCTTGCATCCATTAGTAACAAGCTTCAGCGTCAGCATGAAACTATGGATGCTCTTACTATATTCCTGCACATCAAGTGGTTGATGGTGAGGAAAGTAGGATTAATAGATAACAGATATCTAAGGAGCTCTTCCGAATTAGAATGACCAACGACACTACAGTACAGACACATGTCCTAAACATGATCAATTTGATTGAACAATTAGGACAACATGTTTTGTCATGGATGGAGAGTTGAGCCAAGATTTGATCGTGTACTCACTCCCGGACTCCTTTCATAATTGTTATGAAATTTTTATATGAACAAGCTAGATATCAGATTCGCTGATTTGCTTAACATGTTGGAAAATGTTGAGGGTCATTTTTTAACCAAGAAAGACCAAGTCTTACTGGTAGAGGCCAAAGGATCTTTTAAAAAGAAGAACAATTCTAAGAAGGTAAATAGAAAAGGCAAAAACAAAGGATAATAAGAACAAGGCTGATATGGATAGCAAAGGAGTTTGCTTCCACTATAATAAGCCAGGACATTGGAAAAGAAACTGCGAGAAGCAACTTACAGAGCTAACCAGAAGAAGCTTAGTGAAGTTTCGGTTACAAATACAATTTTGTTCATGATTTAAAATAATTTTTTTTTTAAGTCAAGGTTCTACTTGGGTATTGGATACCGACTTTGGTTATAATAAATATAGATTTATGAAGGGACCAAGCAGAATTAGAAAGCTAAACAAAGATAAGTAATCCTATGTGTGGGAAATGAAGCAAAGGTTGCTACATTAGCCATAGAAACTTATAGTTTAGCAATGCCTACGGGCAAATCTATTAATTAAGTTAATAAGTTGTTATTGTATTCCAGTTCTTGTTAGAAATATTATTTCTATTTTGTTGTTGGACAATAAAATCTTTGGTATAATATTTAAGAACAATTGTTGTTCTATTTATAATAATAATATTTTGTACAGAACTGGAATATTACTTGATAGATTTTGTATACTTGACTTACGTGAACAATTATTTTGCAAATTAAACAAACTAGTATAAGAAAAGGAGATGATCATTCAAAGAGTTGAATGTATGTATTTGCTGAAATATAAGTGTGAATTATTTAAAAGGTTCAAAGAATTCAGAAGTGAAACAAATTGGCAAAGTATTAAGATTCTTTGATTAGATCAAGGAATAAATACTTGTGCAATAAGTTTCTAGATCATCTCAAATGGTTTTCTCACAATGGACACCTCTTGATACATAATAATTGATTGATGTATCTGAAAGGAAAAATCATACCTTGTTGGACATGGTGCGGTCCATAATAATTTTACCGACATTCTAGTATCCTTATGGTATAATGTCCTAGAAATGGTTGCATATCTACGAAAAAAGTAATCTCAAAATCCAGCCCCAAGACTCCATAAAAGTTATGGACAAGGAGGATTCCTAATCTTAAGTATGTTAAGGTAAGGGGTTGTCCAACTTATGTGAAAAGGTTTTACAAGTACATATTTGTGGGACATCGTAAAGTAAGTTTAGGGTATATGTTCAATAATCCTACTTAGCAAAAGGTGTTTGTTGTGAAACACGCTACCTCCTAAGATAAATGTGTTTATTATTAAAAGGGCTAGTTGGAGGATAATAGATCTTGAAGAGTTTAGGAATCACAAAATACTATAAGTCAAATAAAGAGCAACCTGTAGATAGAACTATTGTACCACAACCAAATCGTAAATCTTGAATAGTACCGAAGATACTTGGGAGGTATGGATTCATCATGGATTATGATGATGAGGTACGTATCATAGAAAATGATGATATAGTTACATACGATGAGGTCAGAGTTGTAGACACTCAGAGAAATGGATTGAAGCAAGCTTCTCAAAAATAGAACATTCGTTTTGATGAAATAAATCAAAAGTGTTTGATTTTATCACAAATAAGAATGAACCTTGTGTGTACAAAAGGGTCAGTGGGAGCGTCGTGACATTTCAAATATTATATATTGATATACTATAGATAAGGAATGAAATACCAATGCTACAATTAGTAAAGATAAAGTTGTCTAAACATTCCTCCATGAATGATTTGGGAAGAGTATCTTAATTGGAGATACAAATCTATATTGATAGATTTAAGGGGATGCTCGACTTAACCCAAGGAGCGTATATTCATCTGATGCTAAAGTTGTTTAGCATGGCAAACTCCAAGAGATGTCTCATGTTGATGAATTATGGAGTGTATCTCTCTTAATAGTCCCCATAGGCTCCTGAAAAGAGAGATCGCATGAGTGACAATCATGTATACAATAAAATATATGAGACATGATGATGATCGGTCATATTTTCGAGAAGATCACTGTAACACAGTGAAAAATATCTTAAAGTATTTAACCAGCACTAAGAATGTGATTAAAATTTATGGTGGGTCTAAATTAATACTAGAGGTCTTAATAGACTCAAGTTTTTTTCAGACAGACCAAGACAACAGAAAATCCACTTTAAGGTAAAGGGTTATCCACTTTAAGGTAAAGACAAATTATATAGCTATAAATTAAGCTGCAAGTTGAATGTTTGGATGAAACGTTCATTACAGAACTAGGAATAGTTCCTAAGTCTAATCTTGGATTTAAACATGTGTTGTGGCACTTTCATTTGATTATAGGAATCATTTAAAGATGGGAAATCACTATAGAGATAGTAGACTTATAAGAACAACATTACATATTCATTAACTAAAGCTTATCCAACAGCAGGATAATCGTCACTCAGAGAAGAAGGGTATAAGATACCATGGCGAATGGCTTTAGTGCAAGTGGGAGATTGAAAGTAGTATGCACACAAGATAATCATGTTTGATGATAAATCATATACTTTGTAACAATTTTATTCATTTATTAATAAAAAATTATAATTTATTAAAGGCTTTTAATTATCTACAAGATGTTGCTTTATAATATATGATAAACCTATAGTTTTAAGTAATACTTTTAGAATAATGATGATGATCATTCTAATGAGATCTAAATTCTTACAAAGCTTAAAACTAAAATAGTTCCCAATCATTAGATTACTAAATTGGGAATTAGTGATCTAGATAGATTGGTATATACGTTACTTGCTTATTGGATGAGGATGATTGATCTCATGATTATTTGTGTGGAGACACTAAAGCAAGTATGTAGGTGCTTATTAGAGAATAAGTACACAGAACGTGGCTCGCTAAGAAATACCTAATGGAGTTTTACTTGTCTCTCAATAGGAATTTCTGTAGTGATAGTTGTACAAGTGATCCTTGGACTTGAGATCATTATAGTATCTTGTGTATGATAAATTATACTTTGACTTATTCCTTAAGACCTATAGGGTATATCAAAGGGTATGCTTGGGTATATTAAGTCGTACATGGAGATAATGTATGATCAATAAAGAATCTACCGCTTCTAGTAAAAGAAGAAAAATATCCTATATGATTCGATAAATGACAACCCAGTAGTCCTTGGCCTAGGCAGAATAAAATTAGAAATGAGTTTCTAATTTGCATTATTTAGAGTTGTGCATTTAAGAGTTAGAATACATATAATTAAATAAAACAAGACTTGACAATAATTCCATGTCTTATATTTAGTTGGGACATTGGGTGGTGGAAGGATTAAATTATACGGTAACTATTTACTCAAAGATTCTTTTATGATTAATGCTGAAATCTATATTATCTATAAAATTGTTAATCGCTAGGGAGGCTTATCTCTATTGTAGAATAAATATTATTTTTTTAAATAAATTAATAGTTTAATTTATTTATTTAAATAAGATCAGAATTGTTCGAATTAATTTATTCACAACCAGTTTAATATGGAGAACCTAAAGGGTCACGCCATAAAAAGAAAAATAATTATTTAAAAAGTTAATGGCATAATTGTAATAATAAGTTAAGTATATTTAATTTAATCTATGGTGATATAATAAATTAAATAGCTTAATATTTATTATTTAATATTTTGAAAATATTAAATATAAATTAATAAGAGGAGTGTAGACGCTCGAAATTTCCTGCATGCCTGTTACTAACATTGTAGGAGGGCATAATCGTCTTTCAGAGATAACCCTAGGGGACATCTCAATTCAGTCCCGGAGACAACCCTGGGATATTCAGTATCATCATCTCGGAGATAACCCCGAGACATCCAGCTCAGATCCAAAAATACCACAAGAAGTTTCAACCTCAACCCCGGTGACAACATTGGGAATTTTAATTTCAACCTCGGATATAACCCTGAGGAGTGTAGTGTCAATACTAGAAAACACACCGAAGAAGACAGTGTCATCTCGGAGATAACCCCGAGACACTCAGTCTCAGCCCCAGATAACACCGGGAAAGATAGTATCAACCTTGGAGATAACCCAAAGGCATAGAACTGCAGTTCCAGAGATAACCCCGAAAATGCTTGTTTCAAAGCCATGCAAACAGTTTCAGAACACTCGGAGAAAGCCCCGAGGCACTCATGTACCGAGCCCGGAGATAACCCCAGAAAGTCAGGCACATCTCAGAGACAACCCTGAGGACGGTCAACACCTGCAGCAGTCCAATCTTAGAGATAACACTGAGCAACGACCGCTAAAATAGCTCAAACCGGAGATAACCCCGGTAAAGGGAAGGACCGTGATTTTGCCATCCCAAAGCCACATCGTGCCATCTCAACAATCTCATACAGACATTTCTACACAACAATGTCCCACAAGAACCAAGGAAGCACAATCCCAAATGACTACTGCACAAGACAACACACCGGATAAAATTTGAAGCTTGAAGAGATAGGGCATGGTCCCATCTTCCTGACTTCTTACAACCTCTAATCCCATGTCATTGTGTAGCTCACGACAACGGCGGTCCGAAATAGGTCTTGTACACCTCAATCGGATGCTTGAATTGCAGTTTTAAAAGTTCGAACGGACATCACAGTGCACGCGTGCACGTACTTCATATATATATATATATATATATATATATATATATATATATATATATATATATATATATATATACTTATATATATGAACTGTTGTCGAACTCTATTTGATGAGCCTGGATTTTACATCCGATTCGTTTACCGCTTATATATATATTTACATTTCGTCCTTCCTGGAGTTTACTTTATGGCGGTTGACCGGTTTTACTGCTTTCTTTACATTTCGTCCCGCCTGGAGTTTACCTCATGGCGGTTGATCGTTTTTACGGCTTTATTTACATTTTTGATCCCCCATGTAAGTGCTTTATGGTGGTTGATCATGTCAATATATATATATATACATATATATTTATCGCTTTTATATATTTATATTTTTGATCCCTCGTGGAGGTGCTTCGTGGTGGTTGATCATGTCTATATATATATATATTTATAGCTTATATATATATATATATATATATATATATATATATATATATATATATATATATATATAACTGTTTACAGCTTTCATATAAACTGCGGTATCATGTGAGCCTAGGAATCATGTGATCACAGATTCAGTCTACTGAATCTAGATTCGGTTCCCGTGATGAACATTTTCAGCTGTAAGCAGCTTGTAAATTATTTGCGGTGTTTGGATTTTCTCAGATGGTTTTCATGCCCATGAAGAATTCAACATCATTTTGTACATTATTTTCTCGAAGATGCTTCGCATCTCGAAAATAAAAGTAATCAAGCCGAACACATAATAAAATGGAGGTATAAAAAGGTCTCAATTACTATTGAGCATAAGGGTTTGAAAAACCTCTTTTGCAAAATTTCACTGCTATATCTTGTTTAAAACTAAATTTTTATATAATTTCAAACCCTGTGTATATAGGTGCGAACGAGGCCTCGCACTACTTTCAAATAACAGCACATTGACCCAGAAACACACATATTCATATAATAGTTTCTTAAAAAGTTGCGGTCACTGTGGTAACACGCATGTCGGGGGGTGCCTAACACCTTCCCTCCGCATAAGCAAGTCCCCGAACCCTAATGAATCTCGGTTTCATAGACATGTTTAGCAGTGTCACATCACTGGGTTAATGTGCAAATCTTTTCTCGGTTGTGTTGGTACAACCAGTTAAAAAACCAACTGGCGACTCTTACAGTCAAATCGTCGACATATAAATGTCGGACCTTTTCATAACTTGTTTTTTTAAACAAATCTCACCTAAAATGAGAACACCAAAGAATAAGAACAGAAAAGGGACAAATAAAATCCCGACGTCGACAGGTGGCGACTCTGCTGGGGAAGAAAGTAAGAGGACTTAAGCCGCTATTATAAGCTTTTCAAAACTGTTATATGCTTGTGTGTGAATGTTGCGTTTACATTTAATGAATGTGTATGAACGCATTTACTTACTTCACTTAATGCTTTACACTATATCTGCTTGTGATATTGTGCTTCACACATGTCATCATTTTGATAAATGGTGAGACACGTTGTACGTGAATGGATGTTGTGTGGTTCCTCCACCAGGAGGCTATCGACGTCGGGTTTTTTTAGCTGTCCCTTTTCATTACTTGTTCTTTAGTATTCTCATTTAGGTGAGATTTGTTTAAAAAAATAATTGAAAAAGGTCCGACATGTATAATGTCGACGATGGAGTGTTAAGAGTCGCCAGTTGGTTTTTTAACTGGTTGTGCCAACACAACAAGAAAAAGTTTGCACATTGACCAAGTGATGTGACACTGCTAAATGGGTCTGTGAAACTGAGATTCATTAAGGTCTGGGGACTTGCTTATGCAAAAGGAAGGTGTTAGGCACCCCCCCGACATCCGTGTTGCCACGATGACTGCCACTTTTTAAGAAACTGTTATATGAATGTGTGTGTGTGTGGGTCAATGTACTGTTATTTGAAAGTAGTGCTATGCTTCGTTCGCACCTATATACATAGGGTTTGAATTTATGTAAAAATTCAGTTTTAACAAGATATAGTAGTGACGTTCTGTAAAAAGAGGCTTTTCAAACCCTGTGCTCAATAGTAATTGAGGCCTTTGATACTTCCATTTTATTAAATATTCGGCTTGATTGCTTTTATTTTCGAGATGCAAAGCATCTTCGAGAAAATTATGTACAAAGTAGTGTCAAACTCCTCATGGGCATGGAAACCATCGGAGGAAATCCGAACACTATGAATAAATTTACAAGCTGCTTACAGTTGAAAAGGTCCATCATGGGAACCGAATATAGATTCAGTGGACTAAATCTGTGATCACATGATTCCTAGGCTCACATGATGTCGCAATTGATATAATCGCAGTAAGCAGGTTTATATATATATAAAAGTTGGATATATATATATACAGACATGATCAACCACCACGAAGCACCTCCATGGGGGATCAGAAATGTAAATAAAGTTGTAAAAGCGATCAACCGCCACAAAGGAAACTCCAGGCGGGACGAAATGTACAAAAAGCAGTAAAAACGGTCAACCACCACGAAGTAAACTCCAGGCGGGACTAAATGTAAATATATATATATATATATATATATATATATATATATATAAGCATGTAAACGTACCTGATATAAAATCCAAGCTTATCGAACAAAGTCCGACAACAGTTCATAGATATAAGTATATATATATATATATACGACAGCATTTAAACACGCCATCCGTAAGTCTAGGCTCATCGAACAGAGTTCTACACACACACACAATACATATATATATATATATATATATATATATATATATATATATACAAACTGAAATGAAACCACGGACCGAAGTCCGGGCATACACACGCAACACGACTCTCAACGTGAAGAATAGTGTGTGCATAGATGAAGAGAAAGGCTTTAAAGTGTATAAGAAGACTTACAGTGGGTTGCGAAAGAAGACTTCTATAACTTGAAAGGGATGAACACTCAGCTCCTGCCGGTAAAAAGTAGCTATATATAAGCTTACAAGTGTTTAAAATGACAAAGCACTCAATTTAGGGTGTGTACAGAGCAAATTGGACAGGGCTTCCTCACCTTTTTTCATTTACAAAATGGCTATCCCAAGCCCTCTATTTATAGAGGGGAGAGCCACAGGTGTACCTGTGGCTAGGCCGCAGGTGTACCTGCGGCTGCCTGGGGTGTCCCGGGCTTCGCGGGTCCTACCGTCACAAAGTATGTGCACGCATGTAACGTGATGTTCGCTTGAACTTTAAGAACTTCAATCCGGACATCCGACTGAGGTATATAAGACCTATTTGCGGATTGTTGTTGTCAAGAGGTACGTAATGACATGGGATTAGAGGTTATACGAAGTCAAGAAGATAGGATTATGCCCTCCGGTCTTCAAGCTTCAAATTTTATCCATTACCCTACGTAATAGTCACTCGGGATTGAACTTCCTTGGTTCTTGTGGGACATTGCTGTGTAGAAATGTATGTCTAAAATGTTGAGACGGCGTGATGGGTCGTCAAGGTGGCAAGATAACGACTTTGCCCCTCACCGGGGTTATCTCCAGTTTGGGCTGATAAAGCAGACGTTGCTCAGGGTTATCTCTGAGATTAGACTGTTGCAAGTGTTGAAGGTCCTTAGTGTCATCTCTGAGGTGTGTCTGTCTTACTGGTGTTATTTCCTGGCCTTGTACTGAGTGCCTCGGTGTAAGCGCCGAGGTTGAAGTTGATTGCATGCATTTGAAACAAGCATTTCCGGGGTTATCTCCGAAACTGCAACTGCCTTCCTTGGAGTTATCTCCAAGGATCGAATCTGCTATTCCCAGTGTTGGGACTGAGACTAAATATCTCGAGGTTATCTCCGGGATGAATCGGCCTTCTCCGGTGGAATTTTTGGTATTAGAACTGCAGGCCTTGGGGTTATCTCCGAGGTTGGAACTGATACTCCCGGTGTGTGTTTCGGAGTTGAGACTGAACTTTTGGTAGTACTCGGACTGGTTATGAGCTGTCTTCCAGGGTTATGTCTGTAAGACGAATCTTCCCTCCTATAATGTTAGTAACAGGTGTGCAAAAAATTTGGAGTGTGTACAGATGCCCCTCTTTATCATATTCATGCAATGTAATGGCATGGATAGGATAAAGAATCCTAGACACTTGAAATATAGCAAGACAAATATGATGCTATATGGAGCATCATGATCCGAATGTATGATGTATATGGATTATGCATATGGATTGCTTTTCCACATGCTGAGGATGATTGCCGGCTCCCTATTACTTCTATCAGTGATGGTAATGACGACAAGCTTGTATGTGTGATGCAAACCTATTAGGATGTTGACGTTGGGGCTATCACCAAAGTCCTGAATCCTTGATACAGATTTTACTCCCAATATGTGCCTCTCGTGTATAAGAGATCTGTGGGGATAAAACTTTGTCTGTTTGAGGATGTGAATAACATATTCCATCATCGATCCTCCCCGATGATGTTGATGTTCCCTGGTTTGTATCGCCAGGACATATCAATGTTCTGTTGGATTTACTGCCAACATTATGTGTTGTCAGGGCTGCCCGACCTTCATTGACGTGTGAACCAATGGTTGACAACATATTATAACCCCTACCGGGGATCCATTTGATCCTCTGCTGACGTGTATATTAACGGATGAACTCCCTGTTGGGGATGATTGCCAAGGCTGCTTGGCCTTTCGTTGATGTGTATATCAATTGATGCAATCATTGGATAGCTTTCGATGTGACGTTGGTTTTACCTACCAACGGCTGAATTGACGTAAAGGTTGTTTGACCCTCGTTGACATGTTCATCAATGGAAAATGTGCATTTTAACCCCTGCCGGGGATCTGTTTAATCCTCGCTGATGTATGTGTCAGCAGATAATATACGTTGTAACCCCTGTTGGGGATCTGTTTGAGGACAGATGACCATGCGTTGTAACCCCTGCCAGGGATCCATTTGATGGAGATTAGGGCAACAACCCAGAATTTACGGCATTGGTCCTTTGTGAGGTATTGCCGAATATAATCTGTATCGATGGGGATCATCGGTATAGTATACCTTATGTTCGGGCGAATACCAATGAATGATATTAAAGCCATGGTCGGGCCTAGAAAAACTAAGATTTCAGGTTATTCCGCTCAATCGCGTAGCATTTTTATTCCTGATTTGCCCTTTTCTGCTTGTGAGAACTCCTTTGTAACTTGAACTGAACTGAGTCAGAGGGGTGGGACCCACATAGGGGTGCCACAGGTACACCTGCTGCAGCCGTAGATGGACATGTGGCCAACCGTGGATATTAAAGTCCCGTAGGTTGCTTTTATAAGTCTTTTTCAAGTTGCACCGCGAAGGAAATCCGAGAGCTCTTCTTAAGATCTGCTGAGTTCGAATGTCTTTCTACAAATTCTGTCACCGTACAAGTGTTCTACACTGTCCTGGTAACGCATGCATGTACTCTTTTCAAGTTTTTATCTGTTAAAAATGAGTTATCACATGAAATGCATCTAAACACATAGTAGTGCATATGCATGCTCAAATGACTTGATAAAAAATAGTCAACATAGTAAATGTTAGTATTAAACCATGTTGAACATAATGATGTGAAAAAAATTAACTTTTGAAACAGTCAAATTGGCACCTTTTTTCTACTATTTCTTATCCTATTTGAGGACAAACGAGCAAAGGTGAAAAAGCAAAGTAATCCTGGTAATTAGGGTACCCTTATGGATTGATGACTTTGATTTTTTAATGCAAATAGTATTTATATGACTGTGGGCAGGTGTGCTACTGAATGGCCACCTAGTCATGCCTATGTGCATGTGAATAGTTCTATTTATAGAGGAAACTATGGCAAAATTTTCCAAAATGTAGGCAATCAGTAATCATGCATTTTTAACTCTACTGTAGATGTGTGTTAAAATAATGCGTGCATGCATATAGTCATTAAATGCATTTTGAAAAGGTCCAGGTTAGAAAACACTACACCCTTTTTGAGGTGATTTAGAGACTTGTTGTCCAGATAATATGAATCCAGATCAGCCGAGTTGTTCCCGCAGGACCACTTCTGGTGTACGGAGGAGGGCTTCTGAAGTGCCTCGACCTCGTTCTGTTAGATAGCCTCGTCGGTTGGTGCAGGCGGTGATACGTCTAGTCTGGGTTGATGTACCGCATATCGAGGATGAGGAGGAGGATGTTCCGATTGGGGCCCCACCCCTACTGTGCATGTTCCCCGTAGGGACCTCCCAAGTATTCAGGTGGCTAACCCAGAGCTTCTGGGTGATCTGAGTCAACATCCCTAGATGTATTTGCACGCCAACGAGGTATAAAGTTAGATCTTAATCTTCCTTCTTTCCTATTGATGAGGAGTAAAGGATTCTGATGTCAATCTACATTTTATGTACGTTCGAGGCTTTACATAGCCTCGATGGTACTGGTTCATCATCCACTCCATGTACCAGGCTCTGCATCCTGACTATAGAGCGATTGTGCATGACTGGGAATTTGGGGCATTATTTTCCATCCTTCCCCGCCGCTGTCCCTGGGGTTACCTCAGGGCATTATCTGAGCGCTCATTTCACCAAACTCAGTCTCTCCATTTGTTGGACTGTGAGGTGATGATGATGCCGATGGATTGGTGATTTATCACAGGTATGGAGTTTGGAGGGGCGCTAGTGCCTTGCACGGCGGGTATTACCCCCACTGCCAGCAGATCCTTGTTAGGAGTTCCAGACGGGGCACTCAAGGGTAGGACTATCCGTACGGGTCCTTTGAGCGTAGATTCTATGAGTGGGCTGTTGAGTGCGCCCATACCAGCTGATGTCAGAGTCAGGGATCGCATTCTTCGGCGATTGTTCATGATGATCATTAGGGGCTGCTTCATAGCAGATAACTTTTCTACGGTGACGTTCGCTTTGATCAGCGCCACGCAACATGTAGACCATATAGGAGAATATGATTGGGGCTCCTACACCTTTGCCAATTTCCTCAACGGCATGTGTATGCGCCCGTAGGGCTTGACCGAGGCTTGGTTAGGATTCTACCCATTTCTGCTGGTAATTTTTCTCTTGTCATTTACCATGTACATGTTAACAATGTTAATTGATAGCAGATGTTTGCCTTTGTGTTGGCAGTTTTGGGCCTATGAGAGGCTCCTATGTTTACGTCCGATGAGTGTATTAGGGTTGGATACCTACCCACGAGGACAACGATGGCATCATTCCATACTGGCGGAGGTCCCCGTAGCTGAGGGTTTCACTCATTGTCGCCTACAGTTGGAGTTGTTGACAGCGGATGTCATCATATGGATCCCATATTTTGGGGAGCACTTGGCCATTGGGTTTGAGGATGGGTACCCGACTGGTGTCGGGTATGTGATTTCCACCCTTAGGGTTCCTCTTTTCACAAATATAGGATGGGAGCTCTATTTAGGAGAGCGTGCTATTAGGAGCACCACAGGAGAGATTCGTATACCGATCTTGCCTCCTATCAGGCGTTATTGGCCTGTGTCCCAGTCACCCGTCATTGATATCCCATGTTAGGTTTTAACGGTTTTGAATTGTCATAGGGTCCTTGCACTCAGGATGTATTCCAGCATTAGTGGATCCCTCATACCATTGAAGCCCAAACTGGCGCCACACAGTTCATGGGGGATATGGTTCTAGGATCCATGACGATGACGGATTGGCTAACCCGTGTCCGAGATCTGACATATGTGACACAGATTGACAGCTTGACCTAGCGACTGGACCGGGCACATTTCTTTATCCGGCATTTGGACAGAGATCCGACAGAGGCAAATTTATTTGATCCTTCCAGCGCAGGAGCTGGCCCCTTAGATGACCCATTTGACTTTACCGGCGTAGATCCTCCTTTGTATAGGCCTAACATCCCTGTTGCTAGAGATCCAGTGACTCAGGAGGAGTTCCATCAGGTGGACAGGATTGATGACGTAGATATTGACACCATTGTCTTCTTCTGATGTGTATTCTCGTTATCTCTTTTGATAGGCCTCTTGTTAGATATTGGATGGTTGTGCCCCATTCTCGCTATATCTTTTGATAGGCCTCAGTTAGTAGTAGGGCGTCTGTACCCCATTTTCCTGTATTTTTAGTTGTACAGATATGATGTATATAGATGATGATGTATTTAGGAATGTTTATACTATCTTCTATTGCCTGCATCATATTGCCATCTATTATCTGTTATGCATGTATCATGTTATGCATATGTATGTATGTCCAGAGATATTCAGCATTGACCCCTGGATGGTATTATGATACGGCCCACACAGATGTCTTCTTTGATAATCAGCTGCATAGATCACACCCCACCAGTATTGGTGGCATCCCATCTGAGATACTGGTACGATAGTATGTCACCCTCAATTAGGGTGACCGTAAATCAGCTGTTGCAGCATACCATGACCCTTTTGATGTTTTAGGTTCCAACAGGATTTGTGAAGGGCATGCTGGAGCACTGGGTACCGGAGAGACAAGTTTTCTGGTTTGGGACCCAGGAGTTAACTCTGACTTTGAAGGAGTATGCACGTTTGACGATGCTACCACTTGACAGACCTTGCGTGCATATGGCCATTAGTGACATGAGCCGTCAGTTTGTGACTCTCACCAGGCTGAGACGGAGAGTTGTGTAGGATGAGATCACATCCGGCCACATAATATCCCAACATTTTTTGATTGACAGATTTGGCTATGAGGACAACTATGCTCGGTATTTTGGAGATTTCACCATACCAGAGGACCAGTGGCATTTGGCCAGACTAGATACATTAATGTTGTGTGTATTATCATATGTGTACATGCCACGATGCATGGATGAGTTAGACATCGGCGTTATTATGGCAGTGAGAGCTCTTAGGGAGGGTTGCACCATTATTATGATGATCATGGCAGAGACACTGAGGTCGGTCACATTCTGTAGGACTTACCCTACAAGGGTATTCACAGGCATTTCGGTCATGTTGTATGTTTGGTTTATGTCACACTTGAGACCGATTGGCACATTTAGACGACACGGGTATTGTTTCACCCATGAGATAGCTATGTTGTATTCTTTCCAGCCTACAGAGTGTACAGATCCTGCATCTTGGTCTATTTTCTTAGCTGGGATTTGAGATCCGTTTGCTATCTTGTCGTGTTTAGGACTCAGTTTGCCCTACAGTTTTTTCACTCATGCTCCGGGCATGGATTATCTCCCTCTGGTTGGTTTGAGGGGCATGACTATCTACCACCCACTGACTGTGATGTCACAGTTTGACCAGTTCTAGGACATTCATCATTTTGATGGGGCGTTAGGTCAGTGCTTAGCTTCTCGCCATCTATCAGTAGAGGACCGATCCCGTGTGTATACTTGTTGGGATCAACGTGAGATAAATACTTTTTCTATTATCCATCCGGGTTATTCTCTAGAGTATTCTGTGTGGATGGAGACAGAGACTTCATCGGCTACGGTATTATCCACAATGTCGGGTAGTGATTCAGATGGTGGAGAGCCCATGGAGGACATTGATTCCCCCACAGAGGAGGAGCCATTTACTGGGTTGCCAGCAACTCTCTTAGATTCTCCCAGTACTAGTACTGTCGTGATTCAACATTCAGCACAATACTTTAAGCTGAGTCTTCATTTGATGACCTTTGAGAGAGAACAGGCTAGAGCCCTGCTGTTGACAGCTCTTGATGGGAGAGACACAGCTCTGTTAGAGAGAGACGAGGCATTGGCTCGTAGAGATGCCACTGTTGTTGAGCGAGATGAGGCCAGATCAGCCAGAGATATAGTGATAGTTGAGCGGGATAGCGCCATATCTGCCCGGGATGTAGCCGTCACAGATAGTACTATAGTGAGGTCCCTTACCACTAGAATGCTTGCCGAGCTGAGTGCATATATTGATGAGCATCGCGTCATCATGCAGATGGCCTTGGCCTTGCTGACTCGTGTGGATATCCTTGTAAAGGAGACCACATCATTACATCCTTCTCCTGAGAGAGATGTTATGTTGGATCTGCTAGCTCATATGCATACCGATCTGTAGATATCCTTGTATTTTCCTGCACATACTAGCTTAGCCATTTTGTCATGTATAGTTTACATTGTGTATATCAAACAATATGATATATAGCAGGGAAATATATTTTTGATCACGTCCCTTTTAGATATGCTTGAATACTTGCTTGATATTTGTCTGCTTCTTCAGGGCTTGTGATCTTGATGTATTCTGAATTCCTCCTTGTTGGATGGACATTGAGTTATCTCTGGATAGTTCAGAATGGATCATGGATCTGTGTGTATCCCTACCATCTTTGGTGTCTTGGGACTGGTTTCTGTATAGAAATATGGAGAGGATTGTGGCTTTCCTCTCTGAGATTAACCGCACCACAGATGGTCGCCAGTACTCCTATTTAGGAGGAGCCTAGTTAATTCCATCTCTTATGGATTGGTGTTGCTCTTCAAGGAATAACCGCAGCCTACATGGTCGCCGAGTCTCCCGTTTAAATGGGGTGGTCAGGTAATTCCATCCCTTTAGTTTGAAGCCAATGAAATGTAGTGGATTTAAGTTTGATCCCAGTACCATTGATAAGTATTTGTGTTTTGGTAGGGGGTAAGACCGAACCATAAATGGCTGCCTACGTACTCCTATTGAATAGGAGATCAGGTATGCATAATTCGAACCTGGTGTAAGAGGTTCAACGCTGTTTGGTAGAAAAGGTGTAGGAATATTTTTGTTATTTTTGTTTTTGTAAGGAAAAGGGTGTAGAAGTGTTTTTGTTGTTTTTATTTTTGTAAGGAAAAGGGTGTAGAAGTGTTTTTGTTTTATTGTGACTGGGCCATATAAAATATGGTTGCCTACGTACTCCCATGTATCAAGGAGATCAGGTCGACGTAGTTCGCCCCTCAGGATGAGTTGAAAAGCATGATCCCATGTGCAGGTCAGACTGCGGGGAAGAGAAAGTTTGATCATAGGTTAAGGATAAACTGCAGGTGTGAAAAGTTTGATTCCATGTTTGGGGAGACAAACTGTAAACGCGAGAGGTTCAATCCTTAGTGGGATGACCAAAGTTATAAGAGAGCAGTGAAACCGGGCTGCTGGCTTAAAGTGTATGTTTCCCTGAGGGGCAATGTGTGGAAAAGAGTTGTATGTGGTAAAGGGTTAAAGAAACAGAATGACTGGCGATCTGATGATCCAACACCAGGATGTTTGTTTGATGGTAACTTCAGATATAGTACCGTTTAACGGTGTCCGAGTTGAAGAGTTATGGAAATTCATCACCATCTATTTCTTCCAACCTGAGAGCACCTCCTGTCAATACTTCCTTGACAACAAATGGGCCTTCCCAGTTAGGAGCAAATTTTCCCTTAGACTGATCTTGGTTGTCGATGATCTTCTTCAAAACCAAGTTATGTTGTTTAAACTGCCGTAGCCGGACTTTTCTGTTTTAGGATCAGGCGATCCTTTGTTGATATAACTGACCATGGAAGATAGCTGCGGTTCGCCTTTCATCTATTAGAGATAATTGGTGATACCTGTCTTATACCCATTGGTCTTCGTCCTGTTGAGCGTCTATCAACACTCTGAGGGATTCCATTTCTACCTCTATGGGGAGTATTGCTTCCATCCCATAGGTTAATGCATAGGGAGTTACCCCAGTTGAAGTGTGCATTGACGCTCTGTAGGCTAACAAAGTAAGAGGCACTAGGTCCGTCCATCCTTTGTGGTTGGCGAACATCTTTTGCATGATATTCTTGATGTTTTTATTAGCCGCTTCAATAGCACCATTCATCTTTGGACGGTAGATGACGGAGTAATGGTGTTTGATATGGAATTTACTACGTAACACCTCCATCATTTTGTTGTTGAGGTTCTTAGCATTGTATGATACATTTACCTCTGGTTGTCCATATTGACAAATGACATTGTTTCTGATGAAAGCAATGATGATTTCTTTGGTAACCCTGGGGATGGAGGCAGCTTCTACCCACTTTGTGAAGTGGTCGATCATGGTGAAGATAAATCGATGTCCATTACTGGATTTGGGCTCAATGGGCCCGATCACGTCCATTCCCCACATTTAGAAGGGCCAAGGTGAGCTCATATTGTGAAGCTCTCGTGGAGGGGCGTGGATAGAATTCCCATGAATTTGGCACTTATAACATCTCTTGACGTGGTCATTGCAGTCAGCCATGAGAGAGAGCCAGTAATGTCCTGTTCTGAGGATCTTCTTTACAAGTAAAGGGCCACTCATGTGTGGGCCACGTACTCCACCATGGATCTCATCCATGAGTCTCTGAACTTGATCCTTATCCAGGCATTTGAGGAGACCTAGTCCTGTATCTCTCTTATAGGGTGCATCTCCGCTCAGGTAGAATTTCATAGCTAGTCGATCAATCCGCCTTTGCTCAGTCAGGCTCGCCTCAGCGGGTGTAGATCTATCTTGCAAGTACTCTTTGATATGCTGATACCAAGATTGTTGGATGGGAGGTAGTTCATCCGATACTTCTCCAACATAGTTCCCATAGGCTAGTGCCTTTTGCAGGGCAAATGTGACGCTTGGTATGTGTTCCTTGTCAGGTATATGAATAAGGGAGGCCAAAGTTGCTAATGCCTCTGCGAATTCATTCTAATTACGAGGAATGTGTAGAAAAGAGATCTCTTCGAACTTCGAAGCCATCTGTAATACTTGTCGATGGTAAGGCAGCAAATGTAGCTCTTTGGTTTGATTGATTCCTGTGGATTGTTTGACTACCAACTCTAATTCTCCAAAGACAGTTAACCATTTGATGCCCATTGAACGGGCAAGTTTTGCCCCATGATACAACCTTCATACTCAGCTGTGTTGTTGGTGCTGACAAACTACAATTTGACGGCGACAGGATACTGCTCCCCCATACCGGATACTAGAATTGCTCCATCGAAATACATGAACATGGAAACATCATCCCTGGGTGGTACCAAGATAGGAGCTTTGACTAGCTGCTCTTTGATGGTAAGGAAGGCCTTCTGGCACTCATCATTCCATTTTATGGAGGAGTTCTTCCTTAACAGCTTGAAGATGGGCTCACAGGTTGCTGTGAGTTGAGAAATGGACCTACTATTGAAGTTGACATTTCCCAAAAATCCCCATATTTTCTTCTCTATATGAGGAATGGGCATTTCCATAATGGCCTGGATTTTGGTGGGATCTAGCTCAATCCCTTTATGGCTGACTAGAAATCCTAGCAATATGGCTTATTTAACACCAAATGCGCACTTGGCTGGATTCAACTTCAAGTTATACTTACGCAACCTGTTGAAAAGATTTTTGAGATGGTCTAGGTGGTCTTCCTCCTTTTGGGATTTGACAATGATATCATCCACGTAGATCTCTATCTCTTTGTGCATTAAATCGTCGAAAAGAGCCATCATAGCTCTTTGATAGGTAGCTCCAGCATTGATGAGGCTGAAAGACAACTGTCTGTAGCAAAAAGTTCCCTAAGGCGTGATGCAATCAGTTTTCTCATGATCCTCTTCAGCAACCATGATCTGATGGTACCCTGCAAAGCAATCAGCGAAGGAGTACATGCTGTATTGAGCAGTATTATCAATGAGAATGTGGATAAATGGCACGGGAAAACTATCTTTAAGGAAAGCTTTATTCAGATCCCGATAATCCACACAAACTTGCACCTTTCCTCTAGGCTTAGGCACGGGAACGATGTTAGATATCCATTTAGGATATGTGGATACCATGATAATACCAGCTTGAAATTGTTTCACAATTTCTTCTTTCACCTTTAAACTCCACTCAAGTTTCAATCGCCTGAGTTTCTGCTTGACTGGCTTGAATCCCTCCTTGATGGGAAGGCGATGAAGGACAATCTCAGTGGACAAACCCACCATGTCTTCATGAGACCATGCAAACACATCCTGGAACTGGGTTAGTAATTTAACCATGCCATTCCTCTGGTTTGGGGTAGGGTCTAAACCAATCTGGATTAACTTAGGGCTTTTTAAGGTTCCAAGATTGAAGGAGGCGGTCTGATCAAGGTTGGGTTTAGGTTTGTCATCGACCCATTCTTTTATCTCAGGAGGCACCTCAATGTCCTCTTGTGTTTCCATCAAGTCTGAGTCCAACTTTTCATCAAACTTACAATCCTTGTGGAGAAGAGGCATCTTATTAACAAGTACATGCACATCTAAGTTCAGAGTCCTGAAACAAAATATGCTTTCACTTAATATATATGAAATTGTTTAATCATACCAAGTGTTAACATGTACGGACAAAACATCTGTTAATACGGTACAGAAAAATAAGCATTTATGATATCTAAAGGGCAGAAGGAGTTCCTGCCCATTTTACCCTTGTCGATCCATGCAAGGAGTGTTGCTCCAATTGGCAAGGGCAAAGAGTCCTGGTGGACTGCAGTGATGGAGGGGCTGTCATAGTCCTCCTTCTCACGAATGATGACCATTACGTCTGGGAAATCATCGTCTGGGGTGTATCTGTTTATATGTTCATCATTGACAATGATGTGTATACCTGACATCATTCGGACGATGTCTTATTTAATTCTCCGTTCCTCTTCTTCAACCTTAGGATTTGGAACAAAGATTTCCTTTTCCTTTACCGGTATCAGCTTAGGAAATAACATGGCCATTATATTGGCTGGCACCTTTATCAGAGATTGTGCGAACTCTGGATTTATAGGTGAAGATAATGGCCGTGTGGCTGAAGTTGAAGGAATCTGCTTATGCTTATGTGGATTCCTGTGACTAGAACTGGCAAAATAACATAGTTTGGTTGTCCTAATTTGACTGGACACTTGGATTGGGTGCTTAATACCCTGATGCTCTTTACCCAGCCTATTGTCCCGGCTGGTGTCCCAATGACATCATTTCTTGAGTAGCTGCCATAACTTCGACAGAAATCTTGGGTACAGCAAATGGCATCCCAATAGAATGGTATTGAGTGTCACCCTGTTGAGGACATTCTGGTTCAGCGTTGACTGTGACTAGGCTATTGTTGATAATGTATTTAAGTTGTTGATGAAGAGTGGAGAGGGCTGCCCCGGCCATATGAATCCACGATCTGCCCAGAAACAGGTTGTATCATGCATCTATTTTGAGCACGTGAAATGATACAAAAAATATATGGAAACCAATCTCAATTGGCATCTCAATCTCTCCGACTGAGTTCCGGCGGGATCCATCAAAAGCTTTGATGATTGTATGGCTACTTCGGATCCTCTTGAGATTGACATTCATCTTTAGTAATGTAGCATAAGGACATATATTCAAAGACGAACCTCCATCTACCAAGACTCTAGCTAACATGTATCCGGAGGACAAAACCGCAATGTGTAACGGCTTGCAATGACTGGTCCCTTCAGGCGGTATGTCATCATCAGTGAAAGAGATCACATTGTTGTTGAAAATGTGATCAAGCAGATGTTGAAATTTTTCCACATCCATTAATTTCGGCAAGTAGGCTTCTTCCAAAACCTTTAGTAGAATCTTCATGTGATTCTCGGAAGTTAAAACCAAGTCTAATATTAAAATTTGATGTGCAGCTTCTCTTAAGCTTAGAACCATATTGGCTTCATTATGACTCATAGCCCAGAGTAATTTTTCAGTCTTCTCCATGGGAATTTTCCCCTTTGATTTAATAGCAGGCTTCATCACCCGTTGGGGAAGATATAGTGGATTTTCCTTCAACACTACAGCAGTTGTATGAGATGTGGATCCTTCAGCTTCTCCATAAATCTAGGGAACTTTCTGTAAGCTGACAATAGGATATTGTGGTCTGAATGGCAAAATTATTGGCTCTAGAGCATCCACTTTCAAAGGTTTGTTAACTCCCTTGAGTTGAATTGTGAATGGTTTAACAGTCCCATCTGCCTCAATGGATATAACTGCTACTAGTCCCTTCCATTTGGTAGGACAAATATTTTCACTCTCAAATAGCACGGTATCGTTGTCTGCCAGTTGCAAGACACCACTATCGATTAGATTCTGAATAAGGTGGCGGAGTGCCCAGCATTCTTCCGTGCTGTGACCGCGAGAATGGGTGTGATATTGACATACTCCATCAGGATTGAACCGTCCTGAACAGGGATTAATTGGAGGTAGAAGGGATGTAATTCTTCCTTCATTGATTAGCATCTGAAGTATCTCCTCCATAGGTTGGCCCAGGTATGTAAATTCCCTTCTATTGGCAAAATCCCGACGGGCGGCAGTTGCTCTCCTCGCCACTTTATCCTCCAATGTTTCATATTTTGAAGGTGAAGAGGGAGTATTCATAACCAAGGGAAGGAGACTAGCATGCTACTGGCTAATTAATTGACGTGTGACTTGATGCTGATAGGTCACCAGTTCAGCCAATTGCTGAATTTACTTACACAGAGCTTTAATCTTCCGTTCCATTATAAACTAGAACTTTGCATAATCCTATTTGTCAACATCGTCTTTGACGATCTGGGATGCTTTATAGTTAAAATTGGAACTTTCTCCACTGCTCCAGTTAATCATGTTGACCTGTTCCTCTTTATGTGGAGGAAGCGGGTTGTCTTACACGTGACGTTGATCTGGTTTGGTGACCACGATCTCTCCGTTGTCTATTAAATCTTGGATCTTGTGTTTCAAAGCCTAAGAATCTTGAGTATCATGTTGAGGCGCCCCAGCATGATAAGCACATTTCCAAGCAGCATTGAAACCCCTCCCATTAGGGCTTGCTGGTGGAAGAAGATGCATGATTTTCTTCTGAGTTGTCAGAAGAGTGAGAATGTTCTCGAGTGAGTCCCCTAGGAGTGTGAACACTCGAGGGCGTTTGACTTGTTAACCTTTTGGCATTGGAGGGTTTGAAGACTGTGTTTGAAAAGGAGTGTAATTTCTCCGTTGGATAGGCATATTCTGATTCCCTTTTTGACTCTGTAGTATTAGGGAAACATCCTCCTCTTTCTTTTTATGGACACTCCGGGTGTTGTTTCTATAATTTCTGGATTAGATTTGTTCACTAACAGCTTTGAGAGCGGCTAAGTCTTGAATTTTTCCTTACTTCAATCCCATCTCAGCCATTTCTCCATGTTTGATCATTTCAGAAAATTGTTTACCAATGCCAGATAAGACTCTTTCATAGAAAGGAGCTTCTTGTATGTCGATAAAGGTCATTACCATCTCTGACTCTATCATAGAAGGAATCACCTGAGCAGCAAGGCGCCTCCACCTTTGAGCATACTCTCTGAAAGACTCATTGAAATATTTCTTGACCTTGGTAATCTGGTACCGATCAGGAGTCAGTTGAGACTGGAAGCTGTATTGTGTAAGGAAGGTATGAGCTAGTTCTTCCCAACTATGGATCTTTGAATTGTCTAATCTGGTATACCACGAACGGGCTTCTCCAGTCAGGCTCTTTTGGAATAGCTGCATTCTAAGCTTCTTGTCCTCTACATAAGATCCAAGTTCTCTAATGAACACTTTCAAATGGGTGTAAGGATCTCCTAACCCGTCATACTTTTCGAAGTCAGGAGTTTCGAACTTCTCTGGATAATGAATACCAGGGAATATATAAAGATTAGCATAGGAGACACTCTCGTGTGCTCCAATTCCTTTGATAGAACGAAGGGTTTCTTCCATTTGAAGGACTTTTTTCTTAATGTCACCGGTATCCAGATCTCCTTTGAGATGGGTGATATCATGACTTTTGTTGGTTGTATCCAACTGGAGCTCAGGTACTGTAATGGCATGTCAAAACCTTGAGTTCCTCCTTGTGTAGAGGATTCAGCATGTATGGGTATCTTCGTACCTTGAGTAGACTGATGTAGTTCTTTAAACATAACAACCAAATCTGTAATTTGTTTACTTAATCCTTCAAATTCTTCGAGAGAAACTGGATTATACTAGTCAGATGAAGACATGATTAGCTGTAGGCTAGTGGCCTTTGATATATATACCTGCATTCATATTTGATACTGCATGATTAATAATATGCATGACCATTATTTGCTTAACATTTGCTAAGGAATCAAATACTGTTCGGCAGAACAAAAAGATTGATTAAATTAAATTACCCTTAGTTATGCAAAAATCCAAAGTTCACAGTCTCATGATTAAAGGAATTCAATTGGGTGTCATCAACGGTCCAATACATATGGACACCAGCCAGTGGAAAATTATGGTAAGCATAAATCATGACATCATAGAATTTGCATCATAAATCACGCTGCATTGATTGAGTCATATATCAAGGGTCTTAATTCTAGGAAATTCATTAAGGTAACTAGTTGATTAATAACCATACGCAAAACAGGAATCATGAGCCATGATTTGGGAAATTTAATTGGTTGGGTCTAACGGTCCAATATATATTGAGAAATATGGAAACTAGCATGTCAATATATTTGGTACTAATTTTCGGACTTCTAGAAATTGGGACAGGCCATAAAATCAATTAGTCTTAAAAGTATTGACAGCGTGATCTCATGGAAATCAAACTGAATATATCATGATTTGTGCAAAATGTTTTTAAAAGAGCAAAATTACAGAATCAAATATGTGCAATAGACATACTCTCGAAGAGGTGTATATAAACAGAACTCGCTAACAGTTTTGATCACGTAATACATACACAGAAAATAATAGCACACAAGCTGCGAAATTATTTTTCACTGAGATAAAAATTGATTGCATTAAGAACAGAGTTGTAGCTTCGAATACATTCTGGTAATATCCTTCTTCCATATCATTTCATACTAGAGCCTTGAGTTGGTAAGTAATATATTGCTTGATCATTAGACCTCTAGTATTGTATTTTTTAATTGTCATATCTAAATCTATATTGTATTGGATAATCTTGTTTGGGTTGATAACTTATTACAGTCAAGTTGAAGGAAAGCATAGGTGCTTTAGAGTGCATAGGTGCACAAGGAACAAAAGTGTTCAAATTTGATAGAACTTGTATTGTAATTGGAAAAGTTGAATAAAAGTGAGTCTCCAATACTAGTTGGTATTGGACGTGGATTTGGCTACTATTCTAGAGGGTAGTAGTTGAACCACGTAAAAATTTGGGTGTTTGTGTGATTGAATTCTATACTCGAGTATTCTGTTATTTATCCAGCAACCTGCATTCTATCCATATCAGTACTCCAGTTTGCTGCATTATACACTCACTGAATTTTTGACAAGAAACCAAAAATTGGACATAGTTTTTGCCTACACTTATTCAACCCTCCCTTCTAAGTGTGCCTACTTAAATTTCATTTGGTATCAGAGTTAGGCTCTACTTATCTTGGTCTTAAAGGTGACTTGTAGGGAAAGATTCTAACATGGCACAACTTGGAAGCGCTCATCACGAAGGTCAATCAACCAACCGACCTCCACTACTCTTTGGAACTGAGAACTATAACTTCTGGAAATTTCGGATGAGGATATATCTCAACCGAGACCCATGGGAATGGTGGGTGGTTGAGAATGGACCGGGAATCCCAAGGAAAGATGATGGTACTCCATAAACTCTGCTCGAGATGGACGCAACCGAAACAAACATGGTATCATACGATTCAAAAGCAATGAACACTCTTCTCAGCGGCATGGTGCAATCTGAAATAGATAAAGTCTCTTCATGCAACACATCAAAGGAGATTTGGGATACCCTAGTGGTAAGTCACGAAGGAACGTCCAAAGTACGAGAAGTCAAGCTAAGTATGCTCATGCATGACTACGAAATGTTCAAACTGGAAAGAGAAAAACGATCAAAATGGCTCAAGCACGATTTTTGGTACTAATAAACTCCTTGAAGCTACTCGACAAGATAATTCCACAAAGCGAAATCAATCGTAAGCTACTTCGGGCTATGCCCAAAAGGTTTGCATCTAAAATTACTACTCTTCAAAACTCCGTCAATATTTCCTCTATGGATACATTAACTCTCTTTGGTGAACTAGAAGAATATGAACACCAATTAAAAATATATGATGACGAGGAAGAAGTGCCTCAAAAGAAAGTACTAGCTCTAAATGCAGGAATTGAAGAAGAACTCGAAAATAACTCGGATGATGAAATAGCCATGTTATCAAGGAGACTTAAGGGACTACTTCAAAGGAAGAATCAAAGGAAAAATATATTTAACGCAAACAAATACAAAGCCAAGCCAATCGAGGAAACTTGTTTCGAGTGTGGACGACCAGGTCACTTTAAAAAGGATTGTTTCCAACTCAAGAACAAAGGAAAGCAAGGCAATAAGGAGTTCAAAAAGCACAAAGCATTTCTAACATAGAGTGATGATGAAGAATCCGAAGTGGAAATAGATGCAAATGATGAAATAGCTCAAATATGCTTTATGGGACTTGAAGGTGAATCCAGTGAGGTATTTTTTTCTGATAATATTACTTTGAAACGAGAAAATGAAAGATTAAAAGAAAAAAATATTTACTTAAAGGATCTAGTAAACACTCTAATGAGCGAAGTGGAAGCACTGATAGATGAAAAGAAAGATTTAGAAAAAGAAACACACACAAATGAGGAAAAGGTTTAAGCAGCAAAAAATGATTACTTAGATAATTACAATAAAATATTGTTCAACAAGGTAAAACAGCTAAATAATGAAGTAGAAAAATTTAAAAAGGAGATAGAGATGAGAGATGTGTGCATTGATGCTTTTGGCGATGAATCGAGTAACGAAACACCTCCAACTAATGATCTACAAAAGGAAATAAAGTCTTTAAAAATTTCTCTAGCTAAATTTGTTCATAGGAAAGAAAACCTAAATGTCATGCTTGGAAAACAAAGACCCAGTTATGATAAACAAGGCATAGGTTACAACCTAACATTTAGGAAAGAAGTTGAAATCCTAAAATCTAAATCATCATTTAAATTGAACTATTGCACGCCTTTTACCTCCTGCAAAAATGGTGGCATTAAAGGACATCTAGAGATAAACTGCTCAAGAAAGAAATATCTAAATAAAGCCACATGGATAAAGAAAAGTGACTTGATTTCAACTAACACAAGTGGACCCAAAAAGATATTGGTACCAAAAATATAAATTGTGTCTTTCATATACAGGTATGTCTCAAAGCCAAAGTATCTTCTCAAAAATGGATCCTTGACAGCGGATGTTCACGTCATATGACGGGAGACAAATCTAAGTTCGTGGAACTGAATGTCAAAAAGAAACATGGAACTGTCACATTCGGTGATAATCGGTCATGCGAAATAATTGGGAAAGGTAAAATCGGTAATGGTAAGGTTAACACTAATAATGTTCATCTTGTTAACGATTTAGAATTCAATCTTATCAGTGTTAGTGAATTAATGGATAATGGACATCAAGTAAAGTTTGAAAAAGATAGATGTACAATTTCACATGGTACTAACAATGCTGCATTAGTTGCCCGAAGAGAAGGAAATATATATACTCTTGATTTTGAGCGACATTAGGAAGAATTATATCTTGCAACCATTCAAGATGAAGCGAATCTATGGCATAAAAGGATGGGACATGTTCATATGGATCTCATCATGAAGTTATCATCAAAGAACTTAGAAAGAGGATTACCCAAAATAATCTTTGAGAAGAAAGGTATATGTGAACCCTGTCAACTTGGAAAACAAGTAAGAACATCATTCACAGCCAAAAACATGGTATCAGCTTATTCTCCCTTACAATTGCTTCATCTCGATTTATTTGGACCTGAAAGGCATGCTAGTTTAAACGATAAATTCTATGCTTTTGTGATAGTCGATGATTTCTCTAGATATACACAGGTTCTATTACTTAGAACAAAAGATGAGGCATTTAAAGAATTTGAAAAACTGACTAAAAATTTGGAAACCAAATACAGTCTCAATCTTATAAGAATCAGAAGTGATCATGGTACTGAATTTCAAAAGGATTTTATTTCATTCTGTAATAAAAAAGGAATAACTCGTGAATTCTCAGCACCTAGAACCCCTCAACAAAATGGAGTGGTACAAAGAAAAAATCGTACGTTACAAGAAACAGCTAGAACATTAATTCAAGAAAGTAAACACCCAAAAAAATTTTGGGCTTAAGCTGTAAACACATCATGTTATGTACTAAATAGAGTGTTAATCCGCCCAATTGTTTTGAAAACACCATATGAATTATTAAATAAACGACTTCCTAATATTAGCTATTTCAAAATCTTTGGATCTAAATGTTTTATTCTTGACACTAGTGGGAACTTAGGCAAGTTTGATGTTAGATCTTATGAGGGAATATTCATTGGGTATGCACAAAATAGTAGAGCATATCGCATTTATAATGTGCAAAAGCTGTGTATCGAAGAATCTATACATATCAAATTTAATGAGCTTAACCAAGATCTTCCAAAAGAAAGAGAAGAAGATGCAGAAATTTTAGAGACTGATGTAAACCCATCATACCACATAAAGCAAAACAGCAAGACTATGGAACCAATCCAACAAGCTAGATTAGAAGAACAACAAGATCAAGACTCTATCCAGCAAGCTGAATACGAAAATCAGGAACATATCCAGCAAGCTGAAATGGATGAACAACAAAACCACAATTCTGAATCTACTGAAGAAATAATACATAATGTTCAACTTCCAAAATCAGCAAGATACATCAAAAATCATCCTCCTGATAACGTCATTGGAGACATAAATGAAGGAGTTACTACAAGAATAAAAGCACAAAACATGTGTGCTTTCTCATCATTCCTATCCCAGATTGAACCAAAGAACGCCAAAGAAGCCATACTTGATGAAAATTGGCTACTAGCAATGCAAGAAGAGTTACAACAATTTGAAAGATGTCAAGTGTGGGAATTGATGCGTCCCCCGAAAGATGTATCCATTATTAGAACTAAATGGGTATTCAAAAACAAACTTGATGAGTTCAAAACAATTACAAGAAACAAAGCGAGATTAGTCGCTCAAGGATATAACCAACAAGAAGGAATAGACTATGAAGAAATATTTGCCCCGGTTGCCCGTTTGAAATCCGTTCGTATACTACTAGCATTCGCTTGTTTCAGAAAGTTCAAGTTACACCAAATGGATGTCAAAAGCGCCTTCCTCAACGGGTACATAAATGAAGAAGTCTATGTAAAACAGCCACCTGGATTCGAACATGACAAGTTCCCACATTACGTATACAAACTTAAGAAGGCACTCTATGGAGTCAAACAAGCCCTAAGGGCTTGGTACGAAAGATTAAGTAAGTATCTCTTATAAATGGGTTCATACGAGGTAAAATCGACTCTACACTGTTCATTAAACGCCAAAATAAAGATATTATTATTGTACAAATATATGTAGACGATATAATATTTGGTGCTACTAATAATTTTCTTTGTGAGTGGTTTTCCAAATGCATGCACAAGGAGTTTGAAATGAGCTTGATGGGAGAACTTAAATACTTTCTGGGCCTCCAAATTATACAAAATCACGAAGGTATATTCATTTATCAAACCAAGTACACAAAAGAGTTACTTAAGAGATTCAGATTCGATAATTCAAATTCAAAGACCACACCAATGAGTACATCAATAAAACTCACAGTATATGAAAAAGGTACGGATGTAGAGGTAACAAAATACAGAGGTATAATTGGATCCCTACTATATTTAACTGCTTGTAGACCAGATATAATGTACAGTGTGTGTATATGTGCCCGGTTTCAGGACAAACCCAAAGAATCCCACTTACAGGCTGTTAAACGAATATTTAAATATTTGAGTGGTACGAAAAATCTAGGATTGTTTTACCCAAAATGTGATAACTTTGATCTAATGGGTTATTCAGATGCTGACTATGTAGGTTGTCAAATAGATAGAAAAAGCACAAGTGGTGCCTGTACATTTTTGGGACAAATTTTTGTTTCATGGCACAACAAGAAGCAAACGTCAGTCGTCCTATCCACTACTGAGGGTGAATATTTAGTAGCAGGAAGTTGTTACTCTAAAATTTTGTAGATGCGTCAAACATTGTGCTACTTTGATATTATATGTGAAAATCTGCCCATATACTGTGATAATACAAGCACCATAGACATCTCTAAAAATCCAGTACTACATTCTCGCACAAAACACATAGAAGTACGCCACCATTTTCTTAGAGACAATGTGTCCAAAAGCTTAATAAGATTGATATTCATTCCCACTGAACATCAATTAGCAAATATCTTTACAAAATCTTTAGGGGTAGACCGGTTCTGTACCTTAAGAAGAGAACTCATGATGTGTCTGATTTAAATTCAATCGGCATGCCTTAAGGAAAGTAGACAGTTATGGCGTATATAGGTGCCATAATAACGCTCATTGTATCTGCTCAAGATCTTTATTCCCAAACATAGCGACACGTCTTTCCAAATCTTGGTAACACATAGTCCTTAAAGGACAGACTCTACTTTACTAATCCAAGCTCTCTCTCTGTCTTCTGCATATCTCAACTCTCTCTGCGCCCCTACACATCCCTCAAACCTCAACCGTGAAGATGAAAACACGGCGATCAAGATAAATTCGTGATGAATCAGATGACGAGATGTCGCTACCATTTCCTCATCCCACTACTACTCGACGCCTGAAACATAAATAGCCATCAGTCCAAACCATCTCCAGCGACTCCTCTCCGGTCGAATCAGAAGCTAGCTTACCCTCTCCTCCACCGATTGGGACGTCCACTATCACTAAACGGCGAGCAGTCAAGGAATCGTCACTAAGTTCCCCTCCTCTGACGTTAAACCCTCTCCCTGTTTCAATGTATGATGTTCATGACGACTTTTTTAGAGGTCACAATTTCGAACTACGCTTTAAGTCATCTATATGTCACAAAATCTTTGTCTATGAAAAATCAATAGACATGTTTTACTACCAAAACTCCCCTCTTCATCGTCTTTTTGAGTCATGCGGTATGTCTTCCTTAAGCACTCCTCCCTCGGTAGCTTACCCAAAATTAGTTCAGTATTTTTATACCAATCTTGAGAATAATGGCGACTGCTACACTTCCTTTGTTAAAGGTAAATCTCTGTTCTTCACATCTACGGATTTAGGGAGTATACTATTAATCCCATACACTGGGGACTGCCCCTTCACTCTCAAAGGGCCTATCTCTACTCCTCTGTCTCCCTTAGTACAGCTTCGCCTTGTTTTGGATGATCCAATAGTGTCCTCTGTCACCCTTCCAAAAACCACCGATGTGTCTCATCTAGCAGTTGTTCTTCACAAACTGTTATGATACAATATCCCCCCTCATCTCGGTGGTGGAGCTGATTTTACGTATCAGGATTTGGTCTTAGTAGCTTTAATAATGACCGGCCAACCTTTTAAATTTTCACTCATGATGCTAAAACACATGATTCACTGTGTTAAACATTCCAAAAAGTGTCTGCCTTACAGCTGCTTCCTCACCAAATTGTTTACTCACTTCCAAATCCCACTTGACGATGAAAGCTCTATCAAATTAACTGACTCCATCGATTCCAATTACCTCAAAGGAGCCCATATCACACTATTTAAAGGAAAGTTCATACGTGTGGCACCTGAGATTTCCAAACCCATACCTACCACCTCACTGCCTCCTTCACAAGAAATTCTCACTCTCCTTCACTTCATAGCAACCAATCAAGTCTAACTCACTTCTGATGTCAAAGATATTCAACTTCGTCTCTCCGTACTTGAAAAAGGCAAACTTCCCATTCGTCATGATGATCTTACTACTATTTTTCGTAATATGGAGGATGAGTTCATAGATCTTCAAGCTGGATTCGAGTTGCATACTCGGGCGATGGTCGAAGCCTTACAACGAAAGATGAATCGCAATGCCTGCCAATTAAGTATTGAGCTTAAGTTCATCAGCCATCAAGTTGGGACTCTTGGACGGTTTACCGAGCGACGCATGAATGACCTCAGTGAGGAGCTGCAAGCCGATCAAGTCCAGTTGCGCATCCTTGAATGGCCCCAATGCAATTGGCTGGCAGAATATCAAGGCGACTTTCTGGACCTGCATCTCCCACCTCCTACCTTCATTGGTCGTCCTCCCAGATTTTCCAACACAATGTCCCTTGAAGAGATCGAACATCACCGGCTTCACCGGCCCTATTTCACAGTCCACGCAGCCAATCACGTTAATCTTGAGGAGGAGGATGACTAGCTGCCCTGCCCCCTTTTTAGGCCTTCTGCGTACACCTTTTTGATAGATGCCAAAGGGGGAGACGAATTATGGCTTTTCTTTTGCTATTTTTTTTCCTATTCCTAGTTGACTATCTTTTAAATTCTCATGCATGGTAACCTATAAGACGATGGTTTAATTTTTTGAATGATGGTTTACTATACTTTCTGCTTCTGCTATTCATGTTATGGACTAACCAGAAAATGCAGGGTTACTGTTAAACTTTTCATAATTTGCAAAATACAAGGTTGCTCAAACACTGCACATGTGCAGTCAATGGTATGCATGAACTGAGTGGGAGCTATAAAGTACATAGTTTTAGGGGGAGCCATAATTATCTTGTTGTCATCATCAAAAAGGGGGAGAATGTTGACTTATGTCACACTCTATGTTTTGATGATGACCATATTAGTTCACTAATTCTGTCATATAACATTTCAGGAACATCAAGGAAGAAAGTCCAAAGTCAAGATGCCTTTGAAGAAAGAAAAGCTAAATTGAATATTAGGAATATATGTAAGATTTTAGCAATTATTATTTTCCAAAATAAGGCTCTAGGAATCAAATACTGTTCGGCAGAACTAAAAGATTTATTAAATTAAATTACCCTTAGTTATGCAAAAATCCAAAGTTCACGGTATCATGATTAAAGGAATTCAAATTGGGTGTCATCAACGGTCCAATACATATAGACACCAGCCACCAGAAAATTATGGTAAGCATAAATTATGACATCATAGAATTTGCATCATAAATTACGCTGCATAGATTGAGTCATATATCAAGGGTCTTAATTCTAGGAAATTCATTAAGGTAACTAGTTGATTAATTACCATACGCAATACAAGAATCATGAGCCATGATTTGGGAAATCTAATTGGTTGGGTCTAACGGTCCAATATATATTGAGAAATATGGAAACTAGCATGTCAATATATTTGGTACTAATTTTCGGACTTCTAGAAATTGGGACATGCCATAAAATCAATTAGTCTTAAAAGTATTGACAGCGTGATCTGATGGAAATCAAACTGAATATATCATGATTTGTGCTAAATATTTTTAAACGAGCAAAATTACAGAATCAAATCTGTGCAACAGACATACTCTCGAAGAGGTGTTTATAAACAGAACTCGCTAACAGTTTTGATCACGCAATACATACACATAAAATAATAGCACACAAGCTGCGAGATTATTTTTCACTGAGATAAAAATTGATTGCATTAAGAACTGAGTTGCAGCTTTGAATACATTCTGGTAATATCCTTCTTGCATATTATTTCATACTAGAGCCTTGAGTTGGTAAGTAGTATATTGCTTGATCATTAGACCTCTAGTAGTGTATTTTTTAATTGTCATATCTAAATCTATATTGTATTGGGTAATCTTGTTTGGGTTGATAACTTATTACAATCAAGTTGAAGGAAAGCATAGGTGCTTAAGAGTGCAAAGGTGCACAAGGAACAAAGGTGTTCAAATTTGATAGAACTTGTATTGTAATTGGAAAAGTTGAATAAAAGTGAGTCTCCAATACTAGTTGGTATTGGACGTAGATTAGGCTACTATCACTACTACAAAATACTAAATAGACAACACTTAAACCACAATATTTTTTATAAAAACGTTGTGGTATTTTTTTACAACGTTTTTAAAAAAAATATTGTAGATATATATGCAAAAATGTTATCTATTTAAAAGGGCATTTTTTTGGTTTTAATTAGATAACATTTTTTAAAAAAAACGTTGTCTATGAAAAAAAACACGGAGCTAAAAAAAAGGCCAATAAATAAAAACTTAAGCCAGTGCTCCGTGCTCGACCTCTTTTTCATTTCTGGAAGTTAATCTAGGGCTTGACCTCTCCCCACCGGAGCGCAAGCAATTCTTCAGGAAAGTTATCGAATCCTACCTAGCAGACCTGCAATCCAAAGCCAAAGCAGCGCGACAAGCGGAGGAAGAAGAGCTTGAAGAAGAAGATGACGAAGAGGGACAGAGAAAGGGAAAAAGAGTCGGTGCTAAAGAGTACGACGATGATGGAGATCTCACCATTTGTCGTGTGAGTTTAGATTCGATTCATCTAGTTTTTGTTTTCTTTTATTAATCTCTGGACATGTTTTCATATTCAGATCTGAATTAGCAGAGCAAAGTAGTGAAATTTTGCGTTCTGTTTCTGGCCTAATATCTAATAGGTACACCTCTTGTTGACGAAGAGTTCACAGAAAGCGGTTGGGGATTTGTGAGTATCTGATTTTTGTGTTTCCTTCTCAAGTGACATGGATAAGATTAGTAATTTTTGTAATCATTTTTGTAAACCATGGTTGCAAACAATTGAAATATTGGCTGAATTAATTGAGAATGATTCTGATAAGATGGATGTAAAGAATAAGGATGAAGTTATATCACAGATGAGATCTGTTGTTGCTAGCAAACAATTTGGGTAAAAAAATAAACAATTGCAAAGTGATTTTCAGGCTTTCAGCAGTACTACTGTAGCAGATACCTGATAGTATCTTGATGATGCTTAGCATAAGTTTTATGAAAGATTGGGGTTGATGCTTGGTGTTGGATTTAATTTTCATTCCAAGAAAATGGCTCTGGTACAGAATAATACCAAAAACATAGCAATTACAATTGACCGAGGCAAATAATGTGTGCATTGTGTACCTATATAGGTGATATTGTGACTAAAGGTACCAATTATATGTCCTTTTACCTGATTATCCTGACTAAGGAATGTAGCATTTTCCATTATTTTCAAACATTTTAAAAGCAACACCAGATGACGTTGGCATTCTCTGCGAAGAACAAACTTGGGATGGTAAATGGCATGCACACTGAAACCTCCCCCCTGTAGATTCACCTCATTCTTTGGTGTGGCAAAGATGCAATGATATGGTAATCTCTTGACTTTTTATGTTCTATCTCTACAGAAATTGTTTTAAGTATTGTATATATTCCTACTGCACATGAGATTTGGAATGACTTGCATGCTAGGTTTACTTAGAATAATGGCCCAAGACTGTTTATAATTAGAAAAGATATTGCATCTTTACCTTAAGGTAACTTGTCTATATATATCTGCATCTGCAAACCGTGATTTCCTATTTGGTTTTGTTGGCGTAAAGCAGTGGCAGGATTTTGCTGAATCATTTGAACAACGTTGTTTCCCTCATATACTATGTTATGTTTACGTCTTTAACTATTTTGGCAAACGTGATCATGTTCAAGGTAACCATTGATAAGAAGCATTAAAACTCATGTTTGATTGATATAAATATTAATCGTTAATCATATCATTCTGTAAGTACCATCAGATGCATCTCATTTGAAGCATTTGTGTTTTCTATTTTTGAAAAATTCTGTTTGCATACCTCATATATCTTTTGGAGCAACTAGAAGAAGGTGGACTTTATTAAAATTATTGTTTTACGTTTAGGAATGTTCTTGTTAAAGGTGGTGACCTTCCTGCTTCATCAGATGCTATATATATTTTCTTTGATGGTATGCTCATATATTCTTTCCAGTCTTTGACTTGTACAGTATTCTTGCTTCTCCGTGTTTCTTGTTAATAGCTTACCTTCTACTCTGATTTGGCCTTGAAGGTGAGGAGTTTTTCGAGCTGCAATCACCACTGATACACACTCGAAATAATCATGGAACTGGTTGTACCTTGGCATCATGTATAGTAGCTGAGCTAGCAAAAGGTTCTCAGATGTTGTCAGCTGTTAAGGTAATTTATTATATTCTTTCGATCCTAACAGAGTTTTTTTAGTATTTTGGGGTTTGAATGTGTACTTAAATATTAATAGGGCAACTTTAAGTTATGTCTTGCTATATATAGGCTTGAAACAATCAACATATTTTGTTAGTTGAGCTGTCAGTCAAACATGAGACAGTCTTTCTCTGTAGTCTCTTCCCTTTAAGTTTCCTTCTTTGGATCTCATTTTTCGCTGTTACTAACATATGGCACAAAGATTAGGGGTAATTTATAAAATTTTAGGAGGTCCTACTTTGATTAATTTAGTGAATAAATGATATCCATAGTGATGCTTCTCAGATGAACGAGTGACAAGATAAACGAGAACAGAAGTAGATAAATGTTTTTACCTTAAGAGGAAAACATCATTGTGAAAAAATTCTGAGAGATAGTACTGTTAGCACTCAGATGTTTTGGCCTTTTCAAATGATGACTGGTGACACCACACTTGATAACTGAGTTGGTTCATATTGAGAGTTCTGAAAATTTATAGTTATTGTTAGCACTCAGATCATTTTTCTTCAATCCAGTCTTGACAGGTCGCAAAACGCTATGTTGAGACTGCATTGGATTATAGCAAAGACATGCTTATTGGAAACGAGGCTATGCATCTCTTTAGAGTAGGTTTAAATGACCTATCATATCAACATAACTATGTCTGGTTTTAGGTCCTTAGTTTGTGTGTAAATGTAATGACCCTTCTAATTTTTTTACCTAAACCAGACAAGGAACCTACTACTTGTGACGCCCCCAAAATAGGTATACAACACCCATTCTGAGTCGCCAAATACATGGTATAGAAAGCAAACTACAACTTCAATAATACAATTGTCGTGCAAAATACGACAACACATACTGTGAGTTTAAATACAAATATTATCTTCTAGACAATATCCACACTCAAATAAGTCCTCAATACAATTATTCAAACACTATTTTACAGAAATAGTGAGAACTGCTAAAACATCTTTCTAGAACCATCACTTCATACCCCGACTAGATCCTGCTATGTTCTCACCTCCTGAGAAGAAAAATGGAACAAAAAGGAAAAGGGTGAGCTCAACTAGCCCAGTGAAGAATATTATGACTAAGATAATATACAACAAATTATCATTAGTATTCAACAGGGAAAAATCTGATAGAATATAATCGATAACAAGTTTTAGATCAACAACTGCAGTGGAAACAGCAAACCATTAGTAGAGTCAAGTAGAGAATGAATTCTACTATCTTCTAAGATTTAAAAGTCCATCATCAATATTTTATCCCTGTAACATCAATTAATAATCATATTTATCCAAATATTCGTCTTTGCACTACAGGCCAAAGATATTCATTTGTATCACTTGTCAGTCATGTTCATCTCAACACCTTTTCATCTTTGCACTACAGGCTAAAGATATTTAGTAGTATCATCATTTAGGACTGGGAATGATGAAAAATATCTTAAAGAGAACGAATCCAGTGAGACAGAAGGACAAATAGTAGGGATTCGTATGACAGTTTATCCAAGATCAATAATACTTCATAATAATCAATTGTGAAGCAAAATTCAAAAATAAAGATCAAAACATGGATACAATCAAAGATAGTAACCATAATAGACATCTTGGACAAATAGGAAAAATTTTTATTTTTTCGGTGAATAGTGCTGTATTCGTGAATAGTGTCGTATACCTGAATAGTAACGTATACGTGAATAGTAACCCCGACACAAAAAGTTCTAAATTTGATAAAAACAAGAATGAACCTAGTGTGTACAAAAGAGTCAGTGGGAGTGTCGTGACATTCCTAGTATTATATATTGATATACTACGAATAAGGAATGACATGCCAATGTTAGAATCAATAAAGATAAAGTTGTTAAAATATTCCTCTATGAATGATTTGGGAAGAGTATCGTAATTGGGGATACAAATCTATATAGATAGATTTAAAAGGATGCTCTTCTTAACCCAAGGAACGTATATTTATTTGATGTTAAAGTTGTTTAGTATGACAAACTCCAAGAGATGTCTTATATTGATGAGCCATGGAGTGTATCTGTCTTAGTAGTCCCCATAGACTGCTGAAAAGAGATATCGCATGAGTGACAATCATGTATACAATGAAATATATGAGACCTGATGTTGATCACTCATATTCTGGAGAAGATCATTGTAAGACAGTGAAAAATATCTTAAAGTCCTTAACTAACACTAAGGATGTGATCATATTTATGGTGGGTCTGAATTAGAACTAGAGAGCTTAACAGACTCAAGTTTTTTCAGACAGACTAAGACGAAAAAAATCCACTTTAAGGAAAAAGGGTTACCTTGAACAATGGTGTAGTGAACTGGAAAGGTTTTAAACAGCAAAGAGTTCATGGATTAGTAATAAAGACAAAGTATATAGTTATAAATGAAGCTGCAAGTTGATTGTTTGGATGAAGAATTCATTACAGAACTAGGAATAGTTCTTAAGTCTCATCTTGGATCTAAACATGTGTTGTGGCATTTTCATTTGATTATAAAAATCATTAAAAGATGGAAAATCACAGTAGAGATAGTGGATTCTAAAGAACAACATTACATATCCATTAACTAAAGCTTATCCAACAGCAGGATAATCGTTACTTAGAGAAGAAGGGTGTGAGATACCATGACAATTGGCTTTAGTGCAAGTGGGAGATTGAAAGTAGTATGCACATAAGCCAATCATGTTTGATGATAAAGCATATACTTTATATCAATCTTATTTATTTATTAATAAAAAGTATTAATTTATTAGAGGCTTTAATTATCTACATGATGCTGCTTTATAGTATGTGATAAACCCATAATTTTAAGGAATTCTTTTAGAATAATGATGATGATCATTCTAATGAGATCTAACTTCTTAGAAAGCTTAAAACTAAAATAGTTCCCAATCGTTGGATCACTAAATTAGGGATTAGTGAATTCGGATAGATTGGTACATACTTTGCTTGCTCATTAGATGAGGATGATTGATCTCATAATCATTTGTGTGGAGAAACTAAAGGAAGTATGTAGGTGCTTATTAGAGAATAAGTTCACTGAACATCACTCACTAAAGAATACCTAATAGAGTTTTACTTGCATGTCAATAGGAATTCCTGTAATGATAGTAGTACAAGTGATCCTTAGAATTGAGATCATCATAGTATCTTGTGTATGATGAATTATACTTTGACTTATTCCTTAAGACCCTTAGGGTATATCAAAGGGTATGCTTGAGTATAATAAGTCGTACATGGAGATAATGTATAATCAATAAAGAATCTTCTGCTTCTAGTAAAAGCAAAGAAATATCCTATGTGATTCGATAAATGACAACCCAGTAGTCCTTGGCCGAGGCAGAATGAAATTAGAAAGGAATTTCTATTTTGTATTATTTGGAGTTGTGTATTTAAGAGTTAAAATACATATAATTAAATAAAATAAGACTTGACAGTAATTTCATGTCTTATATTTAATTGGGATATTGTATGGTGAAAGAATTAAATTGTACGGTAACTATTTACTCAAAGGTTCTTTTATGATTAATGTTAAAATTTATATTATCTGGAAAATCGTTAATCGCTACGGAGGCTTATCCATATTGTAGAATAAATATTATTTATTTAAATAAATTAATAGTTTAATTTATTTTTTTAAATAAGTTTAGAATTGTTCTAATTGATTTATTCACAACTAGTTTAATATGGACAACCTAAAGGGTCACACCATAAAAGAAAAAATAATTATTTAAGAAGTTAATGGCATGATCTTAATAATAAGTTAAGTATATTTAATTGAATCTATGATGATAAAATAAATTAAATAGCTTAATATTTATTATTTAATATTTTGGAAATATTAAATATAAATGAATAATTCACTATAGAACTATTACTATGTTTGGGTACCCTCACTTGGATGTATAGACTGTATCTACGAATACTGTCAACCTATCTGAACTCAAGAGTATTAGTTATGATATGAACAATCCATATTACCAATACCCTAACTCAGATATATAGTCTATATCTAGCGGATTACTCTATCGTATCGATAGTACATATCTATCTGAAGTCCAAAGTATTGGCAATAACATGAACAGTCTATATTGCCAATACCCTCATTCAGATGTATAGTTCCCGAAGATCTCAAAATAAATCAAAAGTTCTAATTACATCTATTTATGTAAAGAAAACACGGTTGCGGAAATAAAGGATGATATTATATCATATATATATAAAGGCTCGAGTACATGGTACTTCATAAAGAATTCCTTATTACAAAAGTCTTGCATTTAACTAGACAGTAATTTAAACTAATCTAAGCATGGTCTCTTCCCATTGTTTGTTCTAGATGTGCTAGGGTTACCATTTAATACTGCAAAGGAAATGATTGCAAGAATGAGCTATGACATGCTCAGTAGGTTTATATACAAAATGTAGGATTTGATGAAATATAACAGTTCAATAACTTTTCTCAACTGAGTGTTGGTTACCATTTATGGAATTTTTATTTATTTCTGTCAGTCACTCAAACTTAGAAATTTTGTTCGGATATAAGACAGGGGATCAACCTATTCAACATCCTAGGAGTATGCATCTCATCCTAATCGTGCCGATTTTGCACTAAGTGTCAGTTTACTGGCACACAAATTTTTCCCTCCCAAGGATATACAACTCAGTATAGGATGTCTTACCAAAGTAATTTGGTTTGACACAACAGTTTATGCTTGATAAACAATAATTCAATAACATATGAATAAATATTTTAATTCTTAGTTATGCTAAACCTATAGCAATAACTTCATAATAATTGGTAACAAATTTGGTTCAGTATTTCATATCGAAAAGCAATCAAGATTTGAATCTTGTTCAAGAAACGTAGGTTTCAATAACTTGCGTAAAGTAAAGATTTAGGAAACTTGCTTGAGCGAAGATCGATTAAACAATGTTACTCGATTCGTTTATAAACACCTAAGATGTTTAAGCATATATGTCTAACACATTAATATTGATAACAATACTCAAATATATAAACTATTCATGTTCGGTTTAAGTTTGATATGATTTCGAGGTTCTAAAACTTTACCAGATATTTAATAAGTTAATATCATGGTTAAACTTTAATTATAAGCTTTATTATAATTTTAGATAATTTATATATCATTTATAATAATTTTCAGAAGCTTATAATAATTTTTAGATATTTATTTATCCATTAAATGACTTTTAAATCATTTCATACTATTTTTACATAATTAATATTTACTTAGAATATTATTAAAAACTTTGTTATTATTTTTGAATGATTTATAACGACTTAATATGATTTTTAAACCATTAATATAATTTTTAAATAATAATTTATTATTTATAAATGATTTATCTAATTATTTATTAATAACTTAATTATTAATAATATTTTAAATAAATAAAATATTTATTAAATTTATGTAAAAATATTAAAAGTTAATTATTATAACTTAAAATAATTTTTAAAAATAATTTTTTATAATTATTTATTAATTATTTATAATTTATTGATTTATTTTTATTTACTATCTGTCGCTAAATGCCTATAGTGATAGAAAATGTGGCTATAGGTGTTCTTCATTTATGGGGAAGTGTTTGGTTAAGGCTTAGATGTCAGTTTGACCTTAATCTAGTTCTCTACTGTGAATGATTATAGGTTTGCAATTGTATAGGTTTTGTAGTACTCATGTAGTAGTACAACAACATACCAAGTTCAGGTTTTAAACTTCATATAACAAGAAATTATAGAGGCTTAAAGTCACTGTCAAAGTTGTTCTTGGGTTTCTGGGTAACCCAGAACAGTGGTCATGGTTGGTCAACGCTTTTGTGGCTCTTATATCTTTTAATCCATGTGATAGATGTGTGTTTTGATTGTTGTAATTTGTAGTCTATATACCAAGGTACATATATGATACACTGGTTTAAACTTAGTAAGACCCTAAGGTACATATTTAGTTTGGTCAAAGTATAGCCATATGCTATTCTGGTGTTCATCAGTTTTCTAGGTTTTCCAGAAAACGCAGTCATGCTCAGTCAACGATATTTGATCATTAATTATAGTAATCAAATGAATTAATTAAGAGTTTGAGTGTCATAGATATATAGTATGTATGTAAGGGTATCTTTACATAACACTTAGACATCCTAACAACAAACAGAAAGCAATTTAAAGGTCAATCAAAGTAACCGACTCATACTGTTCTTGAGATTTCTGGGTAACCCATAAATCAGAACTTCGTGGTCGGTCAACGACTTTTGACCACTTATATCTTGCAATATATGAATCCAATAGACCTGATTCCTCTTTTAGATTACTAACCTCATGCAATACTACAACTAGCATACAATTAACAGACCTAGATATTAATAATCAAGGATCTATAGGCTCTAACATTCGACTGTCAGACCTATTTTTCTAGAATTTTCAGATTGCTTAAAACATCATTTTGATGCATCTATGTGTTATGAAAACATGTTCTACCAACTTCGAATACTTACTAACATGTTATTACACATATTTAAACAACTAGACTACAGTTTTAACATAACATCAAATATCTAGGTTAAAATTAGGGGTTGCACCTTTTCTTGAGTAATTTTGATTTATGGCTTCTGATTTTGATCTTGCTATCACTAGTGCTTGTCTAGGGATGATATATGAGTGTATAGGCTTTATAATTTTGTGGGTTTGGCTTGAGTTAGGGTTACTATTTATAGAATTGGACAATTAGGGTTTTTTGTCATTTTTCCACCTTCTTGCCTCCCTTAATATCTGATCATGTTAACATGTGATGCTTAGGAATTGATACCAGGTCATGTGCTTCCTTGGAAATTGGTATGGTGACTTGCAACCTACTTGTGCTAGTTTACCAACTTTAGAAGCTTAATTATGCCCTAATCCTCCATAATATATTAGGGTTTTGGTTTTATGATTAGGGTTACTTAATGACGTTATTAACACCTAATTGAAGTTTAATAACCATGTTTAGGGTTTAAGATAACCTAACTAGGGTTAGTTCTAACTAATTAGGGTTAGGTTTACAATTTTAGGGTTAAGATTTATAAATCTAGGGTTAGGGTTTCCTGATTTAGATATTAGGGTTCCTAACTTTGGTTTTTACACAAATCTTACTAAGCACGACAAAGCATTTTGTTAGTGTCAGCACAACAAAATAGTTTATCAAAATACATATATCGAAAAGTTTGTTTTGAAAGTAGCATGCACACAAGCCAATCATGTTTGATGATAAAGAATATACTTTATAATAATCTTATTCACTTATTAATAAAAAGTATTATAATATATGATAAACCCATAGTTTTAAGCAATGCTTTTAGAATAATGATGATGATCATTTTAATGAGATCTAAATTCTTAGAAAACTTAAAAGTAAAATAGTTCCTAATCGTTGGATTACTAAATTGGGGATTAGTGAATTCGGATAGATTGGTACATACGTTGCTTGCTCATTGGATGAGGATGATTGATCTCATAATCATTTGTGTGTGAGACACTAAAGCAAGTATGTAGGTGTTTATTAGAGAATAAGTACACTGAACATGGCTCGCTATGGAATACCTAATGGAGTTTTACTTGTCTGTCAATAGGAATTCCTGTAGTGATAGTTGTACAAGTGATCCTTAGACTTGAGATCATCATAGTATCTTGTGTATGATGAATTATAACTTGACTTATTCTTTAAGACTCTTAGGGCATATCAAAGGATATACTTAGGTATAATAAGTCGTACATGGAGATAATGTATGATCAATAAAGTATCTACCGCTTCTAGTAAAAGAAGAGAAATGTCCTATGTGTTTCGTTAAATGACAATCCAGTAGTCCTTGGCCAAGGCAAAATGAAATTAGAAATAAGTTTCTAATTTGCATTATTTTGAGTTGTGCATTTAAGAGTCAAAATACATATAATTAAATAAAATAAGAATTGATAGTAAATCTATGTCTTATATTTAATTAGGACATTGTATGGCGGAAGGATTGAATTGTACGGTAACTATTTACTCAAATATTCTTTTATGATTAATGTTAAAATCTATATTATTTAAAAAGTCGTTAATCGCTAGGGAGGCTTATCCCTATTGTAGAATACATATTATTTATTTAAATAAATTTATAGTTTAATTTATTTATTTAAACAAGATTATAATTGTTCTAATTGATTTATTCACAACTTGTTTAATATGGAGAACCTAAATGGTCACACCATAAAAGGAAAAATAATTATTTAAGAAGTTAATGGCATAATCGTAATAATAAGTTAAGTATATTTAATTTAATCTATGGTGATAGAATAAATTAAATAGCTTAATATTTATTATTTAATTTTTTGAAAATATTAAATATAAATTAATAAGAGGAGTCTTATTATTATTATTTAATTCCTAAAGGAGTTTGAGAATTAATTAGTAAAAGTTCTCTCATATATCCTAATAAGATTAGGAGACTGATTAATTAATTATTCCTAATAAGATTATGAGCCTAATTAATTAAAGGAGTTTAATTAATTAAAATAAAAATCGAATTCCTTAATTGTTAAGAAGGGTTGCCTATATCTATAAATAAGCGGAGTCTTATTATGGGTGGGGTTGGTTGACACTTTCACAAAACACGTGAATACGTAATTCCAATAGTTGTGAGAGTAAACCATTTTCTATAAGAGATTGAAAAACTATGGTTTTGCCAAATACTCATCTTCTTAAATCTTTCTTCTTCCTTGGTAGATCACCACTAGAGGCCAAACACTTGGGTGGCTAACATTGATCAAAGGAAGGAACCAAACTCGGTTGATTCAAGTTGAACGCGAAAGGATTTGGAAGTGAACTTGTACCTGAGGAAGCTCAAATCTTCAAGGGTATAATTCTTGTTCTTTATCTCTTCGTTTAATTAATAATTGTGCGTAAAGGATGATTCGGTAATATGGTTTGTAAAATTTTAAAACTCTGATTTTCCACGTTTTCGCTTATTTTGTGCAATTTGATTGCGTTCGTGATTATTACAAACCTAACAGTGGTATCAGAGCCAAACTTTTATGCGAATTATTAATTTTTTAATTTGATATGTATATTGATATGTGTTTAGAATAATTTAATTGGGCATAATTTATTGTATAAAAAAATAAAATATTTTTTTCGCGAAATCACTATACCGTTCTTTAAAAAATCAGGGGGATTCACGAATCATGGATTTTTCATAAATAGGTGATCCTGATTCCTATACATGTAGATATAATATAGTTATATTAGTTATATTATATATTATATCTATATATAGTTACATTATATGCAATAGTATGATTTCTTTATCCTTGATTCGCGATATAGCGATATTATATATATATATATATATATATATATATATATATATATATATATATATATATATATATTATTCTTAATAATTTTATAATTAAAATAAAATATTTATTTTAATTTTAAAATTAGATTTCATACTAACTAATTAGAGTTAGAATTAGATTCTATAATAACTAATTGGATTTGAAATTGGATTCCATGTTTTCTTAAATAAAAAGAGTTGATTTAGATATCGAATATGATTTCATATTATTCAAAATAAATGAGTTTATTTGTGAATAGGAAAAAGAATTCGTGTTTCCTTAAATAAAGTAGTTTATTTAGATATGGAATAAGATTTCAAATTATTCAAATTAAAGGAGGTTATTTATGAATAGGGAAGAAAATCCGTGTTTCTTTAAATAAATGAGTTTATTTAGATATGTAATAAGATTTCATATTATTCAAAACAAAAAAGTTTATTTGTGAATAGAAAAGAAATTTTCGTGTTTACATAAATAAAAGAGTTTATTTAGATATGTAATAAAATTTCATATTATCCAAAATAAAAGAGTTTATTTTGACTTGGAATTGGATTCCATAATTAATTAAAATAAATGAGTTTATTTTGATTAAAGATTTTGATTAAAATGAATAGTTTATTTTGTTCAAAATTGGATAAATTAAAATAAAAGATGTTTATTTTGATTTAAATTTGGATTAAAATAAAATAGTTTATTTTGATTCAAAATTAGATTATATGCTAATTAATTTTGTCCATTAAATGATATCAATATATATTGAATGTTTATTATTCATGAGATGAATGTTATTTATTGATGCATATAGTGATGTATATGATAATAAATGAGATTGATTATGGACAATTAGCAAATGTGATAGGATTTTATTTTAGTTGGATGCATGAATGTATGTGTTTTATTAAATGGGGTCTGCGTACCTCGTCTTCTCTAATTTTTTTCTTAATGTAAATTCTAACTCACTCTTATGTACTTCCCCTTGACTGCTGATCAAGGTTTATTTTAAATAGTTTTGTAATAGGAATAGTTAAAATTAATTTTGAAGAATTAGAGATCAAGGAACAAGGAGCGCTTGAAGACCCGTTTGTAATGGAACCTGAGTTTAAATGTAATAGTTATATTTAAATATTAATTCTTAACCCTTAGGGTTTGATCTTTTGGTTCACTTGGTGGCTCTAGTGAACCAAACTAGAATAAAATTCCATAATCAATCCAAATAGTATATAATATTTTATATGTGCATGCTTATAATATATATATATATATATATATATATATATATATATATATATATATGCATGCGCGCTAAACAAGATGAGACAAATAAATAACAAACCCCTCAAATATTTTATATTAAGTTCTAATGTTCAAAGATATTTGGAATATCGAACGTCACCTTCTAACATGAAAGAAATAATAGAGTATTGAATATTTAATTTGATTTTGTTATGCACACACAAGGCAAGTATTAAATATTTAAGATGTAGTTTTTATTACATATGATGTTTATAAGGAATTGAACATTACTGTTTTGTTGTGCACACACAAGGGCTGTAGTTTTATGTTCAGTTATATAAAAATGTTAGGTTTGGCTTAACTTAAATTATTTCAGTTCAGATCTGCATACACTTGACCATTATGATTTAAGAGGCAAAATACAAGGAGCTGCATAGTTGATGTAATTGATAAAAATTGTCTACCTATTTATTTATATATAGTTTGTTGTGCACACACAAGACAATATACATTTAAAATGGGATCCTTATTCTCAGTAGCATATCTTTAATTAAATATTGCCGAACTATATATATTGAGGGTAATATAGTTTGATAAAAATAGTGGGAGATACCAATTTAAAACAAGACCTAAATTATTTTGGTAATTAATAAAAGAATGTATGCTAAAATGCTGTTAAGAACAAATTCATTTACAGAATTTTTTGATGTCTAAATTAATATCACTGCGTAGCATATTAGATGCTAAATTAACTGGACCGAATTAATCGGATTGGTTAAGAAAATTGAGAATAGTTTTTACGGCTGAAAAGTTATCTTACGTCCTTAATACGCCTATCCCTACAATGGTTGAAGACAATGCCTCTGACGAAGAGATTGATACTTTTAGAAAGTGGAAAGATGATGCACAGTTGGCTTAATGCATCATGCTTGCATACATTAGTAATAAGCTTCAGCGTCAGCATGAAACTATGGATGCTCTTACTATATTCCTGCACATCAAGTGGTTGATGGTGAGGAAAGTAGGACTAATAGATAACAGATATCTAAGGAGCTCTTCCGAATTAGAATGACCAACGACACTACAGTACAGACACATGTCCTAAACATGATCAATTTGATTGAACAATTAGGACAACATATTTTGTCATGGATGGAGAGTTGAGCCACGATTTGATCTTGTACTCACTCCCGGACTCCTTTCATAATTGTTATGAATTTTTCATATGAACAAGCTAGATATCAGATTCGTTGATTTGCTTAACATGTTGGAAAATGTTGAGGATCATTTTTTAACCAAGAAATACCAAGTCTTACTGGTAGAGGCCAAAGGATCTTCTAAAAAGAAGAACAATTCTAAGAAGGTAAATAGAAAAGGCAAAAACAAAGGATAATAAGAACAAGGCTGATATGGATATGAAAGGAGTTTGCTTCCACTGCAATAAGCCAGGATATTGGAAAAGAAACTGCGAGAAGCAACTTACAGAGCTAACCAGAAGAAGCTTAGTGAAGTTTCGGTTACAAATACAATTTTGTTCATGATTTAAAATGAATTTTTCTTTAAGTCAAGGTTTTACTTGGGTATTGGATACCGACTTTGGTTATAATAAATATAGATTTATGAAGGGACCAAGCAGAATTAGAAAGCTAAACAAAGATAAGTAATCCTATGTGTGGGAAATGAAGCAAAGGTTGCTACATTAGCCATAGAAACTTATAGTTTAGCAATACCTGCGGGTAAATCTATTAATTAAGTCAATAAGTTGTTATTGTATTCCAGTTCTTGTTAGAAATATTATTTCTATTTTGTTGTTGGACAATGAAATCTTTGGTATAATATTTAAGAACAATTGTTGTTCTATTTATAATAATAATATTTTGTACAGAACTGGAATATTACTTGATGGATTTTGTATACTTGACTTACGTGAACAATTATTTTGCAAATTAAACAAACTAGTATAAGAAAAGGAGATGATCATTCAAAGAGTTGAATGTATGTATTTGCTGAAATATAAGTGTGAATTATTTGAAAGGTTCAAAGAATTCAGAAGTGAAACAAATTGGCAAAGTATTAAGATTATTTGATTAGATCAAGGAATAAATACTTGTGCAATAAGTTTCTAGATCATCTCAAATGGTTTTCCCACAATGGACACCTCTTGATACGTAATAATTGATTGATGTATCTGAAAGAAAAAATCGTACCTTGTTGGACATGGTGCGGTCCATAATAATTTTACCGACATTCCAGTATCCTTATGGTATAATGTCCTAGAAATGGTTGCATATCTACGAAAAAAGTAATCTCAAAATCCAGCCCCAAGACTCCATAAAAGTTATGGACAAGGAGGATTCCTATCTTAAGTATGTTAAGGTAAGGGGTTGTCCAACTTATGTGAAAAGGTTTTACAAGTACATATTTGCGGGACATCGTAAAGTAAGTTTAGGGTATATGTTCAATAATCCTACTTAGCAAAATGTGTTTGTTGTGAAACACGCTACCTTCTAAGTTAAATGTGTTTATCATTAAAAGGGCTAGTTGGAGAATAATAGATCTTGAAGAGTTTAGGAATCACAAAACAGTATAAGTCAAATAAGAGCAACCTGTAGATAGAACTATTGTACCACAACCGAATCATATATCTTGAACAGTACCGAAGATACTTGGGAGGTATGGATTCATCATGGATGATGATGATGAGATACGTATCATAGAAAATGATGATATAGTTACATACGATGAGGTCAGAGTTGTAGACACTCAGAGAAATGGATTGAAGCAAGCTTCTCAAAAATAGAATATTCGTTTTGATGAAATAAATCAAAAGTGTTTGATTTTATCACAAATAAGAATGAACCTTGTGTGTACAAAAGGGTCAGTGGGAGCGCCGTGACATTTCGAATATTATATATTGATATACTATGGATAAGGAATGAAATACCAATGCTACAATCAGAAAAGATAAAGTTGTCTAAACATTCCTCCATGAATGATTTGGGAAGAGTATCTTAATTGGAGATACAAATCTATATTGATAGATTTAAGGGGATGCTCGACTTAACCCAATGAGCGTATATTCATTTGATGCTAAAGTTGTTTAGCATGGAAAACTCCAAGAGATGTCTCATGTTGATGAATCATGGAGTGTATCTCTCTTAATAGTCCCCATAGACTCCTGAAAAGAGAGATCGCATGAGTGACAATCATGTATACAATAAAATATACAAGACATGATGATGATCGGTCATATTTTGGAGAAGATCACTGTAACACAGTGAAAAATATCTTAAAGTATTTAACCAGCACTAAGGATGTGATTAAAATTTATGGTGGGTCTAAATTAAAACTAGAGGTCTTAATAGACTCAAGTTTTTTTCAGACAGACCAAGACAACAGAAAATCCACTTTAAGGTAAAGGGTTATCCACTTTAAGGTAAAGACAAAGTATATAGCTATAAATTAAGCTGCAAGTTGAATGTTTGGATGAAAAGTTCATTACAGAACTAGGAATAGTTCCTATGTCTAATCTTGGATTTAAACATGTGTTGTGGCACTTTCATTTGATTATAGGAATCATTGAAAGATGGGAAATCACTATAGAGATAGTAGACTTATAAGAACAACATTACATATTTATTAACTAAAGCTTATCCAACAACAGGATAATCGTCACTCAAAAAAGAAGGGTATAAGATACCATGGCGAATGGCTTTAGTGCAAGTGGGAGATTGAAAGTAGTATGCACATAAGATAATCATGTTTGATGATAAATCATATACTTTGTAACAATTTTATTCATTTATTAATAAAAAGTTATAATTTATTAAATGCTTTTAATTATCTACAAGATGTTGCTTTATAATATGTGATAAACCTATAGTTTTAAGTAATACTTTTAGAATAATGATGATGATCATTCTAATGAGATCTAAATTTTTACAAAGCTTAAAACTAAAATAGTTCCCAATCGTTGGATTACTAAATTGGGAATTAGTGATCTGGATAGATTGGTACATACGTTACTTGCTTATTGGATGAGGATGATTGATCTCGTGATTATTTGTATGGAGACACTAAAGCAAGTACGTAGGTGCTTATTAGAGAATAAGTACACTGAACGTGGCTCGCTAAGAAATACCTAATAGAGTTTTACTTGTCTGTCAATAGGAATTTCTGTAGTGATAGTTGTACAAGTGATCCTTGGACTTGAGATCATCATAGTATCTTGTGTATGATGAATTATACTTTGACTTATTCCTTAAGACCCTTAGGGTATATCAAAGGGTATGCTTAGGTATATTAAGTCATACATGGAGATAATGTATGATCAATAAAGAATCTACCGCTTCTAGTAAAAGAAGAGAAATGTCCTATGTGATTCGATAAATGACAACCCAGTAGTCCTTGGCCTAGGCAGAATAAAATTGGAAATGAGTTTCTAATTTATATTTTTTAGAGTTGTGCATTTAAGAGTCAGGATACATATAATTAAATAAAACAAGACTTGACAGTAATTCCAGGTCTTATATTTAGTTGGGACATTGGGTGGTGGAAGGATTAAATTATACGATAACTATTTACTCAAAGATTCTTTTATGATTAATGCTGAAATCTATATTATCTATAAAATCGTTAATCACTAGGGAGGCTTATCCCTATTGTAAAATAAATATTATTTATTTAAATAAATTAATAGTTTAATTTATTTATTTAAATAAGATCAGAATTGTTCTAATTGATTTATTCACAACCAGTTTAATATGGAGAACCTAAAGGGTCACACCATAAAAGGAAAAATAATTATTTAAAAAGTTAATGGCATAATTGTAATAATAAGTTAAGTATATTTAATTTAATCTATGGTGATATAATAAATTAAATAGCTTAATATTTATTATTTAATATTTTAAAAATATTAAATATAAATTAATAAGAGGAGTGTAGACACTCGAAATTTCCTGCATGCCTGTTACTAACATTGCAGGAGGGCATAATCGTCTTTCAGAGATAACCCTGGGGGACATCTCAATTCAGTCCCGGAGACAACCCTGGGATATTCAGTATCACCATCTCGGAGATAACCTCGAGACATCCAGCTCAAATCCAAAAATACCACAAGAAGTTTCAACCTCAACCCCGGTGACAACACCGGGAGTTTCAATTTCAACCTCGGATATAACCTTGAGGAGTGTAGTGTCAATACCAGAAAACACATCGGAGAAGACAGTGTCATCTCGGAGATAACCACGAGATACTCAGTCTCAGCCCCGGATAACACCGAGAAAGATAGTATCAACCTTGGAGATAACCCAAAGGCATACAACTGCAGTTCCAGAGATAACCCCGAAAATGCTTGTTTGAAAGCCATGCAAACAGCTTCAGAACACTCGGAGAAAGCCCCAAGGCACTCATGTACCGAGCCCGGAGATAACCCCAGAAAGTCAGGCACATCTCAGAAACAACCCTGAGGACGGTCAACACCTACAGCAGTCCAATCTTAGAGATAACCCTGAGCAACGACCGCTAAAACATCTCAAACCGGAGATAACCCCGGTAAAGGGAAGGACCGTGATTTTGCCATCCCAAAGCCACATTGTGCCATCTCAACAATCTCATACAGACATTTCTACACAACAATGTCCCACAAGAACCAATGAAGCACAATCCCGAATGATTACTACACAAGACAACACACCAGATAAAAATTGAAGCTTGAAGAGATAGGGCATGGTCCCATCTTCCTGACTTCTTACAACCTCTAATCACATGTCATTGTGTAGCTCACGACAACGGCGGTTCGAAATAGGTCTTGTACACCTCAATCGGATGCCTGAATTGTAGTTCTGAAAGTTCGAGCGGACATCACAGTGCACGCGTGCACGTACTTCATATATATATATATATATATATATATATATATATATATATATATATATATATATATATATATACTTATATATATGAACTGTTGTCAAACTCTTTTCGATGAGCCTGCATTTTACATCCGGTTCGTTTACCGCTTATGTGTGTGTATATATATATATATATATATATATATATATATATATATATATATATATATATATATATATATATATATATATTTACATTTCGTCCTTCCTGGAGTTTACTTTATGGCGGTTGACCGTTTTCACTGCTTTCTTTACATTTCGTCCCGCCTGGAGTTTATCTCATGGCGGTTGATCATTTTTACGGCTTTATTTACATTTTTGATCCCCCATGTAAGTGCTTTATGGTGGTTGATCATGTCAATATATATATATATATATATATATATATATATATATATATACATATATATTTATCGCTTTTATATATTTACATTTTTGATCCCCTATGGAGGTGCTTCGTGGTAGTTGATCATGTCTGTATATATATATTTGTAGCTTTTATATAAATATATATATATATATATATATATATATATATATATATATATATATATATGTATGTATATATATATATAACTGTTTACAACATTCATATAAACTGCGGTATCATGTGAGCCTAGGAATCATGTGATCACAGATTCAGTCTACTGAATCTAGATTCGGTTCCCGTGATGAACATTTTTAGATGTAAGCAGCTTGTAAATTATTCGCGGTGTTTGGATTTTCTCAGATGGTATTTATGCCCATGAAGAATTCAACATCATTTTGTACATTATTTTCTCGAAGATGCTTCGCATCTCGAAAATAAAAGTAATCAAGCCGAACACATAATAAAATGGAGGTATCAAAAGGTCTCAATTACTATTGAGCATAAGGGTTTGAAAAACCTCTTTTGCAAAATTTCACTGCTATATCTTGTTTAAAACTAAATTTTTATATAATTTTAAACCCTATGTATATAGGTGCGAACGAGGCCTCGCTCTACTTTCAAATAACAGTACATTGACCCAGACACACACATATTCATATAATAGTTTCTTAAAAAGTTGCGGTCACCGTGGTAACACGGATGTCGGGGGGTGCCTAACACCTTCCCTTCGCATAAGCAAGTCCCCGAACCCTAATGAATCTCGATTTCATAGACATGTTTAGCAGTGTCACATCACTGGGTTAATGTGCAAATCTTTTCTCGGTTGTGTTGGTACAACCAGTTAAAAAACCAACTGGCGAATCTTACAGTCAAATCATCGACATATAAATGTCGGACCTTTTCATAACTTGTTTTTTTAAACAAATCTCACCTAAAATGAGAACACCAAAGAACAAGAACAGAAAAGGGACAAATAAAATCTCGACGTCGACAGGTGGCGACTCTGCTGGGGAAGAAAGTAAGAGGACTTAAGCTGCTATTACAAGCTTTTCAAAATTGTTATATGCTTGTGTGTGAATGTTGCATTTACATTTAATGAATGTGTATGAATGCATTTACTTACTTCATTTAATGCTTTACACTATATCTGCTTGTGATATTGTGCTTCACACATGTCATCATTTTGATAAATAGTGAGACACGTTGTATGTGAATGTATGTTGTGTGGTTCCTCCACTAGGAGGCTATCGACGTCGGGTTTTTTTTAGCTGTCCCTTTTCATTACTTGTTCTTTAGTATTCTCATTTTAGGTGAGATTTGTTTAAAAAAATAATTGAAAAAGGTCTGACATGTATAATGTCGACGATGGAGTGTTAAGAGTCGCCAGTTGGTTTTTTAACTGGTTGTACCAACACAACAAGTAAAAGTTTGCACATTGACCAAGTGATGTGACACTGCTAAACGGGTCTGTGAAACTGAGATTCATTATGGTATGGGGACTTGCTTATGCAAAAGGAAGGTGTTAGGCACCCCCCCGACATCCGTGTTGCCACGGTGACCGCCACTTTTCAAGAAACTGTTATATGAATGTGTGTGTGTGTGTGTGTGTGGGTCAATATGCTGTTATTTGGAAGTAGTGCTATGCTTCGTTCGCACCTATATACATAGGGTTTGAATTTATGTAAAAATTCAGTTTTAACAAGATATAGTAGTGACGTTTTGTAAAAAGAGGTTTTTCAAACCCTGTGCTCAATAGTAATTGAGGCCTTTGATACTTCCATTTTATTAAATGTTCGGCTTGATTGCTTTTATTTTCGAGATGCAAAGCATCTTCGAGAAAATTATGTACAAAGTAGTGTCGAACTCCTCATGGGCATGGAAACCATCGGAGGAAATCCGAACACTATGAATAAATTTACAAGCTGCTTACAGCTGAAAAGGTCCATCATGGGAACCGAATCTAGATTAAGTGGACTGAATCTGTGATCACATGATTCCTAGGCTCACATGATATCGCAATTGATATAATCGCAGCAAGCAGGTTTATATATATATAAAAGTTGAAAATATATATATACAGACATGATCAACCACCACGAAGCACCTCCATGGGGGATCGAAAATGTAAATAAAGTTGTAAAAGCGATCAACTGCCACAAAGGAAACTCCAGGCGGGACGAAATGTACAAAAAGCAGTAAAAACGGTCAACCACCACGAAGTAAAGTCCAGGCGGGACTATATATATATATATATATATATATATATATATATATATATATATATATATATATATATATATATATATATATATATATATATACGACAGCGTTTAAACACGCCAGACGTAAGTCTAGGCTCATCGAACAGAGTTCTACACACACACACAATATATATATATATATATATATATATATATATATATATATATATATATATACACACAAACTGAAATGAAATCACGGACCGAAGTCCAGGCATACACACGCAACACGACTCTCAACGTGAAGAATAGTGTGTGCATATATGAAGAGAAAGACTTTAAAGTGTATAAGAAGACTTACAGTGGGTTGCGAAAGAAGACTTCTATAACTTGAAAGGGATGAACACTCGGCTCCCGCCGGTAAAAAGTAGCTATATATAAGCTTACAAGTGTTTAAAATGAGAAAGCACTCAGTTTAGGGTGTGTACAGAGCAAATTGGACAGGGCTTTCTCACCTTTTTTCATTTACAAAATGGCTACCCCAAGCCCTCTATTTATAGAGGGGAGAGCCATAGGTGTACTTGTGGCTAGGCCGCAGGTGTACCTGCGGCTGCTTGGGGTGTCCCGGGCTTCGCGGGTCCTACCGTCACGAAGTACGTGCACGCATGTAACGTGATGTTCACTTGAACTTTAAGAAATTCAATTCGGGCATCCGACCGAGGTATATAAGACCTATTTGCGGATTGTTGTTGTCAAGAGTTATGCAATGACATGGGATTAGAGGTTGTACGAAGTCAAGAAGATAGGATTATGCCCTCCGGTCTTCAAGCTTCAAATTTTATCCATTACCCTATGTAATAGTCACTCGGGATTGAACTTCCTTGGTTCTTGTGGGACATTGCTGTGCAGAAATATATGTCTAAAATGTTGAGACGGTGTGATGGGTCGTCAAGGTGGCAAGATAACGACTTTGCCCCTCACCGGGGTTATCTCCAGTTTGGGCTGATAAAGCAGACGTTGCTCAGGCTTATCTCTGAGATTAGACTGTTGCAAGTGTTGAAGGTCCTTAGTGTCATCTCTGAGGTGTGTCTGTCTTACTGGTGTTATTTCCTGGCCTTGTACTGAGTGCCTCGGTGTAAGCGCCGAGGTTGAAGTTTATTGCATGCATTTGAAACAAGCATTTCCGGGGTTATCTCCGAAACTGCAACTACCTTCCTTGGAGTTATCTCCAAGGTTGGAATCTGCTATTCCCAGTGTTGGGACTGAGACTAAATATTTCGAGGTTATCTCCATGATGAATCGGCCTTCTCCGGTGGAATTTTCGGTATTAGAACTGCAGGCCTCGGGGTTATATCCGAGGTTGGAACTGATACTCCCGGTGTGTGTTTTGGAGTTTAGACTAAACTTTTGGTAGTATCCGGACTGGTTATGAGCTGTCTTCCAGGGTTATGTCTGTAAGACGAATCTTCCCTCCTATAATGTTAGTAACAGGTGTGCAAAAAATTTCGAGTGTGTACAGATGCCCCTCTTTATCATATTCATGCAATGTAATGGAATGGATAGGATAAAGAATCCTAGACACTTGAAATATAGCTAGACAAATATGATGCTATATGGAGCATCATGATCCGAATGTATGATGTATATGGATTATGCATATGGATTGCTATTCCACATGCTGAGGATGATTGCCGGCTCCCTATTACTTCTATCAGCGATGGTAATGACGATAATCTTGTATGTGTGATGCAAACCTATTAGGATGTTGATGTTGGGGCTATCGCCAAAGTCCTGAATCCTTGATACATATTTTACTCCCAATATGTGCCTCTCGTGTACAAGAGATCTATGGGGATAAAACTTTGTCTGTTTGAGGATGTGAATAACATATTCCATCATCGATCCTCCCCGATGATGTTGATGTTCCCTGGTTTGTATCGCCAGGACATATCAATGTTCTGTTGGATTTACTGCCAACATTATGTGTTGTCAAGGCTGCCCGACCTTCATTGATGTGTGAGCCAATGGTTGACCACATATTGTAACCCTTGCCGGGGATCCATTTGATCCTCTGCTGACCTGTATATTAACGGATGAACTCCCTGCTGGGGATGATTGCCAAGGCTTCTTGGCCTTTTGTTGATGTGTATATCAACTGATGCAATCATTGGATGGCTTCCGATGCGACGTTGGTTTTACCTGCCAACGGCTGAACTGACGTAAAGGTTGTTTGACCCTCGTTGACATGTTCATCAATGGAAAATGTGCGTTGTAACCCCTGCCGGCGATCTGTTTAATCCTCGCTGATGTATGTGTCAACAAATAATATACGTTGTAACCCCTGTCGGGGATCTGTTTGAGGACAGATGACCATGCATTGTAACCCCCGCCAGGGATCCATTTGATGGAGATTAGGGCAACAACCCATAATTTACGGCATTGGTCCTTTGTGAGGTATTGCCGAATATAATCTGTATCGATGGGGATCATCGGTATAGTATACCTTATGTTCGGGCGAATACCAATGAATGATATTAAAGCCACGGTCGGGCCCAAAAAAACTAAGATTTCAGGTTATTCCGCTCAATCGCGAAGCATTTTTATCCCTAATTTGCCCTTTTCCGCTTGTGAGAACTCCTTTGTAACTTGAACTGGACTGAGTCAGAGGGGTGGGACCCACATAGGTGTGCCACAGGTACACCTGCTGCAGCCGTAGATGGACATGTGGCCAACCGTGGATATTAAAGTCCCGCAGGTTGCTTTTATAAGTCATTTTCAAGTTGCACCGCGAAGGAAATCTGAGAGCTCTTCTTAAGATCTGTTGAGTTCAGATGTCTTTCTACAAATTCTGTCACCGTACAAGTGTTCTACACTGTCCTGGTAACGTATGCATGTACTCTTTTCAAGTTTTTATCTGTTAAAAATGAGTTATCACATGAAATGCATCTAAACACATAGTAGTGCATATGCATGCTCAAATGACTTGATAAAAAATAGTCAACATAGTAAATGTTAGTATTAAACCATGTTGAATATAATGATGTGAAAAAAATTAACTTTTGAAACAGTCAAATTGGCACCTTTTTTCTACTATTTCTTATCCTATTTGAGGACAAACGAGCAAAGGTGAAAAAGCAAAGTAATCCTGGTAATTAGGGTACCCTTATGGATTGATGACTTTGATTTTTTAATGCAAATGGTATTTATATGACTGTGGGCAGGTGTGCTACTGAATGGCCACCTAGCCATGCCTATGTGCATGTGAATAGTTCTATTTATAGAGGAAACTATGGCAAAATTTTTCAAAATGTAGGCAATGAGTAATCATGCATTTTTAACTCTACTGTAGATGTGTGTTAAAATAATGCATGCATGCATGTAGTCATTAAATGCATTTTGAAAAGCTCCAGGTTAGAAAATACTACACCCTTTTTGAGGTGATTTAGAGACTTGTTGTCCAGATAATATGAATCCAGATCACTCGAGTTGTTCCTGCATGACCACTTCTGGTGTACGGAGGAGGGCTTCTGAAGTGCCTCGACCTCGTTCTGTTAGATAGCCTCATCGGTTGGTGGAGGCGGTGATACGTCCAGTCCGGGTTGATGTACCGCATGTCGAGGATGAGGAGGAGGATGTTCCGATTGGGGCCCCACCCCTACTGTGCATGTTCCCCGTAGGGACCTCTCGAGTATTTAGGTGGCTAACCCAGAGCTTATGGGTGATCTGAGTCGACATCCCTAGATGTATTTGCACGCCAATGAGATATAAAGTTAGATCTTAATCTTCCTTCTTTCCTATTGATGAGGAGTAAAGGATTCTGATGTCAATCTGCATTTTATGTAGGTTCCAGGCTTTACATAGCCTCGATGGAACTGGTTCATCATCCACTCCATGTACCAGGCTCTGCATCCTGACTATAGAGCGATTGTGCATGACTGGGAATTTGGGGCATTCTTTTCCATCCTTCCCCGCCGCTGTCCCTGGGGTTACCTCAGGGCATTATCTGAGCGCTGATTTCACCAAACTCAGTCTCTCCATTTGTTGGACTGTGAGGTGATGATGACGCCGATGGATTGGTGATTTATCACAGGTATGGAGTTTGGAGGGGCGCTAGTGCCTTGCACGGCGGGTATTACCCCCACTTCCATCAGATCCTTGTTAGGAGTTCAAGAAGGGACGCTCAAGGGTAGGACTATCCGTACGGGTCCTTTGAACGTAGATTCTATAAGTGGGCTGTTGAGTGCGCCCATACCAGCTGATGTCAGAGTCAGGGATCGCATTCTTCGGCGATTGTTCATGATGATCATTAGGGGCTGCTTCATAGCAGATAACTTTTCTACGGTGACGTTCGCTTTGATCAGCGCCACGCGACATGTAGACCATATAGGAGAGTATGATTGGGGCTTCTACACCTTTGCCAATTTCCTCAACAGCATGTGTATGCGCCCGTAGGGCTTGACCGAGGCTTGGTTAGGATTCTACCCATTTTTACAGGTAAGTTTTTCTCTTGTCATTTACCATGTAAAGGTTAATAGTGTTAATTGATAGCAGATGTTTGCCTTTATGTTGGCAATTTTGGGCCTATGAGAGGCTCCCATGTTTACGTCCGATGAGTGTATTAGGGTTGGATACCTACCCACGAGGACAACGATGGCATCATTCCATACTGGCGGAGGTCCTCGTAGCTGAGGGTTTCACTCATTGTCGCCTACAGTTGGAGTTGTTGATAGCGGATGTCATCACATGGATTCCATATTCTGGGAAGCACTTGGCCATTGGGTTTTAGGATGGGTACCCGACTGGTGTCGGGTACGTGATTTCCACCCTTACGGTTCCTCTTCTCACAAATATAGGATGGGAGCTCTATTTAGGAGAGCGTGCTATTAGGAGCACCACAGGAGAGATCCGTATACCGATCCTGCCTCCTGTCAGGCGTTATTGGCCTGTGTCGCATTCACCCGTCATTGATATCCCATGTTGGGTTTTAACGGTTTTGCATTGTAAGAGGGTCCTTGCACTCAGGATGTATTTCAGCATTGGTGGATCCCTCATACCATTGAAGCCCAAACCGGCACCACATAGTTCATGGGGGATATGGTTCTAGGATCCATGATGATGACGGATTGGCTAGCCTATGTCCGAGATCTGACATATGTGACACAGATTGACAGCTTGACCTAGCGACTGGACCGGGCACATTTCTTTATCCGGCATTTGGACAGAGATCCGACAGAGGCAAATTCATTTGATCCTTCCAGCGCAGGAGCTGGCCCCTCAGATGACCCATTTGACTTTACCAGCGCAGATCCTCCTTTGTATATGCCTGACATCCCTGTTGCTAGAGATCCAGTGACTCAGGAGGAGTTACATCAGGTGGATAGGATTGATGACGTAGATATTGACACCATTGTCTTCTTCTGATGTGTATTCTCGTTATCTCTTTTGATAGGCCTCTTGTTAGATATTGGATGGTTGTGCCCCATTCTCGCTATATCTTTTGATAGGCCTCAGTTAGTAGTAGGGCGTCTGTACCCCATTTCCCTGTATTTTTAGTTGTACAGATATGATGTATATAGATGATGATGTATTTAGGAATGTTTATACTATCTTCTATTGCCTGCATTATATTGCCATCTATTATCTGTTATGCGTGTATCATGTTATGCATATGTATGTATGTCCAGAGATATTCAGCATTGACCCCTGGATAGTATTATGATACGACCCACACAGATGTCTTTTTTGATAGTCAGCTGCATAGATCACACCCCACCAGTATTGGTGGCATCCCATCTGAGATACTGGTACGATAGTATGTCACCCTCAGTTAGGGTGACCGTAAATCAGCTGTTGCAGCATACCATGACCCTTTTGATGTTTTAGGTTCCAACAGGATTTGTGAAGGGCATGCTGGAGCACTGGGTACCGGAGAGACAAGTTTTCCGGTTTGGGATCCAGGAGTTAACTCTGACTTTGAAGGAGTATGCACGTTTGACGATGCTACCACTTGACAGACTTTGCGTGTATATGGCCATTAGTGACATGAGCCGTCAGTTTGTGACTCTCACCAGGCTGAGACAGAGAGTTGTGTAGGACGAGATCACATCCGGCCACGTAATATCCCAATATTTTTTGATTGACAGATTTGGCTATGAGGACATCTATGCTCGGTATTGGACATTTCACCATACCAGAGGACCAGTGGCATTTTTCCAGAGTGGATACATTAATGTTGTGTGTATTATCATACGTGTACATGCCACGATACATGGATGAGTTAGACATCGGCATTATTATGGTAGTGAGAGCTCTTAGGGAGGGTTGTACCATTATTCCGATGATCATGGTAGAGACACTGAGGTCGGTCACATTCTGTAGGACTTAGCCTATAAGGGTATTCACAGGCATTTCGGTCATGTTGTATGTTTGGTTTATGTCACACTTGAGACCGATTGGCACATTTAGACGACACGGGAATTGTTTCACCCATGAGATAGCTATGTTGTATTCTTTCCAGCCTACAGAGTGTATAGATCCTGCATCTTGGTTCATTTTCTTAGCTGGGATTTGAGATCCGTTTGCTATCTTGTCGTGTTTAGGACTCAGTTTGCCCTACAGTTTTTTCACTCATGCTCCGGGCATGGATTATCTCCCTCTGGTTGGTTTGAGGGGCATGACTATCTACCACCCACTGGCCGTGATGTCACAGTTTGACCAGTTCCAGGACATTCATTATTTTGATGGGGCGTTAGGTCAGCGCTTAGCTTCTCGCCATCTATCAGTAGAGGACCGATCTCGTGTGTATACTTATTGGGATCAACGTGAGATAACTACTTTTTCATTTATCCATCCGGGTTATTCTCTAGAGTATTCTGCGTGGATGGAGATAGAGACTTCATCGACTACGGTAGTATCCACAATGTCGGGTAGTGATTCAGATGGTGGAGAGCCCATGGAAGACATTGATTCCCCCATAGAGGAGGAGCCATTTACTTGGTTGCCAGCAACTCTCTTTGATTCTCCCGGTACTAGTACTGTCGTGATTCAACATTCAGCACAATACTTTAAGCTGAGTCTTCATTTGATGACCTTTGAGAGAGATCAGGCTAGAGCTCTGATGTTGACAGCTCTTGATGGGAGAGACGCAGCTCTGTCAGAGAAAGACGAGGCATTGGCTCGTAGAGATGCCACTGTTGTTGAGCGACATGAGGCCAGATCAGCCAGAGATATAGTGATAGTTGAGCGGGATAGCGCCATATCTGCCCGGGATGTAGCCGTCACAGATAGTACTATAGTGAGGTCCCTTACCACTGGCATGCTTGCCGAGATGAGTGCATATATTGATGAGCATCGCGTCATCATGCAGATGGCCTTGGACTTGCTGACTCGTGTGGATATCCTTGTAAAGGAGACCACATCATTACCTCCTTCTCCTGAGAGAGATGTTATGTTGGATCTGCTAGCTCATATGCATACCGATCTGTATATAGCCCTGTATTTTCCTACACATACTAGCTTAGCCATTTTGTCATGTATAGTTTACATTGTGTATATCAAACAATATTATATATAGCAGGAAAATATATTTTTGATCACTTCCCTTTTAGATATGCTTGAATACTTGCTTGATATTTGCCTGCTTCTTCAGGGCTTGTGATCTTGATGTATTCTGAATTCCTCCTTGCTGGATGGACATTGAGTTATCTCTGGATAGTTCAGATTGGATCATGGATCTGTGTGTATCCCTACCATCTTTGGTGTCTTGGGACTAGTTTCTGTATAGAAATATGGAGAGGATTGTGGCTTTCCTCTCTGAGATTAACCGCACCACAGATGGTCGCCAGTACTCCTATTTAGGAGGAGCCTAGTTAATTCCATCTCTTATGGATTGGTGTTGCTCTTCAAGGAATAACCGCAGCCTACATGGTCGCCGAGTCTCCCGTTTAGATGAGGAGGTCAGGTAATTCCATCCCTTTAGTTTGAAGCCAATGAAATGTGGTGGATTTAAGTTTGATCCCAGTACCATTGATAAGTATTTGTGTTTTGGTAGGGGGTAAGACCGAACCATAAATGGCTGCCTACGTACTCCTATTGAAGAGGAGATCAGGTATGCATAATTCGAACCTGGTGTAAGAGGTTCAACGCTGTTTGGTAGAAAGGGTGTAGGAATATTTTTGTTATTTTTGTTTTTGTAAGGAAAATGGTGTAGAAGTGTTTTTGTTGTTTTTGTTTTTGTAAGGAAAAGGGTGTAGAAGTGTTTTTGTTTTATTGCGATCGGGCCATATAAAATATGGTTGCCTACGTACTCCCATGTATCAAGGAGATCAGGTCGACGTAGTTCGCCCCTCAGGATGAGTTGAAAAGCATGATCCCATGTGCAGGTCAGACTGCGGGGAAGAGAAAGTTTGATCCTAGGTTAAGGATAAACTGCAGGTGTGAAAAGTTTGATTCCATGTTTGGGGGGACAAACTGTAAACGCGAGAGGTTCAATCCTTAGTGGGATGACTAAAGTTGTAAGAGAGCGGTGAAACCAGGCTGCTGGCTTAAAGTGTATGTTTCCCTGAGGGGCAATGTGTGGAAAAGAGTTGTATGTGGTAAAGGGTTAAAGAACCAGAATAACTGGCGATCTGATGATCCAACACCAGGATGTTTGTTTGGTGGTAACTTTAGGTATAGTACCATTTAACGGTGTCCGAGTTGAAGAGTTGTGGAAATTCATCACCATCCATTTCTTGCAATCTGAGAGCACCTCCTATCAATACTTCCTTGACAACAAATGGGCCTTCCCAGTTAGGAGCGAATTTTCCCTTAGACTGATCTTGGTTGTCGATGATCTTCTTCAAAACCAAGTTATGTTGTTTAAACTGCTGTAGCCGGAGTTTTCTGTTTTAGGATCAGGCGATCCTTTGTTGATATAACTGACCATGGAAGATAGCTGTGGTTCACCTTTCATCTATTAGAGACAATTGGTGATACCTGTCTTATACCCATTGGTCTTCATCCTGTTGAGCGTCTATCAACACTCTGAGGGATTCCATTTCTACCTTTATGGGGAGTACTGCTTCCATCCCATAGGTTAATGCATAGGGAGTTGCCCCAGTTGAAGTGTGCATTGACGTTTTGTAGGCTAACAAAGTAAGACGCAATAGGTCAGGCCATCCTTTGTGGTTGGCGAACATCTTTTGCATGATATTCTTGATGTTTTTGTTAGCCGCTTCAATAGCACCATTCATCTTTGGACGGTAGATGACGGAGTAAAGGTGTTTGATGTGGAATTTACTACATAACTCCTCCATCATATTGTTCTTGAGGTTCTTAGCATTGTCTGATACATTTACCTCTGGTTGTCCATATTGACAAATGACATTGTTTCTAATGAAAGCAATGATGATTTCTTTGGTAACCCTGGGGAAGGAGGCAGCTTCTACCCACTTTGTGAAGTAGTCGATCATGGTGAAGATAAATCGATGTCCATTACTGGATTTGGGCTCAATGGGCCCGATCACGTCCATTCCCCACATTTAGAAGGACCAAGGTGAGCTCATATTGTGAAGCTCTCGTGGAGGGGCGTGGATAGCATTCCCATGAATTTGGCACTTATAACATCTCTTGACGTGGTCATTGCAGTCAGCCATGAGAGAGAGCCAGTAATGTCCTATTCTGAGGATCTTCTTTACAAATAAAGGGCCACTCATGTGTGGGCCACGTACTCCACCATGGATCTCATCCATGAGTCTCTGAACTTGATCCTTATCCAGGCATCTGAAGAGACCTAGTCCTGTATCTCTCTTATAGGGTGCATCTCCGCTCAGGTAGAATTTCATAGCTAGTCGATGAATCTGCCTTTGCTCAGTCAGGCTCACCTCAGCGGGTGTAGATCTATCTTGCAAGTACTCTTTGATATGCTGATACCAAGATTGTTGGATGGGAGGTAGTTCATCCGATACTTCTCCAACATAGTTCCCATAGGCTAGTGCCTTTTGCAGGGCAAATGTGACGCTTGGTATGTGTTCCTTGTCAGGTATGTGAATAAGGGAGGCCAAAGTTGCTAATGCCTCTGCGAATTCATTCTAATTACGAGGAATGTGTAGAAAAGAGATCTCTTCGAACTCCGAAGCCATCTGTAATACTTGTTGATGGTAAGGCAGCAAATGTAGCTCTTTGGTTTGATAGATTCTCGTGGATTGTTTGACTACCAACTCTAATTCTCCAAAGACAGTTAACCGTTTGATGCCCATTGAACGGGCAAGTTTTGCCCCATGATACAACCTTCATACTCAGCTGTGTTGTTGGTGCTGACAAACTACAATTTGACGGCGACGGGATACTGCTCCCCCATACCGGATACTAGAATTGCTCCAGCTCCAGAACCTTCCATATTAACAGCTCCATCGAAATACATGTTCCGTGTTTGACGTGTATCATACTGATGGTGTTGCTGAATTGTCATTACCCCTTCATCGGGGAAGTATGTTTCCAAGGGTTTGAAATCCCCTAAAGGTGCAATAGCCAGTTGATCCACGATTCCTTGACCTTTAATGAACTTTTATGTCACGTAAACAATGTTAAATTATTGCAGAATCAACTTCCATCTAGATAGTCGGCAATTCAATATGGGCTTATTGAACACATACATGAGAGGATCCACGCAGGATATGAGATGGGTTGTGTGCCCATGGATGTACTGTTGTAACCTCATGGTAGCCCATGCTAAAGCACAACAAGTCTTCTCAATCAGACTGTACTTGTGTTCACTGCTGCTGAATCTTTTGCTGAGGTAATAGATAGCTCGTTCTCGGCCTCTATCGTCTTTCTGACCCAACATGCAACCCATGGCATTGTCATCTATGGATAGGTACATGAACATGGGTACATCATCCCTGGGTGGTACCAAGATAGGAGCTTTGACTGGCTGCTCTTTGATGGTAAGGAAGGCCTTCTGGCACTCATCATTTCATTTTATGGAGGAGTTCTTCCTTAACAGCTTGAAGATGGGTTCACAGGTTGCTGTGAGTTGAGAAATGGACCTACTAATGAAGTTGACACTTCCCAAAAATCCCCATATTTTCTTCTATATATGAGGAATGGGCATTTCCATAATGGCCTGGATTTTGGTGGGATCTAGCTCAATCCCTTTATGGCTGACTAGAAATCCTAGCAATATGCCTTATTTAACACCAAATGCGCATTTGGCTGGATTCAACTTCAAGTTATACTTACGCAACCTGTTGAAAATATTTTTGAGATGGTCTAGGAGGTTTTCCTCCTTTCGGGATTTGACAATGATATCATCCACGTAGATCTCTATCTCTTTGTGCATTAAATCGTGGAAAAGAGCCATCATAGCTCTTTGATAGGTAGCTCCAGCATTGATGAGGTTGAAAGACAACTGTCTGTAGCAAAAAGTTCCCCAAGGCATGATGCAAGCAGTTTTCTCATGATCATCTTCAGCAACCATGATCTGATGGTACCCTGTAAAGCCATCAGCGAAGGAGTACATGCTGTATTGAGCAGTATTATCAATGAGAATGTGGATAAATGGCACGGGAAAACTATCTTTAAGGCAAGCTTTATTCAGATCCCGATAATCCACGTAAACTTGCACCTTTCCTCCAGGCTTAGGCACGGGAACGATGTTAGATATCCATTCAGGATATGTGGATACCATGATAATACCAGCTTGAAATTATTTCACAATTTCTTCTTTCACCTTTAAACTCCACTCAAGTTTCAATCACCTGAGTTTCTGCTTGACTGGCTTGAATCCCTCCTTGATGGGAAGGTGATGAAGGACAATCTCAGTGGGCAAACCCACCATGTCTTCATGAGACCATGCAAACACATCCTGGAACTGGGTTAGTATTGTAACCATGTCATTCCTCTGGTTTGGGGTAGGGTCTAAACCAATCTGGATTAACTTACGGCTTTTTAAGGTTCCAAGATTGAAGGAGGTGGTTTGATCAAGGTTGGGTTTAGGTTTGTCATCGACCTATTCTTTTATCTAAGGAGGCACCTCAATGTCCTCTTGTGTCTCCATCAAGTCTGAGTCTAACTTTTCATCAAACTTACAATCCTTGTGGAGAAGAGGCATCTTATCAACAAGTACAGGCACATCTAAGTTCAGAGTCCTGAAACAAAATATGCTTTCACTTAATATATATGAAATTGTTTAATCATACCAAGTGTTAACATGTACGGACAAAACATCTGCTAATATTGTACAGAAAAATAAGCATTTATGATATCTAAAGGGCAGAAGGAGTTCCTGCCCATTTTACCCTTGTCGACCCATGCAAGGAGTGTTGCTCCAATTGGCAAGGGCAAAGTCCTGGTGGACTGCAGTGATGGAGGGGCTATCATAGTCCTCCTTCTCACGAATGATGACCATTACGTCTGGAAAATCATCGTTTGGGGTGTATCTGTTTATATGTTCATCATGGGCAATGATGTGTATACCTGACATCATTCGGACGATGTCTTATTTAATTCTCCGTTCCTCTTCTTCCACCTTGGGATTTGGAACAAAGATTTCCTTTTCCTTTACCGGTATCAGCATGGGAAATAACATAGCCATTATGTTGGCTGGCACCTTTATCGGAGATTGTGCGAACTCTGGATTTACAGGTGAAGATAATGGCCGTGTGGCTGAAGTTGAAGGAATCTGCTTATGCTTATGTGGATTCCTGTGACTAGAACTGACAGAATAGCATAGTTTGGTTGTCCTAATTTGACTGGACACTTCGATTGGGTGCTTAATACCCTGATGCTCTTTACCCAGCCCTTGTCCCGGCTGGTGTCCCAATGACATCATTTCTTGAGTAGCTGCCATAACTTCGACAGAAATCTTGGGTACAAAAAATGGCATCCCAATAGAATGGTATTGAGTGTTGCTTATTTTCAAAGCATGAAAACTGACCGGCTCAACATATGAATTAACACTGATGAGTGGCATGTCACCCTGTTGAGGACATTCCGGTTCAGCGTTGACTGTGACTAGGCTATTGTTGATAATGTATTTAAGTTGTTGATGAAGAGTGGAGAGGGCTGCCCCGGCCATATGAATCCACGATCTGCCCAAAAACAGGTTGTATCATGCATCTATTTTGAGCATGTGAAATGATACAAAAAATATATGGAAACCAATCTCAATTGGCATCTCAATCTTTCCGACTGAATTCCGGCGGGATCCATCAAAAGCTTTGATGATTGTATGGCTACTTCGGATCCTCTTGAGATTGACATTCATCTTTAGTAATGTAGCATAAGGACATATATTCAAAGACGAACCTCCATCTACCAAGACTCTAGCTAACATGTATCCGGAGGACAAAACCGTAATGTGTAACGGCTTGCAATGACCGGTCCTTTTGGGCGGTATGTCATCATCAGTGAAAGAGATCACATTGTTGTTGAAAATGTGATCAAGCAGATGTTGAAATTTTTCCACATCCATTAATTTCGGCAAGTAGGCTTCTTCCAAAACCTTTAGTATAATCTTCATGTGATCCTCGGAAGTTAAAACCAAGTTTAATATTGAAATTTGATGTGCAGCTTCTCTTAAGCTTAGAACCATATTGGCTTCATTATGACCCATAGCCCGGAGTAATTTTTCAGTCTTCTCCATGGGAATTTTCCCCTTTGATTTAATAGCAGGCTTCATCACCCGTTGGGGAAGATACAGTGGATTTTCCTTTGACACTACAGCAGTTGTATGAGATGTGAATCCTTCAGCTTCTCCACAATTCTAGGGAACTTTCTGTAAGCTGACAATAGGATATTGTGGTCTGAATGGCAAAATTATTGGCTCTAGAGCATCCACTTTCAAAGGTTTGTTAACTCCCTTGAGTTGAATTGTGAATGGTTTAACAGTCCCATCTGCCTCAGTGGATGTAACTACTACCAGTCCCTTCCATTTGGTAGGACAAATATTTTCACTCTCAAATAGCACGGTATCGTTGTCTGCCAGTTGCAAGACACCACTATCGATTATATTCTGAATAAGGTGGCGGAGTGCCCAACATTCTTCCGTGCTGTGACCGCGAGAATGGGAGTGATATTGACATACTCCATCAGGATTGAACCGTCCTGAACAGGGATTAATTGGAGGTAGAAGGGATGTAATTCTTCTTTCATTGATTAGCATCTAAAGTATCTCCTCCATAGGTTGGCCCAGGTATGTAAATTCCCTTCTATTGGCAAAATCCCGACGGGCTTTGGCAGTTGCTCTCCTCGCCACTTTATGCTCCAATGTTTCATATTTTGAAGGTGAAGAGGGAGTATTCATAACCAAGGGAAGGAGACTAGCATGCTACTGGCTAATTAATTGACGTGTGACTTGATGCTGATAGGTCACCAGTTCAGCCAATTGCTGAATTTGCTTACACAGAGCTTTAATCTTCCGTTCCATCGTAAACTGGAACTTTGCATAATCCTATTTGTCAACATCGTCTTTCACGATCTGGGATGCTTTATAGTTAAAATTGGAACTTTCTCCACTGCTCCGGTTAATCATGTTGACCTCTTCCTCTTTATGTGGAGGAAGAGGGTTATCTTACACGTGACGTTGATCTGGTTTGGTGACCACGATCTCTCCGTTGTCTATCAAATCTTGGATCTTGTGTTTCAAAGCCCAAGAATCTTGAGTATCATGTCGAGGCGCCCCAGTATGATAAGCACATTTCCAAGAAGCATTGAAACCCCTCCCATTAGGGCTTGCTGGTGGAAGAAGATGCATGATTTTCTTCTCAGTGAGTCCCCTAGGGGTGTGAACACTCGAGGGCATTTGACTTCTCCACCTTTTGGCATTGGAGGGTTTGAAGACTGTGTTTGAAAAGGAGTGTAATTTCTCCGTTGGATAGGCATATTCTGATTCCCTTTTTGACCCTGTAGTTTCAGGGAAACATCCTCCTCTTTCTTTTTATGGACCCTCCGGGTGTTGTTTCTATAATTTCTATATTAGATTTGCTCACTAACAGCTTTGAGAGTGGCTAAGTCTTGAATCTTTCCTGACTTCAATCCCATCTCAGCCATTTCTCCATGTTTGATCATTTCAGAAAATTGTTTACCAATGCCAGATAAAACTCTTTCATAGAAAGGAGCTTCTTGTATGTCGATAAAGGTCATTACCATCTCTGACTCTATCATAGAAGGAATCACCTGAGCAGCAAGGTGCCTCCACCTTTGAGCATACTCTCTGAAAGACTCATTGAACTGTTTCTTGACCTTGGTAATCTGGTACCGGTCAGGAGCCAGTTGAGACTGGAAGCTGTATTGTGTAAGGAAGGTATGAGCTAGTTCTTCCCAACTATGGATCTTTGAATTGTCTAATCTAGTATACCACGAACGGGCTTCTCCAGTCAGGCTCTTTTGGAATAGCTGCATTCTAAGCTTCTTGTCCTCTACATAAGATCCAAGTTCTCTAATGAACACTTTCAAATGGGTGTAAGGATCTCCTAACCCGTCATACTTTTTGAAGTCAGGAGTTTCGAACTTCTCTGGATAATGAATACCAGGGAATATATAAAGATCAGCATAGGAGACACTCTCGTGTGCTCCAATTCCTTTGATAGAACGAAGGGTTTCTTCCATTTGAAGGCTTTTTTCTTAATGTCACCGGTATCTAGATCTCCTTTGAGATGGGCGATATCATGACTTTTGTTGGTTGTATCCAACTGGAGCTCAGGTACTGTAATGGCATGTCAAAACCTTGAGTTCCTCCTTGTGCAAAGGATTCAGCATATATGGGTATCTTCGTACCTTGAGTAGACTGATGTAGTTCTTTAAACAGAACAACCAAATCTGTAATTTGTTTACTTAATCCTTCAAATTCTTCGAGAGAAACTGGATTATACTGGTCAGATGAAGACATGATTAGCTGTTGGCTAGTGGCCTTTGATATATATACATGCATTCATATTTGATACTGCATGATTAATAATATGCATGACCATTATTTGCTTAACATTTGCTAAGGAATCAAATACTGTTCGGCAGAACAAAAAGATTGATTAAATTAAATTACCCTTAGTTATGCAAAAATCCAAAGTTCACGGTCTCTTGATTAAAGGAATTCAATTGGGTGTCATCAACGGTCCAATACATATGGACACCAGCCAGTAGAAAATTATGGTAAGCATAAATCATGACATCATAGAATTTGCATCATAAATCACGCTGCATTGATTGAGTCAGGGTCTTAATTCTAGGAAATTCATTAAGGTAACTAGTTGATTAATAACCATACGCAAAACAGGAATCATAAGCCATGATTTGGGAAATCTAATTGGTTGGGTCTAACGGTCCAATAGATATTGAGAAATATGGAAACTAGCATGGCAATATATTTGGTACTAATTTTCGGACTTCTAGAAATTGGGACAGGCCATAAAATCAATTAGTCTTAAAAGTATTGACAGCGTGATCTCATGGAAATCAAACTGAATATATCATGATTTGTGCTAAATGTTTTTAAACGAGCAAAATTACAGAATCAAATCTGTGCAATAGACATACTCTCGAAGAGGTGTATATAAACAGAACTCGGTAACACTTTTGATCACGTAATACATACACAGAAAATAATAGCACACAAGCTGCGATATTATTTTTCACTGAGATAAAAATTGATTGCATTAAGAACAGAGTTGTAGCTTCGAATACATTCTGGTAATATCCTTCTTGCATATCATTTCATACTAGAGCCTTGAGTTGGTAAGTAATATATTGCTTGACCATTAGACCTCTAGTATTATATTTTTTAATTGTCATATCTAAATCTATATTGTATTGGATAATCTTGTTTGGGTTGATAACTTATTACAGTCAAGTTGAAGGAAAGCATAGGTGCTTAAGAGTGCATAGGTGCACAAGGAACAAAGATGTTCAAATTTGATAGAACTTGTATTGTAATTGGAAAAGTTGAATAAAAGTGAGTCTCCAATCCTAGTTGGTATTGGACGTGGATTAGGCTACTATTCTAGAGGGTAGTAGTTGAACCACGTAAAAATTTGGGTGTTTGTGTGATTGAATTCTATACTCGAGTATTCTGTTATTTATCCAGCAACCTGCATTCTATCCATATCAATACTCCAGCTTGCTGCATTATACACTCACGGAATTTTTGACAAGAAACCAAAAATTGGACATAGTTTTTGCCTACACTTATTCAACCCCCCCTTCTAAGTGTGCCTACTTAAATTTCATTTGGTATCAGAGCTTGGCTCTACTTATCTTGGTCTTAAAGGTGACTTGTAGGGAAAAATTCTGACATGGCACAACTTGGAAGCTCTCATCACGAAGGTCAATCAACCAACCGACCTCCACTACTCTTTGGAACTGAGAATTATAACTTCTGGAAATTTCGGATGAGGATATATCTCAACCGAGACCCATGGGAATGGTGGGTGGTTGAGAATGGACCGGGAATCCCAAGGAAAGATGATGGTACTCCATAAACTCTACTCGAGATGGACGCAACCGAAACATACATGGTATCATACGATTCAAAAGCAATGAACACTCTTCTCAGCGGCATGGTGCAATCTGAAATAGATAAAGTCTCTTCATGCAACACATCAAAGGAGATTTGGGATACCCTAGTGGTAAGTCACGAAGGAACGTCCAAAGTACGAGAAGTCAAGCTAAGTATGCTCATGCATGACTACGAAATGTTCAAACTGGAAAGAGACGAAACGATCAAAATGGCTCAAGCACAATTTTTGGTACTAATAAACTCCTTGAAGCTACTCGACAAGATAATTCCACAAAGCGAAATCAATCATAAGCTACTTCGGGCTATGCCCAAAAGGTTTACATCTAAAATTACTACTCTTCAAGACTCCATCAATATTTCCTCTATGGATACATTAACTCTCTTTGGTGAACTAGAAGAATATGAACACCAATTAAAAATATATGATGACGAGGAAGAAGTGCCTCGAAAGAAAGTACTAGCTCTAAATGCAGGAATTGAAGAAGAACTCGAAAATAACTCGGATGATGAAATAGCCATGTTATCAAGGAGACTTAAGGGACTACTTCAAAGGAAGAATCAAAGGAAAAATATATTTAACGCAAACAAATACAAAGCCAAGCCAATCGAGGAAACTTGTTTCGAGTGTGGACGACCAGGTCACTTTAAAAAGGATTGTTTCCAACTCAAGAACAAAGGAAAGCAAGGCAATAAGGAGTTCAAAAAGCACAAAGCATTTCTAACATGGAGTGATGATGAAGAATCCGAAGTGGAAATAGATGCAAACGATGAAATAGCTCAAATATGCTTCATGGGACTTGAAGGTTAATCCAGTGAGGTATTTTTTTCTGATAGTATTACTTTGAAACGAGAAAATGAAAGATTAAAAGAAAAAAATATTTACTTAAAGGATCTAGTAAACACTCTAATGAGCGAAGTGGAAGCACTGATAGATGAAAAGAAAGATTTAGAAAAAGAAACACACACAAATGAGGAAAAGGTTTAAGCAGCAAAAAATGATTACTTAGATAATTACAATAAAATATTGTTCAACAAGGTAAAACAGCTAAATAATGAAGTAGAAAAATTTAAAAAGGAGATAAAGATGAGAGATGTGTGCATTGATGCTTTTGGCGATGAATCAAGTAATGAAACACCTCCAACTAATGATCTACAAAAGGAAATAAAGTCTTTAAAAATTTCTCTAGCTAAATTTGTTCATAGGGAAGAAAACCTAAATGTCATGCTAGGAAAACAAAGACCCAGTTATGAAAAACAAGGCATAGGTTACAACCCAACATTTAGGAAAGAAGTTGAAATGCTAAAATCTAAATAATCATTTAAATTGAACTATTGCACGCCTTATACCTCCTGCAAAAATGGTGGCATTAAAGGACATCTAGAGATAAACTGCTCAAGAAAGAAAAATCTAAATAAAGCCATATGGATAAAGAAAAGTGACTTGATTTTAACTAACACAAGTGGACCCAAAAAGATATTGGTTACAAAAATATAAATTGTGTCTTTCATATATAGGTATGTCTCAAAGCCAAAGTATCTTCTCAAAAATGGATCCTTGACAGCGGATGTTCATGTCATATGACGGGAGACAAATCTAAGTTCATGGAATTGAATGTCAAAAAGAAACATGGAACTGTCACATTCGGTGATAATCGGTCATGCGAAATAATTGGGAAAGGTAAAATCGGTAATGGTAATGTTAACATTAATAATGTTCATCTTGTTAACGATTTAGAATTCAATCTTATCAGTGTTAGTCAATTAATGGATAATGGACATCAAGTAAAGTTTGAAAAAGATAGATGTACAATTTCACATGGTACTAACAATGCTGCATTAGTTGCCCGAAGAGAAGGGAATATATATACTCTTGATTTTGAGCGACATGAGGAAGAATTATATCTTGCAACCATTCAAGATGAAGCAAATCTATACAATAAAAGGATGGGACATGTTCATATGGATCTCATCATGAAGTTGCCATCAAAGAACTTATAAAGAGGATTACCCAAAATAATCTTTGAGAAGAAAGGTATATGTGAACCCTGTCAACTTGGAAAAACAAGTAAGAACATCATTCACAGCTAAAAACATGGTATCAGCTTATTCTCCCTTACAATTGCTTCATCTCGATTTATTTGGACCTGAAAGGCATGCTAGTTTAAACGGTAAATTCTATGCTTTTGTGATAGTCGATGATTTCTCTAGATATACATGGGTTCTATTCCTTAGAACAAAAGATGAGGCATTTAAAGAATTTGAAAAACTGATTAAAAATTTGGAAACCAAATACAGTCTCAATCTTATAAGAATCAGAAGTGATCATGGTACTGAATTTCAAAAGGGTTTTATTTCATTCTGTAATCAAAAAGGAATAACTCATGAATTCTCAGCACCTAGAACCCCTCAACAAAATGGAGTGGTAGAAAGAAAAAATTGTACGTTACAAGAAACAGCTAGAACATTAATTCAAGAAAGTAAAAACCCAAAAAAAATTTGGGCTGAAGCTGTAAACACATCATGTTATGTACTAAATAGAGTGCTAATCCGCCCAATTGTTTTGAAAACACCATATGAATTATTAAATAAACGACTTCCTAATATTAGCTATTTCAAAATCTTTGGATCTAAATGTTTTATTCTTGACACTAGTGGGAACTTAGGAAAGTTTGATGCTAGATCTTATGAGGGAATATTCATTGGGTATGCACAAAATAGTAGAGCATATCGCATTTATAATGTGCAAAAGTTGTGTATCGAAGAATCTATACATATCAAATTTAAAGAGCTTAACCAAGATCTTCCAAAAGAAAGAGAAGAAGATGCAGAAATTTTAGAGACTGCCGCAAACCCATCATACCACATAAAGCAAAATAGCAAGACTATGGAACCAATCCAGCAAGCTAGATTAGAAGAACAACAAGATCAACACTCTATCCAGCAAGCTGAATACGAAAATCAGGAACATATCCAGCAAGCTGAAATGGATGAACAACAAAACCACAATTCTGAATCTACTGAAGAAATAATACATAATGTTCAACTTCCAAAATCAGCAAGATACATCAAAAATCATCCTCCTGATAACGTCATTGGAGACATAAATGAAGGAGTTACTACAAGAAGAAAAGCACAAAACATGTGTGCTTTCTCAGCATTCCTATCCCAGATTGAACCAAAGAACGCCAAAGAAGCCATACTTGATGAAAATTGGCTACTAGCAATGCAAGAAGAGTTACAACAATTTGAAAGATGTCAAGTGTGGGAATTGATGCGTCCCCCGAAAGATGTATCCATTATTAGAACTAAATGGGTATTCAAAAACAAACTTGATGAGTTCGAAACAATTACAAGAAACAAAGCGAGATTAGTCGCTCAAGGATATAACCAACAAGAAGGAATATACTATGAAGAAATATTTGCCCCGGTTGCCCGTTTGGAATCCATTCGTATACTACTAGCATTCGCTTGTTTCAGAAAGTTCAAGTTACACCAAATGGATGTCAAAAGCACCTTCCTCAACGGGTACATAAATGAAGAAGTCTATATAAAACAGCCACCTGGATTCGAACATGACAAGTTCCCACATTACGTATACAAACTCAAGAAGGCACTCTATGGAGTCAAACAAGCCCCAAGGGCTTGGTACGAAAGATTAAGTAAGTATCTCTTATAAATGGGTTCATACGAGGTAAAATCGACTCTACACTGTTCATTAAACGCCAAAATAAAGATATTATTATTGTACAAATATATGTAGACGATATAATATTTGGTGCTAATAATAATTTTCTTTGTGAGTGGTTTTCCAAATGCATGCACAAGGAGTTTGACATGAGCTTGATGGGAGAACTTAACTACTTTCTGGGCCTCCAAATTAAACAAAATCACGAAGGTATATTCATTTATCAAACCAAGTACACAAAAGAGTTACTTAAGAGATTCAGATTTGACAATTCAAATTCAAAGACCACACCAATGAGTACATCAATAAAACTCACAGTAGATGAAAAAGGTACGGATGTAGAGGTAACAAAATACAGAGGTATGATTGGATCCCTACTATATTTAACTGCTTGTAGACCATATATAATGTACAGTGTGTGTATATGTGCCCGGTTTCAGGCCAAACCCAAAGAATCCCACTTATAGGCTGTTAAACGAATATTTAAATATTTGAGTGGTACGAAAAATCTAGGATTGTTTTACCCAAAATGTGACAACTTTGATCTAATGGGTTATTCAGATGCTGACTATGCAGGTTGTCAAATAGATGGAAAAAGCACAAGTGGTGCCTGTACATTTTTGGGACAAAGTTTTGTTTCATGGCACAACAAGAAGCAAAAGTCAGTCGTCCTATCCACTACTGAGGGTGAATATTTGGCAGCAGGAATTTGTTGCTCTAAAATTTTGTAGATGCGTCAAACATTGTGCGACTTTGATATTATATGTGAAAATCTGCCCATATACTGTGATAATACAAGCACCATAGACATCTCTAAAAATCCAGTACTACATTCTCGCACAAAACACATAGAAGTATGCCACCATTTTCTTAGAGACAATGTGTCCAAAAGCTTAATAAGATTGATATTCATTCCCACTGAACATCAATTAGAAGATATCTTTACAATATCTTTAGGGGAAGACCAGTTCTGTACCTTAAGAAGAGAACTTAGGATGTGTCTGATTTAAATTCAATCGGCATGCCTTAAGGAAAGTAGACAGTTATGGCGTATATAGGTGCCATAATAACGCTCATTGTATCTGCTCAAGATCTTTATTCCCAAACATACACGTCTTTCCAAATCTCGGTAACACATAGTCCTTAAAGGACAGACTCTACTTTACTAATCCAAGCTCTCTCTCTGTCTTCTGCATATCTCAACTCTCTCTGCGCCCCTACACATCCCTCAAACCTCAACCGTGAAGATGAAAACACAGCGATCAAGATAAATTCGTGACGAATCAGATGACGAGATGTCGCTACCATCTCCTCATCCCACTACTACTCGACGCCTGAAACAGAAATAGCCATCGGTCCAAATCGATGACTCCTCTCTGGTCGAATCAGAAGCTAGCTTACCCTCTCCTCCACTGATTGGGACGTCCACTATCACTAAATGGCGAGCAGTCAAGGAATCGTCACCAAGTTCCCCTCCTCTGACGGTAAACCCTCTCCCTGTTTCAATGTATGATGTTCCTGACGACTTTTTTAGAGGTCACAATTACGAACTACGCTTTAAGTCATCTATATGTCACAAAATCTTTGTCTATGAAAAATCAATAGGCATGTTTTACTATCAAAAGGTTCTCAGATGTTGTCAGCTGTTAAGGTAATTTATTCTATTCTTTCGATCCTAACAGAGTTTTTTTAGTATTTTGGGGTTTGAATGTGTACTTAAATATTACTAGGGCAGCTTTAAGTTATGTCATGTATATATAGGCTTGAAACAATCAACATATTTTGTTAGTTGAGCTGTCAGTCAAACAGGAGACAGTCTTTCTCTGTAGTCTCTTCCCTTTACGTTTCCTTCTTTGGATCTCATTTTTCGCTGTTACTAACGTATGGCACAGAGATTAGGGGTAATTTATAAAATTTTAGGAGGTCCTACTTTGATTAATTCAGTGAATAAATGCTATCCATAGTGATGCTTCTCAGATGAACGAGTGACAAGATAAACGAGAACAGAAGTAGATAAATGTTTTTACCTCAAGAGGAAAACATCATTGTGAAAAAATTCTGAGAGATAGTACTGTTAGCACTCAGATGTTTTGGCCTTTTCAAATGAAGACTGGTGACACCACACTTGATAACTGAGTTGGTTCATATTGAGAGTTCTGAAAATTTGTAGTTATTGTTAGCACTCAGATCATTTTTCTTCAATCCAGTCTTGACAGGTCGCAAAATGCTATGTTGAGACTGCATTGGACTATAGCAAAGACATGCTTATTGGAAACGAGGTTATGCATCTCTTTAGAGTAGGTTTTAATGACCTATCATATCAACATAACTATGTCTGGTTTTAGGTCCTTAGTTTGTGTGTAAATGTAATGATCCTTCTAATTTTTTTACCTAAACCAGACAAGGAACCTACTACTTATGACACCCCCAAAATAGGTATACAACACCCATTCTGAGTCGCCAAATATATGGTACAGAAAGCAAACTACAACTTCAATAATACAATTATCGTGCAAAATACGACAACACATACTGTGAGTTTAAATACAAATATTGTCTTCTAGACAATATTCACACTCAAATAAGTCCTCAATACAATTATTCAAACACTATTTTACAGAAATAGTGAGGACTGCTAAAACATCTTTCTAGAACCATCACTCCATACCCCGACTAGATCCTGCTATATTCTCACCTCCTGAGAAGAAAAATGGAACAAAAAGGAAAAGGGTGAGCTCAACTAGCCCAGTAAAGAATATTATGACTAAGATAATATACAACAAATTATCATTAGTATTCAACAGGAAAAAATCTGATAGAATATAATCGACAACAAGTTTTAGATCAACAACTGTAGCGGAAACAACAAACCATTAGAAGAGTCAAGTAGAGAATGAATTCTACTATCTTCTAAGATTTAAAAGTCCATCATCAATATTTTATCCCTGTAACATCAATTAATAATCATCTTTAACCAAATATTCATCTTTGCACTACAGGCCAAAGATATTCATTTGTATCACTTGTCAGTCATGTTCATCTCAATACCTGTTCATCTTTGCACTACAGGCTAAAGATATTAATCAAGTAATCATACATCTTTGCACTACAGGCTAAAGATATTTAGTAATATCATCATTTAGGACTGAGAATGATGAAAAATATCTTAAAGAGAACGAATCCAGTGAGACAGAAGGACAAATAGTAGGGATTCGTATAACAATTTATCCAAGATCAATAATACTTCATAATAATCAATTGTGAAGCAGAATTCAAAAATAAAGATCAAAACATGGATACAATCAAAGATAGTAACCATAAAAGACATCTTGGACAAAAAGGGAAAAATTTTATTTTTTCGGTGAATAGTGTCGTATTCGTGAATAGTGCCGTATACGTGAATAGTAACGTATACGTGAATAGTAACCCCGACACAAAAAGTTCCAAATTTGATAAAAATTTTATATCAATATTTCAGCATAACGATATTGAAGAAAATAATATCATTAAGAAGAAAATAATATCCCTTACCTCAAAATATCAGTACTTCTGGTCGGAATACCGGTATAAGACTGAAAGAAGCTTGCTCTGATGAATAGAAACTCTCAAAGTATCCAAATACTCACAAAATACACTCAATAATCTAGAGAGAGAAAGAGAGAAAACTTGTTTCTGGTGTGATTTTCAATTCTAACTTAGCCCTCTATTTATAGGAAAATGTTAGCACACCGAAGCAGACTTAACCTGCAACCTGATGGCTTTACCTGATACTATTCCCACCCACCACATTTGAATAAAAATCTCAGCACATTTCTTCACCAACCAAGAGTGGGGCCCACCAATTCTAGAATTTTCCACCAAAATGATTAACTCCAAAAATTCAACAATTTCTGAACCAGTCATCTCGTAAAATTCATAATAAATCATACGTTCATTTTTAACGGTTCAAAATTTGTGGACATATACTCAACTTATATATGTATAACATATCTAAAAATTACCACGATCCAACGGTCGGATTAAAAATTATAACCCCCACAAAATATCTCAAAAACCCTAATTTTTAATACCTCCATTCCGACAAAAATACTGATAAAAACCTCAACATTAACTCCTTTATTTTTAACCACAAAAATATATCCCTCATTTATATCCACATAAAATAAATATTTCCTTATCATGTGAATCAATAATTAATTATTCACAAATAATATTACAGAATCACATTTATGACAACCAGGCCGTTCTTAGGAAAGATGGGGCTTTCCAATAAGGATTCCTCCTTACTGGCGCGCAATTAGATGACCAAACCTCTCCTTAGACAGAACTTTCTAGATATTGACAATAATGTTATCTAATAATATTATTCAAATAATATGAATTATTGATCTGATAAAGGAAAATACTGTGCAGCAATAATTATTGAAACAACAATAATATAAAATATCAACGCAGCAATTATTGAATCAATAAAATAAAATATTGAATAATAACTACTGTAACAATTATTGAGTAGTGGCTTCTTACGTAAGAATCAATAATTGGTGCAATATTGTGTGATATTGTATTTTAACCACCGGGTATTCCAACAGTATTAGCGGTAACAACTACGCTGTTATTTATAAACAACTTATACTTGTCGTTTTCTTCATCCAATTGCTTTTCGTTGTGGGGCCCACACAAGGGTGTACCGTCGTACGAATATTCCCCGACAGTAAGAATATTCCACGACCAAACGAATATTCCCCGACAAAATGAATATTTTATAACCACTTGCTTATTTTGTAAAATTTGCACATTTCACCCATAACCGAAGTATTATATCAAATTAACCCCTTATTATTCACAATAATATTTAGAGAAAATTTAATTTTATTCATTAATAAGCTGGGGTCTTACACTACTCATTGCTATATTCAATATTAATTCATTTTCCAATCCAAATAAGGATTAAACTTGTGTTGTTGAATGGAATTTTGTGGACAACTTGAACACCAAAATTCTTTTTGATTAATAAGCTGGGGTCTTACAACCTCCTCTCCTTATGAAATTTCGTCCTCGAAATTGACGTGCGTACCTGATATTTCGAAAAGGTGAGGATACCTCGCTTTCATTTCTGATTCTAACTCCTAGGTCATTTCTTCAATAGCATGGTTTCTCCATAAAATCTTAACTTGTGGTATAACATTTGTGTGTAGGATATGCTCTTTCCTATCCAATATCTTAATAGGTACTTCCTCGTACGTTAAATCTTCAGCTATATCGTCTGGTTCTAACTCAATAATGTGGTTCGGGTCTGTAACATATTTACGAAGCATAGATATATGAAAAACATTATGAACACGAGACATGCTTGTAGGTAATGCGAGTCTATATGCCACATTTCTTATTCGCTCAAGAATCTCAAATGGACCAACAAATCTTAGATTGAGATTTCCTCTCTTCCCAAATCTTGTAACTCCCTTCCATGGTGCAACACGTAACAATACATGATCCCCAATATTAAATTCCACGTCCTTCCGATGAAGATCCACATAACTCTTTTGTCGATCCTGTGCCATTTGTATACGTTGTCGAATCGTTTGGATTTTCTCTGTAGTCATGCGTACCAACTCTGGTCCCAACAATGTTGCTTTACCCACCTCATCCCATCATACTGGAGAACGACATTTTCTTCCATACAACGCCTCGAATGGAGCCACACCTATGCTTACCTGATAACTGTTGTTGTAGGAGAATTCCACCAATGGTAGGTTCTTATCCCAACTCACTTTGAGATCTAGGACACAAAGTCTTAATAGATCTTCAAGAGTTTGAATAGTCCTCTCTGATTGTTCGTCCGTTTGAGGATGGTATGCCGAACTGAATCGTAAATCCGTGCCCATAGCTTTCTGCAAGCTAACCCAAAATCGTGAAGTGAATATTGGGTCACGATCCAAAAGTATGGATACTGGCATGCCATGCAATCTCACAATCTCGTTCACATACATACTAGTAAGACGTTTAAGGGAATAAGTCTCACGTATCGGTAAGAAATGAGCAGACTTGGTTAATCTATCAACAATAACCCAAATTACATCTATGCCTTGAGAAACCTTGGGAAGACCTGTAACGAAATCCATGGTAATGTGTTTCCACTTCCATTTTGGGATCTTAAGTGGTTACAATGGACCCTTTGGCACTTGATGCTCCGCCTTTACACGTTGACAAGTTAAACACCTCGAGATAAACTCTGCGATCTCTCTTTTCATATTGCTCTACCAAAATGTGTGTCGAAGATCGTGATACATTTTGGTACTCCTAGGATGGATTGCAAACTGTGTGTTGTGTGCCTCCATCATTATTCTATGCTTCAAGTCAAAATCGTTAGGAACACAAAGTCTGGAGTTGACTCGAAGTATTCCTTCTTCATCGATTCTTACTTCTGGAATAGCATCTTCTTGCACTTTCTTCTTCATACGTATCAGTTCTATGTCTGTAGCTTGAGCAGCTTTAACATTATCGATTAAAGTCGGTTCTACTCGTATATTTGATATCATCATATGGGTACTTGGAGCCTTCATCTCAATCTCCATCCTTTGCAAATCATATAAAATGGGCCTTTGTGTTAACACCATTGCACTCGTACCCGCGTATGATCTTCTACTCAATGCGTCAGCTACTACGTTCGCTTTTCCAGGATGATATTGGATGGTATGATCGTAATCTTTCAACAGCTCGAGCCAACGTCGCTGCCGCATGTTGAGTTCCTTTTGGGTGAAGAAATATTTGAGGCTTTTATGATCTGTATAGATCTCCACTTTCTCCCCATACAGGTAGTGTCTCCAGATCTTCAACGCGAAAACGACTGCTGCCAACTCCAAATCATGAGTAGGATAATTCCTCTCATATTCTTTGAGTTGTCGCGAGGCATAGGCTATGACTTTCCCATGTTGCATGAGAACACATCCTAACCCTTTTCCTGAAGCATCGCTGTAGATAACAAATCCATCCAAACCAGATGGTATTTTCAGAACAGGTGCCGAAATGAGTCTCCTCTTGAGTTCTTGGAAACTCTTCTCGCATCCCTCACTCCATATGAATTTTGTATCTTTCCGAGTCAGCTGAGTTAATGGAGTAGCGATTCGAGAAAATCTTTCCACAAATCTCCGATAATAACCAGCTAACCCCAGAAAGCTACGTACTTCAGTTACTGACTTCGGTTGCTCCCAACTTTGTATGGCTTCAATCTTTCCCGGGTCGACAGATACTCCATGTTTTGACACCACGTGCCCAACGAATGCTACTTCCTCAAGCCATAACTTGCATTTCTTCAGTTTGGGATATAGCTTGTTTTCACGAAGCCTTTGCAATTTCAGCTTCAAATGGCGCTCATGATCTTCACGGCTTTTGGAATAGATGAGGAAGTCATCAATAAAGACAACAACGAACTGATCCAAATATTCTTTGTATATACGGTTCATCATATCCATGAAGGCAGCAGGAGCATTAGTCAATCCAAAAGACATGACTAAAAATTTATAATGCCCGTACCGAGTTCTGAAGGCAGTCTTTGGAATATCCTCAGTTTTAATCATCAGCTAATGATATCTAGAACGAAGATCGATCTTTGAAAAGAATTGTGCTCCTTGCAACTGGTCAAACAGGTCATCAATGCGAGGTAGCGAATACCTATTCTTGATAGTGACATGATTCAATTCTCGATAGTCGATACAAAGTCGCATACTCCCGTCTTTCTTCTTTACGAATAACACAGGAGCACCCCAAGGAGATGTACTAGGACGAATAAAACCGATGTCCAACAACTCCTGTAGTTGGACTTTTAACTCCTGAAGTTCAATAGGAGCCTTCGATATGGGGTTTTAGAAATGGGCTTTGTACCGGGTTCAAGGTCAATAAAGAATTCAACTTTACGTTCTGGGGGTAGACCAGGAAGTTTTTCAGGAAATACATCAGGAAGTTCTCTAACAATAGAAATATTATTCAAATCTGACTTGTCTTTGTTCAAATTCATAACATGCGCTAAGAAAGCTTGACATCCATTTTTCAATAAATGAATAGCTTTGTGGCTTGATATGACACTGACTGATTTTAGTGGTTTAGTAGTTTGAATTCGTATGACAGGTTGGTTAGGAATATGAAAACTAACAACCTTACAAAAATAATCAATTTTAGCATGATGAGTGGTTAACCAATCAATTCCTAAAATCACATCAAAAGCAAGTATCTTTAAAGAGATAAGATCAACAGGTAATGTGATAGTGCCAACTTGGATCATGCAAGATTTATAAAATGTAGATGTAACGAAGGTTTCACCCAACGAAGTTTCAACAGTTAAGTCAAAGTCCAATTTCTATGGAGTCAAGTTTAAACGTTGAGCGCAACCAGGAGAGATAAAAGAATGGGTAGAACCGGTATCTAGTAAAGTATAAACTTCGCAAGAATTCAAGATTAGCTTACCCGTGATCACCTCGTTCGGGTTTCTCGCGTTTTGTCCAGTCACGACAAATGCTCTTCCAAGAACCGCTAATTTTGACTTATCCGGGACAGCTTTTAGAGCCACCATCCCCGCTGAAATTGGTTTTGCTACAGAACACTCTCGAGCTATATGACCCTCCTTTCCACAGTTATAACATACCTTAGATTGTTGTGGGCAATTTGGGCTGATATGTCCCTCTTTTCCACATTTGTAACATACGACCGGTGGTCGTTCTCCTCCCCTATAAACAGTTGATGTTTGTGCTGACGTCTTCACGTTATCATTGTTGTACCTTCTCTTCTTGAAGTCTCCTCCCAACTCACTCCTTTTATTATCACGACCACGATTACCGCCAGAGTGGTTACCGCTTTTGTCCGAATGTTTTCCTCCCTGCTAGTTTTCATTGCTTCGATGACTGCCGCCACCGTTATGACCCTGGTTGTGGTCCCTCGGTTGCACATACTCATTATCTCGCTCTAATAATTGAGCCATGTTTACAACATCTGAATATAAAGAAAATTTATGAGAGATAAGATATTGTTGAATCTCGGGTTTTAGACCTCTCAAAAACATCCTTGTCATTCGTTCCTCATTTTCAACCAAATGAGGTGCAAACCTGGATAACTCTGCAAACTTCGCCTCGTACTGGGACACCGTCATGGTGTTTTGTTCCTGTCTGATAAACTCCACCTCCTTCATATGACGAATACTTTCAAAAAAGTACTTGTCATTGAATAGTTTTTGAAATGTTTCCCAGGACATGTTGAGTGCGTCAGGCTGGGTACGCTTCACAAACTCCCACTAGTAGTCTGCCTCACCGTGGAACATAAAGGTGGCGAATGGAACTTTCTGTTCCTCTGTGCATCCCAAGACATCGAATATCTTGGTAATTTGCTTGACCCACGTTTCCGCCATGATCGGATCCGGCTTTCCCTTAAATTCGGGTGGTCCCAATTCGTTGAACTGCTTGGCTGTGACAAACCGCGCGTTGTTATCATTTCCACCTGTATTCTGCACACGAGTCTCCCTCGTCTGATTTTGCATGAACTGCAAAAAGCTCCTAAACATTCCATCATTCATCGTTTGCTCGGTAACGTTGTTTACAGGAGGAATATTGCCTTCCTGTTGCACGTTCCCCTGGGTGGTGATCAAATGTGTCTCCACGGTCTGATTTACTCCATTATTAACGTTCTCAGCTGCCATTCTTAAATACTGCCATAAAACAAGGGTTAAAAGTCATGTCATATATTATCCCTATACTCTGACCGACCAAATAAATACCAAATAAACTTAGTCAGGTCATACTAGCGAATAAATTCCCTGTCTCTCCCCTCCTAGTTCTTGTCTCACATCTCAGCCAGGGATCATATCCCTAAGCTTTGATACCAACTGTGACGCCCCCAAAATAGGTATACAACAACCATTCTGAGTCGCCAAATACATGGTACAGAAAGTAAACTACAACTTCAATAATACAATTGTCGTGCAAAATACGACAACACATACTGTGAGTTTAAATACAAATATTATCTTCTAGACAATATTCACACTCAAATAAGTCCTCAATACAATTATTCAAACACTAGTTTACAGAAATAGTGAGGACTGCTAAAACATCTTTCTAGAACCATCACTCCATACCCCGACTAGATCCTGCTATGTTCTCACCTCCTGAGAAGAAAAATGGAACAAAAAGGAAAAAGAATATTATGACTAAGATAATATACAACAAATTATCATTAGTATTCAACAGGGAAAAATCTGATAGAATATAATCGACAACAAGTTTTAGATCAACAACTGCAGCGAAAACAACAAACCATTAGAAGAGTCAAGTAGAGAATGAATTCTACTATCTTCTAAGATTTAAAAGTCCATCATTAATATTTTATCGATGTAACATCAATTAATAATCATCTTTATCCAAATATTCATCTTTGCACTACAGGCCAAAGATATTCATTTGTATCACCTATCAGTCATGTTCATCTCAACACCTATTCATCTTTGCACTACAGACCAAAGATATTCATCAAGTAATCATACATATTTCCACTACAGGCCAAAGATATTTAGTAATATCATCATTTAGGACTGAGAATGATGAAAAATATCTTAAAGAGAACGAATCCAGTGAGATAGAAGGACAAATAGTAGGGATTCGTATAACAGTTTATCCAATATCAATAATACTTCATAATAATCAATTGTGAAGCAGAATTCAAAAATAAAGATTAAAACATGGATACAATCAAAGATAGTAACCATAATAGACATCTTGGACAAAAAGGGAAAAATTTTATTTTTTCGGTGAATAGTGTCGTATACGTGAATAGTAACGTATACGTTAATAGTAACCCCGACACAAAAAGTTTTAAATTTGATAAAAAGTTCATATCAATATTTCAGCATAATGATATTGAAGAAAATAATATCATTCAGAAGAAAATAATATCCCTTACCTCAAAATACCTGTACTTCTCGTCGGAATACCGGTATAAGGCTGAAAAAAACTTGCTCTGATGAATAGAAACTCTCAAAGTATTTAAATACGCACAAAATACACTCAATAATCTAGAGAGAGAAAGAGAGAAAACTTGTTTCTGGTGTGATTTTCAATTCTAACTTAGCCCTCTATTTATAGGAAAATGTTAGCACGCCGAAGCAGACTTAACCTGCAACCTGATGGCTTTACCTGCTACTATTCCCACCCACCACATTTGAATAAAAATCTCAGCACATTTTTTCACCAACCAAGAGTGTGGCCCACCAATTCTAAAATTTTCCACCAAAATGATTAACTTCGAAAATTTAACAATTTCTGTACCAGTCATCTCGTAAAATTCATAATTAATCATACGTTCATTTTTAACGGTTCAAAGTTTGTGGACATATATTCAACTTATATATGTATAACATATCCAAAAATTACCACGATCCAACGGTCGGATTAAAAATTATAACCCCCACAAAATATCTCAAAAACCCTGATTTTTAATACCTCCATTCCGACAAAAATACTGATAAAAACCTCAACATTAACTCCTTTATTTTTAACCACAAAAATATATCCCTCATTTATATCCACATAAAACAAATATTTCTTTATCATATGAATCAATAATTAATTATTCACAAATAATATTACAGAATCACATTTATGACAACCAGGCCGTTCCTAGGAAAGAGGGGGCTTTCCAATAAGGATTCCTCCTTACTGGCGCGCAATTAGATGACCAAACCTCTCCTTAGACAGAACTTTCTAGATATTGGCAATAATGTTATCTAATAATATTATTCAAATAATATGAATTATTTATCTGATAAAGGAAAATACTGTGCAGCAACAATTATTGAAACAACAATAATATAAAATATTAACGCAGCAATTATTGAATCAATAAAATAAAATATTGAATAATAACTACTGTAACAATTATTGAGTAGTGGCTTCTTACGTAAGAATCAATAATTGGTGCAATATTGTGTGCTACTGTATTTTAACCACCGGGTATTCCAACAGTATTAACTGTAACAACTACGCTGTTATTTATAAACAACTTATACTTGTCATTTTCTTCATCCAATCGCTTTTCGTAATGGGGCCCACACAAGACTGCGCCGTCGTACGAATATTCTCCGACAGCAAGAATATTCCACGACCAAACGAATATTCCCCGACAAAATGAATATTTTATAACCACTTGCTTATTTTATAAAATTTACACATTTCACCCATAACCAAAGTATTATATCAAAATTAACCCCTTATTATTCACAATAATATTTAGAGAAAATTTGATTTTATTTATTAATAAGGTGGGGTCTTACACTACTCATTGCTATATTCAATATTAATTCATTTTCCAATCCAAATAAGGATTAAACTTGTGTTGTTGAATGGAATTTTGTGGACAACTTGAACACCAAAATTCTTTTTGATGAACTCTCTTGATACAATATTTGAAAGTTCTTAAGCAAAGTATTACAGTATACTTGCATAGAGAAATCACATATATTACAGTATACTTGTTTTGGCAATCACTATGTATTTATGTGATATGGTGTTTTGGCAGTCACTGATATGGTGTATCACTGTATCTTTGTTCTGGCAGTCAACTCTTCTGGGTTTGCCTTGTCCTGCTAATTCAGTTGGAAATTTTCCACTTGGTTGCATCAATTTGAATGAGGTTATTTCTTGTTTATCAATTATACCTTGTCATGTTATCTTATTATGCACCATCTTATAGTTTGGGACAAAAGTTGTTGTTGAGTTTAAAGGTAACCAAGTATAGTACTTGCTGATTTTATATTTTTTTGCAGACCCAACTGGGAAGGTGGTCAGTATGGTGGTGATGAAAAAAGTTAACTTAACGTGCTTTAATTGGCCATGGAATTGGGAGCTGATTACATTGATGTGGAACTTCAAGTTTCTTTCCCCTTAAATTTTGTTTACACAGTTCAAAGATTGACATTCATTGCAATGTAATAAACAGCCTAAAAAACTTGTTTTAATGCAAATATTGTGTTTGTTGATTGTTTAATTAATTTTGGATCAGGAGCTTCTGGTTCATCAGAGGGGAGATGCTGCGAGCAATATATTTTTTGAAGCGAACGTAAGAATGAGAGACCCTGTATAAGGTTGTGTTGGGGCACTCTCCTGCTTGCAGAATCAAGTATCTCAGTTACAAATACAGCTAGCAGTTGCACAAGCAGAGATATTATGCTTCCACCAGTTGCACAAGCAGTTTGGTGATAAATGTCATTTTGCCCATGGTGAATGGGAACTTGGCAGGCCAACAGCTCTATCCCATGAAGACCCTCGTGCTATGGGACCAAGGCAAGGCAGCAAATTTGGTGGCCACATAGAGCCAACCCCACCAAGTCACACTATAATTTTATGCATGCTTAGGTAGTAGCTTAATTTTATGGCTAGTTTGATTTATTTTGTGGATGTAATCAAATTCACCTACATTGGTAATGTAGGTGAATCACAACATTTTTTTTCTTTTTTTTAATCTACAACATTTTAAAAACGTTGTGTAAATGTGCCTAAACATTGTCTTATATAATAAACAACAACATATTTAACCAAAAAAGTTTGTGGAATCATACCTTCTACAACGTTTTTATGCATCTGGTAATTTTTTGAAAACAAATACACAACGTTTTTTCCTAAAAAAAACGTTGTGTATTGTGCTTAACTACAACATTTTTAAAACGTTGTGTAAGGGTGTCAAATAGACAACACCCTTAACCACGACATTTTTCTAACAAAAACCACACCATTTTTTTTTGCGTTGTCTATTTACTGTTTTGTAGTAGTGTATTCTAGAGGGTAGTAGTTGAACCACGTAAAAATTTGGGTGTTTGTGTGATTGCATTCTATACTCGAGTATTCTGTTATTTATCCAGAAACCTGCATTCTATCCATATCAGTACTCCAGTTTGCTGCATTATACACTCACGGAATTTTTGACAAGAAACAAAAAATTGGACATAGTTTGTGCCTACACTTATTCAACCCCCCCTTCTAAGTGTGCCTACTTAAATTTCAGCATAACATTCGCATCATGGTGCATTACATTTGTATCAAGGTTATCTTGTCACATTTCAAGTGTCTAGTAGTCTTTATCATATCTATGCCATTACATTGAATGAATATGATAAAGAAGGGCATCTGTAGACACTCAAAATTTTGCATTCCTGTTACTAACCTTGCAGGAGGGCAAAATCATCTTCCAGAGTTAACCCTGGAGGTTAAATCAGTTCAATCCCAAAGACAACCCTGAGATACTCAATTTTCAATCTCAGAGACAACCCCGAGGCATTTAGTTCAAACCTTGGAGATAACGCCGAGGGATGCAGTTCCAGTTCCAGAGATAACCCCAAAATAGTCAGTTTCAACCCCAGAGACAACCCCGGGACACTGAGTTCCAACCCCGGAGATAACCTCGGGAGGTCAAACACACCTCAGAGATAACCCTGAGGATATTCAGTGCTCAGTAGCCCAATCTAAGAGATAACCCCGAGCAACGACTGCTACATCAGTACAGAGTCGAAGATAACACTGATGAAGGGAAAAATTGTCATTTTACCACCTCGATACTACATTCACGTCGTCTCAACATCATTTCATCTAACATTTCGTATAGAAGTGTCCCACAAGAACCATGGCTCAAATTCTGAGTGACTACTACACACGACAACACACCCGATAAAGTTTGAAGACTTGAAGATCTGGTCATGGACCCATCTTCCCGGCTTTGTACAACCTCTTATCCCATGTCATTGTGTAGCTCTCGACAACAGCATTCCGAAAAGGTACATCACGCCTCCATCGGATGCCCAGATTGAAAGTTACGAAGGTTCAAGCGGACAACGCGTTGTACGAGTGCACATAATTCGAGATGATGGGACCCGTTGGCCTGGGGCAACCCTGACAGCTGCAGGTAGACCCACGGTCATCCGATTTATAAATATGAGCTTTTGGTTGCTCATTTAAAAAAAAGAAATAGAAAAAGAAGAGAAAACTTTGTCCATTTCAACTCACAAACACTTCTAGAGTGCTCTAAACTGAGTGATTCTTATTTCTAAACACGTGTAAGCTCGTGTTTTGCTACATATTGAAATTTTACTGGTGGAAACCATGTTTTCAGACATCAAAAGCTATCTGAAGTCTTCTTGGCAGCCCAATGTAAGATATTTCAGATTTTTAAGTTTTTATCACTTCTATACATACATATCTACTAACGTTGAGAGTCGTGTTGTGTGGGTTTGCCCGGATCGTCGATCCGTGGCTTTTTATTACTTTTATATATATAAATACTTATATATATTATTATCGAACTATGCTTCGATTGAGCCCGAATATAATATTTGGAGCGTTTACTACTTTTCGTATATATATATATATAAAACCCAAAAATGAAGAACAACCTCCGACATGATTTTGTGAGACTTATAATTCACAGATCTGATATAGTTTGGCTCAGAAATCAATTTGTGTGTGAAGCATGACATGAATACTACATGAATAACACTTTAGATAACCTAGAAGCCGTAGGATCAAAGATGTGCATACGGTCAAACCTACCACCTTGTCTACTGACATGGATTTCTAGGTTTGGGCTCAAGAACACCAAGAACATCATTAGCGATGGATTTGTTGCCTAAAACCCATTTAGCGACAGTTAATTTCAGAAATTATTATTTGTATTAAATAAATAGAAAAAAATAGTTTTTAATTATTAAAAATACAAAATAAATTCATAAAAATTATTTTAAAGCCTGAAAATTAGTTTTTAATTATTTTAAAAATATTTCATTAATATTTAATATTTTTGGAATATTAATGGTATTTAATTTATTTAATTATAATATTAAATATATTATTTAAAAATGATTTTAATACTTGAAAAATTATGAAAAATTATATTATGGTATAAGAGAATATTTTAAGTTATTTTTAATGATTTTTGATATTTTGAGATGAATTTTATTAATTAATTAATTTTAATGGTAATTAATTTATTTAGTAAATGTATTAAATAAATTATGAAAAAAATAGAATTTATGATTTAAAAATCATATAAAAATGATTTAAATATTATAAAAATACTTTAAGTTATAAAATAAAACTTTTGATATTTTGGCATGAAAATATTAATATTTTAATATTAATAGCAATTATCGGATAATGAATTTAATTGTTTAAAAATCATATAAATATGATTTTAAGGTATTTAAAATACTTTGATATATTATAAATATATTATAATATTATGTTATGATTTTTATTAATATTTAGTATTAAATAAATATTAATGATAAAGGAATTAGGTGGTATTTCATTCTTATAAATACGATATTAATGATTGAAAATTCATGATAAATGGTAATAATTATCTGAAAATTATTACGAGCTTGTGAAAATTATTTTGACTGATAATAAAATTATCGAAGATAATTGTTAAGTATTCAAGCAGAGTTTAATTAAACTTAAACTAGATATGTGTCCGACTAGGCCGTCGGGATGTCAGAGTTATGCCGAATTCAACTCAAACTAAAATAGTTTGACTTGGTACTAGGTCTTATGTGTGCTATAGACTGATAAGATTATGTGATAATGTGTTTAGGTTATTATATTGTGATGATATTATTATAATTTATAGATCGGTATTATTTATATTAGGTTTCAGATAAAGTAAAATAGAATTGTGTAACGGTAATCAACGGAACATGCAAGTTTTTCTTAACTCAACTTTGAGTTGTTTATTCAAATATACTTGTGATTAATCATTGCTGATTGTCATTTCTAAAAATTATTAAATCGCACTATGTGCATACTACATGTATTCATCAGGTATGAAAGGCTGATCACCTTCATTACCATTCGGTCCAGATATATATATGTTCATGTACCATGTTCGTTCAACTATCTAAAATTTGTTCATGTTAGTTCATAGTGCAATGTATAAACAATTTATGATTATATCTTCTGCAATAGTTATAGAATGATTGTACCAGATCCGCGGTGATTTGGGACCTAAATTTGGGGCTCTCACAGTTGGTATCAAAGCTGTTGGTTATGAACCTTAGGTAGGGTTATGTGATAACCCGAAAATTCATAAAATCTAGAATGATTAGAATAAAGGTTAAAGACTAAAAACCTAGATGAGAATTTGAGGATTTATTTAAAATTTTCAAGTAAAACCTATATGGTTTGCTATTCGAATGAGAATAAAGAAAATATGGGTTACAAAATTCTAAAACCCTAGAAATGAATTAATATGTGCTTGAAGGAATATCAAGAATAAGGTATTACAATACTTGTAAATTCGATGTGAACTGGATAGTCTAAGAAATGTTATATAAGTACATATAGAAATTTTATTAAGGAGATAAGATTTCGCATGAAGTGATGCTATAAGGTTAAACGAAGATGAGTATATGTATAGAAATTTATATATACTTAGTAAGGTGCTATATATATTTTAGCAAGAGGAATAATGAATTAAGTTAATGATATAAGGATCAAGATAAAACTATGTTAGTAATTAACATAGCTTGAATGTTGGCCTTGACTGGCAAATAAGAATTTGAATAAGTATAAAGTCGTTAATTAATGCGATTAACAATGAGAAGGGAGTAATTTAAAACTCAAAATTTGATTTAGAGATAGAATTTGGAAGCACGGACTGTTCGGTTGCATCCGGAATGTCAAGTTTAGTCAGAAAGAATAATTAACACAAAATGTGTAAGGGTTGACTATTTGGTCAAAGTCAACAGTTGACTTTTATAGAAAAAGGTCAAAATTAGAGTTAGAAGTTAAATATGTTATGATTATGTAAATTATGTATGTGATTAAATAAATATACATTATATAATGTGAATACATCTATTTTATATATAAAAGTGAATTAAGAATTAAGTTATGTAACCTAATATATATATTAGGTGTGATAATTAAATAACCTAATAAGTTATAATATGGGGGAATATTAGTATATAAATATATATACTAACATTAAGAGATTTATTTTATATATCTCAAATAATTAATTTTATAACCAAGTCTAATTGAGTTATAAAATTAAAAAGGCATAAGTAAGGAATTTGTTTTCAAATGTGAGAAATAAAAATCCTAATTCAATGATTAGGGTAAAATAGAATTAAAAGTATTGGATTATAATAATATATTAGCCCAATGATTTATTTAGAGTCCAAAAGAATTAGATTTAATGGACTAAGGATGTTATATTATTTAAACAATCTCAATTAATTAATTAAGCATGTTACTTGTGGATAAAGTTATTAAGGGCGATTAAATTATTAATCTAGCCTAATATGTTATGTGTGGGACAAGTATTATAATGACCCAATTAAATTTTGGGTGAAAGCCCAGATTTATTTTGTTAGTAAGCAAAATAATAAAAGTGTGAAGCCCAAGTGAGCCCAATTGTTAAGGAACATGTGGAGAATAATAATATTAAATATTATATTAAGTCGAGAGATATATCTTTATTATCTCAAGTTTAATAATTTTATAACTTAATTAAAGTGAGTTTAATTTGGTTATAAAATTAAGTGTATAAGAATAATGACTTAAATTCTAAATGTATGGAATGGATACCCTAATTAAATAGGGTGAGATAAGATGGAAAGGAGTGGACTATGTAAATGTTACATGGCCCAAAAATTAATTTAAAAGTCCAAAAGATTAAATAAATTTTTAGGCCCAATTTTTAAACCCAAATTAAAGAAGGGCATATTGGACAATTGTTATATTAGAAATAATAATAATAATAATAATATGTGGCCATAAGAGGGCAAAATGATCGGTATTTAAAAAAAAGAAGAAGGAAAAATGAACGGATTTAGAGAGGAGAGGATAAGAAGAAATAGGAGATAAAAAGATAAGAAGAGAAAGAAGGAAGAGAAAGGGAAAAGAAAAAGAGAAGAAGTGGTCGAAGCCTTGATGAAGGAGAAGAAGAGGAGAGAGAAGATCCTCCATGGAAGAAGAAGAAGAAGGAAAAGAAATTTTTTGAGAAAAAGGTTTTTCATAAGAGATTACATTAGATTGTTTAGCGGTAATCAGCAGTACATGCAAGTTTTCCCAACTCAAACTTGAGTTGTATGTTCAAAGCATGTTAGTGAATGATTATTGTTAATTATTCACGTCTACATTGATTATTGATTCGCACGTTGTGCATGTTGTAAATGTTCATCAGGTATGGAAGGTTAATCACCTTCATTACCATTTAGTTCAGTTAATATGTTCATGTTCATGCTTGACAATTCATTTTATTGGCTTGGTAGTTCAGCTAAGAAAATTTGTTCATGCTCTTTCACAATGTTTATATTGTTGAACGTTAGATAGCCTATTATTCAATTCTTTCAATCATGATATATCCTCAAATAAATTTAAACTTGCTGGGCAAATTTGATGCTCACCCTTGCTATATCATGATAAAAATTTTCAGATTAAGATGAAAGCCCGGGTAAAGGCAGAAGCAAAGATAAAGTGTAAGATTAAATTATGGTGCAGTTAGATCTATTAATGTTTCTGACGAAAATATTATTGTAAACATTTTTAGATATTATAGGTATGTATTAAGTTAAGCTTGTAGACCTTGGGAATGATGCGTAAAAGTTTAATGTATAAATAATTTATGTTTATATCTTCCACAAATAGTTATAGAAATGATGTACCAGATCTGAGGTAAAAAGTATCGGATTTAGCGATGCTACAACTACAGGTTACCAGAGGCTAATAACCGTAGTGATTAGGATAAGTACTAACTCAAATCGAGTTAGTGTGTCGGACATAACCCTGGAAGATAACTCATATCCAGTCCGAATACTACCGGAAGCTCAATCTCAACCCCGGAAGACACACCGAGAGCATCAGTTCTAACCTCAGAGATAACCCCGAGGCCTACAATTTCAATACCAAAAATTCCATCGGAGAAGACCGATTCATCCCGGAGATAACCCTGAGATATTCAGTCTCAGTCCCAACACTGGGAATAGCATATTCCAACCTTGGAGATAACCTCAAGGAAGGCAGTTACAATTCTGGAGATAACCCCAAAAATGCTTGTTTCAAATGCATGCAATCAGCTTCAACCTCGGTGCTTACACCGAGACACTCAGTACAAGACTTGGAAACAACATCACGAAGACAGGCACACCTCAAAGATGACACTAAGGACCTTCAACACTTGCAGCAGTCCAATCTCACAGATAACCCTGAACAACGTCTGCTTTATCAGCCCAAACTATAGATAACCCTGATAAGGGGCAAAGTCGTCATCTTTCCACCTTGACGCCACATCACGTCGTCTCAACATTTTAGATATACATTTCTACATAGCAATGTCCCATAAGAACCAAGGAAGTCCAATCCCGAGCGATTATTACGCATGGTAACTGATAGAATTTGAAGCATGAAGACCGGAGGGCATGATCCCATCTTCCTAACTTCGTACAACCTCTAATCCCATGTCATTGTGTAACTCTCGAGAACGGCGGTCCAAAATAGGTCTTACATACCTCAGTCGGATGTCCGGTTTGAAATTTTGAAAGTTCGAGCGGATATCATGTTGCACGCGTGCACGTACTTCGAGACGGCGAGACCTGCAAAACCCGGGGCACCTCGGGTAGCCGCAGGTACACCTACGGCCTAGCCGCAGGTACATCTGTGGCTCCCCCCTCTATAAATAGAGGGCTTGGGGTGGCCATTTTATAAGAGAAAAAGGCGATGAAGCACTGTCCTATTTGCTTTGTACACATCCTAAACTGAGTGCTTTCTCATTTTAAACACTTGTAAGCTCATATATAGCTACTTTTTACCTACGGGAGCCGAGTGTTCATCCATTTCAAGCTATAGAAGTCTTCTTTGGCAGACCACTGTAAGCCTTCTTACACACTTTAAAGCCTTTCTTTTCATCTTTGCACACATTATTCTTCGTATTGAGAGTCGTGTTGTGTGTATGCCCGGTCTTCGGTCCGTAGTTTCCTTTCAGTTTGCATATATATATATATATATATATATATATATATATATATATATATATATATATATGGATTAACATTATCGAGTTATGCCACGATTGAGCCTAGACTTATGTCTGGAGCGTTTAATTGTGGCTAACTCGTATGTTAATATATATATATATATATATATATATATATATATATATATATATATATATATATATATATATATGAACTGTTGTTGGACTTTATCCGATGAGCCTAGATTTTATAACCTGTGCGTTTACATGCTTTATATATATACTAGTAATTGCCCGTGCCTGAAGGTGCGGCGTAACGAAAAATTAAATTAAAATTCGAAAAATACTACATCTTTGCAACCTAAAATAACTTACAATCAGACACAACAATTATCATTATTCACCATACAGCCACAATAATTAATACATACTCAATCATCAACACATCCAACCACCAAATCATCAAAAATAAATATCTTCGAAAATAGATATCTACAAAAATCTAAACTTGTCTACAAAACTTGCAATCATCAATACATATTCAAACTACCAAAACAACCATCATTCCATACCTAAAATCATCTTAACCATGTATAAATAGTTAACTTTACAAAATAAGAAACACAAAAAATACACACATGCAGAAATTAATACATACTCAATCATCAACACATATCTAACCACCAAAACATCAAGCTAGTCGCTACTGATTTTAAATTTTTTTGGTAAAGTTTCGTTTAAAAATAGATATCCAGACAAATCTAAACCAGTCTATAAAACTTACAATCATAAATATATATCCAAACCACCAAAAAAAACATCATTTCATACCCAAAATCATCATACCATGCAGAAATTAATACATATTCAATCATCAACACATATCCAATCACCAAAAAAATAGATATCGGCAAAGTTACTAATTTCAAGAAAATACATATCCAAACCACCAAAAAAACCATCATTCCGTACTCAAAATCATCATAACCATGTATAATTAGCCAACTTTACAAAAGACAGAAAACAAAAATACATATATGCAAAAAATAGAGAAACAACATGTTGAGCATAACCCTTTACTTTACAACTTACACCAAGTATATTCTTTACAGCTTACACCAAGTATATTCTTTACAGCTTACACCAAGTATCCTTCAATATATACCTGAAAATATTTGAAATTTAAAAATTATCAAAATATGTGAGTACAAATAAAACAATTGTAAATACGAAACATAAGACCCCTTTACCCTGAATTATCTAAAAAACAAATGAGCACACATATTTTTATGTAATGGAGTGGGGGGAGTGATTTAGCTTGATATAAGTAAGAATTTAGAGAGATTGTAATAAATAATCAATTTATTTAGGAAAAGATATGGATTTACGATCAAATAAAGTTTTCTTAGTACCATTTCAACAAACGGTTCATTTGCTTAATGATTTAAATCATAAATATGTATAGGTGGCAGTATAATGATGTGTGAGTTTGATTTGCGAGTGTTTGATTGGTTACAGTTATGTGTGTCTATTTGTGCATATATTATGTGAGTCGTGTGTCTGCATAAGAAGTAGAGAAATATAGTCTTAGTAAGAGAGACTTTCACACCTAGACAATTGTTTGGTCAGTGGTGGGTTAGTAATCGTCAAAGGTGGACATGTCGGTACTTCAAAACTTTAAACCTTCTCTTCATCAATATCCTTAATGTCCTCGTATCAATACGAACGCACTTTGCCCAATGAGGAGAATGCACAAGCACATATATTATTTACATAAACAATAAAATTAACACTATTTATATTATATCATTTATTTGTCGTAAGAATATCATAACAAAACTTCTGGGTAAACAATGTTTGTGGTGCAATTCGACCAATCTTCCAAAAGGAGGACAGTAATACAATCCGAAGATGTGAATCTAGATAGTGCCACATAAAGGTGTTCATGACTAAAAACAGGTGTCCGCAAATCAATCCCAACAAACTTGACGTTTGGAGCACTAATTTTCTTTCCCATCATTACGCATTTGTGCAGCCTTACACATTACGACAATGTTGATTTTGATATAACATTGTACTTTGGTGCCTAAACCACAAACTCATAAAAAAGTAATTACCCCCTCCGTACCATGATAAAAGTACTTATTACTATTTTGGGTAGTCCCATGTTAAATGTCTATTTTCCTTTAATAACCAAACTTTTACACATATTTCTCTATTATACCCGTGGCATTCAATATCTCATACTTTTCTTATTCTAATTCTCTCTCCATATTTAATGACATTATTATGGGCAATTTTATCATTTCATTCATCTTCTTAATATCCATGAAAAATCTACCAGGACTTTTATCCTTGGGCGGAGGGAGTATTATTTTGCTGATTTAACTAGCTTTACATTTAGTTGATTTTGAATATTAGGTAACATGACAATAAAGTGTGGCATTAACAAAACTATCTACCTAACCATCTATCAACATTATAATTATAATAAAAGTTATGTTTGATGCAAAAATAAAACAACATACCCACAGTTGCATTCAATATATTGTTTACTAATGTTCTTATAGTAATATACTCGATCAATAGCATATTGAATTGAACAGCTTGAAAGGTATGCTATAAATAAGATCAAAATAGGCTTTAAACTACTGAGAAAAGTTGAGGTTTCACTATTGATCGATGCTTCAAATTATGGAATGTTCAAAAGAATTTTGAGTTTAAAAAAATGGGACCCAACAAAAGATTCAAATTATATGTCATAACAAAAGCTTAAGGGCTACAAATCAACATTAAGATTAAGAAACTTTTATTCTCAGCTACAAAATTGGTAAAAAAAACAAAAATCATAGTTCCTCAATAATTCAGGAGTAATCAAAGAATAACAAGATAAAAAAATTAAGTAATATTAAATGAGGCAAACCAAAAACATGTTGACAAAGCAAACGTTTTACATAAAATGAAACTTAAAATTTTTTAAATTTAATAACATCCAAATCCATTGTAAAAACAGAGAGAAAAATAGGATTAAAAGTGATACCAGTTGGCAATCTTTATTTTTTGTTCCTTGGCTAGAAGAGGTTGCTTTTTCTTTCCCCTTAAAGTTGGCATTCGACATTGTATCATACCTTTTTTTCTCCTTCTATGTAAGAAAACGCTACTTAAAAGTTAAAAAAGAAAAAAGAAAAAATGAATGAGAATTAGGTGTGAGGATACACTACTTCATGTATACGGAGACAATTTAGTTCATACTCATTGTGAATTACCACTCCTACATTATTATGACGAAATCTTCGAACCTGTATACAAAAAAATAATGAATAGTAAATAAGCGGGTAAAAAGATTAGATCAAAGGTAAGAAAATGATGATTAAAAAAACTTATCATACGCTATTTTCTAAGTCGTCATCCATCTGTCACGACAGATATATTTAGAGACAGTTAATCAGATGATAAACTTACACTACCAAATATAACATCATCCATTGGTCGATGATTATGCAATTGAAACGGTTGTAGCTACACAATAAATTGCATAAGCCATATATAATTAACATCAATTACAATGAAATTTCATACAATTAACATGAATTTAATCAAACATAATACATACACATCCAATTCCCAGAACCAAAATTGAGGAAAAAGACAACCTAAATTAGCCTACAAATTTCACAAAATAAACATTCAATAATAATCAACTCAACATCCATTCCATCCTAACATTCATAATAAAAAAATCTATTTCATCGTAACTATTTCATAATAAAAATAAAACCAGCCAAATTAAAAGACACCCAAATATGTGTTGTTATGTGTGTGCGTGCTATTGGTGTGAAAGAGAGAGAGAGAGAGAGAGAGAGAGAGAGATAGAGTGAGAACACAAATTTAAAACAAATCAAAACACCCAAATTTGTGTGTTTTAAAATAATTTTAAAACACACAAATTAAACACAAACATTCAAAAACTGAAGCTGTCGTCGACTTTAAATATTCTTTGTATTGATTATTTTATAAGACGACTTTAAATATTCGACAACTTCAGTTAAAGATTTCAAGCTATGATGAAATAGATAAGAATATAGAGTTCTTCTGGAAAGCATTGGAATGAACAGTAAACCTTCATACCACCAACCATAATCAGTTAAGTAAAACGACAGTCATTGACAAAGACTTCTAATACATAAGAAATTATTTCATTCAATGATATTTGAAGTATGCATCCAAAGAAGTAATAAATAACTTAAAGTTAATTCTTATTTTTAAAACAAACTCCCAACAAACAATTAGAATTTAAAAGGAAAAACCCCAATCTAGCTGGGATGGAACTAAATCACGAGTTTGGACATAAAGTTCATGTGGTCTAGGTTTCTTTCAAAAACTCATTCCAGCTAAGCAAAGGCTATGTAATTAGCTAAAGAAGCATAAAATAGGTTTTATTTCTATCATTTGGTTCACAATTTCTACAACCAATCAGGTAACAAAGCAAGTACTGTTCGGAACAAAAAATATTTTTAAAACAAAAAATATTTTAAAACTACACCGACACAAAAATCGATTTTTACGTCTCAAATGTGAGAAATTGAACAAAACTCACAACTCCACCCCCCCCCAAAAAAAATAGTAAATAAGAGCTATTTCCGACATACAAATCCACACATATAGCTGATTAAATATCATAAAAATGAACTGAAACAGAGCAATCAAAAAGTGAGCTGTAAAAACCAACAATTGAACCTATAATTTAATTTTCAAGGACAAATAAGAAAACTATGTTTCTCAGTATATGTCAGATCAAGCTTTAAGATGTTGTTTAACATACCTTAAGAGGTTTGAAAGGATCATCGCTCGGAAACATTGTGTTAAAGAAAAATTTCCCGCCTTGATAAGGCGTTCCTACAACAAAATTTGATGTAATTAGATTTTTACTTAGGGAAGTTAAATTTACAACAAACTTCTTGGAATAAAAACACAGATCAGTTCATGGTAGCCTCAGCTAGCTAGTGCATTATTAAACAGGATGCCCAAAATCAACAGTTCATGGTAGCCTCAGCTAAGTCAAAAAAACTTTTCAATTATGCCTTCAGCAATCGACCTAATAAACCATAATAAACTGTTCCAATTGCGAGAATATGGATTTACGTATGTGATGAAGTTTATAACCTTGTTAGGGCAAAGCATGAAGTACTCTAGGTAAATGTACAACATTCTTCTTTTGTTTACTAGCTTTTTCTCCTTGGTCTCTAATGGTATTTGATCATTGTTTGAATTGGAATACACTTCATGATCTGATGTTTACATGTTGTTTAAGCTTCAATGTAAAACTCGATGTATGCTTTGCTAACTTAAATTGAAATAATAAAAACATAAAATGAATTTGGTCATATTTTCATAGAATCTTTATTAATTAATGTCTATTAAACGTGTGACAGTTTCAAAGTTGAATTTTTTAGCTAACCTTCAATATTGGAGGCAGAAGCTGGGCCGTTTGAGTTATTAGTATCATTTCACCAATCAAGAAATGAGTTTTAGGCACTAAGCCCAATTCTTTGGGTTAACCAACATAATATTTTGGCACATTAAATTTTTGTTAAGGCTAGATTTTACAGTAGGGTAGCCAAGCTGAAAATTTGGGATAAGCTGCTTAGAGCCAATGAAGCCAGTACTCGGATTAAACTTGGGGTGTCCAAACCTTAATTTCAGGTCTAACAAAAACTCCATGCAATTGGAAATATAAACCACCACAAACTGAAGAAAAACAATTAAAGAAACTTCCACACATCCTAAAAATATGATTAATTGAAAATGTCAATGGAAAATGGTCTTGCAGTTGCTACCACTTGCTAGCCCACACAGTGTAATTTAGCCCACACAGTTTCCCTCTCTCCTCCTAAATTTCCTTCCCAGTATTGATATACAAAGATTTGGAGAGTTTTATTTTTTTGATTATGATTCTCCTCTCATTGGTGTGCTTGGCCTGCTGAATAAATATGAAAATTTTCAAAATCTACTTGAACGGCTGACTGATTTCAAAAATTTTGGAAGAATATATTCTCTCTGCCTTTTTGATCTTCTGTTTGTGTTTCATAAGAACATAAGAACTATTTTTTGGTTACCAAGTGTTTGAGTTACCAAGTGATTCATTGTTTAATGAAATCCCATTACAACTATTTTTTGGTTCCATGAAGTGGCAGGGAATTATTCCAAATTAGATTTAATTTTATCTTACCTTCAATTAACCCCCCCCCCACCCCCACCCCCACCCCCACCCCCAAAAAAGAAAGAAGTAATAAAGTAAAAAAAGAAAAGAAAAGAAAACAAATATTCATTACTCGTTTATTACCAAAAAAAAACCTTAAACCCAAACACTTGAAAATTACCAGATTGCAAACCGACCTCTCCCTTATCCGATGGAAGTGCGACCACTCCCTCCTCTTCCGACGGAAGTGCGGCCTCTCTCTCCTCCGACGGAAGTGCTCTCTATTCATTTCCCCAAATTCCACAGAGAGAAGAAAAGATTTCGGCGGCATAGCATGTAAGGGAGAGAAGAAAAGATTTGGGAGGGGTAGCGTGTAGATGTAAGGGTGAGTTTGCCTTCAACCCAAATTCCACAGAAAGAAGAAAAGATTTGGGCGGGATAGCATGTAAGGGAGAGAAGAAAAGGTTAGGGAGGGGCAGTGTGTAGATGTAAGAGTGAGTTTGGGCGGGATTTTTTTTAGTGTCTGATGGAACATGAGCCTTTAGATTAAGTGAGATCAAATCTGAGCCGTTGTTGTGGTTTCTCAAATGAAAAAAATTGAATTGGGTTCTGTTTTATTATATATATATATATATATATATATTTATATTTCGTCCCACCTGGAGTTTACTTCGTGGTGGTTGACCATTTTTTTCTGGTTTTTGTACATTTCGTCCCGCCTGGAGTTTCCTCTGTGGCGGTGGATCGCTTTTACAGCTTTGTTTACATTTCCGATCCCCTATGGAGGTGCTTCGTGGTGGTTGATCATGTATGTATGTATATATATATATATATGTATAGCTTTTATATATATATATATATATACATGTTTACCGCTTTTATATCAACTGCGGCATCATGTTAGCCTAGAAATCATGTGATCACAGATTTAGTCTATTGAATCTAGATTCGGTTCCCATGATGGATATTTTCAGCTGTAAGCAGCTTATAAATTTATTCATGGTGTTCAGATTTCCTCTGATGGTTTCCATGCCCATGAGGAGTTCGGCACAGCTTTGTACATTATTTTCTCAAAGAGGCTTCGTATCTCGAAAAATAAAAGCAATCAAGCCGAATATTAAATTAAATGGAAGTATCAAAAGGCCTCAATTACTATTAAGCACAAGGGTTTGAAAAACATCATTGGTATATCTTACTTAAAATTAAATTTTTATATAAATTCAAACCCTGTGTATATAGGTGCGAACGAGGCCTCACACTACATCCAAATAACAGCACATTGACCCACACACACACACACACATTCATATAATAGTTTTTTAAAAAGTGGTGGTCACCGTGGCAACACGAATGTCAGGGGGTGCCTAACACCTTCCCTCCGCATAAGCAAGTCCCCGGACCCTAATGAATCTCGGTTTCACAGACCCGTTTTGTAGTGTCATATCACTGGGTCAATGTGAAAACCTTTTCTCTATTGTGTTGGTACAACCAGTTAAAAAAACCAACTGGCGACTCTTAACAGTCCATCGTCGACATTACACATGTCGTACCTTTTTCACTTGTTTTTTTCAAACAAATCTCACCTAAAATGAGAACACCGAAGAACAAGTAACGAAAAGGGACAACTAAAAATTCCGACGTCAACATGTGACGACTCTGCTGGGGATACCGGTAAAAGGACTTAAGCCGCTATTACAAGCTTTTCAAAACTATTATATGCTTGTGTGTGGATGTTGCATTTACATTTATGATGAATGTGTACGAAGGCATTTTTTTACTGCACTGCAATATATCTGCTTGTGATATTAGTGCTTTGCATATGTCATCATTTTCATAACCAGTGAGACACGTTGTATGTGAATGTATATTGTGTGGTTCCACCACCAAGAGGCTATCCTGTTGGTGCTTGATTACTGGACTCGTAGGAAGACTAATTCCAACGAGGCTCATGAAAGGCACCACCCAAATTCGTTCCAGTTGAAAGACTGGATTAATTTCCCGTTAAGTAAATTGCGATGATTTGGGAACCTTCATGCCAAAAAGCCGCGAGAGAAACCTAAGAAAGGTCATCCTCTGATAAACCAAACGCGGAAGAAAGTCTCTTCATGCTTTCTCATTTTGAATTACTCGTAAAGTCAATTACTTATAATTTACATTTCGTATTCATTTCCATGTAATGAGAAATATGAAGAAATATGTGCATATACATATTTAAATTAATATGCTATCCTGTATTACAAACAACTAACATTCATTTTGCAGGATCATAATCCTAAACGGACACATCACATTGCATGTAAACATTTACACAATCCCTAAAACTAAACTATACAAGTTTTGTCACAGGGAAGCATTCGGACCTATTACCCGGTTAAAGTCCAAAAAGGCCACGAGCCTACAGCTAATCATGTCTTCATCTGACCACTCTAATCCAGTTTCTCGCGAATAATTTGATGGATTAAGTAAACAAATTACAAATTTGACTGTTCTGCTTAAAGAACTACATCAATCTACTCAAGGTACGAAGATACCCATACATGCTGAATCCTCTGTACAAGGAGGAACTCAAGGTCTTGATAAAGCCATTACAGTACCTGAGCTCCAGTTGGATACAACCAACAAAAGTCATGATGCCGCCCATCTCACAGGAGATCCAGACACCGGTGACATCAGAAAGAAAGTTCTTCAAATGGAAGAAACCCTTCGTTCTATCAAAAGAATTGGAGCACACGGGAGTGTCTCCTATGTCGATCTTTGTATATTCTCTGGTGTTTATTATGCACAGAAGTTTAAAACTCCTGACTTCGAAAAGTGTGATGGGTTAGGAGATCCTTAAACCCATTTGAAGGTGTTCATTGGAGAACTTGGATCTTATGTAGAGGACAAGAAGCTCAGAATGCAGCTGTTCCAAAGGAGTCTGACTGGAGAAGCCCGTTCGTGGTATACCAGATTAGACAATTCAAAGATCCATTGCTGGGAAGAGCTAGCTCATACCTTCCTTACACAATACAGCTTCCAGTCTCAGATGGGTACTGACCGATACAAGATTACCAAGGTCAAGAAACAGTCTAATGAGTCTTTCAGAGAATATGCTCAAAGGTGGAGGTGCCTTGCTGCTTAGGTGATTCATTCTATGACAGAGACAGAGATGGTTATGACCTTTATCGACATACAAGAAGCTCCTTTCTATGAAAGAGTCTTAGCTGGCATTGGTAAACCATTTTTTAAAATGATGAAACATGGAGAAATGGCTGAGATGGGATTGAAGTCAGGAAAGATTCAAGACCTAGCCGCTCTCAAAGTTGTTGCTGAGCACATCCAATCCAAAAATTATGGAAACAACCCCCGAAGGGTCCATAAAAAGAAAGAGGAGGATGTTTCCTTGATACTCCAAGGTCAGAAAGGTAATCAAAATATGCTTATCCAATGGAGAAATTACACTCCTTTTCAAGCACAGTCTTCAAACCCTCCAATTCCTAAAGGTGGAGAAGCCAAACGCCCTCGAGTGTTCACACCCCTAGGGGACTGACTCGAGAATATTTTCAATCTTCTGACCACTCAGAAGAAAATCACGCATCTTCTTCCACCAGCCAACCCTAATGGGAGGGGTTTCAATGCTGCTCGAAAATATGCTTATCATATCGGGGCACCTAGACATGATACTCAAGATTGTTGTACCTTAAAACACGAGAACCAAGATTTAATAGACAACGGTAAGATCGTGGTCACCAAACCAGATCAACCTCACGTGCAAGACAACCGTCTTCCTCCACACAAAGAGGAAGAAGTCAACATGATTAATTGGAGCAGTGGAGAAGTCAACATGATTAATTGGAGCAGTGGAGAAGCTGAAGGATCCACATTTCATACAACTGCTGCAGTGTCGAAGGAAAATTCACTATATCTTCCCCAACGGGTGATGAAGCCTGTCATCAAATCAAAGGGAAAAATTCCCATGGAGAAGATTGAAAAATTTCTCCATGCTATGGGTCATAATGAAGCCAAGGTGGTTTTAAGCTTAAGAGAAGCTCCACATCAAATTTCAATATTAGACTTAGTTTTAACTTTCGAAGATCACAGGAAGATTCTACTAAAAGTTTTGGAAGAAACCTACTTGCCGAAATCAGTGAATGTGGAAAAATTTCAATATCTGGTTAATCACATTTTCAACAACAATGTGATCTCTTTCACAGATGATGACATACCGTCCGAAGGGACCGATCATTGCAAGCTGTTACATATTGCAGTTTTGTCCTCTAGATACATGTTAGCTGAAGTCTTGGTAGACGGAGTTTCGTCTCCAAACATTTGTCCTTATGCTACGTTGCTAAAGATGAATGTCGATCTCAAGCGGATCTGAAGTAGCCATACGACCATCAAAGCTTTTGATGGATCCTGTCGGAATTCAGTCGGAGAGATTGAGCTGCAAATTGAGATTGGTCCCCATACATTTTGTGTATCTTTTCACGTGCTCAAAATAGATACAGGATATAACCTGCTTCTAGGGAGACTATGGATTCATATGGCCGGGGCAGTCCTCTCCACTCTTCATCAGTAACTTAAATACATTATCAATAATAGCCTAGTCATAGTCAACACTGAACCAGGATGTCCTCAATATAGTGACCATCCACTCATCAATGTCAATTCAGATGTTGAGCTGGTCAGTTTTCATGCTTTGGAAGTGAGCAACACTCAATACCATTCTATTGGGATGCCATTTGTTGTACCCAAGATTTATGTCAAAGTTATGGCAGCTACTCAAGAAATGATGTCATTGGGACACCAGCCAGGACAAGGGCTGGGTAAAGACCATCAGGGTATTAAGCCCCCGATTTAAGTGTCCAGTCAAATTGGGAATGCCGTACTAGGCTATTCTGCCAATACCAGTTACAGGAATCCACATAAGCATAAGCAGATTCCTTCCACTTCAGCCACACGGCGATTATCTCCACCTACAAATCCAGAGTCCACATCATCTCCAGTAAAGGTGCCAGCCAACGTAAAGGCTATGTTATTTCCTAAGCCGATACCGGTAAAGGAGAAGGAAATCTTTGTTCTAGATCCCAAGGTGGAAGAAGAGGAACGGAGAATTAAGCAGGACATCGTCCGAATGATGTCAAGCATACGCATCATTGTCCATGATGAACATACAAACAGATACACCCCAGACGATGATTGCCTAGACGTTATGGTCATCATTTGGGAGAAGGAGGACGATGACAACCCCCCATCATTGCAGTCCACCAGGACTTTGCCCTTCCTAATTGGAGCAGCACACCTTGCATGGGTCGACAAGGGTAGGCAGGAACTCTTTCTGTCCTGTAGATATCATAACTACTTACTTTTTTGTGCAGTATTAGCAGTTGTTTTGTTCGTACATGCTAACACTTTGTATGATTAAATAGTTTTATATATATTAAGTTAAAGCATATTTTGTTTCAGTACTCTGAACTTAGATGTGCCCGTACTTGCTGATAAGATGCCTCTTCTTCATAAGGATTGTAACTTTGATGAAAAGTCGAACTCCGACTTGATTGAAATACAAGAGGACATTGAGGTGCCTCTGGAGATCAAAGAATGGGTCGAAGACAAACCTAAACCAACCTTGATCAAACCACCTCTTTCAATCTCAGAACCTTAGAAAATCCTAAGTTAATCCAGATTGGTTCAGACCTTACCCCAAACTAGTAGGATGACATGGTTACACTACTAATCCAATTCCAGGATATGTTTGCAAGGTCTCATGAAGAAATGGTGGGTTTGTCCACTAACATTGTTCTTCATCGCCTTCCCATCAAGGAGGGATTCATGCCAGTCAAGTAGAAACTCAGGCGATTGAAACCTGAGTGGAGTTTAAAGGTGAAAGAAGAAATTGTGAAACAATTTCAACCTGGTATTATCATGGTGTCCACATATCCTGAATGGATATCCAACATTGTTCCTGTGCCTAAGCCTGGAGAAAAGGTGCGAGTTTTCGTGGATTATCGGGATCTGAACAAACTTGCCTTAAAGATAACTTTCCCGTGCCATATATTCACATTCTCATTGAGAATACTACTCAATACGGCATGTACTCCTTCGCTGATTGCTTTGCAGGGTACCATCAGGTCATGGTTACTGAGGAGGATAGTGAGAAAACTGTTTTCATCACGCCTTATGGAACCTTTTGCTACAAACAATTGTCTTTCGGCCTCATCAATACCGGAGCTACCTATTAGAGAGCTATGATGGCTCTTTTCCACGACTTAATGCACAAAGAGATAGAGATCTACGTGGATGACATCATCGTCAAGTCCCGAAGGGAGCAAGACCACTTAGACCATCTCGAAAAGCTTTTCAACAGGTTGTGTAAGTACAACTTGAAGTTGAATCCAGCCAAGTTCGCCTTTGGCGTTAAATCAGACAAGTTGCTAGGATTTCTAGTCAGCCATAAAGGGATTGAGCTAGATCCCACCAAAATCCTTCGTTAGTAGGTTCATTTCTCAACTCACAGCAACCTGTGAGCCTATCTTCAAGCTGTTAAGGAAGAACTCCTCCATGAAATGGAATGATGAGTGCTAGAAGGCATTCCTTACCATTAAAGAGCAGCTAGTCAAAGCTCCTATTTTGGTACCACCCAGGGATGATGTTCCCCTGTTCATGTACTTGTCCATAAGTGACAATGCCATGGGCTGCATGTTGAGTCAGAAAGACGATAGAGGCCGATAACGAGCTATCTATTACGTCAGCAAAAGATTCAGCAGCAGTGAATACAAGTACACTCTGATTGAGAAGACTTGTTGTGCTTTACCATGGGCTGCCATGAGGTTACAACATTACCTCTATGGGCACACAACCCATCTTATATCCTACATGGATCCTCTCAAGTATGTGTTTAATAAGCCCATACTGAATTGTCGACTGTCCATATGGTAGTTGATTCTGCAACAATTTGACATTATTGATGTTACGCAAAATTCCATAAATGTCAAGGAATCGCAGATCAACTGGCAGCCGCACCTTCAGGGGATTTCAAACCCTTGGAAACATACTTCCCCGATGAAGGGGTAATAACAATTCAGCAACACCATCAGTACGATATACGTCAAACATGGAATATATATTTTGATGGAGCTGTTAATATGAAAGGTTATGGAGCTGGAGCAGTTCTAGTATCCGGTACGGGGGAGCAGTATCCCGTCGCCGTCAAATTGCTGTTTGTCAGCACCAACAACACAGCTGAGTATGAAGGTTGTATCATGGGGCTAAAACTTTCCCGTTCAATGGGCATCAGGCGGTTAACTATCTTTGGGGATTCAGAGTTATTAGTCAAACAATCCACATGAATGCATCAAACCAAAGAGCTACATTTGCTGCCTTACCATCGGCAAGTTTTACAGATGGCTTCAGAGTTCGAAGAGATCTCCTTTCTACACATTCCTTGTAATAGGAATGACTTTGCAGACACATTAGCAACTTTGGCCTCCTTAATTCACATACCTGACAAGGAACACATGCCAAGCGTCACATTAGCCCTGCAAAAGGCACCAGCCTATGGGAACTATGTTGGAGAAGTATCGGATGAGCTACCTCCCATCCAACAACCTTGATATCAGCATATCAAGGAGTACTTAGGAGATGGATCTACACCCGCTGAGGCGAGCCTGACTGAGCAAAGGAGGATTCATCGACTAGCTATGAAATTCTACCTGAGCGGAGATGCACTCTACAAAAGAGATGCAGGATTAGGTCTCCTCAGATGCCTGGTTAAGGATCAAGCTCAGAGACTCATGGATGAGATCAATAGTGAAGTATGTGGTCTACACATGAGTAGCCCTTTACTTGTAAAGAAGATCCTTAGAACAGGACATTATTGGCTCTCTCTTAAGGCTGACTGCAATGGCCATGTCAAGAGATGTTATCAGTGCCAAATTCATGGGAATGCTATCCACGCCCCACCACTGGAGCTCCACAATATGAGTTCACCTTAGCCCTTCTCAATGTGGGGAATGGATGTGATCGGGCCCATCGAGCCTAAAACCAGTAATGAACATCGCTTTATCTTCATCATGATCGACTACTTTACTAAGTGGGTAGAAGCAGCCTCCTTCCCCAAGGTTACCAAAGAAGTCATCATTGCTTTCATCAGAAATAATGTCATTTATCGATATGGATAACCTGAGGTAATTATATCAGACAATGCTAAGAACCTCAATAACAAAATGATGGAGGAGTTATGCAGTAAATTCCACATCAAACACCTTAACTCCGTTATCTACCGTCCAAAGATGAATGGTGTTGTTGAAGCGGCTAACAAAAACATCAAGAAGATCATGCAAAAGATGTCTGCCAACCACAAAGGATGGCCTGACCTATTGCCTTTTACTCTATTAGCCTACAGAACGTTAATGCGTACTTCAACTGGGGCAACCCCCTATGTATTAACCTATGGGATGGAAGTAGTACTCCCTATAGAAGTAGAAATGGAATCCCTCAGAGTGCTGATAGACGCTCAGCTGGATGAAGACCAATGGGTACAAGACAGGTATGACCAATTGTCTCTAATAGATGAAAGGTGAACTGCAGCTATCTTCCATGGTCAGTTATATCAACAATGGATCGCCTGATCCTATAAAAGAAAAGTCTGGCTACGGCAGTTTAAACAACATGACTTGGTTTTGAAGAAGATCATCGACAACCAAGATCAGTCTAAGGTAAAATTTTTCCCTAATTGGGAAGGCCCGTTTATTGTCAAGGAAGTATTGACAGGAGGTGCTCTCAGATTGCAAGAAATGGACGACGATGAATTTCCACAGCTTATCAACTCGGACACCGTGAAACGGTACTATGTCCGAAGTTACCATAAAGAAAACATCCTGGTATTGGATCATCAGATTACCAGTCATTCTGGTTCTTTAACCCTTCATTACATACAACTTTTCTCCACACTGTGCCCCCTCAGGGAAACACACTTTTCAAGCTAGCAGCCTGGTTTTCGGATCATCATATCCCTTCCACTTCACTTAGTTTTTTAATCTTTACTCAACTTTGATTATCCCACCAGGGATTAAACCTTTCACACTTGCAGTTTATCCCCAAACATAGGATCAAACTTTTCACCCCTATAGTTTATCCTAAACTTAGGATTAAACTTTCTTCCCCCGCAGTCTGACCTGCATATGGGATCAAGCTTTTCAACTCGTCCTGAGGGGCGAACTACGTCGACCTAATCTCCTTGATACACGGGAGTACGTAGGCAACCATATTTTATATGGCCCGATTGCAATAAAACAAAAACAACAAAAGCACTTTTACACCCTTTTCCTTACAAAAATAAAAATAACAAAAATATTCCTACACCCTTTTATGCCAAACAGCGTTGAACGTCTTACACCAGGTTCGAACTATGCAGACCTAATCTCCCATTCAACAGGAGTACGTAGACAGCCATTTATAGTTTGGTCTAACCCCCTACCAAAACATAAATACTTGTCAACGGTACTGGGATCAAACTTCAATCCACCACATTTCATTGGCTTCAAACCAAAGGGATGGAATTACCTAACCTCCCCAGCTAAACGGGAGACTCGGCGACCATCTAAGCTGCGGTTGTCCCTTGAAGAGCAACACCAATTCATAAGAGATGGAATTAACTAGGCACCTCCTAAATAGGAGTGTTGGCAACCATCTGTGGTGCGATGTAAAGCCCCCAAATTCAGGTACTTGAAACCCAAATTCAGTACTTTACGATACCATTTCTATGAGCGGAATAATACTAATAATAATAACAATAATATAAATATTAAACTTAATTTACATGATCATCAAATTCTAGCTCCCAAGTACGTAACCTTTAAATATTCATTACAATACATGATAGATAATTAATGTCATTGTCTTACTAAGGATAAACTATTACATAAAATAGAACCAACTTATTCTGCTACCTTCCCTTTTCCTTTGTTCTTAGCCGAGCTTTCTGGTTGCTCACAGTTAGCTGAAAATATTTTAAATTAAGCAAGAATGAGCATTTGAGTGCCCAGCAAGTAATAACAATTATAAATATTAGCTGAAAAGATTAAATGTTCTCTTTATACTACCCTTCTATAACGATTCAATAGTTGTGAAGTAATCTGAACCGATAATAATAACATAACAATTCTCTAACAAATTTTTAAAGCTACGTAATGACTATAAATAGGGTTAAGGTGACATACTATGAACATTATTTTCAATTTTCGAATAGGTTAAACAGAACTTCATCTATAAACCGTCATTACTTACGGGCACGGGGGTGATCAGCCCGTTGTACCTTGTATTGATCAATACTACATACTAGAACGATGTTATCATTCACTCTGTCCACCTTGGGTGCATAAAAAGTTTACCCGTGTACGGGATGTTCATACTTGTCTAGGTTCCAAACCAAAGGTTTTATCTTGTTTAACAATAATCTATAATTCAACATATATATATATATATATATATATATATATATATATATATATATATATATATATATATATATATATATATATACGGGTAATTAACAAAGGTGTATCAGAATGTGATTAAATACAATGATTATCCAAGTGGAGACACTTGTATAACCATTTATAGAAATTAATGATCAGAATATATATCTGAATTACCATATACTAACATGTTGATAATCAATGAGCGTATATAATATATATAACAATAGGGTTAATAATCTGTACAGTAATAATATAATTTTGAAACATTCTTACTCATGTCCATTGCATAAAGAAAATGCAAAGGTAAGATACTTGCCTGGTCTGCTGCTTACAATTCGCAACTTAGTTATATATTTTGTATAACAACCCATCAGTAATAAGATCATTTTACTGATTAGAATAACATACTATAACATATAGCACTGCTTATTGCAATCAACACATTACCTAATCACATTGTCACATATGTTTAACAACCATTGAATCACAAATAAACATTAATACTGTCAAAATATCTAAGTCCAGATCAATTTTTGAAACATGTCAGTGTACCGTCGGCTTTATCGGGTATTTATCGAGTCTAAGACTCTATTCTGTAACTCAATATCTTCAAGTATCAGTCATATTATTTTTAAATTACTTATAATAATTTTTAAACATTTATTATAATTTATCATGAATTTTCAAACATTGGAATCATTATCAAATAATTTTAATATCAAACAATTCTATTATCATTAATATTTAATTAATATTAAACTATTAATGAAACCATTGCCAAAATATTAAAGTTATTTATAATAACTCAAAATATTTTTAAAGTATTAATATTACCCTTAAATAATTTTTAAAATAATTAAAATTATTTTTAAATAATTATCATTAATATTTAAATATTAATGTACTATTTATCAAAATATTAGAAGTCATTAATTATAACTTAAAATATTTTTAATTCATTTATATCTTTTTTAAATGATTTTTAAATTAATAAAACCAGTTTTAAACTATTTAGTCAATAAAATTACTAAATAAATTTAATATCATTAATAATAAATTAATAATCATTAATATTAAATTATTAATGAAATTATCTTTTAAATATTAAAAGTTTATATTTTATAACTTAAAATATCTTTAAAAAGTTTATTTTTATTTAAAATGATTTCTATAATAATAAAATCATTTTTAAATTAAATTATTTAATATAATTATTAAATAAATTTAATATCATTACTAATAATTGATTAATGAAATTTACCTTTAAATATTGAAAGTTATATTTTATAACTTTAAATATTTTTAAACTCTTTATTTTCTTTTAAAATTATTTTTCTAATATTAAAATCATTTTTAAATAAAGTTAATTAAAATAATTATTAAATAAATCTCATATCATTAATATTAAATAATTAATGAAATTTGCTTTAAAATATTAAAAGTTATATTCTATAACTTAGAATATTTTAAATAACTTATTATCATTCAAAATAATTTTTAATATAATAAAATTAGTTTTAATTAATTTATTTTATGCATTTATTAAATAAATTAAATATTAATAATATTTAAATAAATGCTAATATTTATGAAAAATATTTTAAATTATTAAAAGCTATTTTTTATAACTTAAAATAATTTTTAAATTTTATTTTTGTAATTTTCAAAAATTATTTACTATTTTTAAATAATTTTCAGAATTTAAATAGTTTAATTTTAATAAAAGCGTCGCTTAAGACTGCCTATAATGGCAGAACCGTCGCTATAGGTGTTCTTCGCGTTCTTCATGAAACCCAGAATATCATAGACAATGAACAAGGGACCATGTTTGAATAAGAATCATGTACTGTGTATTGTGTTTCTGGGAAAGACAATGGTCATATCTTGTAGACATAGTGTAATACTACAAGTTCCAACAATCACCATGATTAAACAACATAAACACAACGAGATCTAAGCCTTCAAAGTGGCTGTCAGATCTGTTCTTCATTTCTAGGTTACCCAGAAATGAAGAACAGTTCAACTGTCCACTTTTGGGCTTCTATAACTTGAAATCTGTGCAATTATTTTGTGATATAAGGATTGCAGTATGTAGACAACATGTAATGGTATAGATTCAATACATAAAACAAACATAACAATAGCCGAGCTAGCAGATCTATGTCGGTCAATCCATGTCAGACGACATGTTCAAGCATTTTCTGGGTTACCCAGAAAACAACATTCATGCTCGTCTGGCTTGGTTTGACCATCGACTAGAACTCACCTGTTTCTTTTGTAAGTGATCTTAAGGCACAAGAATGTAGTCTAACAAACATATTACAACTTAGATGTATCAACAACACACTGACAGATCTGGAACCTTAAAAATCTTGTCAGAGGTTGGTAATAGCTTTCTGGGTTACCTAGAATTTATCTGGTCATGTCCGGTCAACGGGGTTTGATCGATCATAACTTCAAATTTGGACATTCAATTCCTACAATTCCACTTTCAGATGAAAGACCTCATACCATACTATAGATCTAACATATAAAACAACACAAAGCTTGAACACAGAAGAATCTATGGGGTCTGACATTCGTTGTCAGACAACATAATTTTTTTTTCAGATTTTATAAATCTTCAAATCCGAGCCTCTAGATGTTATGAATCTAATATCTACCAACCCAGATCATCTTAATACACTACATATAACATGTTTAACACAAAAATTTTAACATCTAACAATAGATCGATGGACAGATTTCTAGTTTGGGTTTATACCTCACTTTGAATGTTTTTTTTATTCTAGCTTCTAATTTGGTTCAAGGTGATCGTCGGGGCTTGGTTTATGAACTGAAATGCTACTAAATTTCGTGTCTTTGAAAGAGAGAGCTTAGTTGAGTGTTTGTGCTAAAATGGCTAACAAATGCAATCCTCTCTCTCTCTTAATCTAAATATAGAAGTATTAGATGCATGTATGGCTGGTACAAGTGACTGATATGTGTTGATTTATGGCACATGGGGTGGTTGGATTTGGTCACCAACTCACCTATAGTCAAAATCTACAAACTAGCTTCAATAATTCACAAAAGGGCAAAATGGTCAATTGGCTTTCCAATTTAGTGGCATTCTTGTCATTTGGCAAACCCTTAGGGTTTAACCCTTAAGGTTTAACCCTAAGGGTTAGCACAAATCATTTGTAAGATTTTTAATTAAGCAAAAATAAATAAATAATTAGAATTTTAGTTTCTAGAAATTTATAATTAGGGTTTCCTTAATTAAATTAGTTTTCTAATTACTTTATACAGGAACATTAGGGTTTAGTATCACTAATATAATTAACCTTGTTAATTATAGCAATTAGGGTTTATAATTTTGATAATTATGGTTATCAAATTACAATTAGGGTTTCTAATTTCCAAATTAGGGTTCTAGGAATTAGGGTTTTAAGTTTTTAATTAGATTTTCCATAATTAGCAATAAAATCTACTATACATGATATTAATCACATTAACACAATTTCTGACTGATCACAAACTCCAATTTAGTTTTCAAATTAGGGTTTCTCATTTCAAAAATTAGGATTTTGTTAATGGGGTGTTTCTAAATATTAATTAGGATTTCTAGATTTTAATTAGGATTTACGCAATTAATCATAAAATCATATAACACAGTTATATAACAGTCTCGTACTCATAATTAAGTTTTAAAAAATAGTATTAAACAAATTAATGATAGGGTTTGGTCATTATGCAATATAATTGACCAACCAAAACCAGTCCATACATATTCAATACATATTATAGCACTGAAAAATTAAAATATCAATAATTTATATTATCATTCTCATTCCTTGATAAAAATCCAAAATTAGGGTTTGGATTCCATATCTGATTTATCTTACATAAATGACATTATTAATTAAGTTATAAAAATAATTAACTTAACTAATCTAAAGTAACTCCATATAATAAGATAAAATAATTATTATAATAATTCTAAAAATCATCTCATATATTATTTAAATAATGTATACTTATATTTTCATGTAAAATAAATAATAAAAACATTTCTCCTATAAAATTAATTATTGTAAGAATATACCTTATAATAATCAATAATTATTAAATAAAATTAATTGTAATTATTCATATAATAAGTATATTTTTATTTATCACATAAATACATATACACAATATCTTGTACAAATCCTCATCTTTAAAATAATAAAAAAAAATTATACGTAAAATTTCTAATTTAATTTATATAGAAAATATCGGGTTGTTACATTCACTATCCCTTATAAAGATTTCGTCCCCGGAATCATCGTTTTAAAACTTATACATACGAAGTAGGTCCTGTGATTGCTAAAGTCCCGCTGCCAGTGCCAGTATTCACAATTCCTGCCTCCGCCCTCCTCTTCAGACAATCCTTCACCTTGTGCTTAGTCGATCCGCACATAAAACACCCACTGTTCATTCTTGGATTGGGGTAGTTGGGAGAGATATGGCCCTCCTACCCGCACTTATAGCATACAATTTTTCCCTTCAGACATTCCCCATAGTGGTTCTTTCCATAAGTCTTACACGGCACCACTTGCTTCTTCACACCTTCTTGTTTTACCTACACACTTCCAAAATTGCTCCCCTTCCTCTTGCTACTACCACCCCTACTTCCACTATTAATTGCCACTTTCCCAGTTCTTTCAACCTTACCTTTGTTCTTCCTCTCCTTGTTGTAGAGGCTCATGGACTCACTCCCCTCCTCAGCAATAATAGCTTTCTCCATGAATGCTGCAAATGTAGGAATCTGCAACAGTACCACCTTGTTATAGATCCAGGGTTTTAATCCCAGCTCAAACCTTCTTGCTTTCCTAGCCTCCGTATCAACTTGATGCGGAGCGAACCTAGCTAACTCATTGAATTTTGCGACGTATTCTGACACCGTCATGTTATCCTGCTTCAACTCTAAAAATTTCACCTCCATTCTAGCCTGCATACTAGATGAAAAATAATTTTTTAAAACAATGTTTTGAACCTATCCCAAGTAACTATTCCTTCTCCTACCCTTGCCTGATTCACTTCCCACCAAAAATTTGCCTCACCCTTCATCATGTAAGTGGCAAAAGCAGTCTTCTGCCCTTCAGCTACTCTAGCTATCATGAATGCTTTTTCAATTTCTTTAACCCAGGTTTGGGCTTCCATAGGGTCAGTTGTACCTTTATATTCCAGCGGTCCTACAGCCTTAAAGTCTTTGAAGTTCGCTAAGCGGTTGTCCGGCTGGTTCCCTGTGGCTAGTATTCCCTGTTGCATAGCTTATGCTACCATATTTGCAAAGTGCTGCATCGGGTCTGCTTGTTGTTGTCCCTCAGCGTTGTTGACAGATTCTTCTGCCCTTTGATTTCGAGTTCGACGTCTTGGCGGCATTTATCTGATTAGATAAAATCATAAATTTAACTTACATTCTAAACCTTATCATATAAGTTTAATATATTAAACTTGTTTCATTACTCAAACATAGATTCATATTCATTTAGCGAATATTTTACATAGCATAACACATAATGCTTTAAACATTAGTTATCCCTTTGTGACTACAGAAGTCGGGATTTACAACCTTGATTAATATAAAAGTTGGGAACATTACATTACACAGACATATATATTACATTAAACACACCTACACAATAGAACCTATACTACCTATTCGCTATGCCTTTTTCTTGGACAACTTTTTGCCTGATGACCTTCTATACCACAGATAAAACATGCTCCTGGTTTATAGTCGGGACAATACAGAGTGGTATGTCCTTCATAACCGCAAAGATAACATATCTTTTTCCATTTCTTCTTATCAGGTTTTCCTAAGTCATGGTCTTCTATCTATCTTTTCCCCTTCTTGCTCGGAACTACACACGATGTGTTACTTGTGGCTCCCATCTGATCAATTTAGATTTTAAGCTTATCTTGTTCTTCCATTGTTTCTAGTAAGGCTTTTCGCAATTGACTATTTAGCAACTTTTCTATTTCTCACAGTTTTTCTAGAGAAAAAACCTTGTTCCTCTGATCCTGCACCTCCATTGATGCTTGATCAGCTTCAACTTTAGTGTCTGAATCACTATCTGTCAGCTCCACCATCTCCGGATCTGGTACCACGTTTTCCAAAAAAATTACCTCGTCAGAGTTATTTTCATCGTGAGCCTCTATTTCAGTTATTGGCTTCGATATTAGCTTGGGTGTATGGATTTGATTCTTCTTCATTCTATAAGCATATAACAAGTCTTTTCCTCCTGACATCTACACACATAAATTATCCTGATTAGAATATAGTATATACACACAACAAATAAATAGTTTTATATAAGTTATCATTTATTTTATTTGTCGATGAATTTATTCAATTCATCTCTTTTTAAACTTTAAATGAGTTATTTATATTTTCAACATTTTCCTCTGTTCAAAGGTTATAACCTAAGGTCTATCCCACCTAAGGTTTCTTGTAACGACCGAGAAATTCGGATCTTATTGTAAAATGATTTTATTAAATTAAATAATAATAAAATCTTATTCTATGTGTTATCAAGATGGTTGTCGTTATATAACCTATTGATGTTAGAATGTCGTAGTATTTGAGCTACGTGGATGAATTAAAGTGTTTAAATTTTCAAGACGAAAATAAAAGTTTTTCGAGAAATTTTCCGAAAAAACACTATTTATCGAGATTTGCTCGGGATTTAATTTTGATTTTTCGAGAAATACGTAATGATGGAATAACAAGGTAAGATGGATTATGTAATAAAAATCTAATTATGGAAAATATAATATTTCGCTTGTGAACTTAATTTATAAACGTTAAGAAAGTCGAAATAGTAATGAATAAGTAATAATGGTATGATACTTAGGTATTGTACAAAGTAATGAAAAGAGTATAATACGAAGTATTATACGAATTAGTATGAAGAATGAATTACCATATATAAAGTCTATATGAATTGAAATACAAAAATAATGCATAAATTATATGTACTAGATAATGTTAATGGACTTGGAAGATTGATTAACAATTATTAAAGTCCAAGTAAATTAAATGTTAAGGCTCAATTATTGGTTAATAAACAAGTTAGTGTTTATTAATGCAAAACCCAAGGATTTATTTAATCCAAGCCCAAGCTAGAATCCATGAGTGGTATGACCCATGGGGCAAACCATATTTATATGGTTAATATGTGGTGACCAAGTTAATGTGGGGACCAAGACTTAGGAGTAATGGCCAAGCAAAAGATAAGTATTGTGCTAGCCAAGTAATGAATAGTAAGGAGGTGATTAAAGGAGGTGGGATGATTTAATGACTAAACTACCCTAGCTTTGTAAATTCTATAAATAGAGGAAGCTTGCAAGCCATTTGTTAGTTGTTCAAATAATCCAAACATTTCAAAGTGCTTAAGTATTAGAGATATTAAGTTACAAATAAGTTACTTACATAAGTAAGAAGAAGAAGAAGAAGAAGCCACTTACTAAGACTTCAAAAGTAAGACTTCTTCTCCATTATCTTCTATCTTTACCATGATAGGTTAATAAGAAAAGTTTGGATTAAGGAACATGAATGTTAAAAAGTAAAAGGAATGAGTAAGCAATGAACTTAAGTCACATAAGTTGGTAATAAGTCATTTAAGCTAGCATAAGTTATAAACTTATGTGAAAGTAGTATGAACTTGTAATGAGTTTATTAAGAGAAATGATATGGATGTAAAAGAAATTGTATGATCATATGTATCATATATACATAAGTAAAGTTATATGTTAAGAATATATAAGGTATGATGATTAAGAAACATTAATTGTCATAAGTCATGAACAATGAAATCTTAAGTAGTTTATAATTTGATAAAGTTATAAACTCATGAAGAAATAAATCTAAAATCCAACAATGAATATAAGTTGTTGTAATAAGTATGTTAAGATGTTTACATGATGAATGGAATTTATTGGTAATGTGGAACAAACCATAAGAATGAAGATTTGCCGAAAATTGCACGATTGGACGATAATCGTCGAATTTGTGAAATTCTCAGAATAGAAGTCAAATTTTATGTTTAAACTCGGAATTGTTGTTTTCCAGTGGAGACAAGTCATATTTGGCATTTAAGAGTTTCGAACTCAAAAATGACTGGATTCCGACTTAGAACGAAGAAACGAGTGTTGAACGTTCACGAACGTTTATCGTTTTCGTTAAAAAAATTAGCCAATAGGTGAATTTTTAGCAAACGAAGTCAAATAGATAAAATTCTTGCATTAATGCGTAGATTACGTAATTTGTGAATCGTAGGCTTTTGAACGAGCAAATTCGGACTTATAACGAAGAAGTTATGCGTCCGGGAAGTTTACAAAATTTAAAAACTGAAATTATTTTCTGTTGCACAGAGTTGGCGCCGTGGCGCCAACCTTAAGCTAAATGAGTCACACCGCAACACGTAACAGTAACTGAGTACACCGCAAGAGTTTGCCGCAGCGCGAACCGCAGTACAATTTGTGGCGCCGCAGTGCCATATACACTAAGAAAATCTTCTGGTGTGTGGCGCCGCAGCGCGGCCCATTAAGTAAGGACTCGCACCGCAGCGCCAGTCTCAGAACAAAGATAGTAATGAATGTTTCTAAGTACACAGAAAGGAAAGCTAATTGTTTTGAAAGTAAACACAACTTAAGGAATGTAATGTAACTTTGTTTAAACTTTGTTAAACCTTAAGGATGTTATATAAAAGTTGAGATAACTTAGTCGAATATAAATGCAAGGATAATGATAAACCGGAACGAATAATAACTGAATCTAATACACAATTTGATTGAGAAGAAGGGTAAGATATAGCCATATACATACTTGATTATATGTGACCTAATGTAAGGCATAATGTGATCATGTGTTGTAGAGACTTGAAAGACTTAAACATAAAGTTAATTTACTATAGCAGACGCTAAACACAAGTATTCTCACTCTTGTCTCAGTTCAATCTGAACAAGTTTTTGAGGTTCATGTATTTTTTGGTTGAATTAAGGTATGTTGAAGTTAAAGCCAATGCCTTGGCTAGACCTGGTAATTTATTCAATTATTATCAAATGTTGTTGTCTTTTATCAACTACTCCATATGGTTTTCAAAAGAAGACTGAAATGTTAAACAAATGTTTTGTCGGTAAAACGACAGGCACATGAGGTTGCGAAATGATTAAACGTATATACGTTTAATGGATGTAGTGTTGATCAACATAGAGTACAATAGGTTGATCACCTAGAAGCGCTTGTAAGTAATAACAGGCTTACGGAATTCGTTCCGGGTTGTCCTTTTTCAATAAAGAATGAATACTCGAGGTCTTTGACCGGAGTGAATGTTTTACGAAATATTGTTATTATTGTAAAACATTTTGAAAGAAAGGTAAAGTGCTATTTTGAATTATCAATAGTACTTCATGACTATTATTCAGTTATTGAAGATATATGATTCGTATATGTCAAGCATATTGTTATTGAATTATTATACTTGCTGAGCTAGTTATGATCACTCTTGCTTGAACCATATGAATGCAGCTAAGACTGAACGTCCCGAAGGATTGAAAAAGGATAAAGGAAAAGCTAAGGCAGATTGTTAAGATGTCTTGCAATATAATAGGTCTAATGTTGTAATGTAACTAATATTATGACAAAGAACCTTTGTAATGGGTATAGAACCTGAGAAATGTAAATATTACTTTAAATATATAGAAGTTATATTCGTTCTTTTAGACTTTTCAATTGATTGAATGTATGAATGTTTGTACAGTATAGCACGATCTGCCGGGTTTGAAGATACCTGGATTTGGGGGTGCTACAAGTTGGTATCAAAGCCTAGGTTATAAAACTTAAGGGGAAAAATAGAACCTTACGTCATAACCTTAAGAAAGAATAAAGAAGTAAAAGATGGAAGGTAACCCTATAAAAATGCATTATATTATGTTATGTGTTTCTATTTTTTTACTGACGTGTACTAATCAAACAATATTGTTTTATTGTAGATGTCAGGAGAAAATGATATGTATAGAGACATACATGTAGTAAGCGAGGATTCGGTTAATCGGGTAGAGATAATATCAAATCTTGTAGCCGTAGAACCAGAGGTGGTGACAATCGAGTCTGGAGATTCAGACGATTTAGACTACATGTCTATATTTGATGGCATGATAGAGGAGGAGGTGGACGTGATGTCCTTTGATCAGGTTCCACCTACAGAGGAATTGTCTACGGGGGAATCGATGAAGGCATTGTTTATGTCAGTATTGGATAGGAATATCAATTACTGCCAAGAGGTTAAGGAGTTGAAAGAGGAACTCCAAGTTGTCCGTGAGGACAAGACTAGAATGGAGGGAATGTGGGAAGAGGATCACCATGATAGAATTCTAGCTAAGGACAAGGTCCGAGAGTTGAAATATGAAGTCTTTGAGCTCAAGCAGAAGCTAAAGACTAAACAGCAGAAGTTGGAGACCCGACACACTATCAGTAGATATGTTATTGCCGGTCTGGCCAGCAAAGATTTTGAAAATTCCCTAAGGCAGATGTAATCTAGCAATAGCTAGAGTAGCTTAGATATGTAAATATTATGTATCTAGTAGTGACGTAAAACCCTCTTTTGTATAACAAAGGGTAGTCTTTTGTAAAATCCCAATTTTTGGAAAGTAATTGTGGGATGGTAATGTAATCAGCTAAGGCTGAGTAATGTAAACAATGTAGTGTTCTACTACAAGTTATGAATCAATATAAGTCTTTTTATGGAATATATTGAGTAATGAGTATGAGTTATTATTTTATTATAAATAATAACAAACCAACAAGAATAAAGTAATAATGATGTGTTGTTTTCTTAACAGCAAAATGCCGCCAAGAAGGAGACAACGAAATCAAGGCACTAATGTTAACCAACCGGAGGATGGTCCAATTAATCCAATGCAGGAGTTCATTAATCTTTTAATGATTGCATTTAATAGAACGGGGACTAATGTACCTGTGATTCCGGGAGTAGTACGAGCTACTACTTTTAAGGATTTTAAAAGTGTAGGTCCGCCAGAGTTCAAAGGAACTACGGACCCTATGGAAGCCCAGACGTGGGTAAAAGAAATCGAGAAAGCATTTGTAATAGCAAATATTGAGGAGGATCAAAAGGTTGCCTTTGCAACCTATTTGATGAAAGGAGAGGCCAACTTCAGGTGGGAGGCAAACCAGGCTAGGGCCGATGTAGGAAATCTAACGTGGGATAGGTTTAAGGAGATTTTCTTCGAGAACTATTTTCCCACGAGTATGCAAGGGAGGATGGAAATGAGGTTTCTTGAATTGAAACAAGGGGATATTACAGTTCCCCAGTATGCCGCCAAGTTTAATGAATTGGCACGATTTGCTCCACATCAAGTGGACACTGAAGTGAGAAAGGCTAGAAGGTTCGAGCAGGGCTTGAAACCCTGGCTCTATAGTCGAATTTTTGTGTTCCAAAGTACTTCCTTTGGAACCATATTAGAAAAGGCAATAATTGCCGAAGGTGGGAATGAGGCTCTCAACCAGTACCACAAGGATAAGAAAAACAAGGGCAAGGTTGATAGAGGAATCAAGACCGAGGGAGCCAGTGGAAGTAGCAACGGTCAAAAGAGGAAGGGCTTTAACTCTGGGAATACCGGGGTAAAACAAGGGGATTCTAAGAGAAGGATGGAGGCCTATAAAACCTGCGGGAAGACTCACTTAGGAGTCTGTCTCAATGGAAAGGCAGTATGTTATAATTGTGGACAAGAAGGGCACATTTCGCCTAACTGTCCAAATTCGAAGAAAAATCACGGATGTTTTGTATGTGGATCTACTGATCACATAGCGAAGAACTGCCCGAAGAAGGGGACGGAAGGAAATAAGGGAACTAATAGCGGTAAGTTGGCTATTAGTGGTCCATCTCAGCCAGGTAAATCAATGGCTCACACTTTTAATATGACGGTCCAAGATGTTGTGGCATCAGGGGATGTAGTTGCAGGTATTATTCCGATCCATAACATAAATGCATACGTGCTTTTTGATTCGGGTGCTACTTGTTCATTTATAGCATGTGATTTTGCTAGATGACTAGAATTATTTCCCGAAAAATTACCTATACCTTTGAACATTAAGGTAGCAAATGAAGAGATAATTCCTGTTAAAAATATTCATAGGAGTTATTGCGTAGATGTACGGGGTTATAAGTTATCGGTAGATTTAATACCGATAAAGTTAGGAGAATTCGATGTAATTCTCGGAATGGATTGGTTAATTAATCATGAAGCAATTATAGATTGCCAAAAGAAGTGTGTGAGCAACAAGACGTTGAAGCAATCTCCTGTAGTATTTTACGGTAGTAAGTTGTCGGGACGTCCGTGTTGCCTTACGATGACACAAACTAGAAAATTATTAAGGAAGGGTTGTCTAGGTTACCTATGCCATGTTGTGGATACCCATAGAATGTGAGCAACCATGGAACAAATACCTATAGTAAATGAGTTCATGGATGTATTTCCAAGTGAGTTATCGGGGTTACCGCCGGATAGGGAGATCGAATTTGTGATAGACGTTGTGCCAGGAGCGGCACCAGTCTCAAGGGCACCGTACCGTATGCGCCTGTGGAAATGAAAGAACTAATGATGCAGCTACATGAACTATTGGACAGAAAGTACATTCAACCAAGTGTTTCTCTGTGGGGGGCACCAGTGTTGTTTGTCAAGAAGAAAGACGGATCGTTAAGGCTTTGTATCGACTATCGGGAGTTGAACGAGTTAACGATAAAAAATAAATACCCATTGCCCAGGATCGAAAATCTCTTTGATCAATTGAAAGGGGCAAAGTATTTTTCTAAAATAGATTTATGGACGGGGTATCACCAGTTGAAGGTTAAGAAGGAAGATGTACCAAAGACGGCATTCAGGACTCGTTATGGTCATTACGAGTTTCTGGTGATGTCATTTGGGTTGACGAATGCACCAGCTGCATTTATGGATATGATGAGCAGAGTGTTCAAACCATATTTAGACAAGTTCGTCATGGTGTTTATCGATGATATTCTAGTCTATTCTAAGACGCTAGAAGATCATGTTGAACACTTAAAATTTGTGTTAGAGACACTAAGGAAGGAGAAGTTATATGCAAAATTCACCAAATATGAATTTTGACTGGAAAAGGTGCAATTTTTAGGTCATGTCATTGACCAAGAGGGGATTTTAGTAGATCCAGCGAAGGTAGAAGCGGTAATGAATTGGGAACAGCCGAAAACGTCGACTAAGGTGCGGAGTTTCCTAGGGTTAGCAGGATACTATCGTAGATTTATCCAAGATTTTTCGAAGATAGCTACCCCGTTAACTAATTTAACAAGGAAGACGGTGAAATACGTATGGACGGAAAAATGTGAAGAAAGTTTTTAAGAACTGAAGAAAAGATTAAGTGAAGCTTCTGTTTTGTCATTACCAGATGACACAGGAAATTTTATAGTGAATAGTGATGCTTCGCATAGGCGACTTGGTTGTGTGCTTATGTAACATAGCAAAGTCATTGCGTATGCGTCATGGCAGTTGAAGGATTATGAGAAAGTTTATCCTACTCATGATCTGGAACTGGCCGCAGTAGTGTTTGCCCTAAAGATATGGAGACATTATCTTTATGGGGGAAAATATGAGATATATACGGACCATAAGAGTCTAAAGTATATCTTCACTCAGAAGGAGTTGAATATGAGGCAGAGAAGATGGCTAGAGTTGATAAAGGATTATGATTGTGAAATCCTGTATCACCCTGGAAATGCCAATATAGTTACCGACGCCTTAAGTTGGAAGGGTCGGGAAAAGTTGTCTATGTTAATGGCTCAAGATGAGTTAATAACAGAGATGGCTAGTATGGAAATAGAAGTAAAGATGCCGAGTGATTCGAAGCAGATACTCTTTGAGACGGAGATGCAATCTACCATCGTAGAAAGAGTAAAGGAGGTACAACTCAGGACAGACGAGTGTAACCAAATGAAGAAGTGGTTATCCGAGAAGGAAGATACTAAGTATAGTCTTGATAATGGGGGATTATTAAGATTTGAAGGAAAAATTTAGGCTCCAAATGAGACGGAATTAAAGGAGCAAGTGTTACAAGAAGCTCATTGTTTGAGGTACTCGATACATGCTGGTAGCACTAAGATGTATCAAGACCTTCGACAGAGTTTTTGGTGGCCAAACATGAAGAGAGAAATAGCAGAGTATGTGAGTAGGTGCTTGACTTGTCAAAAAGTTAAGGCCGAACATCAACGACCTAGTGGCTTATTAAAGTCATTGGAGATTCCAGAATGGAAGTGGGAGCATATTACGATGGATTTCGTGGTGGGACTTCCGACGACAAATAATGGGTACGATACAATTTGGGTAATAGTGGACCGGTTGACGAAGTCTGCTCATTTTTTGCCAATCAGGGTCAAGTATAACTTAGACCAATTAGTTAAACTTTATGTTAAAGAAATAAATTCTAGACATGGAGTACCGGTATCGATTGTGTCTGATCGTGATCCACTATTCACATCAAACTTTTGGAGGAGTTTGCAAGAACAGTTGGGAACACATTTGAAGTTAAGCACAACGTATCAACCTCAGACTGATGGGCTGAGTGAGAGAACAATTCAGACGTTAGAAGACATGTTGAGGTCTTGCGTCATGGATTTCAAGGGCAGTTGGGATGATCATCTACCACTAGTAGAATTTGCGTATAACAACAGTTATCATGCAAGCATAGGTATGCCGCCTTATGAAGCTCTGTATGGAAGAAAGTGCAGGACACTGTTGTGTTGGGATGAGGTGGGAGAACGCCGTATGCTAGGACTAGAATTGGTGCAGCAGACAGTGGATGTGGTAAAGTTAATTCGAATGCGTCTCGTCACAGCTCAGGACAGACAGAAGAAGTATGCGGACTCACATAGACTAAGTCGAGAGTTTGAGGTGGGCTCGTATGTGTTTCTAAAGGTATCTCCTTGGAAAGGAAAGATACATTTTGGAAAGAAAGGAAAGTTAAGTCCAAGGTTTATAGGACCTTTTGAAGTGTTAAAACGGGTGAGAGAGGTAGCTTATATAATAGCATTACCTCCAGACCTAGAACGTATACATAACGTGTTTCACGTATTGGTATTACGTCCATATAAGCCGGACTAGAAGCATGTAATCGAGTATGAGCCGATTCATATCGAGAAGGACTTAACATATGAGGAATCGCCGATACAAATCATTGATAGAAAGGAACACGTTCTGAGGAACAAGGTAATACCATCAGTAAAGGTATTATGGAAGAACCACGATCCTGAGGAAGCAACGTGGGAGCTAGAAGAACAGATGAAGAAAAATTTTCCCCATCTCTTTGGATAGAGTAAGACGAGATTCTGAGGACAGAATCTTTATAAGGGGGAAGAATGTAACGACCGAGAAATTCGGATCTTATTGTAAAATGATTTTATTAAATTAAATAATAATAAAATCTTATTCTATGTGTTATCAAGATGGTTGTCGTTATATAACCTATTGATGTTAGAATGTCGTAGTATTTGAGCTACGTTGATGAATTAAAGTGTTTGAATTTCCAAGACGAAAATAAAAGTTTTTCGAGATATTTTCTGAAAAAACACTATTCATCGAGATTTGCTCGGGATTTAATTTTGAATTTTCGAGAAATACGTAATGATGGAATAACAAGGTAAGATGGATTATGTAATAAAAATCTAATTATGGAAAATGTAATATTTCGCTTGTGGACTTAATTTATAAACATTAAGGAAGTCAAAATAGTAATGAATAAGTAATAATGGTATGAGACTTAGGTATTGTACAAAATAATGAAAAGAGTATAATACGAAGTATTATACGAGTTAGTATGAAGAATGAATTACCATATATAAAGTCTATATGAATTGGAATACGAAAATAATGCATAAATTTTATGTACTAGATAATTTTAATGGACTTGGAAGATTGATTACCAATTATTAAAGTCCAAGTAAATTAAATGTTAAGGCCCAATTATTGGTTAATAAACAAGTTAGTGTTTATTAATGCAAAGCCCAAGGATTTATTTAATCCAAGCCCAAGCTAGAATCCATGAGTGGTATGACCCATGGGGAAAACCATATTTATATGGTTAGTATGTGGTGACCAAGTTAATGTGGTGACCAAGACTTAGGAGTAATGGCCAAGCAAAAGATAAGTATTGTGCTAGCCAAGTAATGAATAGTAAGGAGGTGATTAAAGGAGGTGGGATGATTTAATGACTAAACTACCCTAGCTTTGTAAATTCTATAAATAGAGGAAGCTTGCAAGCCATTTGTTAGTTGTTCAAATAATCCAAACATTTCAAAGTGCTTAAGTATTAGAGATATTAAGTTACAAATAAGTTACTTCCATAAGTAAGAAGAAGAAGAAGAAGAAGCCACTTACTAAGACTTCAAAAGTAAGACTTCTTCTCCATTATCTTCTATCTTTACCATGATAGGTTAATAAGAAAAGTTTGGATTAAGGAACATGAATGTTAAAAAGTAAAAGGAATGAGTAAGCAATGAACTTAAGTCACATAAGTTGGTAATAAGTCATTTAAGCTAGCATAAGTTATAAACTTATGTGAAAGTAGTATGAACTTGTAATGAGTTTATTAAGAAAAATGATATGGATGTAAAAGAAATTGTATGATCATATGTATCATATATACATAAGTAAAGTTATATGTTAAGAACATATAAGGTATGATGATTAAGAAACATTAATTGTCATAAGTCTTGAACAATGAAATCTTAAGTAGTTTATAATTTGGATAAGTTATAAACTCATGAAGAAATAAATCTAAAATCCAACAATGAATAAAAGTTGTTGTAATAAGTATGTTAAGATGTCCACATGATGAATGGAATTCATTGGTAATGTGGAACAAACCATAAGAATGATGATTTGCCGAAAATTGCACAATTGGACGATAATCGTCGAATTCGTGAAATTCTCGGAATAGAAGTCAAATTTTGTGTTTAAACTCGGAACCGTTGTTTTCCAATGGAGACAAGTCATATTTGGCATTTAAGAGTTACGGACTCGAAAATGACTGGATTCCGACTTAGAACGAAGAAATGAGCGTTGAACGTTCACGAACGTTTATCGTTTTCGTTAAAAAAAAATGAGCCAATAGGTGAATTTTTAGCAAACAAAGTCAAATAGATAAAATTCTTGCATGAATGCGTAGGTTACGTAATTTGTGAATCGTAGGCTTTTGAACGAGCCAATTCGGACTTATAACGAAGAAGTTATGCGTCCGGGAAGTTCACAAAATTTAAAAACTGAAATTGTTTTCTGGTGCACAGAGTTGGTGCTGCGGCGCCAACCCTAGGCTAAATGAGTCACGCCGCAGCGCGCAACAGTAGCCGAGTACACTACAAGAGTTAGCCGCAGCGCGAACTGTAGTACAATTTGTGGCGCCGCAGCGCCATGTACAGTAAGAAAATCTTCTGGAGTGTGGCGCCGCAGCGCGACCCATTAAGTAAGGACTCGCGCCGCAACGCCAGTCTCAGAACAAAGATAGTAATGAATGTTTCTAAGTACACAGAAAGGAAATCTAATTGTTTTGAAAGTAAACACAACTTAAAGAATGTAATGTAACTTTGTTTAAACTTTGTTAAACCTTAAGGATGTTGTATAAAAGTTGAGATAACTTAGTTGAATATAAATGCAAGGATAATGATAAACCGGAATGAATAATAACTGAATCTAATACACAATTAGATTGAGAAGAAGGGTAAGATATAGTCATATACATACTTGATTATATGTGACCTAATGTAAGGCATTATGTGATCATGTGTTGTAGAGACTTGAAAGACTTAAACATAAAGTTAATTTACAGTAGCAGACGCTAAAGGCAAGTATTCTCACTCTTGTCTCAGTTCAATCTGAACAAGTTTTTGATGTTCATGTATTCTTTCGCATGAATTAAGGTATGTTGAAGTTAAAGCCAATCCCTTGGCTAGACTTGGTAATTTATTCATCTATTATTAAATGTTGTTGTCTTTTGTCAACTACTCCATATGGTTTTCAAAAGAAGACTGAAATGTTAAACAAATGTTTTGTCGGTAAAACAACAGGCACGTGAGGTTGCCAAATGATTAAACGTACATACGTTTAATGGATGTAGTGTTGATTAACATATAGTATAATAGGCTGATCACCTAGAAGTGCTCGTAAGTAATATCGAACTTACGGAATTCGTTCCGGGTTGTCCTTTTTCAATAAAGAATGAATACTCGAGGTCTTTGACTAGAGTGAATGTTTTATTAAATAATGTTATTTTTGTAAAACATTTTAAAAGAAAGGTAAAGTGCTATTTTGAATTATCAATAGTACTTCATGACTATTATTCAGTTATTGAAGATATATGATTCGTATGTGTCAAGCATATTGTTATTGAATTGTTATACTTGCTGAGGTAGTTATGTTCACTCTTGCTTGAACCATATGAATACAGCTAAGACTGAACGTCCCGAAGGATCGAAAAAGGATAAAGGAAAAGCTAAGGCAAATTGTTAAGCTGTCTTGTAATAGAATAGGTCTAATATTGTAATGTAACTAATATTATGACAAATAACCTTTGTAATGGGTATAGAACCTAGGAAATGTAAATATTACTTTAAATATATAGAAGATATATTCATTTTTTAGACTTTTCAATTGAATGAATGTATGAATATTTGTACAGTATAGCACCATCTGCTGGGTTTGAAGATACCCGGATTTGGGGGCGCTACATTTCTAATCCTAAGCTCTGATACCAACCTGTAAAGCCCCAAAATCCAGGTACTTGAAACCCGAATTCAGTGCTTCACGATACCATTTCTATGAGCGAAATAATACTAATAATAACAACAATAATATAAATATTACACTTAATTTACATGATTATCAGAGTCTAGCTCCCAAGTACGTAACCTTTAAACATTCATTACAATACATGATAAATAATTAATGTCATTGTCTTAATAAGGATAAACAATTACATAAAATAGCACAAACATATTCTGTAACCTTCCATTTCCCTTTGTTCTAAGCCGAGCTTTCTTGTTGCTCACACTTAGCTGAAAATATTTTAAATTAAGCAAGGATGAGCATTTGAGTGCCCAACAAGTAATAATAATTATAAATATTAGTTGAAAGGATTAAAAATTTTCTTTATACTACCCTTCTACAACGATTCAATAGTTATGAAGTAATCTGAACCGATAATATTAACATAAAAATTCTTTAACAACTTTTTGAAACTACGTAATGACTATAAATAGGGTTTAGGTGACATACTATGAACATTATTTTCAATTTTTGAATCGGTTAAACAGAACTTCATCTATAAACCGTTATAACTTATGGGCACGGGGGTGATCAGCCCGTTGTACCCTGCATTGATCAATACTACATACTAGAACGATGTTATCGTTCACTCTGTCCACCTTGGGTGCATAAAAAGTTTTCCCGTGTACGGGATGTTCATACTTGTCGGGGTTCCAAACCAAAGGTTTTATCTTGTTCAACAATAATCTATAATTCAACATATATATATACGGGTAATTAACAAAGGTGTATCAACATGTGATTAAATACAATGATTATCCAAGTGGGGACACTTGTACAACCATTTATAAAAATTAACGAACAGACTATATATCTGAATTACCATATACCAACATGTTGATAATCAATGAGTGTATATAATATATATAATAATAGGGTTAATAATCTGTACAATAATAATATAATTCTGAAACATTCTTACTCGTGTCCATTGCATAAAGAAAATGCAAATGTAAGATACTTGCCTGGTCTGCTGCTTACAATTTGCAACTTAGTTCTATCTTTTGTATAACAACCTATCAGTAATAAGATTATTTTATTGATTAGAATAACATACTATAACACATAGCACTGCTTATTGTAGTCAACACATTACCTAATAACATTGTCACATATGTTTAATAACCATTGAATCACAACTAAATATTAATACAGTCAAACTATCTAAGTCCAGATCAATTTTTGAGATATGTCGGTGTACCGACGGCTTTATCTGGTATTTATCGAGTCTAAGATTCTATTTTATAACTCAATATCTTCAAGTATTAGTTATATTATTTTTAAATGACTTATAATAATTTTTAAATATTTATTATAATTTATCATGAATTTTCAAACACCGGAATCATTATTAAATGATTTTAATATCGAAAAATTCTATTATCATTAGTATTTAATTAATATTAAACTATTAATGAAACCATTGCCAAAATATTAAAGTTATTTATAATAACTCAAAATATTTTTAAAGTATTAATATTACCCTTAAATGATTTTTAAAACAATTAAAATCGTTTTTAAATAATTACCATTAATATTTAAATATTAATATACTATTTATCAAAATATTAAAAGTCATTAATTATAACTTAAAATATTTTTAATTCATTTATATCCTTTTTAAATGATTTTTAAATTAATAAAACTATTTATAAACTATTTATTCAATATAATTATTAAAGTCCGACTGTCCACTTTTGGGCTTCTATAACTTGAAATCTGTGAAATTATTTTGTGATCTAAGGATTGCAGTATGTAGACAACATTCAAGGGTATAGATTCAATACATAAAACCAACATAACAATAGTCGAGCTAGCAGATCTATGCCGGTCAACCCATATCAGACGGCATGTTCAAGCATTTTTTGGGTTACCTAGAAAACAACTTTCATGCTCGTCTGGCTTGGTTTGACCGACGACTACACCTCACCTATTTCTTTTTTAAGTGATCTTAAGGCACAAGAATGTAGTCTAACAAACATACTACAACTTAGATGTATCAACAACACACTGACAGATCTGGAACCTTAAAAATCTTGTCAGAGGCTGGTAATAGCTTTCTAGGTTACCCAGAATTTATCTGGTCATGCCCGGTCAACGGGGTTTGACCGATCATAACTTCAAATTTGGACATTCAATTCCTATAATTCTACTTTCAGATGAAAGACCTCATACCATACTATAGATCTAACATATAAAACAACACAAAGCTTGAACACAGAAGAATCTATGGGGTCTGATTTTCGTTGTCAGACAACAGAATTTTTTCCCAGATTTTATAAATCTTCAAATCCGAGCCTCTAGATGTTATGGATCTAACATCTAGCAACCCAGATCATCTTAATACACTACATATAACATGTTTAACACAAATTTTATCATCTAACAACAGATCGATGGACATATTTCTAGTTTGGGTTTATAACTCACTTTAATTTTTTTTTGATTCTAGCTTCTAATTTGCTTCAAGGTGATAGTCGGGGCTTGGTTTATGAACTGAAACGCTACTAAATTTCGTGGGTCTTTGAAAGAGAGAGCTTAGTTGAGTGTTTGTGCTAAAATGGCTAACAAATGCAATCCTCTCTCTCTCAATCTATATATAGAAGTATTAGATGCATGTATGGCTGGTACAAGTGACTGATATGTGTTGATTTATGGCACATGGAGTGGTTGGATTTGGTCACCAACTCACCTATAGTCAAAATCTACAAACTAGCTTCAATAATTCATAAAAGGGCAAAATGGTCAACTGGCTTTCCAATTTAATGGCATTCTTGTCATTTGGCAAACCCTTAGGGTTTGACCCTTGATGTTTAACCCTAAGGGTTAGCACAAATCATTTGTAGGATTTCTAATTAAGCAAAAATAAATAAATAAATTGAATTTTAGTTTCTAAAAATTTGAAATTAGGGTTTTCTTAATTAAATTATTTTTCTAATTACTTTATACAGGAATATTAGGGTTTAGTATCACTAATATAATTAACCTTGCTAATTATAGCAATTAGGGTTTATAATTTTGATAATTAGGGTTATCAAATTACAATTAGGGTTTCTAATTTCCAAATTAGGGTTCTAGGTATTAGGGTTTTAAGTTACTAATTAGATTTTTCATAATTAGCAATAAAATCTACTATACATGATATTAATCGCATTAACACAATTTCTGACTGATCACAAATTCCAATTTAGGTTTAAAATTAGGGTTTCTCATTTCATAAATTAGGGTTTTGTTAATAAGGTTTTTCTAAAGATTAATTAGGGTTTCTAGATTTTAATTAGGGTTTACCCAATTAATCATAAAATCATATAACATAGTTATATAACAGTCTCGTACTCATAATTGAGTTTAAAAATATAGTATTAAACAAATTAATTGTAGGGTTTGGTCATTATGCAATATAATTGACCAACCAAAACCAGTCCATACATATTCAGTACATATTATAGCACTGAAAAATTAAAATATCAATAATTTATATTATCATTCTCATTCCTTGATAAAAATCCAAAATTAGGGTTTGGATTCCATGTCTGATTTATCTTACATAAATGACATTATTAATTAAGTTAGAAAAATAATTAAGTTAACTAATTTGAAGTAACTCCATATAATAAGATAAAATAATTATTATAATAATTCTAAAAATCATCTCATATATTATTTAAATAATATATACTTATATTTTCATGTAAAATAAATAATAAAAACATTTCTCCTATAAAATTAATTATTATAAGAATATACCTTATAATAATCAATAATTCTAAAATAAAATTATTTATAATTATTCATATAATAAGTATATTTTTTATTTATCACATAAATATATATACACAATATCTTGTACAAATCCTCATCCTTAAAAAAAAATTATACGTAAAATTTTTGATTTAATTTATATAGAAAAAATCGGGTTGTTACATTCACTATCCCTTATAAAGATTCCATCCCCGGAATCACCGTTTTAAAAATTATACATACCAGGGTACATAGCGTACATGATCATTTCAATTAGATCTTGATCATAATTTGATCGAATTGATCTTTAACTATTCACATAAAGCTTGTTTATCTGATTAAATGAAAATTTTGATTTCTAAAAGTACTCAAATTCATCCCTCAAAATTTCTTTATAAAATAACTTACTATATATAGGAAAATCATGTATAATAAAATAAAAGTTGTACGAATAATACCTGTAGTTCCATTACCATCTGCCGCCGTATCCTGCACCGTCATGTTGTAGTCCCTTGCTGTTGATTTTTGTTGGCTTGTTTGACGAAGTCGGTCCTGTGATTGCTAAAGTCCCGCTGCCAGTGCCAGTATTCACACTTCCTACCTCCGCCCTCCTCTTCGGACAATCCTTCACCTTGTGCTCAGTTGATCCGCACAGAAAATACCCACTGTTCATTCTTGGATTGGGGTAGTTGGGAGAGATATGGCCCTCCTGCCCGCACTTATAGCATACAAATTTTCCCTTCAGACATTCCCCAGAGTGGTTCTTTCCACAAGTCTTACATGGCACCACTTGCTTCTTCACACCTTCTTGTTTTACCTGTACATTTTCAAAATTGCTCCCCTTCCTCTTGCTACTACCACCCCTACTTCCACTATTAATTTCCACTTTACTAGTTCTTTCAACCTTACCTTTGTTCTTCCTCTGCTTGTTGTAGAGGCTCATGGCCTCACTCCCATCCTCAGCAATAATAGCTTTCTCTATGAGTGTTGCAAATATAGGAATCTGCAACACTGCCACCTTGTTATAGATCCAGGGTTTTAATCCCAGCTCAAACCTTCTCACTTTCCTAGCCTCCGTATCAACTTGATGCGGATCGAACCTAGCTAACTCATTGAATTTTGCGACGTATTCTGACACCGTCATGTTATCCTGTTTCAACTCTAAAAATTTCACCTCCATTCTAGCCTGCATACTAGATGAAAAATAGTTTTTTAAAATAATGTTTTGAACCTATCCCAAGTAACTATTCCTTCTCCTACCCTTGCCTGATTCGCTTCCTACCAAAAATTTGCCTCACCCTTCATCATGTAAGTGGCAAAAGCAGTCTTCTGCCCCTCAGCTACTCTAGCTATCACGAATGCTTTTTCAATTTCTTTAACCCAAGTCTGGGCTTCCACAGGGTCAGTTGTGCCTTTAAATTCTAACGGTCCTACAGCCTTAAAGTCTTTGAAGTTCGCTAAGCGGTTGTCCGACTGGTTCCATGTGGCTGGTATTTCCTGTTGCATAGCTTATGCTAACATATTTGCAAAGTGTTGTATCGGGTCTGCTTGTTGTTGTCCCTCAGCGTTGTTAACAGATTCTTCTGCCCTTTTGATTTCGAGTTCGACGTCTTGGCGGCATTTATCTGATTAGATAAAATCATAAATTTAACTTACATTCTAAACCTTATCATATAAGTTTAATATATTAAACTTGTTTCATTACTCAAACATAGATTCATATTCATTTAGCGAATATTATACATAGCATAACACATAATGCTTTAAACATCAGCTATCCCTTTGTGACTACAGAAGTCGGGATTTACAACCTTGATTAATACAAAAGTTGGGAACATTACATTACACATACATATATATTACATTAAACACACCTACACAATAGAACCTATACTACCTATTCGTTATGCCTTTTCCTTGGACAAGTTTTTGCCTGATGACCTTCTATACCACAGATAAAACATGCTCCTGGTTTATAGTCGGGACAATACAGAATGGTATGTCCTTCATAACCGCAAAGATAACATATCTTTTTTCATTTCTTCTTATCGGGTTTTCCTAAGTCATGGTCTTCTATCTTTCTTTTCCCCTTCTTTCTCGAAATTGCACGATGTGTTACTTGTGGCTCCCATCTGATCAATTTGGATTTTAAGCTTATCTTGTTCTTCCATTGTTTCTAGTAAGGCTTTTCGCAATTGACTATTTAGCAACTTTTTTATTTTCCACAGCTTTTTCAGAGAAAAAACCTTGTTCCTCAGATCCTGCACCTCCGTTGATGCTTGATCAGCTTCAACTTTAGTGTCTGAATCACTGTCTGTCAGCTCCACCGTCTCTGGATCTGGTACCACGTTTTCCAAAATAACCACCTCATCAGAGTTGTTTTCATCGTGAGCCTCTATTTCAGTTATTGGCTTTGATATTAGCTTGGGTGTATGGATTTGATCCTTCTTCATGCTATAAGCATATAACAATCCTTTTCCTCCGGACATCTACACACATAAATTATCCTGATTAGCATATAGTATATACACACAACAAATAATAGTTTTATATAAGTTATCGTTTATTTTATTTGTCGATGAATTTATTCAAGTCATCTCTTTTTAAACTTTATATGAGTTATTTATATTTTCAACGTTTCCCTCTATTCAAAGGTTATAGCCTAAGGTCTATCCCACCTAAGGTTTCTAATCTTAAGCTCTGATACCAACCTATAAAGCCCACAAATCCAGGTACTTGAAACCCGAATTCAGTGCTTCATGATACCATTTCTCTGAGCGGAATAATACTAATAATAATAACAATAATATAAATATTAAACTTAATTTACATTACCATACATGATATATAAATATTATCATAGTCTAGCTCCCAAGTATGTAACCTTTAAACATTCATTACAATACATGATAGATAATTAATGTCATTATCTTAATAAGGATAAACTATTACATAAAATAGCACAAACTTATTCTGCAACCTTCCCTTTCCCTTTGTTCTAAGCCGAGCTTTCTTGTTGCTCACACTTAGCTGAAAATATTTTTAATTAAGCAAGGATGAGCATTTGAGTGCCCAACAAGTAATAACAATTATAAATATTAGCTGAAAGGATTAAATATTTTCTTTATATTACCCTTTTACAACGATTCAATAGTTGTGAAGTAATCTGAACCGATTATAATAACATAACAATTCTTTAACAAATTTTTGAAACTACGTAATGACTATAAATAGGGTTAAGGTGACATACTATGAACATTATTTTCAATTTTTGAATAGGTTAAACAGAACTTCATCTGTAAACCGTTATAACTTACGAGCACGGGGGTGATCACCCCGTTGTACCCTGCAATGATAAATACTGCATACTAGAACGATGTTATTGTTCACTCTGTCCACCTTGGGTGTATAAAAAGTTTTCTTGTGTACGAGATGTTCATACTTGTCGGGCTTCCAAACCAAAGGTTTTATCTTGTTCAACAATAATTTATAATTTAATATATATATATATATATATATATATATATATATATATATATATATACGGGTAATTAACAAAGGTGTATCAACATGTGATTAAATACAATGATTATCCAAGTGTCCCATTTATAGAAATTAACGAACAGAATATATATCTGAATTACCATATACCAACATGTTGATAATCAACGAGTGTATATAATATATACAACAATAGGGTTAATAATCTGTACAGTAATAATATAATTCTGAAACATTCTTACTCATGTCCATTGCATAAAGAAAATGCAAAGGTAAGATACTTGCCTGGTCTGCTGCTTATAATTTGGAACTTAGTTCTATCTTTTGTATAATAACATATCAGTAATAAGATCATTTTATTGATTAGAATAACATATTATAACACATAGCACTGCTTATTGCAGTCAGCACATTAGCTAATCACAAGAACCATTGAATCACAAATAAACATTAATAGAATCAAAATATCCAAGTCCAGATCAATTTCTAAAATATGTCGGTGTACCAATGGCTTTATCGGGTATTTATCGAGTCTAAGACTCTATTCTGTAACTCAATATCTTCAAGTATCAGTCATATTATTTTTAAATGACTTATAATAATTTTTAAATATTTATTATAATTTATCATGAATTTTCAAACACCAGAATCATTATTAAATGATTTTAATATCGAACAATTCTATTAACATTTGTATTTAAATAATATTAAACTATTAATGAAACCATTGCCAGAATATTAAAGTTATTTATAATAACTCAAAATATTTTTAAAGTATTAATAATACCCTTAAATGATTTTTAAAACAATTAAAATCGTTTTTAAATAATTACCATTAATATTTAAATATTAATATTCTATTTATCAAAATATTAAAATTCATTAATTATAACTTACAATATTTTTAATTCATTTATATCCTTTTTAAATGATTTTTAAATTAATAAAACTATTTTTAAACTATTTATTCAATATAATTATTAAATAAATTTAATATCATTAATAATAAATTAATAATCATCAATATTAAATTATTAATGAAATTATCCTTTAAATATTAAAAGTTTATATTTTATAACTTAAAATATCTTTAAACACTTTATTTTTATTTAAAATAAATTCTATAATATTAAAATCATTTTTAAACTAAATTATTTAATATAATTGTTAAATAACTTTAATATCATTAATAACAATTGATTAATGAAGTTTACCTTTAAATATTGAAAGTTATATTTTATAACTTAAAATATTTTTAAACTCTTTATTTTCATTTAAAATGATTTTTTTAATATTAAAATCATTTTTAAATTAATTTAATTAATAAAATTATTAATTAAATTTCATATCATTAATATTAAATAATTAATGAAATTTGCTTTAAAATATTAAAAGTTATATTCTATAACTTAGAATATTTTTAAATAAATGATTTTTAATATATAAAATAATTTTTAATTAATTTATTTAATGCATTTATTAAATATATTAAATATCAATAATATTTAAATAAATACTAATATTTATGAAAAATATATCAAATGATTAAAAGTAAATTTTTTTAACTTAAAATAATTATTAAAATTTATTTTTGTAATTTTCAGAAATTAATTACTATTTTTAAATATTTTTCAGAATTTAAATAATTTAATTTTAATAAAAGTGTCGCTAAAGACTGCCTATAGCGGCAGAACCGTCGCTATAGGTGTTCTTCGCGATCTTGATGTAACCTAGAACATCATAGACAGTGAACAATGGACCATGTTTGACCAAGAATCATGTACTGTGTATTTTATTTCTGGGAAAGACAATGGTCAGATCTTGTAGACATAGATACTACAAGTTCCAACAATCACCATGATCAACAGCATAAACACAACGAGATCTAAGCCTTCAAAGTGGTAGTCAGAGCTGTTCTTCATTTCTGGGTTACCCATAAATGAAGAACAGTTCGTCTGTCCACTTTTGGGCTTCTATAAATTGAAATATGTGCAATTATTTTGTGCTCTAAGGATTGCAGTATGTAGACAACATGTAAGGGTATAGATCCAGTACATAAAACCAACATAACAACAGCCGAGCTAGCAGATCTATGTCGGTCAACCCATGTCAGACGACATGTTCAAGCATTTTTTAGGTTACCCAGAAAACAGCTTTCATGCTCGTCTGGCTTGGTTTGACCGTCTACTACACCTCACCTGTTTAATTTTTAAGTGATCTTAAGGCACAAGAATGTAGTCTAACAAACATATATACTACAACTTAGATGTATCAACAACAACAAATCAATAACACACTGACAGATCTAGAACCTTAAAAATCTTGTGAGAGGCTGGTAATAGCTTTCTGGGTTACCCATAATTTATCTAGTCATGTCCGGTCAATGGGGTTTGACCGATCATAACTTCAAATCTAGACATTCAATTCATATAATTCCACTTTCAGATGAAAGACCTCATACCATAATATAGATCTAACAAATAAAACAACACAAAGCTTGAACACATAAGAATCTATGGGGTCTGACATTCGCTATCAAATAACATAATTTTTTCTTCTAGATTTTGTAAATCTTCAAATCCGAGCCTCTAGATGTTATGGATCTAACATCTAGCAACCCAAATCATCTTAATACACTACATATAACATGTTTAACACAAAAATTTTAACATCTAACAACAAATCAATGGACAGATTTCTAGTTTGGGTTTATACCTCATTTTAATATTTTTTTATTCTAGCTTCTGATTTGGTTCAAGGTGATCGTGGGGCTTGGTTTGTGAACTGAAATGCTACTTAATTTCGTGGTTCTTTGAAAGAGAGAGCTTAGTTGAGTGTTTGTGCTAAAATGGTTAACAAATGCAATCTTCTCTCTCTCTCTCTCTCAATCTATATATAGAAGTATTAGATGCATGTATGGCTGGTACAAGTGACTGATATGTCTTGATTTATGGCACATGGGGTGGTTGGGTTTGGTCACCAACTCACCTATAGTCAAAATCTACAAACTAGCTTCAATAATTCACAAAAGGGCAAAATGGTCAATTGGCTTTTCAATTTAATGGCATTATTGTCATTTGGTAAACCCTTAGGGTTTAACCCTAAGATTTAGCACAAATCATTTGTAGGATTTCTAATTAAGCAAAAATAAATAAATAATTAGAATTTTAGTTTCTAAAAATTTTTAATTATGGTTTCCTTAATTAAATTAGTTGTCTAATTACTTTATACAGGAACATTTGGGTTTAGTATCACTAATATAATTAACATTGCTAATTATAGCAATTAGGCTTTACAATTTTGATAATTAGGATTACCAAATTACAATTACGGTTTCTAATTTTTAAATTAGGGTTCTAGGTATTAGGGTTTTAAGTTACTAATTAGGTTTTCCATAATTAGCAATAAAATATACTATACATGATATTAATAACATTAACACAAATTCTTACTGATCACAAACTCCAATTTAGGTTTCAAATTAGGGTTTCTCATTTCAAAATTAGGATTTTATTATTAGGGTTTTTCGAAAGATTAATCAGGTTTTCTAAATTTTAATTAGGGTTTACCCAATTAATCATAAAATCATATAACATAGTTATATAACAGTCTCGTACTCATAATTGAGTTTAAAAAAATAGTATTAAATAAATTAATGCTAGGATTTGGTCATTATGCAATATAATTGACCAACCAAAACAAGTCCATACATATTTAGTATATATTATAGCACTGAAAAATCAAAATATCAATAATTTATATTATTATTCTCATTCCTTGATAAAAATCCAAAATTAGGGTTTGGATTTCATATCTGATTTATCTTGCATAAATGACATTATTAATTAAGTTAGAAAAATAATTAACTTAACTAATCTGAAGTAACTCCATATAATAAGATAAAATAATTATTATAATAATTCTAAAAATCATCTCATATATTATTTAAATAATACATACTTATATTTTTATGTAAAATAAATAATAAAAATATTTCTTCTAGATAAATTATTATAAGAATATACTTTATAATAATCAATAATTCTGAAATTAAATTATTTGTAATTATTCATGTAATAAATATATTTTTATTTATCACATAAATACATATACACAATATCTTGTCCAAATCCTCATCCTTAAAATAATAATAAAAAAAAATTATACGTAAAATTTCTGATTTAATTTATGTAGAAAATATCGGGTTGTTACATGCGGTTAATCTTAGAGAGGAAAGCCACACTCCTCTCCACATTTTCATATAGAAACCAGTCCCAAGGCACCAAAGTTGGTAGGGATACACACAGATCCATGATCCATTTTGAACTATCTAGAGACAACTTAATGTCCATCCAGCAAGGAGGAAGTCAGAATACATTAAGATCACAAGCCCTGAAGAAGCAGGCAAATATCAAGCAAGTTTTTAGGCATATCTAAAAGGGAAGTGATCAAAAATATATATTTCCCTGCTATATATAATACTGTTTGATATACATAATGTAAATTGTACATGACAAAATGGCTAAGCTAGTCTGTGCAGGAAAATACAAGGCTATCTACAGATCGGTATGCATGCGAGCTAGCAGATCTAACATAACTTCTCTCTCAAGAGAAGGAGGTAATGATGTGGTCTCCTATACAAGGATATCCACACGAGCCAGCAAGTCCGAGGCCATCTGCATGGTGACGCGATGCTCATCAATATATGCACTCATCTCGGCAAGCATGCCAGTGGTTAGGGACCTCACTATAGTACTATCTGTGACAGCTACATCCCGGGAAGATATGGCACTATCCCGCTCAACAATCACTACATCTTTGGCTAATATGGCCTCATCCCGCTCAACAACAGCGGCATCTCTACGAGCTAATGCTTCGTCTCTCTCTAACAGAGCTGCGTCTCTCCCACCAAGAGTTGTCAACATCAGGGCTCTAGCCTGATCTCTCTCAAAGGTCATCAGATGAAGACTCTGCTCAAAGTACTGTGCTGAATGCTGAATCACGACAGTGCTAGTACTGGGAGAATCTAAGAGATCTACTGGCAATCCAGTAAATGGCTCATCCTCGGTGTGAGAATCAATGTCCTCCATGGGCTCTCCACCATCTGAAGCAATGCTTGGCACTATGGATACTACCGCAGCCGATGAAATCTCAGTCTCCATCCATGCAGAATACTCTAGCGAATAACCTGGATGGATAACAGAAAATGTAGCTATCTCACACAAATCCCAACAAGCATACACTCAGGATCGGTCCTCTGCTGATAGATGGTGAGAAGCTAAGCGCTGACCTAACGCCCCATCAAAAGGATGAAAGTCCTGGAACTGGTCAAACTGTGACATCATAGCCAGTGGGTGGTAGGTAGTCATGCCCCTCAAACCAGCCACAGGGAGATAATCCATGCCCAGAGCATGAGTGAGGAAACTGTATGGTGAATTGCGCCCTGAACACGACAAGATAGCAAACGGATCTCCAATCCCAGCTAAGAAAACAGACTAAGATGCAGGATATGTACACTCCGTAGGCTGGAAGGAATATGACATAGCTATCTCATTGGTGAAACAATACCCGTGTCGTCTAAATATACCAATCGGTCTCAAGTGTGACATGAACAACACATACAACATGACCTAACTGCCTGTGAATACCCCTGTAGGGTAAGTGCTACAGAATGTGGCCGACCTCAGTGTCTCTGCCATGATCATCAAAATAATGCATCAATGTATCCACTCTGGCCAAAGGCCATTGGTCCTCTGTTATGGTGAAATCCCCAGAATACCGAGCATAGCTGTCCTCATAGCTAAATCTGTCAATCAAAAAATGCTTGGATATCACATGGTCGGATGTGATCTCATACTGCACAACTCTCCGCCTTAGCCCGGTGAGAGTCATAAACTGACAGCTCATGTCACCAATAGCCATATGCACGCAAGGTATGTCAAGTGGCAGTATCGTCAAGCGTGCATACTCCTCTAAAGTCGGAGTCAACTCTTGGGTCCCAAACTGAAAAACCTGCCTCTCTTGTCCCTAGTGCTCTAACATGCCCTCCATAAATCCTGCTGGAACCTGAAACATCAAAAGGGTCATGGTATGTTGCAATAGCTGATCTACGATCACCCTATCTGGGGGTGACACACTATCACACCAGTATCTCAGACGGGATATCACCAATAATGGTGAAGTGTGATCTATACGGCTGACTGTCGAAGAAGACATTTGCATGGGTCGTATCATAATATCATCCAGGGGTCAATGCCGAATATCTCTGGACATACATACATATGTATAACTTGTTACATGCATAACAGATAATAGATGGCAATATGATTCAGGGAATAGAAGATAGTACATACATTCCTAAATACATCATCATCTATATACATCATCTCTGTACAACTAAAAATATAGGGAAATGAGGCACAGACACCCTACTACTAACAGAGGCCTATCAATAGATATAGAGAGAATGGGGCATAGTCACCCAATATTTAACAAGATGTAAGACCCCGAATTTTATGAAATAAAAGTATTCAATTTTTTCTTATAATTACTATTCAGTAAATGGTTAAATTGATAAAAGTTTAAAATTATGGGTGAAATATGAATTTTTTTTCAAAATAAGCAAGTGGTTATAAAATAATCATTGTTGTCGGGGAATATTCGTTTGGTCGTGGAATATTCTTTCTGTCGGGGAATATTCGTACGACGGCGCAGCTATTTGTGGACCCCATAACGAATAACTGTCGGGTGAAGAAAACGACAAATTTGAGTTTTTACAAATAACGGCGTAGTTGTTACCGTTAACACTGTTGGAATACCCGGTGGTTAAAATACAGTAATACGCGTTATTGCACAGTAGCACACGGTATTGCATAGTATTTTTGAAATTATTGATTCTTACGTAAGAAGGCACTACTCAATAATTGTTACAGTAATTACTGTTCAATATTTTATTTTATTGATTCAATAATTGTTACGTTGAAATTTTGTATTATTGTTGTTCAATAATTTTTGCTGCACAGTATTTCCCATTATCAGATCAATAATTCATATTATTTGAATAGTATTATTAGATAGCATTATTGGCAATATCTAGAAAGTTCTGTCTAAGGAGAGGTTTGGTCATCTAATTGCGCGCCAGTAAGGAGAAATCCTTATTGAAAAGCCCCCTCTTTCCTGGGAACGGCCTGGTTGTCATAAATGTGATTCTATAATATTATTTGTGAATAATTAATTATTGATTCATATGATAAGAAAATATTTATTTTATGTGGATATAAATGAGGGATATATTTTTGTGGTTAAAAAATGAAGGAGTTAATGTTGAGAATTTTATCCGTATTTTTGTCGGAATGGAGGTATTAAAAATAAGGGTTTTTGAGATATTTTACGGGGGTTATAATTTTTAATCCGACCGTTGGATCGTGGTAATTTTTGGATATGTTATATATACATAAGTTGAGTATATGTCCACAAATTTTGAACCGTTAAAAATGAACGTATATTTTGTTATGAATTTTACAAGATGACTGGTTCAGAAATTGTTTAATTTTCGGAGTTAATCATTTTGGTAGAAAATTCTAGAATTGGTGGGCCCCACTTGTGGTTGGTGAAGAAATGTGCTGAATTATATTTCAAATGTGGTGGGTGGGAATAGTAGCAGGTAAAGCCATCAGGTAGCAGGTCAAACCTACCAAAATTTTCCTATAAATAGAGGGCTAAGTTAGAATTGAAAATCACACCAGAAACATAAGCTTTCTCTCTTTCTTTCTCTATAATATGAAGCATATTTTGTGAGTTTTTAGATACTTGGTGAGTTGCTATTCATCAGTGCAAGTTTTCTTCAGCATCATATCCGATATCCAGTCAGAAGTACTGCTCTTTTGAGGTAAGGGATAGTAATGGATTTTAAGGGTTGTTATGATTTTCAGTTTCGTAATTTTTCTGATCTTCAAAAATTATGGAAAAATTTGAAATGATATTTTGATGAGTTTTCTTGATTGTGTCCAAAAATGGTGATTTTTGGATGTATAGATTGAGAGTTATGAATTTTATGAGAAAAGACTATTTTAAAAGTAACAGCTTATAATTTCTTGTGGTTAACTCCAAAATTGATGAAATTTTTATTGGGAGTACATGTATATGAAAGGAGTATACACTGTGAATTTCAGAATTTTTAGATAAAAGTACAATTTTTGATAAATGTCTAAATATTCGGCTATTTTGGCCATATGAAAAATAGTAAATGACTTTTAAAAATTCTGAGAAAAATATATGTTCACTATGGGACTATATTATGCTAAATTTCAGAAAAGAAATATTTTTGGAACTGATTTGGTATTTTTTATGAAAATATACTAGTTATGAGTAAATGAATTAAATATGTTATGTGAAGTAAGAAAATTGGAAAATATGATTTTATAGCTTGAGAATCCTATATGAGGTATATGCAGATTTTTGATGAGGATTTTGGTTATTGGTAATGAAATCTTATGAGTTTGGTATTTTTGAATGATTAAATGCATTATTTAGTAAGTGTAAACAATTTAAATAAATTGTTTATAAGCTTAAGAAATGTTATTCTTTCAATATCATTATACCGAAATATTGGTATGGATTTTATTGTGGAATTTCTACCTTTTTGTGTGGGGATTACTATTCATGAGTTACTATTCACGAATTACTATTCACGAGTTACTATTCACGGGTACTATTCAAGATAAAATTGGTTTCTTTTTCTAACTAAATTATAGTTGATTTATGAATATTACTCTTGAGATTAAATCTAGATATTTTGATTATATTAATTTTACTATTATATATAACATTTTTATAACCTTGATGTTAAAATTCTCTTTCACTGGAGTGTAAAGATGGGTAGATTATTGGTATGATCATGACTAGGGTTCTCTTTGGCCTGTAGTGCAAAGTTGAATTGTGACTGGTATGATCATGACCATTGAATTTATAATTGAATATCTTAAGCTTAAGTGCAAAGGTGAATTGATCAACATGGTTATAATTATTGTTTATATAAATTTTAAAATGATTATAATTCTTTGAGATATTAATATATTTGGCCTGTAGTGCAAATATGAACTGTTGATGAATATCTTTGGCCTGTAGTGCAAAGATGATATGTTGTTGAATATCTTTGGCCTGTAGTGCAAAGATGAACTGTTGTTGAATATCTTTGGCCAGTAGTGCAAAGATAAACTGTTGACGAATATCTTTGGCCCGTAGTACAAAGATGAAATTATTAGTATGATTATGAACAAGAATTGTGATTTGGTATAACCATGATCTTTGATATTTCAGGTAAAGACAAGTGATGAAAATTATCTTTGTCCTGGATGAGAAGAGGAATTTAGAATCATAATTATGATTATGAGTTATTTATATGATTGTGGACCAGAACTATTGATTGATGTTACAGGGATAAAACATTGTTGGTGGATTTTTAACATGGAGAAGATAATAGACTTTATAGTCTATTTGACTCTTCTAATGGATTGCATGTTCCGCTGCAACTATGGTTGAAATTTTTTATCATCTACCATATGTTCTAAATCTCTGATTTATTATTGATGAAGACTATTGATAATTTATTTATCTTTAGTCATGATATTCTTTACTGGGCTAGTTGTGCTCACCCTTCTGTTCACAATTCCTTTCAGGTAATAAGAGTGTAGCTGGGTCGAGCGGGGGTAACAAGGGAATAGAATGGTGGTTATCATTTAGTAGTTATATTTGGTGAAAAAAATAGGGTGAGACGAACCCAACGTTGGAAGGGTGTTTTGTCACTATCATACAAGATGTCTAATGACATACAACCTCGTGTCATCATAGGACAGGGTTGTGCTCATCCACTTGTTGAGTATATCTATGGGCACTACCTATATAATCTTGGTGTTTGTTTGAAGTATAATTCTCAATTAGAGACAGTGGAGATAATGATAAGTCAAGAGAAGACTCACCATTGGGAAGAATATGATAGTAATCTTCTCGTTTTTATTTGGGGTCTATTGGGTCAACCAAGGATAATTCTGTGGCCATATGATATCTATCATAACCTGGACGCGTGGCCTCCCATGTACGAAGGTTTCCTTGAGCACTTCCCAAAGATTCTAATTTCTAAAACAGTTTTTGACTATACCTTTATGTAAGGTGTCATTGTGAGGTGATGTCCACGGTTAGAACATGAGTCACATTTGGTATATATTTGTATCCAAACTTATAGCATAGGTGTTGTTGTATTTTACACGACAATTGTTGTAATAAAGTTGTAGTTGATTTCTGTACCATGTATTTGGCGACTCAGAATAGGTTGGATGGAATGGACCTATTTTGGGGTCGTTACATTTGGTATCAGAGCTTAGGGATATGGTCTCTGGCGGAGATCGGGGAATAGAACTAGGAGGGGAGAGATGAATAAATCCTTCGCTAGTGTGTCCTACCTAAGCTTATTTGTTGGTCAGTCATAATATCGGGATATTATGTGATATGTTAATTTGTTCAATTAACCCTTGTTTTGAAGCTGTATTCTAGAATGATTCTGAAATACAGGAGATGAGCAATGGAGAAATCATGATGACAGAGAAGATGGAATCTGAAATGAAAGGAAGGTATTCTCAACTCTTTGAAATACCAGGTACGTAAATTTCGGGGACGAAATTTCATAAGGAGAGGAGATTGTAAGACCCCGAATTTTATGAAATAAAAGTATTCAATTTTTCTTATAATTACTATTCAGTAAATGGTTAAATTGATAAAAGTTTAAAGTTATGGGTGAAATATGAATTTTTTTTTTCAAAATAAGCAAGTGGTTATAAAATAATCATTGTTGTCGGGGAATATTCGTTTGGTCGTGGAATATTCTTTCTGTCGGGGAATATTCGTACGACGGCGCAGCTATTTGTGGACCCCATAACGAATAACTGTCGGGTGAAGAAAACGACAAATTTGAGTTTTTACAAATAACGGCGTAGTTGTTACCGTTAACACTGTTGGAATACCCGGTGGTTAAAATACAGTAATACGCGTTATTGCACAGTAGCACACGGTATTGCATAGTATTTTTGAAATTATTGATTCTTACGTAAGAAGGCACTACTCAATAATTGTTACAGTAATTACTGTTCAATATTTTATTTTATTGATTCAATAATTGCTACGTTGAAATTTTGTATTATTGTTGTTCAATAATTGTTGCTGCACAATATTTCCCATTATCAGATCAATAATTCATATTATTTGAATAGTATTATTAGATAGCATTATTGGCAATGTCTAGAAAGTTCTGTCTAAGGAGAGGTTTGGTCATCTAATTGCGCGCCAGTAAGGAGAAATCCTTATTGAAAAGCCCCCTCTTTCCTGGGAACGGCCTGGTTGTCATAAATGTGATTCTATAATATTATTTGTGAATAATTAATTATTGATTCATATGATAAGAAAATATTTATTTTATGTGGATATAAATGAGGGATATATTTTTGTGGTTAAAAAATGAAGGAGTTAATGTTGAGAATTTTATCCGTATTTTTGTCGGAATGGAGGTATTAAAAATAAGGGTTTTTGAGATATTTTACGGGGGTTATAATTTTTAATCCGACCGTTGGATCGTGGTAATTTTTGGATATGTTATATATACATAAGTTGAGTATATGTCCACAAATTTTGAACCGTTAAAAATGAACGTATATTTTGTTATGAATTTTACAAGATGACTGGTTCAGAAATTGTTTAATTTTCGGAGTTAATCATTTTGGTAGAAAATTCTAGAATTGGTGGGCCCCACTTGTGGTTGGTGAAGAAATGTGCTGAATTATATTTCAAATGTGGTGGGTGGGAATAGTAGCAGGTAAAGCCATCAGGTAGCAGGTCAAACCTACCAAAATTTTCCTATAAATAGAGGGCTAAGTTAGAATTGAAAATCACACCAGAAACATAAGCTTTCTCTCTTTCTTTCTCTATAATATGAAGCATATTTTGTGAGTTTTTAGATACTTGGTGAGTTGCTATTCATCAGTGCAAGTTTTCTTCAGCATCATATCCGATATCCAGTCAGAAGTACTGCTCTTTTGAGGTAAGGGATAGTAATGGATTTTAAGGGTTGTTATGATTTTCAGTTTCGTAATTTTTCTGATCTTCAAAAATTATGGAAAAATTTGAAATGATATTTTGATGAGTTTTCTTGATTGTGTCCAAAAATGGTGATTTTTGGATGTATAGATTGAGAGTTATGAATTTTATGAGAAAAGACTATTTTAAAAGTAACAGCTTATAATTTCTTGTGGTTAACTCCAAAATTGATAAAATTTTTATTGGGAGTACATGTATATGAAAGGAGTATACACTGTGAATTTCAGAATTTTTAGATAAAAGTACAATTTTTGATAAATGTCTAAATATTCGGCTATTTTGGCCATATGAAAAATAGTAAATGACTTTTAAAAATTCTGAGAAAAATATATGTTCACTATGGGACTATATTATGCTAAATTTCAGAAAAGAAATATTTTTGGAACTGATTTGGTATTTTTTATGAAAATATACTAGTTATGAGTAAATGAATTAAATATGTTATGTGAAGTAAGAAAATTGAAAAATAGGATTTTATAGCTTGAGAATCCTATATGAGGTATATGCAGATTTTTGATGAGGATTTTGGTTATTGGTAATGAAATCTTATGAGTTTGATATTTTTGAATGATTAAATGCATTATTTAGTAAGTGTAAACAATTTAAATAAATTGTTTATAAGCTTAAGAAATGTTATTCTTTCAATATCATTATACCGAAATATTGGTATGGATTTTATTGTGGAATTTCTACCTTTTTGTGTGGGGATTACTATTCATGAGTTACTATTCACGAATTACTATTCACGAGTTACTATTCACGGGTACTATTCAAGACAAAATTGGTTTCTTTTTCTAACTAAATTATAGTTGATTTATGAATATTACTCTTGAGATTAAATCTAGATGTTTTGATTGTATTGATTTTACTATTATATATAACATTTTTATAACTTTGATGTTAAAATTCTCTTTCACTAGAGTGTAAAGATGGGTAGATTATTGGTATGATCATGACTAGGGTTCTCTTTGGCCTGTAGTGCAAAGTTGAATTGTGACTGGTATGATCATGACCATTGAATTTATAATTGAATATCTTAAGCTTAAGTGCAAAGGTGAATTGATCAACATGGTTATAATTATTGTTTATATAAATTCTAAAATGATTATAATTCTTTGAGATATTAATATATTTGGCATGTAGTGCAAATATGAACTGTTGATGAATATATTTGGCCTGTAGTGCAAATATGAACTGTTGATGAATATCTTTGGCCTGTAGTGCAAAGATGATATGTTGTTGAATATCTTTAGCCTGTAGTGCAAAGATGAACTGTTGTTGAATATCTTTGGCCAGTAGTGCAAAGATAAACTGTTGACGAATATCTTTGGCCCGTAGTACAAAGATGAAATTATTAGTATGATTATGAACAAGAATTGTGATTTGGTATAACCATGATCTTTGATATTTCAGGTAAAGACAAGTGATGAAAATTATCTTTGTCCTGGATGAGAAGAGGAATTTAGAATCATAATTATGATTATGAGTTATTTATATGATTGTGGACCAGAACTATTGATTGATGTTACAGGGATAAAACATTGTTGGTGGATTTTTAACATGGAGAAGATAATAGACTTTATAGTCTATTTGACTCTTCTAATGGATTGCATGTTCCGCTGCAACTATGGTTGAAATTTTTTATCATCTACCATATGTTCTAAATCTCTGATTTATTATTGATGAAGACTATTGATAATTTATTTATCTTTAGTCATGATATTCTTTACTGGGCTAGTTGTGCTCACCCTTCTGTTCACAATTCCTTTCAGGTAATAAGAGTGTAGCTGGGTCGAGCGGGGGTAACAAGGGAATAGAATGGTGGTTATCATTTAGTAGTTATATTTGGTGAAAAAAATAGGGTGAGACGAACCCAACGTTGGAAGGGTGTTTTGTCACTATCATACAAGATGTCTAATGACATACAACCTCGTGTCATCATAGGACAGGGTTGTGCTCATCCACTTGTTGAGTATATCTATGGGCACTACCTATATAATCTTGGTGTTTGTTTGAAGTATAATTCTCAATTAGAGACAGTGGAGATAATGATAAGTCAAGAGAAGACTCACCATTGGGAAGAATATGATAGTAATATTCTCGTTTTTATTTGAGGTCTATTGGGTCAACCAAGGATAATTCTGTGGCCATATGATATCTATCATAACCTGGACGCGTGGCCTCCCATGTACGAAGGTTTCCTTGAGCACTTCCCAAAGATTCTAATTTCTAAAACAGTTTTTGACTATACCTTTATGTAAGGTGTCATTGTGAGGTGATGTCCACGGTTAGAACATGAGTCACATTTGGTATATATTTGTATCCAAACTTATAGCATAGGTGTTGTTGTATTTTGCACGACAATTGTTGTAATAAAGTTGTAGTTGTTTTTTGTACCATGTATTTGGCGACTCAGAATAGGTTGGATGGAATGGACCTATTTTGGGGTCGTTACACAAGAGGCCAATCAAAAGAGATAACGAGAATACACATCAGAAGAAGACAATGGTGTCAATATCTATGTCATCAATCCTGTCCACCTGATGTAACTCCTCCTGAGTCACTGGATCTCTATCAACAGGGATGTCAGGCTTATACAAAGGAGGATCTGCGCCGACAAAGCCAAATAGGTCATCTGAGGGGCCAGCTCCTGCGCTGGAAGGATCAAACAAAACTGCCTCTGTCAGATCTTTGCCCAAATGACGAATAAAGAAATGTGCCTGGTCTAGTCGCTGGGTCAAGCTGTCAATCTGTGTCACATGAGTAGGATCTCAGACACAGGCAAGCCAATCCGTCGTCATCACAGATCCTGAAACCATATCCTCCATGAACTGAGTGGCGCGGGTTTGGGCTCCAATAGTACGAGGGATCCACCAATGCTGGAATACATCCTGAGTGCAGGGACCTCTGACAATGCAAAATCGTCAACACCCAACAATGGGATATCAATGACAGGTGACTGCGACACAGGCCAATAATGCTTGGCAGAAGGCAAGATCGGTACACGGATCTCTCATGTGGTGCTCCTAATAGCACACTCTCCTAAATAGAGCTCCCATCCACCATCTTTGAAGAGAGGAACCCTATGGGTGGAAATCACATACTTCACACCAGTCGGGTACCCATCCTCAAATCCAATGGACAAATGCTCCCCATAACATAGAATCCATGTGATGACATCCGCTGTCAATAACTCCAACTGTAGGCGATAATGAGTGAAACCCTCAGCTACGGGGACCTTCGCCAGTATGGAATGAGGCCATCGCCATCCTCATGGGTAGGTATGCAACCCTAATACACTCACCAGACGTAAACATGAGAGCCTCTTATAGGCCCAAAACTGCAAACACAAAGGCAAACATCTGCTGTCAGTTAACACTCTTAACCTGTACATGGTAAATGACAAGAGAAATACTTACCAGCAGAAATGGGTAAAATCCTAACGAAGCCTCGGTTAAGCCCTGCGAGCCCCTGAGGAAATAGGTAAAGGTGTAGGAGCCCCAATCATACTCCCCTATACGGTCCACATATCGCGTTGTGCTGATCAAAGCGAATGACACCGCATAAGAGTTATCTGGTATGAAGTAGCCCTTAATGATCATCAGGAATAATCGCGGAAGAATGCGATCCCTGACTCTGACATCAGCTGGTATGGGCTCACTCAACAGCCCACTCATAGCATCTACACTCAAAGGACCTGCACGGACAGTCCTGCCCTTGAGCGCCCCGTTTGGAACTCCTAATAAGGATCTGACGGTAGTCGGGTAATATCTGTCGTGCAAGGCACGGGTGCCCCTCCAAACTCCATACCTGTGATAAATAGCCAATCCATCGGCGTCATCATCACCTCACAGTCCAACAAATGGAGAGACTGAGTCTGGTGAAACCAACGCTCAGATAATGCCCTGAGGTAACCCCAGGGACAACGACAGGGAAGGATGGAAAAGAATGCTCCAAAATCCCAGTCATGCACAATAGCTCTATAGTCAGGATGAAGAGCTTGGTTCTTGGAGTGAATGCTGAACCAATTCTCTCAAGGCTGTGTAAAGCTGTGAACCTACAAAATGCATATCAACATTAGAATCCTTTACTCCTCATCAATTGGAAAGGAGGAAGATTAAAATCTAATGTCATACCTCGTTGGCATGTAAATACATAGAGGGATGTCGACTCAAATCACCCAGAAGCTCTGGGTTTGCTACCTGAATACTCGGGGGGTCCCTACGAGCAATATGCACAGCAGGAGTGGGGTCTGCAATTAGAACATCCTCCTCCTCGTTCTCGACGTCCGGTACATCAACCCGGACTTGACGTATCACCGCCTCCACCAACCGACGAGGCTGTTTAACAGAATGGGATCGAGGCACTCCAGAAGCCCTCCTCCGTACACTAGAATTGGTCCTGCAGGAACTACCCGGCTGATCCGGATCCATAATATCTGGAAAGCAAGTCTCCAAATCACCTCAGAAAGGGTGTGGTATTTTATAACCTGGAGCTTTTCAAAATGCATTTTATGACTACATGCATGCATGCATTATTTTAACATACATCTATAGTAGAGTTAAAAATGCATGACTACTCAATGCCGACATTTTGAAAATTTTTGCCATAGTTTCCTCTATAAATAGGACTATCGACATGCACATAGTATGACTAGGTGGCCATTCAGTAGCACACCTACCCACAATCATATAAATACTATTTATATTAAAAATCAAAGTTATCAATCCATAAGGGTAGCCTAATTACCAGGATTACTTTACTTTTTAACCTTTGCTCATTTGTCCTCAAATAGGATAAGAAATAACAGAAAAAAAGGTGCCAATTTAATTGTTTCAAAAGCCAATTTTTCTCACATCATTATGTTTAGCATGGTTTAATACTAACATTTACTATGTTGAATATTTTTATCATGTCATTTGAGCATACATAATCACTACTATGTGCTTAGATGCATTTCATGTGATAAGTCATTTTTCAACGGATAAAAATTTGAAAAGAATACATGCATACGTTACCAGGATAATGTAGAACACTTGTACAGTGACAGAATTTGCAGAAAGACGTCCAAACTTAGTAGATCTGAAGAAGAGCTCTCGGATTTCCTTCGCGGCGCAACTTGAAAATGACTTATGAAAGCAACTGCAGGACTTTAATATCCACAGTTGGCCGTAGGTCCATCTGCGGCTGCAGCAGGTTTACGTGTGGCACCCCTATGTGGGTCTCACCCCTCCGGCTCGATCTAGTTTGAGTTGCAAAGGAGTTCTCACAAGCTGAAAAGGCCAAATCAGGGATAAAAACGCTACGTGATTGAGCGGAATAGCCTGAAATCCTAGTTTTTCTGGGCCCGACTGTGGCTTTCATATCATTCATTGGTATTCGCCCAAACACAGCGTATACTATACCGATGATCCCCATCGTTGCAGATCACATTCATCAATACCGTACAGAGGTCCAATGTCGTAAATTCAGGGTCGCCACCCTAATCTTCTCAAATGAATCCCCGACGGGGGTTACAACGCATGGTCATCTGTCCACAAACAGATCCCTAACAAGGGTTACAACGTATATCATCCGTTGACACACACATTAGCGAGGATTAAATAGATCCCCGGCGGGGGTTACAATGCATGCTTTCCGTTGATGCACATGTCAACAAAGGTCAATCAACCTTGACATCAGTTCAGTCGTTGGCAGGTAAACCCGACGTCGCATCAGAAGCCATTCGATGAGTTCATCAGTTGATACACACATCAACAAAGGCCAAGTAGCCTTGGCATTCATCCCTAGCAGGGAGTTCATCTGTTGATATACACATCAGCAGAGGATCAAATGAATCCCCGGAGGGGGTTACAACGTATAGTCAACCATTGGTTCACACGTCAATGAAGGTCGGGTAGCCCTGACAACACATACTATTGGCAGTAAATCGAACAGAACATTGATATGTCCTAGCAATACAAACCAGGGGGGATCAACATCACCGGGGAGGATCAATGATGGAATATGTTATGCACATCCTCAAACAGACAAAGGTTTATCCCCACAGATCTCTTGTACACGAGAGGCACATCTTTGGAGTAAAGTCTGTATCAAGGATTCAGGACTTTGGTGATAGCCCCAACGTCAACATCTTAATAGGTTTGGATCACACATCCAAGCTTGCCATCGTTACCATCATTGGTAGAAGCAACACGGAGCCGACAATCATCCCCAGCATATGGGAAAGCAATCCATATGCATCATACACTTGCATCATGTTGCTCCATATAACATCATGTTTATCTTGTTGCATTTCAAGTGTCTAGGATTCTTTATCCTATCCATGCCATTACAATGCATGAATATGATAAAGAAGGGCATCTGTAGACACTCAAAATTTTTTGCACACCTGTTACTAATATAACAGGAGGGCATATTTGTCTTTCAGACATAACCTTGGAAGACAGCTCATATCAAGTTCGGATACTACCGGAAGCTCGGTCTTAACCCTGAAATACACACCAGAAGCATAAGTTCCAACCTCAGAGATAACCTCGAGGCCTGCAGTTACAATACCAGAAATTCCACCGGAGAAGACCGATTCATCTAGGAGATAACCCCGAGATATTCAGTCTCATTCCCAACACTGGGAATAGTAGATTCAAACCTTGGAGATAACCCCAAGGAAGGCAGTTGCAGTTTCGGAGATAACCCTGGAAATGCTTATTTCAAATGCATGCAATTAGCTTCAACCTCGATGCTTACAACGAGGCACTCAATACAAGACCTGGCAACAACACCAGGAAGACAGGAACACCTCAGAGATGACACTGAGGACCTTCAACGCTTGCAGCAGTCCAATCTTAGAGATAACCTTGAGCAACGTCTACTTTATCAGCCCAAATTGGAGATAAACCCGATGAAGGGAAAAGTCATCATCTTGCTACCTTGACGCCACATCACGCCATCTCAACATTTCAGACATACATTTCTACACAGCAATATCCCACAAGAACCAAGGAAGTCCAATCCCGAGTAACTATTACGCATGGTAACGGATAGACTTTGAAGCATGAAGACTGGAGGGCATGGTCCCATCTTCCTTACTTCGTACAACCTCTAATCCCATGTCATTGCGTAACTCTCAACAACGACGATCCAAAATAGGTCTTACATGCCTCAGTCAGATGTTTGAATTGCAATTGTAAAAGTTTAAGCGGACATCACGCTGCACGCGTGCACTAACTTATAGACGGCAGGACCCGCGAAGCCCGGGGCACCCCGGGCAGCCGCAGGTACACCTGCGGCTCCCCCCTTTATAAATAGAGGGCTTGGGGTGGCCATTTTGTAAGAGAAAAAGGCGAGAAAGCCCTATCCAATTTGCTCTGTACACACCCTAAACTGAGTGTTTTCTTATTTTAAACACGTGTAAGCTCATATATAGCTACTTTTTACCGGCGGGAGCCTAGTGTTCATCCATTTGAAGCTATAGAAGTCATCTTTGGCAGCCCACTAAAAGCCTTCTTACACACTTTAAAGTCTATCTCTTCATCTTTGCACACACTATTCTTCACGTTGAGAGTCGTGTTGTGTGTGTATGCTCGGACTTCGGTCCATGGTTTCCTTTCAGATTATATATATATATACATATATATATATATATATATATATATATATATATATATATACATTTCATCCCGCTTAGAGTTTACTTCATGGTGGTTAACCATTTTTTACTGCTTTCTGTACATTTCGTCCCGCCTGGAGTTTCCTCTGTGGCTGTTGATCGCTTTTACAGCTTTGTTTACATTTTCGATCCCCCATGGAGGTGCTTCGTGGTGGTTGATAATGTCTGTATATATATATATATATATATATATATATATACACACACACACACACACCTTTTATATATATACATGCTTACTGCATTTATATCAATTGCGGCATCATGTGAGCCTAGGAATCATGTGATCACAGATTCAGTCTATTGAATCTAGATTCGATTCTTGTGATGGACATTTTCAACTGTAAGCAACTTGTAAATTTATTCACGGTGTTCGAATTTCCTCCTATGGTTTCCATACCAATGAGGAGTTCGGCACTACTTTGTACATTATTTTCTCAAAAATGTTTCGCATCTCGAAAAATAAAAGAAATCAAGCCGAATATTGAATAAAATGGAAGTATCAAAAGGCCTCAATTACTATTGAGCATAAGGGTTTGAAAAACCTCTTTTCTAAAACATCATTGCTATATCTTGCTTAAAATTGAATTTTTACATAAATTCAAACATTGTGTATATAGGTGCGAACGAGGCCTCACACTACTTCCAAATAACAACACATTGACCCCCCCCCCCACACACACACACATTCATATCACAGTTTTTTGAAAAGTGGCGGTCACCGTGGTAACACGGATGTCGGGGGGTGCCTAACACCTTCCTTCCGCATAAACAAGTCCCAGGACCCTAATGAATCTCGGTTTCACAGACCCGTTTAGCAGTATCGCATTACTAGGTCAATGTGCAAACCTTTTCTCGGTTGTGTTGGTATAACCAGTTAAAAAACCAACTGGCGACTCTTAACAGTCCATCGTCGACATTATACATGTCGTACCTTTTTCACTTTTTTTTTTCAAACAAATCTCACCTAAAATGAGAACACCAAAGAACAAGTAACGAAAAGGGTCAACTAAAAATCCGGACGTCGACACTAAGGAGGTTATATTATTTAAACAAGCCCAATTAATTAATTAAGCATGTGACTTGTGGATAAAGTGATTAAGGGAGATTAAATTATTAATCTAGCCCAACATGTTATGTATGGGACAAGTATTATAATGTCACAATTAAATTTTGGATGAAAGCCCAAATTTATTTTTTTAGTAAGCAAAATAATAAAAGTGTTAAGCCCAAGTGAGCCCAATTGTTAATTAAGGAACATGTGGGAGAATAATAATATTTAATATTATATTAAGTTAAGAGATATATCTTTATTATCTCAAGTTTAATAATTTTATAACTTAATTAAAGTAAGTTTAATTTGGTTATAAAATTAAGTGTACAAGAGTAATGACTTAAATTCTAAATATATGGAATGGATACCCTAATTAAATATTTAGGGTGGGATAAGATGGAAAGGAGTGGACTATGTAAATATTACATGGCCCGAAAATTTAATGTGAAAGTCCAAAAGATTAAATAAATTGTTAGGCCCAATTTTTAAACCCAAATTAAAGAAGGACATATTGGACAATTGTTATATTCGAAATAATAATAATAATAATATGTGGCCATAAGAGGGCCAAATGATCGGCATTTAAAAAAAGAAAGAAAGGAACGAATTTAAAGAGGAGAGGATAAGAAGAAATAGGAGATAAGAAGATAAGAAGATAAGAAGATAAGAAGATAAAGAAGGAAGAGAAAGGGAAAAGAAAAAGAGAACGGGAAAAAGAGAGAGAGAAAGAGAAGAAGAAGTGGCCGAAGCCTTGATGAAGGAGAAGAAGAGGAGAGAGAAGATCCTCCATGAAAGAAAAAGAAGAAGGAAGAGAAAGATTTTGAGAAAAAGGTCTTTCATAAGAGATTACATTAGATTGCTTAGCAGTAATCAGCGGTACAAGCAAGTTTCCCAAACTCAAACTTGAGTTGTTTGTTCAAAGCATGTTAGTGAATGATTATTGTTGATTATTCACTTCTATATTGATTATTAATTCGCACGTTGTGCATGTTGTAAATGTTCATTAGGTATAAAAGGCTGATCACCTTGATCACCTTCATTACCATTTGGTTTAGTTAATCTGTTCATGTTCATGCTTGACCATTCATTTTATTGACTTGGTCGTTCAACTAAGAAAATTTGTTCATGCTCTTTCACAATGTTTATATTGTTGAAAGTTAGCTAGCTTATTGTTTAATTCATTCAATCATGATATACCCTCAAATAAATTTAAACTTGTTGGGCAAATTTGATGCTCACCCTTGCTATATAGTGATAAAAATTTTCATATTAAGATGAACAATCGAGTAAAGGTAGAAGCAAAAAGACAAAGTGCAAGATTAAATTATGGTGGAGTTAGATCTATTAAGGTTTCTGACGAAAATATCATTGTAAACCTTTTTAGATATTGAAGGTATGTATTAATTTAAGGTTGTAGACCTTGGGAATGATGCGTAAAAGTTTAATGTATAAATAATTTATGTTTATATCTTTCGCAAATAGTTATAGAAATGATATACCAGATCTGAGGTAAAAAGTATCGAATTTGGGGATGCTACAATTGGTATCAAAGTCGTAGGTTATAAACCTTAGGTAGGTGTACCTTAGGCTATAACCGCGGAGAGGATGATAATCAATAAACTCGAATAGAGTTTAAGCGATAAGAGATGAATTTTTGGAAATTCATTATTAAGTAAAGATGAGGATAAATAAGATTCAAAGAAGAATCTTGAAGAGATATAAGCATAAGAATCCGGAGTTACCTGACTTCAGTAATAAAAATGAAAATTGATAATAAATAGACGATGTCTATTAGATGAAAAGTGTAAATAAAATCATAATATAATATGATTAAAGAGAAGAATAAGGAGATTGTAAAATAAAACGATCATAAGTATAAGGTGAAATGATTTCAAAATAAGATCACGACGTGATCAGATTAAATTGTTGAATAACATATGTTATGTTAAATGATTAGAATGATATAGCTTGACGCTATAAAGAGAATGTACTGTGAAATGGTACCATGTAAACTCAGAAAAGAGTGGTAAATGTTAAGATATGGATTAAAGAAAATTCGTATTAAGAAAGAGAAAGTTAGAATGGTGTGAGATTTCAATTGAGGACTCATGTCAGCAGCTGAGTTGTATGATTCCTTGTATGGGCAAGGAATTTGTACTTGGTTTTAGAATCACTTAGCTTCCTGGTCGATATAGTGGTTAAGTTGACCAATTCTTTGTATGGGCGGGGAATTGTTCGCTTATCTTTATATATTGATTAGTGGCCGAGTTTGGTTTGATAACCACTTAGTTTCTCACATTGATAATCATTAGAACCTGATGTCGCGCTATTTGCTATATGCATGTTGATAAGGTGATTCTTTTCTCATGTGTATAACGAATAGGTAGAGAATATAAGGTTAGTTACGAGTTCTTAAAACTCATACTTATGGTAAGTTCATAACTCATAATCATATGGTATATTTTTGAACCCCTCACCGAATGGACGCATATGGTCTGACTAGGATAAGTTTCGAAACTCATATGACTGTGGAAAGTTCCTGAACTCATAATGTGTAGTAAGTTTGACGAACTGGTTATAGTTATGTTATGAATGGAAAATTGAAGATGATAGAAATAGATAGACTTATTAAGTAATGTATCAGTAGAAAAAATGAAGTTGATGGTGGAAGCATAAGTATTCTAAATCTTCTAGCTATGCAAGATTTCGAAGTTTTTGACATCAAGTTAAATTCGCACTGATGTGCCTTTAAAAATAAAAATGAAATTTTGTTATCCTCAACACATGGTAACAAATGTGTAGGTATGGACTTCGGGCCACTAACACATCGTTACCTACTGTGGCATTATGACACCAAAGATGATTTTTAATGGGTTTGAACTGTTTAAAGAAGAGTATATGTTAATTGATTCGGCTAGACGAAAATAATTTGAATTATCAAAATGTATTTTTATATCATTAATGCATCATGCAACCTGGTGCAGAGATGATAAAAATAATGGAGTTATCAATGCAGAATTACTTAGTGTCGGATGTGATCTAAAGATCGTCAGCCCACTATAGTACGATGTAGTATAATAAAGTCATAAATTCACAGAATCCTCAAACGGACTGTAAATATAGTGCGGTACCATGACGTCATAAAATGATTTTAAGCATTTTAAAGGTAAATTATTGCCAACTGAATTTGGCCAGAAATGTTTCGATTGAAATTCGAATTATTGATATGCGTCTAAGCAATTTGATTCAGCTAAACAAAGGTTTATGAAATTTCAAAGTATTCTTTGAAAGTTTATGCCAAATCAAATTATTTTGGTATGAAATCTTATGATGAGTCTGAGGTGAATAACCCTGAATATGGGGATATTCTAATTGGATAAAATATTCCAATCTAAGAACGCATATAGTCTTTTCGATTCATAAGGTATAACCGACTAATCATCTAAAGTACCTGCATCGGTAGTTTACCTTCTTTGTGATTGTAAACATACAAAATATAAAATATTTTCAGAGGTAGAGTACCTTTCTTTCGTAATTGAAAGAGGTAGCAAGTAGAAATACCCTAAACCTCAAAGTTCATGGTTTTTATGATCCCTCATACAGATATAAAATTTTTTTATACTCTTTAGAGTAATGTTGTGGTAGTATGTGATGATGGATATGAAATAGTGTGAACTCGCTGTGTACGAGTAGAATCTAAGATGATTGAATAAAGGTAATAATGACAACCTAGTTTTGATGAATGTTTAGAAGATGTAAACTCTTAGTGAGTAGTTATGGTAAAATGTGATAATAGATGAGAAATCATCAAAGGAGGAAATTGTAAAGGTTAAGTTAAAAACCTAGTTTTGATCAAAAGAATAAGCAGAGATTTGTATGCTTTAATTTCAGGGACGAAATTCTTTAAAGAAGGGGTGAATGTGACACCTTTAAAATTCATAAAATCTAAAATGATTAAAATAAAGGTTAAAGACTAAAAACCTAGATGAGAATTTGAGGATTTATTTAAAATTTTCAAGTAAAACCTATATGGTTTGCTATTCGAATGAGAATAGAGAAAATATGGGTTACAAAATTTCAAAACCCTAGAAATGAATTAATATGTACTTGAAGGAATATTAAGAATAAGGTATTACAATACCTGTAAATTCGATGTGAACTGAATAGTCTAAGAAATATTATATAAGTACATATGGAAATTTTATTAAGGAGATAAGATTTCACATGAAGAGATGCTATAAGGTTAAACGAAGATGAGTATATGTATAGAAATATATATATACTTAGTAAGGTACTATATATATTTTAGCAAGAAGAATAATGAATTAAGTTAATGATATAAGGATCAAGATAAAACTATGTTAGTAATTAACATAGCTTGAACGTTGGCCTTGACTAGCAAATAAGAATTTGAATAAGTACAAATTCGTTAGTTAATACGATTAGCAATGAGAAGGGAGTAATTTAAAACTCAAAATTTGATTTAGAGATAGAATTTGGAAGCACGGACTGCTCGGTTGCATCTGGAACGTCAAGTTTAGTCAGAAAGGACAATTAACAAAAATGTGTAAGGGTTGACTTTTTGGTCAAAGTCAACAGTTGACTTTTATAGAAAAATGTCAAAATTGGAGTTAGAAGTGAAATATGCTATGATTATATGAATTATGTATGTGATTAAATAAATATACATTATATAATGTGAATACATTTATTTTGTATATAAAAGTGAATTAAGAATTAAGTTATGTAACCTAATATATATATATATATATATATATATATATATATATATATATATATATATATATATATATTAGGTGTGATAATTAAATAACCTAAGAAGTTATAATATGGGAGAATATTAGTATATAAATATATATACTAACATTAAGAGATTTATTTTATATATCTCAAATAATTAATTTTATAACCAAGTCTAATTGGGTTATGAAATTAAAAATGCATAAGTAAGGAATTTATTTTCAAGTGTGAGAAATAAAAATCCTAATTAAATGATTAGGGTAAAATAGAATTAAAAGTATTTGACTATAACAATATATTAGCCCAATGATTTATTTAGAGTCCAAAAGAATTAGATTTAATGGATTAAGGAGGTTATATTATTTAAACAAGCCCTATTAATTAATTAAGCGTGTGACTTGTGGATAAAGTGATTAAGGGCGATTAAATTATTAATCTAGCCCAATATGTTATGTGTGGGACAAGTATTATAATGACCCAGTTAAATTTTGGGTGAAAGCCCAAATTTATTTTGTTAATAAGCAAAATTATAAAAGTGTTAAGCCCAAATGAGCCCAATTGTTAAGGAACATGTGGGAGAATAATAATATTAAATATTATATTAAGTCAAGAGATATATCTTTATTATCTCAAGTTTAATAATTTTATAACTTAATTAAAGTAAATTTAATTTGGTTATAAAATTAAGTGTACAAGAGTAATGACTTAAACTCTAAATGTATAGAATGGATACCCTAATTAAATATTTAGGGTGAGATAAGATGGAAAAGAGTGGACTATGTAAATATTACATAGCCCAAACATTTAATTTGAAAGTCCAAAAGATTAAATAAATTGTTAGGCCCAATTTTTAAACCCAACTTAAAGAAGGGCACATTGGGCAATTGTTATATTATAAATAATAATAATAATAATAATATGTGGCCATAAGAGGGTCGAATGATCGGCATTTAAAAAAAAGAAAAAAGAAAGGAACGGATTTAGAGAAGAGAGGATAAGAAGAAATAGGAGATAAGCAGATAAGAAGATAAGAAGAGAAAGAAGGAAGAGAAAGGGAAAAGAAAAAGAGAACGGGAAAAAGAGAGAGAGAAAGAGAAGAAGAAGTGGCCGAAGCCTTGATGAAGGAGAAGAAGAGGAGAGAGAAGATCCTCAATGAAAAAAGAAGAAAAAGGAAAAGAAATATTTTAAGAAAAAGGTCTTTCACAAGAGATTACATTAGATTGCTTAGCGGTAATCAGCGGTATATGCAAGTTTCCCTAACTCAAACTTGAGTTGTATGTTCAAAGCATATTAGTGAATGATTATTGTTGATTATTCACGTCTATATTGATTATTGATTTGCACTTTGTGTATATTTTAAATGTTCATCAGGTATGAAAGGCTGATCACATTCATTACCATTTGGTTTAGTTAATCTGTTCATGTTCATGCTTGACCATTCATTTTATTGACTTAGTCGTTCAGCTAAGAAAATTTGTTCATGCTCTTTCACAATATTTATATTGTTGAAAGTTAGCTAGCTTATTGTTCAATTCTTTCAATCATAATATATCCTCAAATAAATTTAAACTTACTGAGCAAATTTGATGATCACCCTTGCTATATCATGATAAAAAATTTCAGATTAAGATGAAAGCTCGAGTAAAGGCAGAAGCAAAGAGAAAGTGCAAGATTAAATTATGGTGCAGTTTGTTTTATTAAAGTTTCAGACGAAAATGTCATTGTAAACCTTTTTAGATATTGAATGTATGTATTATGTTAAGGTTGTAGACCTTGGGAATGATGCGTAAAAGTTTAATGTATAAACAATTTATGTTTATATCTTTGGCAAATAGTTATAGAAATGATGTACCAGATCTGAGGTAAAAAGTACCGGATTTGGGGATGCTACAACTATAGGTTACTTGAGACTAATAACCGCAGTGATTTGGATAAGTACTAACTCAAATCGAGTTAGTGTGTTGGTAAGATTTAAAGACGAACGAGTTATAAAGATACGGAGTTCCCTAACTCTGATAATAAAGTTGAACACTAGTGATGAATAGATAGAGTCTACAAGACTAAAGGTACAAGGATAGGAGATCGTAAAATAAAACGATCATAGTATAGAAATAAATCGTAATATATACGATGAGATCACGTTGTGATCTGATAAGGTTATGGTAGTGAGAAGGACAAAGCGAATGATTAAAAAGTTTACAGTAAGATTGTTGTGTGTCAGTTATACTATGAATTAGTACAAATTCAGGAAAAGATTTTAATTAATTAAATAATGATAAAATTATATTATATGTTATTATTATGTGTTAGCAAGATGAATGTCATTCTATAATCTAGATATGTCAGAACGTCGTAGTATTTTGGTTACGTGAAGGAATTAAAATGTTCAAATTTCTAAGATGAAAATAAAAATTTTCTGAGAAATTTTCTAAAAAATACTATTCACTAATTTCTGCTCGGGAATTATTTTTTTGAACTTCTGAGAAATATGTAAGATCGAATATCAAGGGAAGATGGATTAAGTAATAATAATTTGAGTATGAAAAACGCAGTTTTTCGCCTGCGGACTTAATTCAAGAACGTTAGAAAAAGTAAAGCGTTAACTAGTTAAATCAATGATCGTATGATACGTAGGCATTGTACAAGGTAATAAATACGAGTACGATACGAGGTATTATACTAGTATGTATGAGTGATGGTATTTCGTATATGATGAATGAGTATATTAGTTAGAATACGAGATTAATACGTAGACAATACGTTATAAGGCTTTAAGTCATATGTAATGGACTTGCAAGATTGTGTAGGAAGTAGTAAAGTCCAATTAGAATTATGATTAAGCCCAATGCTAACTAATGATTAAAGCCAAGTGTTTGTTAATATACAAGCTAATGTTGGTTTAATGTAAGCCCAAATCCTAAGTAAGCTAAAGCCCAAACTAAGTAAGGATCCAATGGGAAAGCATGACCCATGGGGCAACCCATGTGGGCCCATGATCACATGGGTGATCTTGGTGGCCAAGCAAAGGATGTGATGAGCAAGTGAACTTGGTGATTAAATAATGAATAGTAAGGAGGTTTGATTAAGGAGGTGGGATTGATTTATTAACCATTATGCCCTAACCTTGATTTTCCTATAAATAAGAGCTTGCTAGCTCATTTGTTACTTGTTATATTTCATCCAACATATTAAGTGCTTATTGGTTAGAGAGAAAAAGCTAGAAAGTAAGAAAAAAGTTAGTCTTTCATAGTAGAAAAGAAGAAGAGCAAAACTTGATAATCAAAGGTAATGATCTTAAATCATCACTACTACAAAACAGTAAATAGATAACGCATAAAAACATTGTAGAATGTCTTACAGAAACATCGTATTTAAGGGTGTTATCTATTTGACACCTTTATACAATGTTTTTAAAACGTTGTAGTTTGACACATTACACAACATTTTTTTCTTAAAAAATGTTGTATATTTGTATCAACTAGAGGCTTTTGAACGAGCCAATTCAGACTTAAAATGAACAAATTTGGAGTATGTGAAGTTCGTTGTGTAAATAAAATTATCAAACTATCTGGTGCACAAAGCTAGCGCCGCGGCGCCAGCCTAAGGCTTATTGGTGGCGGTGTAGCGCCGAGCCGTGCACCTGAGCTACTGAAGTTTCACACCGCAGCGCGGTCTTTTGAACTGAAGTTAACGCCGTAGCGCCGGAACCGGGGAGAAACTACTGGAGAGTCGCGCCGTGGCGTGGGACAAGGAAGGGAAGCTGGCGCCGTAGTGCTAGCCTTAGGGTTTGCATAGTAAAAAAAGATTATAAAGATAAAAAGAAAGATAAATAGTTAGTAGTGAAGTACAACATTAAAGAACTTGAATTAACATCCTTAAATGATGTTAAAGACCTTATGTATTATAACTAAAGGCCGACGAAAGATTATTTGGAGGTAAGAACAATGTAATGTGATAACCCAGAACCGATGTTAAACAATCTAAAACATGATTAGATTGAGAATAAGGGTAAGATATAGTAATGACCTTACTTGATTAAGTATGACCTAATGTGGTACGTTATGTGGTTATGAATTGTAGAGACCTTAAAGTCTCAAAGGAAAAGTAATTATACTGTAACAGACGCTAAAGGCAAGTATTCTAACCCTTGTCTACGCTCAATCTGGACAAGCTTTGTAATTCATGTATTCTTATGCATGAATTGATGCGTGATGAAGTAAAAGCCAATTCTTTTGGCTAGACTTAAGATATTTTGGATTTCTTATAATCTATCGAACTGTTGTCAAGTTTTGCCAAACTATGTTGATATGGTTTTCAAATGAAGACTGAGTATGCTAAATAAATGTTTTGTCGTCAAACGACAGGCACGTGAGGTTGCCACAACTTAAACATACATACGTTTAAACAAAGTAGTGTTGTACAACATAGAGTAATGTAGGCTGATCACCGAGATGTGCTCGTAAGTAATGCCAGGCTTACAGACTTGTTGTCGGGTTGTCCTTTTCAAAGAAATTATGAAATTCTCATGGTCTTGGACCGGAACTGATGTTTTACTGAATATTATTCATTGTGAAAGATTTTAAACAAAAGTGAAGTGCTATTCTGAATTATTGATAGTACTTTATAACTATTATTCTGTTATTGAAGATATACGATTCCTATGTTTCAAGCATACTGTTTAAATGAAATTGTCATAATTGTTGAGCTAGTTATGCTCACTCTTGGTTGAACCATATGAATGCAGCTAAGACCGAACGGACTGAAGGATCCGGTAAAGATAAAGGAAAGGCTAAGGCAGAACGTTGAGCTGTCTATGTAATAGTATAGGGTTAATGTTTTAATATATTTGATATTATGACAAAGAACTTATGTATTGGTTATAAAGAACCTGGGAAGGGAATATTGTATTGGAATATATAGAAGTTATATTCACTCTTTTGAGTAATTTTAATTGAATGTTTGTGTGAATTGTAGCACTGTGTAGCACCATCTGTCGGGTTGGAAGATACCCGAATCTGGGGGCATCATAATTCCCGTGATGAATATTTTCAGTTATAGACAGCTTGTAAATTATTTACGGTGTCTGAATTTTCTTAGATGACTCCCATGTCCATAAGGAGTTCGGCACTGCTATGTATCTTATTTTCTTGAAGATGCTTCACATCTCGAAAATAAAAGCAATCAAGCCGAACACACAATAAAATGGAAGTATAAAAGCCCTCAATTACTATTAAGCACAAGGGTTTAAAAAACCTATTTTACAAAACATCACTGCTATATCTCATTAAAATTAAACTTTTATACAAAAATCAAATCATTTGTATATAGGTTCGATTGAGGCATAACACTACTTCTAAATAACTGCACATAGACATACACACACATATAACTAAATAAAAGTTTAAATTGAAAAGAGGCGGTAACCGTGTTATCACAGAAGTTGGGGGTTGCCTAACACCTTCCCTCCGCTTAATTAAGCCCCGGACCCTAATGAATTTCGGTTTTGCAGACTAGTTAAACAATGTGACATCACTAGGTCTTTGTGCAAACCTTTTTCTCGGTTGAGTTGATACAACTATTTAAAAATACCAACTGGCGACTCTTATAGTCAAATCGTCGACATATACATGTCGGACCTTTTCAAACTTATTTTTTAAAATAAATTTCACCTAACATGAGAACACCAAAAGACATGAACAAAAAGGGACAAATAAAAATCCCTATGTCGACGCCTGGGATTCATATATGAAACTCTCTTTGTTGACCAAATCGCGAGTGAGCAATATCCTGCTTATCAAAAGACCAAAATGCACCAAAAGCTTGATGACTCGGCCGTCAGGATTAGTACACTCTTGTGAATAAGGTATTTGAAGTAAAAGTTTATGAGTTATGAAATCGCAAAGAAATTTTGGAACATCCATGGTCATTATACATGGGTAGGATTAGATTCAAAAGACTTATCTCCCTATATCAGAGATACTTCATCTTTGTTCTAGACGTTATTCTTCGTAGAATTAACTTTATATGACACACACACTATGAGTGACGCAACCCTTAGTAGGGGCTTCACTTCTATGCCTTCGCAAATTTTTCTTTTCTCTCGCCTAATCTTGTCTCGTTTTCTTAGGCTATTCAGAATTACCCATGTAACGAGTTTATACCAATGACTATTAAACCGGAGGGCTTTAGGGCACTAGGTGTTAAGACACCCCTTCGGGTCTACTAGCTCGAGTAATAAAGGCCACACTTCGAGACAAGTCAGGTGATCACTCTATTTGCTTCTTTGTCTGAGTTTTACAAGTCTGTTTTCTAAGGCTCTAAGTCACCCATGTAGGGAGCGTTGGGTCGGTGACTCCCAAACCAGATGGCTTTAGGGCACCAGGTGTAATGACACCCCTCATACTTAATTACTCGAATAACCTATGCCACGATTCAGATCTGCTCAGGTTTAGCCTTTTCTTTTTCAATGCTCATTTTCTTAGGCGTTAAGTTACCCATGTAAGGAGCATTGGGCCGATGACACCCAAACAAGATGGCTTTAAGGCACCAGGTGTAAAGACACCCCTCAGGCTTAATAACTCGAGCAACCTAGGCCACGATTCGAGACATTAGGCTGGCAAATTATCTTTTATCTTTTCATTAATTGCCAATATTTTTACCAAAGTTTCATACCCAATGATATATAGTTTTATATCTACCTATCTTAACATCAATTGACTTTAATTGTTGCTTAAACTCTTACATTTTAGTAGCTTTTCATGCATTTTTGGTTTCTTTTGTAGATTGCATGTTTGGGAATTTTCCTGGTGACTTGTGAAGCTAAAATGAATGTGGAGATGCTAAAAGGAACAATCATTGAAGTGATGGCATATGGAGTGTAGCTGCAGCAGCAAAAAATAGAAGTCTTGGTTTGGTGCATGGCGCATTTGTGCCCAATTTGGCCTTGGGTGGAGCATAGCTCCGCCGGGTCTTTTATTAGGAATGATGCAGCGCAGCTGCGCCCCATTTAACCTTGTGGGTGGCGCAGCTGCGCCTGTCTCCGAACTCCAGCAGTTGACTTTTTAATTATTTTGACCAATCTGATGGGCAAGGAAGGACTTGTGGAATATTATATATACGGCATATTTATAGTTTGTAATAGGGGAGATTAGTTCTAAGACTCCATTAAAATCCCTCTTGGGATAGATTTCTATTAATTTCTTCTTTACTTTCTTTCTTAGATTAGGAACCCTAGATTAAACTAGAACTGAAGATTGAAGCTATTGATTATTATTGGGAAGTCAGATTGGAAGCAAGAAAATGCATATTTGTTCATCTCAATTCTAAATTCTTTTCTTATCTATTTGTATCTTTTAATGCTTAATTAATTGTGGATAATGGATTTTAGTTTAATTATGAATTAAGCTCTATTTTGATATTACAATGCATCTTATTGTGTAGTTTTCTTTAATACACTTCTTTGTTAGTCGTATTTGTTGTATTTGGATTGTCTATTATGGTATGCCTTTAATTGCTTAATTGCCTAGCTAAGAATTACTATGATAATCCATATGAACTCGAGAGGCAGATTATGGGTTTAGATCTGATCATAATAGCATGTATTTATATTTTCTACATGGAGTTGGAATTCATAATTTATGCTTAGGATAGAGATATACCAAAGCATTGCATGTAATCTAATAAGAACTTACACTTAAACCCTTTTTACTTGTAATTCACGTGGAAATATAGTGGATTAGTTAATTAGGGTGTTCAAGTTAATTATATCATCATTGGATTTAATTTGATATGAGTATGGTGCATTGAAAGATGACCATATTTAACTTTAGTGTTCTTGATTAAAATTTCAGTATATTTAATTTGGCTTAACAGGAAGTGTGTTGATTTAAATAAAGCAATAGGTGAAATTGTAGTCTAAAGTCTTCCATATCTTATTTCATTATAGGGATAGTTAGTAATAGTTTAATTAATTATTTTAATTCATAATACTGAATTATTTGTTTAAATAAGATTAACTTGATCATAGGTTAGTAATTGGTAATTCTTATTATATAATTTTCTGTGGGAGTGATACTCTACTTACTATTATATTACTTATTGACCACGTATACTTGTGTGTTGTACAATAATTATATTTCACTCAACACCCCATAACTAAGAGTTAGGGCAATCGCAAAGTGCATAAATACATATAAGGTCAAGTCTATTCCAAAAAGCACTTTGAACTAGGATGTTATGCCCAATCAAAAGGGTTGAATAGTCTTAATTCTCTAATCGTTCCCGTGATTCTTGCCCCACAGACGCTTATCAAAATTAATCCTATTCATAACAAGTTAAGCAAAACCCTCTTTCTAAGAATACTTAACATGTATATTATCACTAATTCATGTAAATGGAGACTGAAAGCTCATAAAGAAATGAAAAAGTCACACCTCAGATGTGGATTATTCATTATGAGAACAGTATGATGGGAAAAGACCAAATGATCATTCCGAATCGCCAGTGAGATGGTATGAGGGAAGCTCTGATGATGTACCAAGCTGATAGTACTAACTGGTGCATTTTCCTCTTTAGGATTGTTGATAAATGTCCTGGTGTAGAGTTGTCGCTGTTTCTGAGATTGCCCCAATCTTGTTGTAAGGGTCCCAATATCAGGTTGTCGCCGATTTTGAAATTGCCCTAGCCTTGCTTGTTATCTGAGAAAGTTATTTTGACAGATGGGCTGATAAGATATTGGGTTCGGAAGAGGCTTGTACCTCTTTCACATAAGGTGAACAGGTAGTGCATTTGGGCTTTGATGCCCTCAATCATTATTCCTGAATTGTTTACGCAATTTTCCTTGATGATTTTCTTCTAATTTGATGAAGACTTGTGATTGAAGATGTCGGCTCTTTGAAGGTCTTCGATGTTGGTTGTCTTTGTATTGATATTTAGGTTTGGATGTTTCTTTTGAGGGTTAGATCGCACCACTGAAGGCTGCCTACGTACTCCCATTGATGAGGGGAGATCAGGTCTACGTAGTTCCTACCTGATAAGCTGCACGGTTTGAGAAGTGTTTTTTTGGGTTTTTAGTTTTGTTTAACTGCACCATAAATGGCTGCCTACGTACTCCCATTGATGATGGGAGATTAGGTCTTTCGTAGTTCATAGCTTTTGGCTGAGACTTGACTGGCTTGATTTTTTTTGATTTTTTAATTTTTTTCAATATTTACATGCTTGGAAAATAAAAGGCATATTGTGAAGAAAGTGATATCGTCCCAACATCTCCTGGAACTCATAGCTTTATCATCTAGATCTACATCTTCTTGGCTAGTTGAGGCCTGATAGTCCAGTCGTCAGTGGTTATGTTGCCTTCAAGGCTCGCGATAGAGATTACCTCTTAGTTTTGAATATCTTCACTTATGGCCATAACTTGATCGATTCCTGATTCCATACATTCCTCAGGGACGCTTAAACTGGACCCATCGCAAAAAGGTATGAACTCCTGATTCTTTGATGGGTTAGTTTCCCCGACAACCTCACCACCTTTTTCTTCATCTGTTCCTTCATCTTTTTCCTGGGCTTGAGAGGATTTGACTATGAAATCTCCCTCGAACTGTTGTTGTATTTCTCACAATGAACTTTCTTTTTTGGCTTTTTCTTCCTTAGAAAGGATTAATATTTCCTCTTCATCATCCAAGATGATAAAATCAGGAATGTGGTTGCTATTTTTGGGCCACATGATGTTTGATGTTGGTGGAGGAATCTCCTTTGGGGATTCCCTTGTCTCCTCTATCATTCCCTGTGTTAGGGTTAGTCCACCTGGTGTTCTGCCAGAATTGGTGCTTATAGCCTTTATCTCCTCTGAAATGCATGTCTTGAGTGAACATATTAAGCTTTTTATTTTCTTTTCACCTTTTCTGGTCATGAGGAATTCTATCTTCAGCTCTTCATTTTCAATGAGATCCTGAATTTTATGTCGCAAAGACCAACATTCCTCAGTCGTATGTCCAGGTGAGTTAGAATGGTAGAAACATATCTTGATGGAATCATAACTCTTTCTCTTGGGATTTATAGGAGGCAGCAACTCAATAATCCTTCCTTCGCTTATCAAAAAGTGTAGCATTTCTTCATCTGATTTACTGAGAGGGGTGAATTTTTGGCCTCTTTTGGAGGTTGTTTGATCTTTCTTCTTTGAGAATTTGCATTCCCCCGAGTGATTTTTCTACTGGCGAGATCTTCTAGCAATTTTATCATCCCTATTTTCTTGTCCTTTCAGCCTACTTTGATCTTCTTCATTTAGCTGGCTCATCCTGGAGAGATATGGGTTTGCATTATGGTTAACCTCATTTTTCTCTTGGCTTTCTAATAGTTGAGTGAAAAACTGCCTCGTATCCTGATGTTGGCGCACTATCAGCTTAGCTAGCAGATTTACTTGATTATGGATCGTCTCTAATTTTTTTGTTACTATCATACCATCCTCCGAGTTTTCCCACTTTAGGACATTTGTTTTGTGCCTTATGGGGATATTCCTTCATCCCTCGCATATACTTACAATTTGGATATATTTTAGTGCTTCCTGACCCGATCATGTGTACTCCCTCCATATCATGCTGCAAAAAAAGGTTGGTGTTGACATTTTGTTGGTCAGGCTATTGGACCACAATACTGCCACTTTCGATCAGATTTTGAATTTTATACTTTAAGGACCAACTATCTTGTGTATCGTGGCCCGGAGACCCTGAGTGGTAAGTACATCTTTAGCTTCGATTGTATCTTTTGCTCCCTTGTTCCAGAGGTGGAGCCAGTTCTATAATTTTCTTGTGATCCATTAACATTGCCAATACATTTTCAAGGGAATCGCCCAGTGGAGGGAACACCCGATTTTCTGTTGTTTCAAATTTTCTCTTTCCATCCTGGCATTGGTTGAATGCAGCCTGTTGTTGGAATGGCAGATTGTCTTACTTTTTCCAAATGGGGGGATTGTAGGTTGGTCACCTAGCTTGCCCTTGTACAATGAGGGATACATCTTCATTGCCTTTATCGGGTACCCTCTTGGGATCGAACGCATACTTGTCAGTCTTGTATATGCTCGGTGACTGCTTGTAAGGCAGTGAAGTCTTTAATCTTGCTTGCCTTCAAGTCCATCTCTGCCATTTCGCCATGTTTGACCATCTCTGAAAATGGCTTTCCTATTTCAGCTAAGATCCTCTTAGAGTAAGGTGCCTCTTGGATGTCTATGAAAGTCATCACCATTCCAGTTTCTGTCATTGATGGAATAACTTGCGTTGCCAGACGTCTCCACCTTTGAGCATATTCTCGAAAAGTCTCAGTACTCTACTTTTTGACTTTAGTCACTTGGTATCGATCTGGTGTCATTTGTGACTCAAAACTATACTGATTTAGAAAGGCGTGGGCCAATTCTTCCCAGTTATGGATTTTGGAATTGTTAAGTTAGGCATACCAGGCTTTAGCCTCTCCAGTGAGACTCTTTTGGAAAAGCTGCATTCTGAGGCTTTCATCTTTAGCATAAGACCCTAGCTCGCCAATGTATACTTTCAGGTGCGTATAGGGATCGCCTACCCCATTGTACTTTTCAAACTTTGGGACTTGGAATTTTTCAGGATATCGAGCACTTGGGAATATGTAGAGACCTGAATAGGTGACACTTCCATAGTTTCCAGACCCTTTGATTGACCGGATGGTTTCCTCCATTTGTTGGACTTTCTTTCTTATATCCCCAGTTTCTCGAGCATCCCTGAGTTTTGTGATTTCAGGGGTTTTGTTGGTTCCTTTATTGGATTGAGGTTTAGGTATCTGGGTTTCCATCTTTTTGTTAATACCCTGACTGCCCCCTCGAGTGAATGACTCTGATTGGGTAGGCATTATCTGGCCCCGAGTGTTTTTATTTTGTTCTTTTAGAAAGACAACCAATTCTGCTATCTTATTCCTTAATCCTTCGAACTCTTCTCGAGAAACAGGAGTAGGATCAGGCTGGGCATTTGTAGCCATGTATGACGGTGGGCTTAGTGCCTTTCTGAACTTTGAACGGGTAACGGGACCAATCGTTTCCCTACAAAAAGACTATGTAGTTTAGCCTGAGAAAACAGGGAAATGTTACATGCTATATAATGTTTCCGTTTTTTAGTAGTGTTTTAAGGTTCTCTTGCGAAATGGATGTCAGTTATTTTGATGATAGGATAGCATGACACGTCTTGTTATTTAAAAGAATTGCATGTTCACATACTCCTTTATATTTTCAATTACATTGAGATTGACATGGAAATGAAATTACAAGTAATTGAAATTACAGGTAATTGAATTGGGTAGGTATGAAGAGACTTCTCTACGTGTTTGGTTTATCAGAGGCTGACCTATCTTAGGCTACTCTCGTGGCTTACAAAACATGAGCTTACAAGTGTTTAGAAAAAAGAATCACACAGTTTGGAGCACTCTAGAAAAGGTTACAAGCTAAAATGGGCAGAGTTTTGTCTCTTTTCTTTTATTTTATGGCCGACGGGGGGTCTATTTATAGACCAAAAGTGCCGCGGGTCAACTCGTGGCAGCAGTGGGTCTACCTCCGACTGCCTGAGATGCCCAGGGCAATACGGGTCCCGTCGTCTCGAAGTACGTGCACCCAGACGATACGATGTCCGCTCGAACCTTTATAACTTTCAATTCGAAAGTCCGATGGAAGCGTGTTATACCATTTTAGAAAGCTCTTTCCGAGAGCTACACAATGACATAGGGCTTGCCATTTTTCGACTCTAAGAAGATGGGCCCATGACCGAAATGGCATTTACGGGTCTCTATAAGCAGTCCGTTGAGCTGTTTTGCGTAGTTTGCGCTCAGAAGTTAAGATATGGTTATTGTGGGACTTCTTTTGAAGTATTTTGAGTTGATTTGATTTGAGTTAAGGTTAAGTTGGCAAAATAACCATTTTTCCCCTCCCAGGGTTGTCTTCGGCTTTGGCGAAGTTGTAGCAGTCTTTTCCTAAGGTTATCTCTAAGATTGGCCTGATGTTGACTCTGACTGTCCTCAGGGTTATCTCTGAGGTTGGCTTGACCTCTCGAGGTTGACTTTAGGCTTTGAACTTGATCTCCTGGTGTTATCTCTGAGGTTGGAACTGACTTTTCCAGGGTTATCTCTGGGTTGGAAACTGATTTTCTGGGGTTGGAACTAATGTTGTGGCCCTCCAGGGTTATATGTGGAGTGTGAAAATGACGCTTTTGTCCTCCTACATAGTTAGTAACAGAAAAATAAAATTTCGAGTGTCTACAACCCTCCTCTAACATTCGTTGTCATAGGTCCACATACATCTGTGTGAACTAACGCTAACAACTCTGTAACTCTTTCTCCTTTTTAACTAAAAGGAGATTTAGTCATTTTGCCGATGAGATAAGATTCACAAGTTGCATATGATTCATAATCAGATAGCTCTAAGAGCCCATTCTTATGCAACTTGGATAATCTACTTTAATTAATATGACCGAGTCCACAGTGCCACATAAAGGTATAATTTACATCATATCTTTTCCTTTTCTTAGTTTGTTCAATTTGAAGTATATTTTCATTCAAGTCAAGTATATAAAGTCCATTTCGCAAATTACCAACACCGTATAAAATAATATTATTATAAATAAAACAACTACTGTTCTTTATTATAATGTCAAAACCATCCATATCCAATACAAAAATTGAAATAATGTTTTTAATAAGTGACGGAACAAAATAACAATTATTTATTCTAATGGACTTACCCGTAGGCAGTGCTAAATAATAAATCCCTTCAGCTAATGCAGCAACCTTTGCTCCATTTCTCACTCGTAGGACGACCTCATCCTTGCTCAGCTTTCTACTTCTGACCAGTCCTTGCATATTATTACATATGTGAGAACCACAGCCGGTATCTAATACCCAAATAGATGATTAACTTTCTGAAAAATTAATTTCAATCATAAACAAACCTTGATTAGGATTGAAAGCTTCTCCAAGCTTCTTCTGCTTTTGATCCACAAGATAATCCTTGAAGTTTCTCTTCCAGTGACCCGACTTATTGTAATGGAAGCAAATTCCTTTGCTAGCTAGATTAGGTTTCTTTTGATCCTTCATTTTCGCCTTACCCTTAGCCTTCTTGGATTTCTTCTTTTGAGAAGATACCTGGGCCTCTTCCTTTTCTTGGAAAAATCATCCACTATAATGACATGGTCGTTCTTGGATGGGAAGTGACCTTCAGCAGTTTTTAACATGTTAAGTAGTTCAAGCAAGCTGACATCCAACTTATTCAAGTGAAAATTCACAACAAATTGTGAGACGGTATCCGGTAGTGACTGCAAGACTAAATCTTGACTCAACTCCCCATCCATGATGAACCCAAGTTATCCAAGACGTTCAATCAGATTGATCATCTTTAAGACATGAGTCTTAACGGTAGTACCCTCAGCTATCCGATATCGGAAGAGCTCCTTAGATATTTCATATGTAGCAGTCCTACTTTGCTCACCATACAACTCTTGCAGATGCAGCAGCATAGTAGGAGCATCCATGGTTTCATGTTGACGCTGAAGCTCGTTACTTATGGATGCGAGCATGATGCACTAAGCCACAGATGCATCATCTTGCCAATTTTTAAAAGTAGCAATCTCTTCTTCAGAGGCTGTTTCTACAACTTTTGTAGGTACGGGCGAATTTAGGACACGAGAAATCTTTACAGCTATGAGAACAATTCTCAGATTCCTTAACTAGCCCGTGTAATTCGGTTCGGTGATGAGTGGGTTTTATACCTACGAATCAGTTCCTTTGTGGCTTAATCTAATGTCTATTTTCAGTATCTTATTTAGTTTTCAATATATTTTGAGTATATTTTGAGGGTTATTATGTCTAGGTACTGGTTTCTGGCATCTCAGGTCATTTTCCCTATGTTGGCGCCGCAGCACCAATGTCACTCCTTGAGTTCGCGCCCCAGCGCCACACTCGGTGTTCCGGTGCCAATGCCTCGCGCCCCATCGCCAATGATGTTAGCTTTCTGTGATTCGGCGTTGCCCCACACCTAAGGTCGACGCCCCAGCTCCCCAGCCTAGCGCCAGGTCGGCGCCCAGCGCCAACGATGCCGCCCCGGCGCTGATTATAGCGTCCCGGCGCCGATGCTCGTGCCTCAGCACTACCTCCAATGTCCAAACAGTGTAGAGCCTTTAATGACCTAGAAAAGGATGTGACTCATATAAATACAAAGAGAAGCCGCTGCATTTATCATCGAACATCAGAGATATAAAAAGGGGTTACAACTGAGACTAGGATTTTTTCTTTGTTTTTCTAGAAGAGAAAGAAGCTCGTGAAGGGAAGAAGAGTTATTGCATTCAGCATATAACTCAGAGTTCTACTCGTGAAGAGAAGATTTGGTGCAAGAACAATTTAACAGGGTTTTCTTATTCCAAATCTCCCATTCCTTGTATTTGTCTGCTAATGTGTAATGTATTAAAAATGCGTGTTAGTACCATAGTTATGAACTAACTCCATCTTTAGGAGTGCAATGTAACCTCTTGTTTAGCCTAACCAACTTTCTCTCCTATTTTATATAATGAATCATTTTGGGAATGGGTTGTTGTATTTTGTATTTAATGACTGAATGATTGACATAGTTTTTGGTAATGATAATAATGGTTATTGACAAATGAATGTTATTATCTAGCTTTTAATTACAGCAACACCTGCTATGACCATGACTATGGAATGTGTGCATATTATGCTCATAGGATAGATATATCTCTATGTGCCTTGTGTGACCTTGAGACTTAGCTTAATGACCTTGACCGAGTTATTGTCACCAGTAGACATATTGTGTTTAAGCTGGTTAGGGATGTTCATGTGACCTTGGGCAGAAACTTATGCTTAATTACTTTTCTCGGTTGACCATTCCTTGATTCGTTTGTAATGTGGAGAGTTAGGAGATTAGGCGGCGCATTAGGGGAGTTGTATTCCTATCTTGATTTCCTAGCACAACCATTTCTCTTGTCTTTCAGTTTTAATCATATAGCTTAAACAACATCGTAATTTACTTGTTTAGATAAGATTAATAGCGACTTTACCTTAGTATTTGTTTTCCTTTAAGACTTTGTCCTCGTAGGTTCGACACTTTACTTACTTATATTACTTGTGGACCGCGTATAATTGGGCGCGATTTGGCAATAGCTAAATTCACCAACAAGTTTTTGGCGCCCCTACCGGGGACTTAGAATTAATTGTTTTACATTATTAAAACTAAGTCATTATGATCTTACTTTAAACTGAATTTTCTGTTTAATTTCTCTTTTCAGGTAGTCCTCATTGTTTATGCCACCTTGAAAGGGACGAAATATAATTCCTCTCGATCCCGAGGTTGAAAGAACATTCAGACGAATATGGAGAGAAAAACCCGAGGACATACCTGCCCCTATCATTATGGCTGAGGAACTTCGGAAATCTCTGAGGGAGTACGATATGCCTCGTATTGGCAATCTCCAAGCGAGCATTCAAAGGCCCTCCATCCAAGCCAATAATTTTGAGATCAAGCCGGGCACCATTCGAATGTGCACCAACATTCAGTTTGGGGGACTGCCGAATGACGACCCCAATGATCACCTAATAAATTTTTTGGAGATTTGTGATACATTTAAATGCAACGGAGTTTCTGATGATGCCATCAGACTCTGGTTGTTTCCATTTACGTTAAGGGACAAAGCCAAGAGCTGGCTTCATTCACTTCCGTCTGGCTCCATCACTACATGGGCCGACTTGATGCAGAAATTTGTGGCAAAATTCTTTCCGCCTACCAAAATAGCTAGGCTCAAGCATGACATCACGTCCTTTGTTCAGTTTGAATCTGAATCCTTGTATGACTCATGGGAGCGGTTTAAGGATTTGTTGAGGAAATGCCCACACCATGGTCTGCCAGAATGGCTTCTCATCTAGACCTTTTACAATCGGTTGTCTGGATCTACTCGTTCGAGTATTGATGCCGCATCTGGAGGGGCATTCATGGCCAAACATCACACAACCGGATATGAGCTGGTGGAGACAATGGCGGCCAATAATTACCAATGGTTAAATGATAGGCAAACCCCAAGAAGAGCAGCGAGGGTTTATGAAGTGGACTCTTTCATTTCGTTAGCGGCTCAGGTAGCAGCGCTTACGAAAAGGCTAGACACCATAGGACCTTGAGAGGTTCACAACGTGCAGAGTGTCGTGGTTCAATGTGAATTATGTCAAGGGAGCCACCCAACTGATCAGTGTGTGATAAGCGCTGAGTCAGTTCAATTTGTTTCCAACTACGGGCATCAACAAAATACCAGTCTTCCCACTCATTACCACCCGGGTTTAAGAAATCATCCAAACTTCTCATGGGGCAGCAACAACAACAATAACAATAGTTCCAACCCTAACCCCCTCAACCATCATCTACCAGGCAGAATTATGCTAACCCTCCAGGATTCCAACCTCAGAATTAGTTCAACCCACAGCAATAGAGCATTCAATACCAGTTTCACCATCCTCCACCTCAACAGGAAAGGAAACTCAGTTTAGAAGATCTTCTATCTAGGTACATAGCCCATAACAAAACCAGAAGTAACAATCAAGAGGCCTCCATTAGGAATCTTGAGGTGCAGATGGGACAATTAGCTACTGCTTTAAACAGTCGCCCACCAGGCTCATTGCCTAGTGACACTGATGTCAACTGAAAACGAGAAGGCAAGGTGCAGTGTAAAGCAGTAACCCTCAGAAGTGGGAGAACCACTAAAGTGCAAAGTGGAGAAGGTATTCCTGGGGAATTTGAGGTAGTGCTAGAAGAGGAACCTCCTGTGAAGGAGAGTGTTGAGACAAGTAGGGGTGAAGAAAGTGGTCAAGATAGGCCTCCAACGACATCTCCTCCAACGACTTTGGTCAACCAGCCTCTCCCTCAGTTGCCTTTCCCTCAGCGGGTGCATAAACAAAAACTAGATAAGCAGTTTTCCAAATTCTTGGAGGTGTTCCAAAGACTACACATAAACATCCCATTTGCAGAGGCATTGAAGGGAATGCCTAGTTACGTCAAGTTCGTGAAGGACATTCTATCCAAGAAATGAAAAATGGGGGACTATGAGACAGTGGCACTGACAGAGGAGTGTAGTGCCATCCTTCAAAATAAGCTTTCGTCGAAGCTAAAAGATCTGAAAAGTTTTACAATCCCATGCACCATTGGGGACCAGTTTATTGGGAAGGCTCTATGTGATTTAGGGGCTAGCATCAACTTGATGCCCCTCTCAATCTATAAATTGTTGGGCCTAAATGAAGCCAAGCTGACAAGTGTCACCCTTCAATTGGCGGACAGATCTTTGACATACCCGAAGGGAATTGTGGTGGATGTGTTAGTGAAGGTAGACAAGTTCATATTTATGGCGGATTTCATAGTCCTCGATTTTGAGGATGATAGGGAGGTCCCGATAATATTGGGAAGGCCATTCTTGGCAACTGGGAGGACCTTGATTGATGTCCAAAAATGGGAGCTAACAACGAGAGTTCATGATCAGGAAGTAACTTTCAATGTCTTTCGATCTATGAAGTATCCTAATACACATGAGGATTGCTTCCAGATAAATACAATTGATAATTCAGTGAAGGGGGTATTCTCAGAAATGTGCATTCAAGACCCTTTGGAAGCTAATTTGACTGGGGCTAGTCCTATAGAAGAACCATCACATGTGGAATGTGCCATGTGGCTCGATGAACCTCAAAGGTCAAAGCAATTTCACCGCCAGTTCGAGTCTTTGAATGATAATGAGGCGTATACTTCCAAGGCTCAGCCATTAATCATCAAGCCTCCTGTCCTTGAGCTTAAACCCCTACCTGTTCACCTGAGGTATGCTTATTTAGGAAATTCATCTTCATTACCTGTGATAATTTCTGCTTCTCAAACAAAATGTCCGGAAGAAAAGTTGTTGCTTGTGCTCAAGAGGTACAAAACAGCCTTGGGGTGGTCTATTGCTGATATAAAAGGGATCAGCCCGACTCTATGCATGCATAAAATTCTTCTCGAGGAAGGCTCAAAGCCGTCTATAGAGCATCAGAGGTGGCTGAATCTCATTATGAAAGAGGTCATCTGGAAAGAGATCATTAAGTTGCTAGATGCGGGCAATATCTACCTCATCTCCGATAGCCCTTGGGTTAGTCCAATCCAGTGTGTGCCCGAGAAGGGCGGGATGACACTTGTGTCCAATAAGAACAACGAACTGATTCCCACAAGGACAGTGAACGGGTGGAGAGTGTGCATGGATTACAGGAAATTGAACAAATCAACGTGTAAGGATCATTTTCCACTTCCATTCATTGATCAGATGCTTGACCGGTTGGCAGGGCACGAATATTATTATTTGCTTGATGGGTACTCGGGGTACAATCAGATTTCCATTGCTCCTGAAGATCAGGAGAAGACGACATTCATATGTCCTTATAGGACCTTTGCCTTCCGAAAAATGTCTTTCGGGCTATGTAATGCTCCTACAACATTCCAGCGGTGTATTATGTCAATCTTCTCTGACATGGTTGAAAAGACCTTGGAGGTCTTCATGGACGACTTCTATGTTTTTGGGAGCTCGTTTGACAACTTCTTGACAAATTTAATTGTCGTTCTCTATCGATGTGTCGAAACCAACCTGGTGCTAAATTGGGAGCAGTGTCACTTCATGGTCGAAGAGGGCATTATTTTGGGTCATCGGGTTTCAGTCGGCGGAATTGAGGTTGATAAAGCAAAGATAGATGTGATGAATAACCTTCCACCGCCCACCTCAGTAAAAGGGGTAAGGAGTTTCCTCGGGCACACCGATTTCTACAGAAGGTTTATTCAGGACTTCTCGTGCATCACCAAACCATTGTGCACTCTTCTGGAAAAGGATCAGCCTTTTCAGTTTGATGTCTCCTGCCTAAGCACTTTTGAGTTATTAAAGAAAAGGCTTGTCTCGACATCTATTGTGGTAGCTCCAGACTGGGCCTACCCTTTTGAGTTGATGTGCAATGCCAGTGACTTTGCTATAGGGGCAGTGTTGGGACAGAGAAGGGAGAAGGTCTTTCACACCATTTATTATGCTAGCAAGACATTGATTGATGCTCAGTTAAATTACACCACTACTGAGAAGGAGCTGTTGGCGGTGGTTTATGCTTTTGACAAGTTCCATTCCTACCTTATTGGAACAAAGGTGATTGTATACACTGATCACTCGGCCATCAAGTATTTGACAGAAAAGAATGATGCTAAGCCGAGATTGATAAGGTGGGTTCTGCTTCTTCAGGAGTTTGACTTGGAAATCTGAGATAAGAAGGGAACAGAAAACCAAGTTGCCAATCACTTGTCAAGATTGGAAAACAACACGCCCTCGAAAAATGCTGAAAAAGCCATAAATGATATTTTCCCGGACGAGCAACTTTTTGTGGTTAATGGCAAGGTGTCGTGGTATGCAGACTTCACAAATTATGTTGTTTGCCAAGTTCCTCCCCAAAATCTGGGCTATCAACAAAGGAAGAAATTCCTTAAGGATGCCAAGCAATATCTGTGGGATGAGCCCTTCCTGTTCAAGCAGTGTTCCTATCAGATTTTGCATAGATGTTTTCCTGAAGAAGAAATTGAAGGTGTGCTACATCATTGTCACTCTTCAAACTATTGGGGTCATTTTGGAGGTCAATGATCTACTGATAAGGTGCTTCAGTTAGGATTTTATTAGCCCACCCTATTCAAGGATGCACACGCATATGAGGTGCACTGCGACAGATGCCAACGGGTAGGCACTATATCAAGACGGCATGAGTTACCACTATAGAATATCCCATAAGTTGAGTTATTTGATGTATGGGGAATCGACTTCATGGGACCATTCCCATCCTCTTTTAACAATCTCTACATCCTTGTGGCAGTGGATTACGTCTCAAAGTGGGTGGAAGCAGTTGCCTTGCCTACTAATGATGCTAAGGCAGTGCTTCAGTTCCTTAAGAAGAATATTTTCACCCTTTTTGGCACACCTCGGGCTATCATCATTGATGAAGGTTCGCACTTTTGTAACAAATACTTTGAAGCCCTTCTAGCTAAGTATGGGGTGACCCATAAGATCGCCACTGCCTACCACCACAGACCAGCGGTCAAGCTAAAATTTCGAATCGGGACGTGAAACGAATCTTGAAAAAGATTGTTAACCCAAACCGTAAGGACTGGTCTAAGAAGCTTGATGATGCATTATGGGCCTACCGAACAGCTTATAAAATGCCTATCAGAATGTCTCCACATGAGCTTGTTTATGTTAAGGCATGTCATCTCCCAGTTGAATTGGAGAACAATGCATACTGGGCTATTCAAAAGCTCAATTTTGATCTTGAGGCAGCCGATGAAAAGCGTATGAAAACGCTAAGTTGTACAAAGAGAAGACCAAGAGGTAGCATGACAAGAAAATCGTTGATAGACACTTTAAACCGGGCCAGAAGGTTCTTCTGTTCAATTCTCGTTTAAAGTTATTTCCTGGGAAGCTAAAGTCCCGATGGTCGGGGCCCTTCACAGTTGCCAAGGTTTATCCCCATGGGGCAATAGAGGTTGAGGACCCGAATTCTGACACTACCTGCAAAGTCAATGGGCAGAGGTTAAAGCACTACTGGGGCGGCGAGGTCGACCGGCATAATACCTCCATCACATTGGGAGACCCGGTGTAAGGCGGGAAGATAGTCAAGCCGATGACTCTAAATCAAGCGCTTGATGGGAGGCATCCCCATCTCAATATCAATAAATTGTTTTCACCTTTATTACCTTCGTTTCATTTTGCTTGTTTGGTTAGTGTCTGTAGTTTATAGGACATAAGCTGTGTTCTGCATAATATGATAGTATGTAAGTAAGTTTCTATTTTTAGAAGTGCATGTTATTAGAGCCTTGCTTCAGGTTGGGCTTTAGCTTAGCTTGTGAATATGTTGTTGGTTTTGATTTCTGTGCGATAATGCTCGTTTGTCCATTATGCAGGGCTGAGTTTAAAATTTTCTAAAGTGGTGGCCCAGCGCCATGATTGGCGGCCCAGCGCCATGATTGGCGCCACAGCTCCCATATCTCGCACCCCAGCGCTAGTGGCAATAAAAGTTTCTATCTTGTGGCACTCCGGTCAACCTGCGAGTGGCACCCCAGCCCTATGGTCAGCCACAACTCACGCCTCGGCGCAATATCTCGTGCCCCAGTGCCATAGTGGGTTAGCTCTCGTGCCCCGTTGCCATGCTTGGCGCCCCAGCGTCGACAGCGTGTTTTGCTGAACTTGTCTAAATTCTTAGCAGATCACCAAGCGTCGCGTCTCTATCTCTCCCTTGTCTCAACCGTCGGTTGTTTCCTACCGTTTGAGTGGCCAACCCACTGGCTACTATTTAAACTGTTGCTTCTCTCCTCTCTATTTAACTAGAGTCGGTCAAAGCCTATGGTACCATTCCTCCTGTGCTAAATCTCTCCTTTCTGATTTTGATTATAATGGCCTCTAAGCGTCCGAGAACAAGTATTGGCCCTCGACTTGGGATGCTATCAAGTTTCCAACAGATGAGGGATATCAGAGGTACACTCAAAACTTTTTATCTCGAAGGCTGGTGCCTGAGCGAAGGCTTCGGCCGGATGACAAATTGGACGGCGAGATGAATGCAATGATATCTAAGATGAAATGGGTGCATTTCACCAAACCGTCGGAATCCACCGTGGTTGCAGTGGAAAAGGAATTCTATGCTAATTGCGTTCATGATGCTCCGCCGGGCTTCGCTAGTGAGGGGCAAATTAATTCCTTTTGATAGTAAGGCTATCAATGCAGTTTATGGGACCACTAATTTTGACCGCCGTGATTATCGCGAGAATGGGATAAGAGGCTACCACACTGATAAAATTGCTAGCAAGCTCTGTAAACCTGGAACGGTATGGAAAACAAATGATTACACTGTAGAAAGAACATCATTCCCTCATCAGGCCCTCAGCCGTTATGGAAAGGCATGGTACGCTTTTATATGTGCGAATATTATGCCCACCCGGCATGTGAGCAATGTGACTCAGGGAAGGGCGACTCTGCTCTACACCATTGTGAACGGTTTGAGCATCGATGTTGGAGTATTAATCAACGAGTCCATCAAAAAGGCTATTAAGAGCAAAGTAATGTTTGGTCTCCCGCACCCGTCTCTTATTACCCGCCTTTGCAAATGGGCGGGCGTTCAGTGGGAGAAAAAAGATGTCACCCTGCCTCCAATGTCCGTTATTGATCATCATTTCATTAGCCACTATGCAGTCTAGGATGGAGCACCATCGCATCCCCGCGGAGTAGGATTATTGCTAGCACATCAGCCGCCGCCAGTCAGTGACCCGCCACCATCCATTGACGCGGGCACCTCCTCGCAAGTACATGAGCACCCGTCCTTTGAAAATGTTCATACAGGGGCACTCACGGAAATTTTGAATAGCCTGAGTTTCCTCCACTGCAAGATTGACCATGTCGCCGGGTGGCAAAATCAATTCCACCACTTTCATGCCGAATTCGGAAACACGCTCTCAATCATCCATTCTGCTCAGGGGGGCGATGATGCAGATTTCATGTCCTTACCGTTTCCCACTCCTCCAATTTACGCTCCTTATCCGCTGCAATTTCCTCCTGCTCAGGGGAACGCGCTGATGAACCGGTGAACGTGGTGGATGATGATGCTCATGAGGGTGCAACTGGTGATGAGGGTGTAAGACCCCGAATTTTATGAAATAAAAGTATTCAATTTTTCTTATAATTACTATTTAGTAAATGGTTAAATTGATAAATGTTAAAGTTAAGGGTGATATATAAATTTTTTTTCGAAATACGGAAGTGGTTATAAAATATTCATTATTGTCGGAGAATATTCATTTGGTCGTGGAATATTCTTCCTGTCGAAGAATATTCGTACGACGGCGCAGTCTTTTGTGGGCCCCATAACGGAAAGCGATTGGATGAAGAAAATGACAAAAACAAGTTGTTTATAAATAACGGCGTAGTTGTTACCGTTAATACTGTTGGAATACCCAGTAGTTAAAACACAGTAATACGCGTTGTTGCACAGTAGCACACGATATCACACCAATTATTGATTCTTACGTAAGAAGGCACTACTCAATAATGGTTACAGTAACTACTGTTCAATATTTTATTTTATTGATTCAATAATTGCTGCGTTGATATTTTATATTACTGTTATTTTAATAATTGTCACTACACAGTATTTTCTATTATCGGAATAATAATTCATATTATCTGAATAATATTATTAGATAACATTATTGGCAATGTCTAGAAAGTTCTGTCTAAGGAGAGGTTTGGTCATCTAATTGCGCACCAGTAAGGAGAGATCCTTATTGGAAAGCCCCCTCTTTCCTGGGAACTGCCTGGTTGTCAGTAATATGATTCTGTAATATTATTTGTGTATAATTAATTATTGATTTATATGATGAGAAAAATATTGATTTTATGTGGATATAGATGGAGAAAATTTTTAATGTGACAATTGTTGAAAATTAATATTTTATTAAAATAATTCATTTAAATATATTATTTTAATAATATATTGATGGTGATATTTTTATAATGAATGTGGGATATATGAGTATATAAGGAGGAAGAGTATTTTTGTGGCATTAAATGATTAACACATGTTTTGTGTGTTGGTGGACACAATTCTTGACCGAAAATTTATTATAGACTGTAAAATTATCCGTTTGTGGATTTCGGTCAATTTCTGTTTAGAATTTGGAAAAACTTTCTTCTGCAAAGTTGTAGAGAATTGAATTTCTTATAAAAACTCGCGAGATTCGATTTTTTTTGATAAAAGGGCTATTTATTATGAATTATTGAAGTTCTGAAGTTCCGAAATAATTGATTTTTGGAAGTTTTAATTATTATTTTAAAGAAAAACGTTTTTTGGCATTTAAGTGGGCTAACATGTGTTATGAATGAGCTGAAATCAGATTCCTGGTGATGGGCTTGAATATTTGGTAAATATTAATATTTTATTAAATTTTTTGCTTTGGTGTTCTAAGCATTTTCCTATAAATAGGGTGCTTAGGTTAGAATTGAAAATCACACCAGAAACTGAAGTTTTCTCTCTATTTCTCTCTCTATATTATCGAGTGTATTTTTGTGAGTATTTTGATATCTTGAGTGTTGCTATACGGTGTAAGTTCGTTCAGCGTTATTCTAGTCATGAGTACTGCTCTTTTGAGGTAAGGGATTGTAAGGGATAGTAAGGGATTGTAAGGGATAGTAAGGGATGTTATTTCTTCTTAAATGATATTATTTTCTTCAATATCATTATGCCGAAGTATTGATCTGAACTTTTTATCAAATTTGGAACTTTACATGTCGGGGTTACTATTCATGAGTTACTATTCACGAGTTACTATTCATGAGTTACTATTCATGAGTTACTATTCACGAGTTATTATTCATGAGTTACTATTCACGAGTTACTATTTATGAGTTACTATTCACGAGTTACTATTCACGAGTTACTATTCATGAGTTACTATTCATGAGTTACTATTCACGAGTTACTATTCATGACAAAATTGGTTTCTTTTTCTAACCAAATTATAGTTGATTTATGAATATTACTCTTGAGATTAAAACTATATGTTGATCATATTTTTTTTTTCATATATAACATTTTTATAACCCTAATGATGATATTTCTCTTTGACTTGAGTGTAAAGATGGGTAGATTATTGGTATGATCATGACTAGGGTTCTCTTTGTCCAGTAGTGAAAAGTTGAATTGTGACTGGTATGATCATGACCATTGAATTTATAATTGAATATCTTTAGCTTAAGTGCAAAGGTGAAATGATCAACATGGTTATAATTATTGGTTATATAAATTCTGAAATGATTATATATTTCTTTGAGATAATAATATATTTGGCCTGTAGTGCAAATATGAACTATTGAGGAATATCTTTGGCCTGTAGTGCAAAGATGAGTTGTTGATGAATATCTTTGGTCCGTAGTACAAAGATGACTTGTTGTTGAATATCTTTGGCATGTAGTGTAAAGAGGAACTGTTGATGAATATCTTTGGCCCGTGATGCAAAGATGAATTTATTAGTATGATTATGAACAGAAACTGTGATTTGGTATAACCATGATATTTGATGTTTCAGGTAAAGACAGGTGATGAAAATTATCTTCGTCTTGGATGCGAAATTTAGAATCACAATTATGATTATGAATTATTCATATGATTGTGGAAAGGAACTATTGATTGATGTTACAGGGATAAAACATTGTTGGTGGACTTTTAACGTGGAGAAGATAATAGACTTTATAGTCTATTTGACTCTTCTAATGGGTTGCTCGTTCCGCTGCAACTATGGTTGAAAAATTTTATCATCTACCATATGTTCTAAATCTCTGATTTAATTCTGTTGAAGGCTATTGATAATTTAATTATCTTTAGTCATGATATTCTTTACTGAGCTAGTTGTGCTCACCCTTCTGTTTCACAATTCCTTTCAGGTAATAAGAGTGTAGCTGGGTCGAGCGGGGGTAACAGGAGAATAGAACGGTGGTCATCATTTAGTAGTTATATTTGGTGAATCATCTAGGGTGAGGCGAACCCAACGTTGGAATGGTGTTTTGCCACTATCATATAAGATGTCTAATGATATACAATCTCGTGTCATCATAAGACAGGGATGTGCTCATCCACTTGCTGAGTATATTTACGAGCACTACCTATATAATCTTGGTGTTTGTTTGAAATATAACTCCCAATTAGAGACAGTGGAGATAATGATATGTCAAGAGAAGACTCGCCATTGAAAAGAATATGATAGTAATCTTCTCATTTTTCTTTGGGGTCTATTGGGTCAACCAAGGATAATTCTGTGGCCATATGATATTTATCATAACCTAGAAGCATGGCCTCCTATGTACGAGGGTTTCCTTGAGCACTTCCCAAAGATTCTAATTTCTAAAACAGTTTTTGACTATACCTTTATGTAATTTGTTATTGTGACGTGCTATCCAAGGTTGGGACATGAGTCACAATTGGTATATATTTGTACCCAAACTCATAGCATATGTGTTGTTGTATTTCGCACGACAATTGTTGTAATAAAGTTGTAGTTGTTATCTGTACCATGTATTTGGCGACTCAAAATTGTAGTAGCCCCGTATCCGGGCCCCAAATCACCTCGGATCCGGTTCGCTATCACTATACTGTTGTGGAATATATAAACATAGATTGTTTATACAGTACACTTTACACATTATTCCCAAAATCGAATAACCTTAACTTATACACATTAGCTGCACATTCTATCCCAAGCTGAACTTGTCATTATCCTTTTCCTGTATCCGAACGTATTCGCTTTATCCACAATGTTTATCATGATATAGCAATGGTGAGCATGAAAGTTGACCAGCAAGTTTTAAAACAATTTAAAGATATATCATTATTGAAAGAGTCTGAATAATAAGCTGGCTATCCTTCACAATGTATTTGTGAATTAGCATGAACAAAATATTGACTGAACAAATATTGAACAGGAACAATAATATATATCTGGACCAATTCGTAATGAAGGTGATCAGCCTTTCATACCTGACTTATACATGCAAGATGTACGGAGTACAATTTAACACGGCAATCATAGATGATTAACCATAAGCTTATCCAAATGAAACACTCTTAATAGAGTTAAGTAAAAGGAAACTTGCCTGAACTGTTGATTACCGCTATGCAATTTATATCGCCTTATTCGAAGACCTAATATTAGTAATATAGATCTCCAATATTAGAATAATATCATCATAGTATAATACTATTATAGAATAACTTAAACACATAACACATAAGCCTATCGATCTATTACACACATAAGACTCGGTATCAAGTCAAACTATTGCAGTCTGAGTTGAAACCGTCACAATTCTATCATCCCGACGGTCTAGTCGGACAATTCACGAGTTTAAGTTTAAAAACACTTTACAATTATCACAGATAATTTTAATAATAGTCAACATATTTTTCCAAGTCTCGTAATAATTTTTAAATAATTATTACTATTTATCGCGTATTTTCAATCATTAAACTCGTATTTAAATAAATTAAATACCACATAATTCTTTTATCACTAATATTTATTTATTATCAAATATTAATGAAATACATCACATAATATTATAATATATTTATAATGTCACAAAGTATTTTTAACACTTTAAAATCATTTAAATATGATTTTTAAACACTTAAATCCATTATCCAATAATTGCTATTAATACTAAAATATTAATATTTTCATAACAAAATATCAAAAGTTATGTTTTATAACTCAAAATATTTTTATAACACTTAAATCATTTTTATATGATTTATAAATTATTAATTCTATTTTTTCGTAATTTATTTAATATTGTATGTAATAAATTTTCTAACCATTTAATGGTTTTAAGAAATATTTTTAATAATTATTCAATTTCACTAAATTACGAAAATGCCACTCACGCCTAAAATTTCCAGATTTGGCGTCCTTTACGAAAACGCTTGTAAAATGAAATGTACAACTCGGAATTAAGTTCCGTCGGAGGCATTGGATTCGTATTTTCTTAAAATACATTTTTCATTTATCAAACACCAAATTCGGTTCTGTTTTGGTCACGGAAAACAACCTAGAAGTGACTGATCAGTTTTAGTTTTCTAGCTTGACCCTATTGTACTAAAACAACCATAACTTTTTCGTTTTAAATGTTTTTGAGCGATTCTTGAGCCCAAACATATATATTACATATATACATATATTTCATACCCAAAAAGTATTTTTTAATAATTTTCCAACTTCCTTTAATATTTTACAGAAAATCATTTTTAGTTAATTCCTTAAGAAATTAGCTAACTCGTGCTTAACTCTAAAAATTCTCATCTCTTGACACAATCTTATAGGTGTTAACGTGACACTCCAGTTTAAATTTCGTGGCCAACGGAGTTATAGAACTCCGGTTATAGCGATTTTCGTCGAAAAATCACAGAAATTGAAATGGTCATAACTCGGTCATTTTAACTCGGAATGAGCTCATTTTTGGACAGGATGTACTTTATACCATATATTTTCATGTCCCAAAAGGCTGGAATTTATTGCACATTTTAAGTGGCCGAAATTGCCCTTGCAGCCTACTTTTGGCCAAAAAACAGTTTTGGGGTCCTTCACCGTAAAATCTATATCTCTCAAACTGTATGGCCAAAAATTCTCAAATTTTAACACAACCTGTATATCTACAGATATTAACACCCCAAATTTTTCTAGAATTTATAAAGCACAAAAAGTGGACGAAAATGCCCCTGTTACGGACTGATCAAAAACAGTCTGTTTTTCATTTTTAGCAACAAAACTGTTTTTGGTAAAACAGTCACTACAACTTGTGTACTCAACATTTTTGAGTTCTACCACTTGGGTTTAATAGTTAACTTACATATCTAGCACATCCCTTTGACGGATCGCAAAAAATAAGGTGTAGATCAAAAATGGTGAAAATCCAAAGTACATAGAAATTTTTAGGGCTTATAAACTAGAAAATCACTTTTTCTTTACTTTAGATTTTTAAACAAAACAACACCCAATATGGGTATATTTAAACATGAAACACTCATAAACATGTATATTCATGGTTTTTGAGTTTAGAAAACTTGATTCAAGATTTGATTTGGAATAAACAAAAATTATATAACATAAGGTATTTATACCTTTGATTACCATGCTCTCATACTTCTTCTTCTTCAAGGTGGCTATGGAGTTAGGAGAATTTGAAGAAAACTCTCCATCCTCCCCCTCTATGGCTCTCTCCCTTTAATCATCAAGTGGTTGCTTACAAGAATAAACAAAGTGTTGGTTGATTTGTAGTCCCATGCTAGGCTAGAATTATTCACCAACTCAATTATGCTAGATTCTTCCAACAATGCTAAAAAGGGTATAATAGTCATTTTGATTTTGATTTTGATTTTTTTATTTTTTTTATGGCATCCAATGTTGCTAGATTCTTACAACAATGAACTGAGGGCATTTTGGACAATTCCCTTTATTTCTAGATTTTCCAATTTTCTCCATTAATTCCAATTTAGGGTTTTAAAAATAATAAATTAATTATTTCCAACTTATAATTAGCATTTTCTAATTATATAAAAATTCATTAATCACAAATTAAATCATGCTAATTAAGATTAACATTTCTTAATTTAAATTACTAATTTCACAGCTCGGGTCAAATCGGTCATTAGGGTTTATAAACCACTAATTAGGATTTTTAATAGAAAAATAATTCTCTAATTTAGAATTTAAATTTTCGTAATTAGATTATAGTTTTCTAATTACTATAACTTGAAAATTAGTATTAGAGTTTCCTAATTAACATTACCATTATTTAATTAATAATTAGATTTTCCCAAATTATTAATTAGGGTTTCATATTAATTGTTCAAATTTTCTAACCGAACGTTGACGTTCTTAATATATACTTATGGTTTGACTTTGATAAAATTTATCTGGTCAACCTTTGACCCTTAACCACCTTCTGTACACATATACTAACATTTACATAGGACATAATCACGTATTCCTTAATCCTGAATAATTCACCTAAATCATTCACAGAATTTTTAAATCCTCAAAATTCATTCTTAAAAATATCAAACGCATTCACTAATTTTCTGTCTAGGTTCTAATATCGAACCTTAAAAATTTTAAAAATATTCTAAATTCTCGGGTTGTCACATTCACCCATTCTTCTAAGAATTTCGTCCTCGAAATTAAAGCATACTAATTTCTGCTTATTCGATTGATCAAAACTAGGTTTTCAACTTAACCTTTACAATTTCCTCCTTTGAGGATTTCTCATCTATTATCACGTTTCACCATAACTACTCACTAGGAGTTTACATGTTCTAAACATTCATCAAAACTAGGTTATCATAATAACCTTTATTCAACCATCTCAGATTCTAATCGTACACAACGAGTTCACACTATTCATATCCATAATCACATACTACCCCAACATTACTCTGAGGAGTTTAAAAAAAAAACTTTTCATATCTGTCTGAGGGATCATATAGACCATTAACCTTGAGGTTTATAGGTATTTCTACCTGCTACCTCTTTCAATTAAGAAAGAAAGGTACTCTACCTCTGAAATAATTTATATTTGGTATGTTTACAATCACAAAGAAGGTAAACTACCGATGCCGGTACTTTAGAGGATCAGTCTGTTGTACCTTAGTAATCCGAACAACTATATGCATTCTTAAATTGGAGTATTTTATCCAATTAGTATATCCCCATTTTCAGGGTGGTTCACCTCAGACTTATCATAAGATTCCGCACCAAAATAATTTGGTTCGGAAAATTTCTTTCAATAAATACTTAGAGTTTTCATAAACATTAGTCTAGCTGAATCGAATAGCATAGACTCATATCAATAATTCAGTTCAATCAAATTATTTAAGTGTAGCCAAACCCCGTTGGCAAATTAAAATTTTTGAAAATATTTTCGAGAATGACGTCATGATGTCGTACTGTATTACCAGTCCGTTTGAGGATGCCGTCATTATATGACTTTGTCATACTACATCATACAATAGTGGAATAACGATTTTAGATCAAATTCACACTAAGTAATTCTGCATTGATAACTCCATCAAATTTTTATCATCTCTGCACCAGGTTACATGGTACATGAGTGATAAATAAAATAAATTTTTGATATTTCAAATCATTTGCGTCTAGCTGAAATAAGTAGCATAGACTATACCTTGAAACAGTTTCAAAAATGATTGCGAGTTACATATATATATATATATAGTTTTCAAAAGCACATAGTGCGTATTTAGCTTGATGTCAAAATTTCGAAGTTTAGCATAGCTAGGAGTTTAGGAAAACCTAACACCTTCACTAATAATAATTTACTTAACAATCTACCTGTTCCTATAATCCTCAATACTTCATTTACACACAACTATACCCAGTTCGTAAAACCACACTTATGAGTCCATAAATTACCACAATCATATGAGTTTAAGAACTTGTCCTAGTCAGACCTTTGGCGTCCATTCGCTGAGGGTTCATAAATATTTCATATAACTATGAGTCAAGTATGTCACATATGTATGATTTCTAAGAACTCGTACTTAATCTTATATTCTCTACCTATTCGTTATACACATGAGAGAAGAATCACCTTATCCACATGCATATAGCAAATAGCGCGACACCAGGTTCCAATGATTATCAGTGTAAGAAACTAAGTGGTCGTCAAATCAAACTCGGCCACTAATCAATGTAGGAAGCTAAGCATACAATTTCCCGCCCATACAAAGAATTGGTCAACCTAACCACTATATCAACCAGGAAGCTAAGTGATTCTAAAACCAAGTACAAATTCACCGCCCATACAAAGAATCATACAACTCAGCTGCTAACATGAGTCCTCAATTGAAAACCTACACAATTCTAACTTTCTCTTTTCTTAATAATTTTTTTTTCTTTAATCCGTATCTTAACATTTACCACTCTTTTCTGAGTTTACATTGTACCATTTCATAGTACACTATCTTTATAGCGTCAGGCTATATAATTCCAATTATTTAACATATTATATGTTATTCAACGATTTAATCTGATCACGTCGTGATCTTATTTCGTAATCATTTCTCCTTATACTCAGGATCGTTTTATTTTACGATCTTCTTTTACTGTAATCATATTATATTATGATTTTATTACACTTTTCCTCTTATAGACATAGTCTATTTATTTTCACTTTTCATCTTTATTATTTGGAGTCAGGTAACTCCAGATTCTTATCTTTATATCTCTTCAAGATTCTTCTGTGAATCTTCTTTATCTTCATTTTTAATTTAATGATGAATTTCTTAAATTCATCTCTTATCACTTAAACTCGATCTGAGTTTATTCCTTATCATCATCTCTGTGGTTATAGCCTAAGGTACACCTACCTAAAGTTTATAACCTACGGCTCTGATACCAACTGTGACGTCCCCGAATCCGGGCCCCAAATCACCTCGGATCCGGTTCACTATCACTATACTGTTGCGGAAGATATAAACATAGATTGTTTATACAGTACACTTTACACATTATTCCCAAAATCGAATAACCTTAACTTATACACATTAGCTGCACATTCTATCCCAAGCTGAACTTGGCATTATCCTTTTCATGTATCCGAACGTATTCGCTTTATCTGCAATGTTTATCATGATATAGCAATAGTGAGCATGAAAGTTGCCCAGCAAGTTTTAAAACAATTTAAAGATATATCATGATTGAAAGAGTCTGAATAATAAGCTGGCTATCCTTCACAATGTATTTGTGAATTAGCATGAACAAAATATTGACTGAACAAATATTGAACAGGAACAATAATATATATCCGGACCAACTGGTAATGAAGGTGATCAGCCTTTCATACCTGACTTATACATGCAAGATGTACGGAGTACAATTTAACACGGCAATCAGAGATGATTAACCATAAGCTTATCCGAATGAAACACTCTTAATATAGTTAAGTAAAAGGAAACTTGCCTGAACTGTTGATTACCGCTATGCAATTTATATCGCCTTATTCGAAGACCTAATATTAGTAATATAGATCTCCAATATTAGAATAATATCATCATAGTATAATACTATTATAGAATAACTTAAACATATAACACATAAGCCTATCGATCTATTACACACATAAGACTCGGTATCAAGTCAAACTATTGCAGTCTGAGTTGAAACCGTCACAATTCTATCATCCCGACGGTCTAGTCGGACAATTCACGAGTTTAAGTTTAAAAATACTTTACAATTATCACAGATAATTTTAATAACAGTCAACATATTTTTCTAAGTCTCGTAATAATTTTTAAATAATTATTACTATTTATCGCGTATTTTCAATCATTAAACTCGTATTTAAATAAATTAAATACCACATAATTCTTTTATCACTAATATTTATTTATTATCAAATATTAATGAAATACATCACATAATATTATAATATATTTATAATGTCACAAAATATTTTTACCACTTTAAAATCATTTAAATATGATTTTTAAACACTTAAATCTATTATCCAATAATTGCTATTAATACTAAAATATTAATATTTTCATAACAAAATATCAAAAGTTATGTTTTATAACTCAAAATATTTTTATAACACTTAAATCATTTTTATATGATTTATAAATTATTAATTCTATTTTTCCGTAATTTATTTAATATTGTATGTAATAAATTTTTTAACCATTTAATGGTTTTAAGAAATATTTTTAATAATTATTCAATTTCACTAAATTACGAAAATGCCACTCACGCCTAAAATTTCCAGATTTGGCGTCCTTTACGAAAACGCTTGTAAAATGAAATGTACAACTCGGAATTAAGTTCCGTCGGAGGCGTTGGATTCGTATTTTCTTAAAATACATTTTTCATTTATCAAACACCAAATTCGGTTCTGTTTTGGTCACGGAAAACAACCCAGAAGTGACTGATCAGTTTTAGTTTTCTAGCTTGACCCTATTGTACTAAAACAACCATAACTTTTTCGTTTTAAATGTTTTTGAGCGATTCTTGAGCCCAAATATATATATTACATATATACATATATTTCATACCCAAAAAGTATTTTTTTTATAATTTTCCAACTTCCTTTAATATTTTACAGAAAATCATTTTTAGTTAATTCCTTAAGAAATTAGCTACCTCGTGCTTAACTCTAAAAATTCTCATCTCTTGACACAATCTTATAGGTGTTAACGTGACACTCCAGTTTAAATTTCGTGGCCAACGGAGTTATAGAACTCCGGTTATAGCGATTTTCGTCAGAAAATCACAGAAATTGAAATGGTCATAACTCGGTCATTTTAACTCGGAATGAGCTCATTTTTGGACAGGAGGTACTTTATACCATATATTTTCATGTCCCAAAAAGCTGAAATTTATTGCACATTTTAAGTGGCCGAAATTGCCCTTGCAATTTCTTTTGCAGCCTACTTTTGGCCAAAAACAATTTTGGGGTCCTTCACCGTAAAATCTATATCTCTCAAACCGTATGGCCAAAAATTCTCAAATTTTTACACAACCTGTATATCTACTGATATTAACACCCGAAATTTTTCCAGAATTTATAAAGCACAAAAAGTGGACGAAAATGCCCCTGCTACGGACTGATCAAAAACAGTCTGTTTTTCATTTTTAGCAACAAAACTGTTTTTGGTAAAACAGTCACTACATTTGTGTACTCTACATTTTTGAGTTCTACCACTTGGGTTTAATAGTTAACTTACATATCTAGCACATCCCTTTGACGGATCGCAAAAATAAGGTGTAGATCAAAAATGGTGAAAATCCAAAGTACATAGAAATTTTTAGGGCTTATAAACTAGAAAATCACTTTTTCTTTACTTTAGATTTTTAAACAAAACAACACCCAATATGGGTATATTTAAACATGAAACACTCATATACATGTATATTCATGGTTTTTGAGTGTAGAAAACTTGATTCAAGATTTGATTTGGAATAAACAAAAATTATATAACATAAGGTATTTATACCTTTGATTACCATGCTCTCATACTTCTTCTTCTTCAAGGTGGCTATGGAGTTAGGAGAATTTGAAGAAAACTCTCCATCCTCCCCCTCTATGGCTCTCTCTCTTTAATCATCAAGTGGTTGCTTACAAGAATAAACAAAGTGTTGGTTGATTTGTAGTCCCATGCTAGGCTAGAATTATTCACCAACTCAATTATGCTAGATTCTTCCAACAATGCTAAAAAGGGTATAATAGTCATTTTGATTTTGATTTTGATTTTTTATTTTTTTATGGCATCCAATGTTGCTAGATTCTTACAACAATGAACTGAGGGCATTTTGGACAATTCCCTTTATTTCTAGATTTTCCAATTTTCTCCATTAATTCCAATTTAGGGTTTTAAAAATAATAAATTAATTATTTCCAACTTATAATTAGCATTTTCTAATTATATAAAAATTCATTAATCATAAATTAAATCTTGCTAATTAAGATTAGCATTTCTTAATTTAAATTACTAATTTCACAACTCGGGTCAAATCGGTCATTAGGGTTTATAAACCACTAATTAGGATTTTTAATAGAAAAATAATTCTCTAATTTAGAATTTAAATTTTCGTAATTAGATTATAGTTTTCTAATTACTATAACTTGAAAATTAGGATTAGAGTTTCCTAATTAACATTACCATTATTTAATTAATAATTAGATTTTCCCAAATTATTAATTAGGGTTTCATATTAATCGTTCAAATTTTCTAACCGAACGTTGACGTTCTTAATATATACTTATGGTTTGACTTTGATAAAATTTATCTGGTCAACCTTTGACCCTTAACCACCTTCTGTACACATATACTAACATTTACATAGGACATAATCACGTATTCCTTAATCCTGAATAATTCACCTAAATCATTCACAGAATTTTTAAATCCTCAAAATTCATTCTTAAAAATATCAAACGCATTCACTAATTTTCTGTCTAGGTTCTAATATCGAACCTTAAAAATTTTAAAAATATTCTAAATTCTCGGGTTGTCACAAAAATGGGTTGGATGGAATGGATCTGTTTTGGGGGCGTCACAGAGGGTGCTGATGATAATGTGCTGTTTGGTTTTGATGGCGATGATGATGTGCTATTGGGTGATGAAGGAGCGGACAGTGATGAAGGAGGCTAGTGAGGGCACTGGCCAGTAGCAAGTTTGAGGGGAGATTTCCTTTTATCTATTTAATATATGAATTGTGATAGTGTTAATGTTTAAATTGCTATGGTTAAGTTTGTTTATGATTTGGAGTAGAGTATTTGGGCTTGATAGCCCCAGACTTATGTGTTAGATTTAATATATCTATCATGTTTATTATTGTGATAAAGCTGTTTGTTTTTGGATGCATGTTTATACAATCGAATGCATGCTTGTGGATATATCTTTTTGTTTGGAAATATCTTGACTTAGTCATATTTTTTTTGCCTATAGCCTAAAATATTTTTTTGGGTTTTTCACTGTTTAATTGGTATACTTGATGCCATGTGTTATGGCTTTGCCCTGTGATTGTAAGGGTGCTTTATAGTTTATAGTTTTTACCTCCTGCTTTTTAATTAAATCTAGCCCCGAGTTGGTAACTGTCTATATGTTGGGCTAGGGTAGTTAGCGGTAAGTGTTGTTTGTGGCTTTTGTCGAACATCAATTAATTACATCATTCTCTTAGGCTAGTGGAAATTCTATGAGAATTTGGGGCGTGTGTTTTAGATATATTGAAACTGTCTTGGATCCATCGTGTTAGCAAGCACTAACCAAATGTCTTTACTAGTTGTGTGTCCAGATTTAGGTTGTCTTTTTACTGTGTTATAAATTTGTACGCTATTTTAAAGCTTTGTTGATGTCAGGGTAATTAAAGACTTAGAAGCTTGTGCACTTTTGGAAGAAAAAAAAATTCAATAACAGTCCTACGGTGGGTTGAGATGGAGCGTGAAAACGCACTCGCCCATAAACGTAGGCTGGTAATATCGATTGTAGACTTATGTTGTTTACATGGCCTTTGTGCTTAAGTTATTAGATTCTTAGGGGTGTTTTACACCTAATTCCCTAAAGTCTTTTGGCTTGGGAGTCATTGATCGAAAGCTTGCTAATGGGTGCTCTATTTAGCCTCAAAGTAATCAAGAACTGTCTGAGTCTGATATTGCTTCTTTGATATAACTTTTGATCCTTTCGTGTTCTGCATCTTGTCTTTTTGCTTGTTAATCATGTGAGTTGCATAGTATGCTTATTAGTATCGCAGTCGATTTTGTGATCGGAGTTTGGGCTATGGCTAGTTAGATGCTTGGTCTGCACACACATAATGTATGGATCTATTACAATCTCATGGTTATCGTTTGACTTTAAGCCCTCTTTCACAGGCATTTTTCCCTATTCTCAGAGTATGTGTATGCTTTTTGTTGGGTTTAGGGGCCATTTTTTTTAGTTGTTAAATTTAGTCTTCATCCGTCTCGTGAAATAATGGGTACGAGTCTCTGTTAGTTTGCCCGAGGACAAGCAAAAGCTTAAGTTTGGGGGTAGTTGATGAGTTGGTTTTATACCTACGAATCAGTTCCTTTGTGGTTTAATCTAATGTTTATTTTTAGTTTCTTATTTAGTTTTCAGTATATTTTGAGGGTTATTATGTCTAAGTACTGGTTTCTAGCATTTTAGGTCATTTTCCCTGTGTTGGCACCGCAGCGCCAATGTCACTCCTTGAGTTCGTGCCCCAGCACCACACTCGGCGCCCCGGCGCCAATGCCTCGTGCCCCAGCGCCAATGATGTTAGCTTTATGCTATTCGACGCTGCTCTACACTAAGGTCGACGCCCCAGCGCCCCAGCCTAGTGCCAGGTCGGCGCCCCAGCGCCAACGATGCCGCCCCGGCACTGATTATCGTGTCCCGACGCCGATTCTCGCGCCTCAGCGCTACCTCCGATGTCCAAACTGTGTAGCGCCTTTAATGACCTAGAAAAGGACGTGACTCATATAAATACAAAGAGAAGCCGCTGCATTTATCATCGAACATCAGAGATATTAAAAGGGGTTACAACTGAGACTAGAAGAGAAAGAAGCTCGTGAAGGGAAGAAGAGTTATTGCATTCAGCCTACAACTCAGAGTTCTACTCGCGAAGAGAAGATTTGGTGCAAGAACAATTTAACAGGGTTTTCTTATTCCAAATCTCCCATTCCTTGTATTTGTCTAATAATGTGTAACGTATTAAAAAAGCTTGTTAGTACTGTAACTATGAACTAACTCCATCTTTAGGAGTGCAATGTAACCTCTTGTTTAGCCTGACCAACTTTCTCTCCTATTTTATATAATGAATCATTTTGGGAATGGGTTGTTTTATTTTGTATTTAATGACTGATTGCTTGACAGAGTTTTTGGTAATGATAATAATGGTTTATGACAAATGAATGTTATTATCTAGCTTTTAATTTCGGCAACACCTGTTATGACCATGACTATGGAATGTGTGCATATTATGCTCATAGGATAGACATATCTCTATGTGCCTTGTGTGACCTTGAGACTTAGCTTAATGACCTTGACCGAGTTATTGTCACCAATAGACATATTGTGTTTTAGCCGGTTAGGGATGTGCATGTGAGCACACAATCAAATCACATAAATAAGCGGAAGTGATGTAAAATTGGTATTTTAAAATTTCTTGCAAACCATAAACCAATATCATTTTCATGCTTTGATTATCAGTCTATAAAAGAGTAGGAGAAACAGAATCATACCCTTGAAGATCCGAGCTTCCTCAGGTACTAGTTCATCTCCTATTCCTTTGTGCTCTCATTGAATACGTGGGTTTGGTTCTTTCCTTTGATCAACGTTAGCCACCCAAGCGTTTGGCCTCTAGAGGTGATCAAGCAAGGAAGAACAAGAATCAAGAAGAATGGTATATTTGCTCAAACCCTAGTTTTTTCTATCTCTTTAGAAAAAGGAGGCGTACTCTCCAACTCTTGGAATCACGTGTCTCACACACTTACTGATATCTAATATAAGACTCCTCTTATAAAGATATCAGTATACCTATTTTAATATAACTAAAATAGAATATTATTTAATTAATTAAACTCCTTTAATTAATTAGGCTCCCTAATCTTATTAGGGATAATTAATTAAACTCTTTTAATTAATTTTCCTTCTACTCTTATTAGAAATAAATGAGAGTACTAATATTATATTAATTCCCAGACTCCTTTAGAAATTAAAATAATAATAATTGTACTAATATTAATAAGACTTCTCTTATTAATTTATATTTAATATTTCTAAAATATTAAATAATAAATATTAAGATATTTAATTTATTATATCACCATAGATTAAATTTAATATACTTAACATATTATTACATTTATGTCGTTAACTTCTTAAATAATTATTCTTTCTTTTATAGTATGACCCTTTAGGTTCTCCATATTAAACCGGTTGTGAATAAATCAATTAGAACAATTTTAATCTTATTTAAATAAATAATATTTATTTTATAATAGGGATAAGCCTCCCTAGCGATCAACGACTTTTCAAATAATACAGATTTCAACATTAATCATAAAAGAACATTTGAGTAAATAGTTACTGTACAATTCAATCCTTCCACCATACAATGTTCCAATTAAATATAAGACATGGAATCACTGTTAAGTCTTATTTTATTTAATTATATGTATTTCGATTCCTAAATGCACAACTCCTAATGAATGAAAATTTGAAACTACTTTCTAATTTCATTCCACCTTGGCCAAGAATTTCTAGGTTGTCATTTATAGAATCACATCAGACATATCTCATTTTTTACTAGAAGTGGTAGATTCTTTATTGGTCATTCATTATCTCCATATATAACTTATTACTCTCAAGCATACCCTTTGATATGCCTTACATGTCTTAAGGAATAAGTCAAAGTGTAAATCATTATATACAAGATACTATATTGATCTCAAGTCTAAAGATTATTTGTTATTAACAGGTAAGTAAAACTCCATTATGTATTCCTTAGGGAGTCACGTTCAATGAACTTATTCTCCAATAAGCACATACATACGTGCTTTAGTGTCTCCACACAAATGATCATGAGATCAATCATCCTCATCCAATGAGGAAGCAACGTATGTACCAATTTATCCAGATTCACTAATCCCCTTTTTAGTAATCCATTGATTGGGAACATTTTAGTTTTTAAGCTATCTAAGAATTTAGATCTCATTAGCATGATCTCATCATGATTCTAAAAGTATTGCTTAAAACTATGTGTTTATCACATATTATTAAAACACACCATGTAGATAAATTGAATGCCTATAGTAAATTAATAATTTTACTAATAAATAAATAAGATTGATTACAAAGTATATGCTTTATCATCATACATGATTGGCTTGTATGCATACTACTTTCAAATACCATTCCAACACTCCTGGCCATAACACAGAAAGTTAATGGGCATTTCGTCACCTGATCCAGAATATGATTTACAATGGTGACCTACAAACGGAAAATAACGGTAATACCTTATCCGAAGAAGAGGATATATTTCCTCTTGGAACACAGAAATGGAGGGAAGTTATAGCAATCATTTCCTCTGAAGGAGACATGCCTGCAACACCTCTAGTAATTCAAGGAATGGGGGATAAAAGAGGAAAGAATCCTATAAAGATAACTGCACCAGAACCACTGATAGTGCCATATCTACCCCAATATCCAATTACCAGCTTAAGGAAAGTCCCGTGGAATTATGGGAAAAGCAAGGGATCAACCTTAGACTGTAATACTATCCTGCCTAAGGATAATCCGTTATTCTTACCATAGAGGGAAATAAAGCCAGTTAGCAAAGCCTCGGGGAAGGTACCTGAGAACAAGATCTAAGAGTTCCTCCGAAAGATGGGGCACAATGAAACAAGAGTGGTGCATCATCTAAAAGAAACACCCTGACAGATCTCCATCCTGGATTTAATCTTATCCTCGAAAAATCACTGCCAAATCCTAGTTCAAGTCTTGGAAGAGGCTCATCTACCTAAAACGGTGGACACGAAAAAATTCTTAATAGCAGAGGAACTAGTCATCATAAGTCGCTACATATAGTAGTGATATCATCTGTGACTCCCCCAAAATAGTTCTACACAACCCATTTTGAGTTGCCAAATACATAGTACATAATTTAAATACAAACTTCATTTATAAAACACTTGAACTGTCGTGCAAAATACGACAAAACATAAACTGTGAGTTTTAATATAAATATTATCTCGTAGACAATATCCAAACTCAAAATAAGTCATCATTACAATTATTATCACACTATTTTATAGAATAGTGAGGACTACTATACCCACCATCTTGGACCATCACTCCATTCTTCGACTAGTCCTAGCTATATTCTCATTTCTTGAAGAGAACAATGAAAGGAAAAGGTGAGCTCAACTATCCGAGTAAAGAATATTATGACTAAGATAATGTTGAATAAATTATCCTTAGTCTTCAACAGTGTAAAATCTGATAGAATACAATAGACAACAAGTTTAGATCAACAATTACAGCGGAACAAGCAATCTATTAGAAAAGTCAAGTAGAGCATGATGTCTACTATCTTCTATGATTTAAAAGTTCATCATCAATATTTAATCTCTATAACACAACTCAATAAATATTTCACATCAACGAATTATCCATGCACTACGGGCCAATGATATTCGTTAGTATCACCAGTGGTCACGATCATGCCAAACACCTGTCCATCTATGCACTACGGGCCAAAAAGAACTTTCACCATATCATTTGTCTGTAACATTTCAAGTCATGATTATACCAATACACAATTTATGGACATAATCATACCAATCAACAATCAATCTATGCAGTACAGGCCAAATATGACTTTCTCCACAATATAAGCATAAGGATGATGACAATGATATAAGAAATCAATCAAGTGAGATCAAGGATAAATATTAAAGATTTATAATTCAATTTATCCAGTGTTTAAGAATGTCTAAATTGTCAGCATGATAATTAATTGTGGAGCAAAATTCAAGAATGATATTCATGTATCAAAAATAATTTGGACAGAAAAGAAACTAATTTTACCGTGAATAGTACCCCAGGTGAATAGTATCTCGTGAATAGTACCCGAGTGAATAGCATCTTGTGAATAGTATATGAGTGAATAGTACCCCGTGAATAGTATCTGAGTGAATCGTACCCCGTGAATAGTACTCTGGCATAAAAAGATTAAAATTTAATAAGAAAGTTCAGATAAATATTTCCGTGAAACGATATTAGATGAAGCGCAAAATTCAAGGATATTCTACTAATTTCATGTAGTATAGAATCATTACTTATCAAAATAAGTGTAGATTTATGAATATAAAACGAAATAATATTACTTACATACTATAGAGTATGGAAGAAAATAATATTTCTTACAAATATTGAACGAAAATAATATCCCTTACCTTAGTGGGAGAGTAATTCTGACTGGTATAGCGAAGATATTTTTGAAAAAAACTTTTACTATTTGCTACACTCGATCTATCCTTATGCTCAAAAGAAATACGCATAATATTATAGAAGAAGAATTCTCCGATTCTAGTGTGATTTTCATTTCTTAACTAAGCATCCTATTTATAGGAGAATGGCAAGGCACTATTTAAGAAATAATCACGGACACACAGTAAAAACTTTATGGGTGCATAATTCGGCGAAAAAAATTGATTTCACTATTCATCACTGTGCAATAAAATATTCTAATAAAACAAAAATTTTATATAAAATATAATATATTCTAATTATAATCTAATAAAACAAATAACTTTATATATAATATAAAAAGTATTCTATTTTATATAAAAAGTTTTCTGTTTTATTACTATTATAATAATAATAAAACAAAACTAAGACAACTTTCTACTGATGATTTTGAAAAATGAGTAAGTGGGGGTCCATGTATTAAGTCAAACTTACAACAAATACTTCATGACAAACCCCTCTATTTATATAAAAAATTGATTAAATATTTACCACAATTCACTTATCTTCAATAAGCACATTTTTAATCTTTAAACAATTATTCATCATTAATATTGTAACTCACAATATTAACAACCAGAACATTCCTAGGAAAAAGGGGGCTTTCCGAAAAGGACTTCTCCTTATTGGCGCGTAAATAAATAACCAAACCCATTTCCTCGACAGAACTTTCTAGACATTGTCAATAATGATAATAATAATATGAATAACTCCGTCGTATCAATTATTGATTTAATAATATAAAATATTGTGCAAATGATACTATGATAATAATTGAATCAATAATATGAGATATTATGCAACAACTACTGCGGCAACTATTAAATAAACTGAGTGACTTCATAAGTAAGCATCAATAATCAGAGATACCGTGTGCTACTGTGCAACCACGCGTATTACTGTACTTTTATCATCGGGTATTTCAACAGTTAACGGTAAAAGTTTTCTCGTTATTTTTATAATAAGACTATTTCTATCGCTTTTTATATCCGACAGTTATTCCGTTATGTGGGGTCCACCAATGATTATGCCATTGTACGAATATTTCCCGACAAAAAGAATATTTCCCGACCAAACGAATATTTTATAACAACTTGCTTACTTTACAAAATTTGCACATATCACCCATAACTATACCATTATATCAAATCAAACCTTATTATTCAAAATAGTATTTAGAGAAAATTAAATCTTTGTTCATAAAAAAGTTAGGGTCTTACAACCTCCCCTTCTTATGAAATTTCAGTCTCGAAATTGATGTACGTACCTGTTATGTCGAAGTGGTGAGGATTTCTTGTTTTCATTTTAGATTCTAACTCCCAGGTCATTTCTCTCAATATCGTGATTTATCCCTAAAACTTTGACTTGAGGTATAACCTTTGAGCGTAAAATATGTTTCTTCGTATCCAAGATTTTAACAAGTACTTCTTCATACGTTAAATCTTCTGCTATCTCGTCTGGTTCTAATTCAATAATGTGGTTTGGGTCTTCCACATATTTACGTAACATAGATATGTGAAAAATATTATGAACACGAGACATACTTGACGGTAAGGCGATTCTATAGACCACAATTCCTACTCGGTCGAGGATTTCAAATGGACTAATGAATCGAGGATTGGGCTTTCCTCTCTTTCAAAATCTCGTAACTCCTTTCCATGGAGCAACACGTAACAATGCATGATCTCCAACATTGAATTCCACGTCCCTTCGATGAAGATCAACATAACTCTTTTGTCGATCTTGTGAGGTTTGTATACGTTGTCAGATCATTTAAATATTTTCCGCAGTTATACGTACCAATTATAGTCCCAACAACATTGCTTCACCCACCTCATCCCAGCATATTAGAGAACGACACTTTCATCCATACAATGCCTCGAATGGAGCCATGCCTATACTTGCTTGATAACTATTGTTGTAGGAGAATTCCATTAATAGCAAGTGTACTTGTCCCAACTTCCTTTGAAGTCTAGGACACAGAGTCTTAATAGATCTTCAAGAGTTTGAATAGTCCTCTCTGACTGCCCGTCTTTCTAAGGATGATATGCAGAACTGAATCGTAAATCCATGCCCATAGATTTCTGCAAATTAACCCAAAATCGTGAAGTGAATCTAGGGTCTCGATCAGAAACTATGGATAACGGCATACCATGCAATCTTACAGTATCATTTATGTATATACGAGCAAGATGCTCAAGTGAATAAGTTTCTCGTATAGGTAAGAAATGAGCAGACTTTGTTAATCTATCGATAATGACCCCAATTTCATCTATGCCTTGAGAAACCTTGGGAAGACCAGTAACGAAATCCATGCTAATGTCTTCTCACTTTCATTTTGGAATTTCAAGTGGTTGTAATGGACTTTTTGGCACTTGATGCTCCTCCTTGACACGTTGACAAGTTAAACACCTTGAGATACACTCCACGATTTCTCTCTTCATATTACTCCACCAAAATGTATGATGAAGATCACGATAAATTTGGGTACTCCCAGGATGGATTGATAACGGTGTGTTGTGTGCCTCCATCATGATTTTATACTACGAATCAGAGTTGTTAGGAATACAAAGTCTGGAGGTAACTCAAAGTATTCATTCTTCGTCGGTTCTTGCTTCTAGAATAGCACCTTCTAGCACTTTCTTCTTCATACGCATCAGTTTCGGGTCTATATCTTGAGCAGTTTTAAATTTATCGATTAAAGTCGGTTCTACTCATATATTTGGCATCATCACGTGGGTCCCTGATATTTTTAACTCTATCTCTATCCTTTGTAAGTCATATAAAATGGGCATTTGCGTTGACAATATCGCACTCGTACTCGCATATGATCTTCTACTCAACGTGTCAGCTACCACTTTTGCTTTTCTAGGATGGTATTGAATGGTATGCTCGTAATCTTTAAAAAGCTAAAGCCAACGTCGTTGTCGCATGTTGAGTACCTTTTGGGTTAAGAAATATTTGAAGTTTTTATGATCTGTATAGATCTCTACTTTCTCCCCATGTTGCTGAGTTATTCAAATTTCATTCTCCTTCCTTAAAAATGGGTGCTGGTGCTGCCGTCTTTCCATCATTATTGAACCTTCCCTTTTTAAAATTTCTACTTGACTCATTTCTTATATTATCTTGGCCAGGATTACCACCAAAGTGGTTACCATTTATGGCATGATAATTTCCTCTACGTTTGTTATCACCGCTTCGATGATTGTTGTCACTAGTATGACCATTATCGTTTTGTCGGTTGTTATCTTTCGGTTAGGCTAACTCATTATCGCGCTCCAATAACTGAGTCCTGATCACAACATCTAAATACAAACACAGTTTATGAGATATGAGGTATTAACGAATATCGCTGAGCCATATTCATAACATCTGAATACAAACACAGTTTGTGAGAAATGAGGTATTGACGAATTTCAGGTTTCAAACCTCTCAGAAACATTATGTCATTCGCTCCTTATTATTAACCAAATGGGATACAAACTAGGATAACTCCACAAACTTAGCCTCGTATTGCGATACGGTCATATTGTTTTATCTCAGCTTGATGAATTCAACCTCCTCCATGTGACGAATACTCTCTGAAAAGTACTTGTCCTTGAACAATTCTTGGAAATTATCCCAAGCCATCTTAAGTGCGAAAAGATGAGTACGTTTTATAGATTTCGACCAGTAATCTACCTCTCCTCGTAACATAAAGGTGGCGAAAGGAACCTTTTGCTCCTCTGAGCATCCCAAGATAACAAATATCTTGGTGATCTACTTAATCCATGTCTCTGCCTTAAGTGGCTCTAGCTTTCCCAAAAACTACGGCGGTCCCAGCTCCTTGAATTGCTTAGCAGTGACCAGCCCTAAGTTTCCATTGATTCCACCTGCATTTTTAACAGGAATCTCTCTCGTTTGGTGTTGCATGAATTACAGAAAGCTCCTACATATCCCATCAATCATCATTTGGTCGGTGTTGTTGTTTACATAAGGATTATTGCCTTCCTGATGCACATTATCATGGTTTTTGATTGGTGGTGTCTCAACGGTCTCATGTGCTCCATTGCTTATCTCAAAATTTTTGGATGTCATTCTTAAACACTGCCACAAAATAAGGGTTAATTGACATGCCACATATTATCCATATATTCTGACCGACCAATTAAATAACAAATAAGCTTAGGTAGGACACACTAGCGAATGATTTACTCGTCTCTCTCCTCCTAGTTCTAGCCTCAGATCTCCGCCAGGAATCATATCCATAAGCTTTGATACCAACCGTGACGCCCCCAAAATAGGTCTACAGAACCCATTTTGAGTCGCCAAATACATGGTACATAATTTAAATACAAACTTTATTTATACAACTATTGAACTGTCATGCAAAATACGACAAAACATAAATTATGAGTTTTAATACAAATATTGTCTCGTAGACAATATCCAAACTCAAAATAAATCCTCATTACAATTATTATCACACTATTTTATAGAATAGTGAGGACTACTATAACCACTATCTTGGACCATCACTCCATTCCTCGACTAGTTCCAGCTATATTCTCATTTCCTGAAGAGAACAATGAAAGAAAAAAGGTGAGCTCAACTAGCAAAGTAAATAATATTGTAACTAAGATAATGTAGAATACTTTATCCTTGGTCTTCAACAGTGTAAAATTCGATAGAATACAATAGACAAAAAGTTTAGATCAACAACTATAGTGGAACAAGCAATCCATTAGAAGAGTCAAGTAAAGCATGATGTCTACTTTCGCCACATCACTTGTCTATAACATTTTAGGTCATGATTATACCAATACATAATCCCTGGTCATAACCATACCAATCGATAGTACATCTATACACTACAGGCTGTAGACACTCGAAATTTTGTATTCCTGTTACTAACCTTGCAAGAGGGCAAAACCATCTTCCAGAGATAGCCCTGAAAGTTAAATCAGCTCAATCCCAGAGACAATCCCGAGATACTCAATTTTTAATCTCAGAGATAACCTCGAGATACTCAGTTGCAGTCTCAGAGATAACCCCGAGAGAATTAGTTCTAACCTCGGAGATAACCCCGAGGGATGCAGTCCCAGTTCCGGAGATAACCTTGGAAAACTTAGTTTTAACCTCGGAGACAATCCCGAGGCACTCATTTCCAACCTTAGAGGTAACCTCGGGAGGTCAGGCACACCTCAGAGACAACCATGGGGATATTCAACAAGCGCAGGAGCCCAATCTCAGAGATAACCCTGAGCAACGACTGCTACATCATCCTAGAGCCGGAGATAAACCCGGTGAGGGGCAAAATTATCATTTTGCCACCTTGATACTACATTCACATCGTCTCAACATCATTTTAACCTACATTTCATACCGAAGTATCCCACAAGAACCATAGCTCAAAATCTCGAGTGAGTACTACGCAAGACAGCACATTGAATAGAATTTGAAGACTTAAAGATCTAGTCATGAACACATCTTTTTGGCTTCATACAACCTCTTATCGTATGTCATTGTTTAGCTATCGATAATTGCATTACGGAAAGGTATAGCACGCCTCAATCGGATGCCTGGATTAAAAGTTATGAAGGTTTAAGTAAACATCACGTTGCACGAGTGCACGTACTTCGAGACGACATGACCCACATGGCCCGGGACAACCCGGGCTACCACGGGTAGACCCGTGGCCATCAGTTCTATAAATAGAGGCCTTGGGCTGGTTAGTTTAGGAAGAGGAAGAGTGAGGAAACCTTGTCCATTTCACTCTGTACGCACTTCTATAGTGCTCCAAATTGAGTGCTTCCTTTTTCTAAACACTTGTGAGCTCGTGTTTTATAACATACTGAAATTTAACTGGTGGAAACTGTGTTTTCAGGCGTCAAAAGCTATCTAATGTCTTCTTGGCAGACCATTGTAAAATATTTCAGATTTTTAAGCTTTTTATCACTTTTGTATATATATATATATATCTACTCATGTTGAGAGTAGCGTCGTGTGGGTATGCCCGGATCATCGATCCTTGGCTTTTTATTGCTTATATATATATATAACTATTTATCAGCATGCGGGTTAGATATGCCTAAATTTGGCTATTTCTCACTCTAACTTGTTCATGGTGACTAAACTAGAACTGTTGAAGCTAAAATGCTTATATTTACTCAAATTTAATTCATTTTTATAGCTTTTGCTAACGGGCTAGATTTGTATCAATCTTACTATTTCTCACTTCAGTCGGTTCATGGTGACTAAACTAGAACCGGTGAAGCTGAAATAGTTTAGATTTATTCAAATCTAGTTCTTGTTTTAGCTTTTGTACATATTGCCTTGTCATGTGAGCCTATGAATCATTTCATCACATATTTAGTTCCTGAATCTAGATTTGGTTCGATGGACATTTTCAGCTGCAGCTGGCTTGTAAATTATTCATAGTGTCTGAATTTCCTTAGATGGCTCTCATGCCCACAAGGAGTTTGGCGCTGCTATGTATCTTATTTTCTCGAAGATGGTTAGCATCTCGAAAATAATAAAAGCAATCCAGTAGAACACGTAATAAAATGAAAGTATCAAAGGCCTCAATTACTATTGAGCATAAGGGTTTTGAAAAACATGTTTTACAAAATATCACTGCCATATCTCGTTAAATTTGAACTTTTATACAAAAGTCAAACCCTTTGTATATAGGTGCGAACGAGGCATAACACTGCTTCCAAACAACTGGACACGTACACATATTTAGATAAAAGTTTAAAGTGAAAAGTAGCGGTAACCATGTTATCACGGAAGTTGGGGGGTGCCTAACACATTCCCACCGCTTAATCAAGCACCCGAACCCTAACAAATTTTGGTTTTGCAGATCAGTTAAACAGTATCACATCACTAGGTCTTTGTGCAAACCTTTTCCGAGTTGAGTTGGTGCAACCATTTAAAAATATCAACTGGTGACTCTTACAGTCAAATCGTCGACATATACATGTCGAACTTTTTAAAACTTTTTTTTTAAAATAAATATCACCTAATATGAGAACACCAAAAGACAAGAACATAAAGAGACAAATAAAAATCACAACGTCGACAGGTGGCGACTCTGCTGGGGACTTCCAGTAAGAGGGCTTAAGCCGTTATTTAAAAACTTTTCAAAACTTTTATCTGCTTGTGTGTGGATGTTGCATTTACATTTGAAGTAATGTGTACTAATGCTTTGCTTACTGCACTTAGTGCTTCACACTATATCAGCCTGTGATATTAGTGCTTCGCACATGTCATCATTTTCATACGGTGAGACGCGATGTATGTGAATGTATGTTGTGTGGTCCCTCCACCAGGAGGCTATCCTATCAATGTTTGATTACTGGACTCATTAGGAGACTAATTCCACGAGGCTTAGGAAAGGCACCACCTAGATTCTGTAACGCCCCCATATCTATACTCCCATGGTATCTGATATGGTGCTTACTACGAATCGATATAATGCAATTAAATCTATACACCCATTTTACCTGATTATAAGCTTATATTAAATTAAGGGACTATCAGATATAATTCCCATAGATCCAAGATTCATAGTATCCCATAACAGATGACAATTCTCAAAAGAACTATTACTGTGTTTGGATACCCTCACTTGGATATATGAACTATATCTGTGAATAGAATATATTTATCCGAAATCCAGAATATCAGTAATAACATGAACAGTCCATATTACTAATATCCTCACCTAGATGTATAGTCTATGCCATGTGAATTTATACTATCGTGTCGATAATAACTATTTATCCGAAATCCAAAATATCAGTAATAACATGAACAGTCCATATTACTAATATCCTCACTCAGATGAATAGTTCCCAATGATCTCAACTAGATTCAAAGAATTCTAATTTTACAGCTATATATGTAAGAAAACATGGTTGCAGAAAATAAAAGATGTTATATATATACATAAATATTAGGGTTCGATTACATGATTCTCATAACGAGTTTCTTATTACAAAGTATTCAACTAGATATGAATATAACCTAATCTAAGCAGGGACGCTTCCCTTTATCTACTCTAGATGTTTCAGGATTACCATCTAAAACTGCAAAGGGAATAATTTGCAAGGGTGAGCTATGACATTCTCAGCAAGTTTTGTATTTATAACAATATATAATTTGAAGAAATACAATAATTCAAATTTTGACTGATAGTCGTTACCATTTTAATATGGATTTTTATTTCTGTCAGTCACACAGACTTAGAAATTTTGTTTAGATATGAGATAGGGGATCAGCCTATTCAATATCTTAGCAGTATGCATCTCATCCTACCAGTGCTCAAATGCACCCAAATTAGCGTCAATATTTTATTTACCGAATGATCCCTTAGGGGATACCCAACTTCATAATAGTATGTCTTACCAACCAATTTAGTTTGACACAATAATTTAAGCTGAACAATCAATATGAATAAACAGTTCATTTCTTAGTTATGTTGAAGCTATAGCAATAACCTTACAATAAAGGGTAATTCAAATGTAGGTGTAATATATTATATCAATAGCATATCAAGATAAAAATCTTGTTTAACAATAAACCAGGTTTAAGAAATTTACATAAGTAAGTTAAAGTTTAAGAAGAACTTGTCTGAGCGTAGATCAGTCAAGTTATGCTACTCAATTCGTTTAATAAATACCAACGATGTTCATATATATAAATCTAACACGTTAGTATTGATAACAATACTCAAATATATCATTTATATAAGATTGGGTTAGATTCGATAAGGTTTCGGTGTTAAATGTCTTTACCGAATTCTAAATAAGTTGATATATGAACTAAAATTTTATTTATAAAATTTATTATATTTTTAGATAATTTATATATACATTATAATAATTTTTAAAAGTTTTAAAATATTTATTTATCCTTTAAAAGAATTTTAAATCATTTATTTCTATTTTTAGGTAAATAATATTTACTTAAAATTTTACAAAAATATTGTTTATTATTTTTAAATAATTTTTAATCATTTATTATGATTTTTATATCATTAATATTATTTTTCAATAATTATTTTGTATTTATAAATAATTTTTCTAATTAATTTCTTATTAAGTTAATTATTAATAATATCCAAATACAATAAAATATTTATTAAATTTATGTAAAAATATCAGAAATTAATTATATTTATTTAATATAATTTTTAAAACTATTTTTGTATTTATTTATTAATTATTTATAATTTTTATAATTTAATTTTTAGAAAAATTAATTTCTGTCTGTCGCTTGTAGACACTCGAAATTTTCTGTACACCTGTCACTAATATTACAGGAGAGCAGATTCGTCTTTTAAGAGGGAACACTGAAAGACGATCCATATCTATGGCGGATACTACCGGAAGTTCAGTATCAACCCCGGATCGTAATCTAGGAGTAACAATTCCAATCTCGGAGATAACCCCGAGGAATGTAAATACAATACCGGAACACACATCGGAGAAGACCGATTAATCTCGGAGATAACCCCGAGGTATCCAGTGTCAGTCCCAACCATGGGAATATCCACTAACTTTGGTGATAACCCCAAGAAATGCAATTTCGGCGATAACCCCGGAAATGCTTGTTACAAATGCAACCAGCTTCCATCTCGGCGCTCACAACGAGATACACTGTACCAGCCAGGCAATAACATCGGGAAGATAGACACACCTCAAAGATGGCAATGAGGACCTTCAACAAATTGCAGCAGTCCAATCCCAGCGAAGCTAAGCAACGTCTGCTTTATCAGCCCAATCCGGCGATAACACCGGTGAGGGTCAACATCGTCATTTGACCAACACGATGTCATGCCACGTCGCCTCAACATATCTATGCAACAATGTCCCACAAGACTAACCAATCTCGAGTGACTATTGTGCGGGGTAACAGATGAAAGTTGAAGCTTGAAGGCCGGAGGGCACCGTCCCATCTTCAATGACTTCGCACAAACTCTAATCCCATGCCATCGTACAACTCTCGACAACGACGGTCTGAAATAGGTCCTGTATACCTCAAACGGATGCTTGGATTTCACTTTTGAATGTCCGAGTGGACATTACAGTACCTGAGTGCACGTACTTTGAGACGACCCGAGCCGAAAAACCCGGGCCCACCCGGGTTGCCTCTAGTAAACCTGCTGCTCAGCCGCAAGTACACCTACGGCTCCACCCCCTATAAATAGAGGGCTTGGGGTGGCCATTTTGTAAGAGAAAATGACGAGGAAGCCCTGCCCAATTTGCTCTATACTCACCCCAGACTGAGTGCTTTCTCATTTTAAACACTTGTGAGCTCACATATAGCTTATTTTGTACCCACAAAAGCCAATGTTTACCCACTTTAAAGATATTGAAGTCTTCTTTGGCAACCCACTGTAAGCCTTCTTTCACACTTTAAGGTTTTTCTCTTCATCTTTGCACACACCATTCTACACATTGAGAGTCGTGTTGCATATTTTGCCCGAACTTCGGTCCGTGGTTTATTTTTAGTTTGTATATACATATATATTTATATATATGGACTAATATTATCGAGTTATGCCTCGATTGAGCCTAGACTTTGGTCTGGAGAGTTTAATTGCTTTTATATATATATATATATACACTTATATATATGAATTGCGTGTCGAACTCTGTTCGATGAGCCTAGACTTATGTCTAGTGCGTTTAATGGCTTTCTTACATATATAATTATATATGAATTTCTATCCAACTTTGTTCGGTGAGCCTGGATTTCACATCCGGTGCGTTTACTGCTTTAATATATATATACTTATATATATTAATTGTTGTTGGACTTTGTCCGATGAGCCTAGATTTTATATCTGGTGCATTTACATGCTTATATATATATATATACATACATTTCGTCCCACCTGGAGTTTACTTCGTGGTGGTTGACCGTTTTTACATCTTTTTGAACATTTCGTCCCGCCTGGAGTTTCCTCCATGGCGGTTGATAGCTTTTACAACTTTATTTACATTTCTGATCCCCCACGGAGGTACTTCGTGGTTGGTGATCATGTCTGTATATATATATTTATAGCTTTTATATATATACCTGCTTACTGTTTCATATAAATTGCAGTATTCTGTGCGCCTAGGAATCATGTGATCACAGATTCATCCCATTGGATCTAGATTCGGTTCCCGTGATGGACATTTTCAGCTGTAAGAAGCTCGTAAATTATTCTGCGGTGTCTGAATTTCCTCAGATGGTTTCCATACCCACGAGGAATTCAGCACCTTTTTGTACATTATTTTCGTACGGATGCCTCACATCTGTCAAATAAAATCAATCCAACCGAATATGGAATAAAATGGGAGTGTAAAAGGTCTCAATTACTAATGAACATCAGGGTTTGAAAAACCTCTTTTATAAAACATCACTGCCATATCTTGCTAAAATTGATTTTTTACATAAATTCAAACCCAGTGTATATAGGTGCGAACGAGGCCTCGCACTACTTCTAAATAACAGCACATTGACCCACACACACACACATTCAGATAACTGTTTCTTGAAAAGAGGCGGTCACCGTGGTAACACGAATGTCGGGGGGTGCCTAACACCTTCCCTCCGTATAACCAAGTCCCCGGACCCTAATGAATCTCGGTTTCACCGACCCGTTTAGCAGTGTCACATCACTGGGTCAATGTGCAAACTTTTTCTCGGTTGTGTTGGTACAACCATTTAAAAAATTAATTGGCGACTCTTAACAGTCCATCGTCGACATTATACATGTCGGACCTTTTTCACTTGTTTTTTCAAACAAATCTCACCTAAAATGAGAACACTAGAGAACAAGTAACGGAAAGGGACAATTAAAAAATCCCGACGTCGACGGGTGGCGACTCTGATGGGGATTCCAGTAAGAGGACTTAAGCCGCTATTATAATTTTTTCAAAATTATTATCTACTTGTGTGTGGATGTTGCATTTTCATTTTATGATGAATGTGTACGAATGCATTTCCTTACTTAGTGCTTCGCACTATAAACTGCCTGTGATAATAGTGCTTCGCACTATAAACTGCTTGTAATATTAGTGCTTCGCACATGTCATCATGTCATACGGTGAGACGCGATGTATGTGAATGTATGTTGTGTGGTCCCTCCACCAGGAGGGTATCCCGTCGGTGTTTGATTACTGGACTCGTGAGAAGACTAATTCTCCGAGGCTTAGGAAAGGCACCACCCAAATTCACTCCAGTTGAAAGACCGGATTAACTTCCCGTCAAGTAGATTGCGATGATTTGGGAACCTTCATGCCAAAAAGACGTGAGAGTAACCTAAGATAGGTCAGCCTCTGATAAACCCAAAACGGAGGAAAGTCTCTTCATCCTCTCAATTCAAATTACTTGTAAAGCACAATTACTTGTAATTATCTTCCATATCTATCTCCACGTAATGAGAAATATGAAGAAATGTGTACACATACATGCTATAAACAGCTGACATCCGTTTTGCAGGATAAAATTCCTAAACTGGACACATCGTATAGCATATTATTATCCACCTTCCCTAAAGACTAAACTATGCAAGTCTTTTATAGGGAATCAATCGGACCTACCACCCGTTCAAAGTCCAAAAAGGCAACAGGCCTACAGTCAATCATGTCGTCATTCGACCAGACTGAAGTTAATCCAGTTTCTCACAAAGAATTCGACGGATTAAGCAAATAGATTATAGATTTGGCTATTCTACTAAAAGAATTACACCAGTCTACACAGGGTCAGAAAATACCCGTACATGCTGAATCCTCTACACAAGGAGGAACCCAGGTCGTTACAATACCTGAACTGCAGTTGGATCCGACCAACAAAACTCATGATGTTGCCCATCCCACTAGAGACCCAGACACTGGTGACATCAAAAAGAAATTCCTCCAAATGGAAGGGACCCTTCGCACTATCAAAGGAATAGGAACACACGGGAGTGTTTCATATGTTGTTCTGTGTATTTTCCCTGGTATTCATTATCCAGAAAAATTTAAGACTACTGACTTTGAAAAATATGAACACACATCTAAAGGTGTTTATTGGAGAACTTGGATCTTATGCAGAGGATGAAAATCTCAGAATGCAACTATTCCAAAAAAGTCTAACTAGAGAAGCCCGTTTGTGGTACACAAGATTAGACAATTCAAAGATCCATAGTTGGGAAGAGCTAGCACACGCTTTCCTTACTCAATACAACTTTCAATCTCAAATGGCTCCTGATCGGTATCAAATTACCAAGATCAAGAAACAGTCTAATGAGTCTTTCAGAGAGTATGCTCAGAGGTGGAGACGCCTGGCGGCTCAAGTTAGTCCTTCCATGACAGAATCAGAGATGGTCATGACTTTCATAGACATACAAGAAGCACCTTTCTATGAAAGTGTTTTAGCCGGCATCGGCAAACCATTTTCTGAAATGGTCAAACATGGGGAGATGGCTGAAATGGGATTGAAATCCGGAAAGATTCAAGACCTATCTGCACTCAAAGCGGTTGCTGATCACATCCAATCTGGAAATTATGGGAACAACCCCCGGAGGGTCCATAAAAACAAAGAAGAGGATGTTTCCTTGATACTACAGGGTCAAAAAGGCAATCAAAACATGCCTATCCAGAGGAGAAATTACACTCCCTTTCAAGCACAGTCTTCAAACCCTCCAGTACCAAAAGGTGGAAAAGTCAAATGACCTCGAGTATTCACAACCTTAGGGGACACCCTCGAGAACATTCTAAATCTTCTAACAACACAAAAGAAAATCACGCATCTTCTTCCACCAGCCAACCCTAATGGTCGGGGTTTTAATGCTGCTCGAAAATGTGCTTATCATGACGGGGCACCTGGACATGATACTCAGGATTGTTGGGCCTTGAAACATAAAATCTAAGACCTGATAGACAACGATAAAATCGTGGTCACCAAACCCGATCAACCTCACGTTCAACCCTCTTCCTCAACACAAGGAAGAAGAGGTCAACATGATCAATTGGAGCAATGGACAGAGTTCCAATTTCAGCTGTGAATCCTCCCAGACCCCCAAAGATGGTGATGGCAGATGGGATTATGCCAAGTTCCAATTCACAATGGAACGAAAGATGAAAGCTCTTTGTAAACAAATTGAGTAATTGGCGGAACTGGTGACTTATCAGCATCAAGTGACTCGTCAGCTAATCAGTCAGGAGCATGCCAATCTCCTACCTATTGTCATGAATATTCCCTCTTCACTTTCAGAAAATGAAATGCTGGAAGACAAAGTAACGAAGAGAGCGAATGCTAAGGCCCATCGAGATTTTGCCAACAAAAGGGAATTCACATATTTGGGGCAACTTATGGAGGAAATCCCTCATATGTTAATCAATGAAGGAAGGATTAGTTCCCTCCTACCTCTAATCAACCCTCGTTCAGGACGATACAACTCTGAGGGAGCATGTCAATATCATTCTCAATCTCGCGGTCATAGCACAGAAGAATGCTGGGCACTCCGCCACCTTATTCAAAATTTAATCGACAGTGGCGTACCGCGCCTGACAGATAACGACACTGTGTTACGGGCAAGTGAGGATTCGTGTCCTACTATGTGGAAGAGTGTAGTGGTAGTCATATCCACTAAAAGTGATGGGGTTAACAAATCACTTGTCATGCCAGTAATTCAACTCAAGGGAATCAACTATCCTTTGAAAGTGGCCGCTCCTGAGCCAATCAACTTGTCGTGCAAAGCACAATATCCTATTATTAGCTTGCGCGCAGTTCTGTGGAATTATGGAGAAGGTGAAGGATCCATCTCGCATACAACTACTTTAGTGTCGAAGGAAAATCCACTATATCTTCCCCAACGGGTAATAAATCCTGTCATCAAGTCTAAGGGGAAAGTACCCATTGAGAAGATTGAAAATTTCCTCCGCACTATGGGTCATAGCGAAGCCAAGGTGGTTTTAAGCTTGAAAGAAGCTCCACAACAGATATCAATATTGGACTTGGTCCTGACTTTGGAGAATCACCAGAAGGTCTTATTAAAGGTTTTAGAAGAAGCCTATTTACCGACATCAGTTGATACAGAAAAGTTTTAACATCTGGTTGATCACATTTTCAACAACAATGTGATATCCTTCACTGATGATGATATACCGCCCGAAGGGACCGGTCATTGCAAATCGTTGCACATTGCGGTCTTGTCCTCCGGATATATGGTGGCGGGAGTTTTAATAGATGGAGGTTCCTATCTGAATATCTGCCCATAAGCTACCTTGGTGAAGATGAATATCAATCCCAATCGAATTCGGAGTAGTCATACCATCATCAAAGTTTTTGATAGAGCCCGCCGTAACTCGGTCGGAGTAGTTGAGCTGCCAATTGAGATTGGTCCTCATACATTCTATGTATCCTTCCATGTGCTCAAGATAGATTCGGGATACAACCTGCTCTTGGGACGACCATGGATTCACATGGCAGGGGCAGTCCCCTCCACTCTTCATCAACAGTTGAAATACATCATCAACAATAGCCTGGTCACAGTCAACGCTGAACCAGAGATTCCTCAGCATGGGGACATGCCGCTCATCAATGCCAATAAGGATGTTGAGCCAATTAGTTTTCATGCTTTGGAAATAAGCAATACCCAATACCATGCTATTGGAACGCCATTGCCTAAACACTAGACTTCTGCCGAGGTAATGTCAGCCACACAAGAAATGACGTCGTTGGGTCATAAATCGAGACAAGGGTTGGGTAAAGATTGCCAGGGTGTCAAGTACCCTATTCGCTTAACCAAGCAAATTGGGACAGTTGGACTAGGATATTCTGCCAGCTCTAGTCACATGAATCCTCATAAGCATCAGCAGATTCCTTCAGCTTCAACCATGCGGCATTTAGCTTCGCCTTGAAGCTCTGAGTCCGCACAACCTCTCGTAAAGGTGCCAGCCAATATAATGGCAATGTTATTTCCCAAACCGGTACCGGTGAAGGAGAAAGAAATCTTTGTTCCAGATCCCGCAATGGAGGAAGAGGAACGAAGAATCAACTAAGACGTCATCAGGATGATGTCCGGCATACGCATCATCATTCATGGTGAGCATACCAACAGATATATCCCAGACGATGATTACCCAGACGTAATGGCTATCATTCGGGATAGGGAAGATAATGATAATCCCTCTATCACTGTGGTTCACCCGGAATTTGCTCTTGCCAATTGGAACAACATTCCTAGCATTAGTCGTCAAGGGTAAAGCGGACAGAAACTCTTTATGCCATGTAGATATAATAACTGCTTACTTTTCAGTACAGTATTAGCTGTTTATTTTGCCAGTATATGCTAACACTGTGTATGATCAACACATTTCATATATACTAAGTGAAAGCATATTTTGTTCAGGACTCTGAATTTAGATGTGCATGTGCTTGATAATGCGGTGCCTCTTCTCCACAAGGATTGTACCTTTGATGTCGAGATAAATTCAGTCTTGCTAGATATACCGGATGACATTGAGGTGCCTCCAAAAATTCAGGAATGGGTCAAAGACAAACCTAAACCCAACCTTGATCAAACCACTCCTTTCAATCTCGGAACCTTAGAAAACCTTGATTTTTCCAGATTGGTTCAGACCTTACCCCAAACAAACGGAATGACATTGTTATGCTACTAACCCAGTTCTAGGGTGTGTTTGCATGGTCTCATAAAGATATGGTGGGTTTGTCCACTGACATTGTCTTTCATTGCATTCCCATCAAAGAGGGATTCAAACCAGTCAAGCAAAAGCTTCGACGATTGAAACCTGAATGGAGTTTAAAGGTGAAAGAAGAAATTGTGAAACAATTTCAAGCCGGCAGCATAATGGTGTCTACCTATCCTGAGTGGATATCCAACATCGTGCCCGTACCTAAACCTGGAGGGAAGGTGCGAGTTTGCGTGGATTACCGGGACTTAAACAAAGCTTGCTTAAAAGATAGGTTTCTCGTGCCATTTATCCACATTCTCATTGACAATACTGCGCAATACGACATGTACTCCTTTGCAGATTGCTTTGCGGGGTATCATCAGATCATGGCTGCCGAGGAAGATCGTGAAAAAACTGCTTTCATCACTCCTTGGGGAACTTTTTGCTATAGAAGGTTGTCATTCGGCCTCATCAATGTCGGAGCTACCTATCAACGAGCTATGATGGCTCTTTTCCATGACTTAATGCATAAAGAGATCGAGATCTATGTGGATGACATTATTGTCAAATCCAGGAAGGAGGATGACCATATAGACCATCTCAGGAAACTGTTCAACAGGTTGCGTAAGTACAACTTGAAGTTGAATCCAGCTAAGTGCGCCTTTGGCGTTAAATCAGGGAAGTTGCTAGGATTTCTAGTCAGCCACAAAGGGATAGAGCTAGATCCTGCCAAAATCCAAGCCATCACGGAAATGCCCATTCCTCATACAGAAAAGGAAATACGGGGATTTTTGGGAAGAATCAACTTCATTAGCAAATTTATTTCTCAACTCACAGCAACCTGTGAGCCAATCTTCAAGCTATTAAGGAAGAACTCCTCCATGAAGTGGAATGAGGAGTGCCAGAATGCTTTCCTTACAATCAAGAAACAGCTAATCAAAGCTTCCATCTTGGTACCACCCAGGGATGATGTTCCCCTGTTTATATATTTGTCCGTAAGTGACAATGCCATGGGCTGCACGCTGGGATAGAAGGACGATAGAGGCCTAGAACGAGCTATCTATTACCTCAGCAAAAGATTCAGCAGCAGTGAACACAAGTACACTCTAATCGAAAAGACGTGTTATGCTTTAGCATGGTCTGCCATGAGGTTACAACATTATCTCCATGGTCACACAACCCATCTCATATCCCACGTGGATCCTCTCAAGTATGTGTTCAGTAAACCCATACTGAATTATCGGTTGTCCAGATGGCAGTTGATCCTACAATAATTTGACATCGTATATGTGACTCAAAAGTCCATCAAAGGTCAAGGAATTACGGATCAATTGGTTGTCGCACCATCAGGGGATTTCAAACCCTTGGAGACATATTTCCCCGATGAAAGAGTAATGACAATTCAACAGCACCATCAGTATGATACACACCAAACGTGGAAGATGTATTTCGATGGAGCTATTAATATGGAAGGTTCTGGAGCTGGAACAGTTCTAGTATCTGATACAGGGGAGCAGTATCCCGTCGCCGTCAAATTACAATTTGTCAGCACCAACAATACGGCTGAGTATGAAGGCTGTCTCATGAGGCTAAAACTTGTTAGGTTTGTAATATTCATGAACGCAATCAAATTGTAAAAATAAGCGAAAATGTGTAAAATCAGAGTTTTAAAAATTTTACAAGCCGTATACCCGGATCATCCTTTATGCATAATTATTAATTAAACGAAAAGATAAGAACAAGAATCATACCCTTGAAGATCTGAGCTTCATCAGGTACAAGTTCACCTCCAATCCTTTTCGTGTTCAACTTGAATCCACCGGGTTTGGTTCCTTCCTTTGATCAATGTTAGCCACCCAAGTGTTTGGCCTCTAGAGGTGATCCACCAAGGAAGAAGAAGAATTCAAGAAGATGAGTATTTGGCAAAACCCTAGTTTTTCTATCTCTCATAGAAAAAGGCGTACTCTTCCAACTATTGGAACGTATTCACGTGTTGTGAAAGTGTCAACCACCTCACCCATAATAAGACTCATCTTATTTATAGATGTAGGCAACCCTCCTTAACAATTAAGGAATTAGGTTTTATTTTAATTAATTAATTAAGCTCCCTAATCTTATTAGGGATAATTAATTAAACTCCTTTAACTAATTTTCCCTCCTAATCCTATTAGGAATAAATGAGAGTACATATATTAAATTAATTCCTAAACTCTTTTAGAAATTAAAATAATAATAATTGTAATAATATTAATAAGACTCCTCTTATTAATTTATATTTAATATTTCTAAAATATTAAATAATAAATATTAAGTTATTTAATTTATTCTATCACTATAGATTAAATTAAATATACTTAACATATTATTACGATTATGTCATTAACTTCTTAAATAATTATTCTTCCATTTATGGTGTAACCCTTTAGGTTCTCCATATTAAACCGGTTGTGAATAAATCAATTAGAACAATTCTAATCTTATTTAAATAAATAAATAAAACTATTAATTTATTTAAATAAATAATATTTATTCTACAATAGGGATAAGCCTCCTTAGCGATCAACGACTTTTTCAGATAATATAGATTTTAACATTAATCATAAAAGAACATTTGAGTAAATAGTTACTGTACAATTCAATCCTTCAACCATACAATGTCCCAATTAAATATAAGACATGAAATTACTGTCAAGTCTTATTTTATTTAATTATATGTATTTCAACTCTTAAATGCACAACTCCAAATAATGCAAATTAGAAACTCCTTTCTAATTTCATTATGCCTTGGCCAAGGACTACTGGGTTGTCATTTATCGAATCACATAGGACATTTCTATTCGTTTACTAGAAGTGGTAGATTCTTTATTTATCATACATTTTCTATATGTACAACTTATTATACCCAATCATACCCTTTGATATACCCTAAGGGTCTTAAGGAATAAGTCAAAGTATAACTCATGATACACAAAATACTACGATGATCTCAAGTCCAAGGATCACTTGTACTACTATCACTACAGGAATTCCTATTGACAGGCAAGTAAAACTCCATTAGGTATTCCTTAGCGAGCCACGTTCAGAGAACTTATTCTCTAATAAGCACCTACATACTTGCTTTAGTGTCTCCACACAAATGATCATGAGATCAATCATCCTCATCTAATGAACAAGCAACGTTTGTACCAATCTATCCGGATTCACTAATCCCCAATTTAGTAATCCAACGATTGGAAACTATTTTAGTTTTAAGCTTTCTAAGAATTTAGATCTCATTAGAATGATCATCATCATTATTCTAAAAGCATTGCTTAAAACTATGGGTTTATCACATATTATAAAACAACATTATGTAGATAATTAAAAGCCTTTATTAAATAAATACTTTTTATTAATAAATGAATAAGATTGTTACAAAGTATATGCTTTATCATCAAACATGATTAGCTTGTGTGCATACTACTTTCAATCTCACACTTGCACTAAAGCCAATCACCATGGTATCTCATACTCTTCTTCTCTAAGTGACGATTATATTGTTGTTGGATAAGCTTCAATAAATGGATATGTAATGTTGTTCTTGAGAGTCCACTATCTCTATAGTGATTTCTCCTCTTTCAATGATTCCTATAATCAAATGAAAGTGCCACAACACGTGTTTAGATCCAAGATGAGACTTAGAAACTATTTCTAGTTCTGTAATGAACTTTTATCCAAACAATCAACTTGCAGCTTCATTTATAGCTACTTACTTTGCCTTTATCACTAAACCAGCAACTCTTTGCTGTTTGGAACCTTTCCAATTCACTGCACCACTGTTCAAGGTAACCCTTTACCTTAAAGTGGATTTTCTGTCGTCTTGGTCTGTATAAAAAACTTGAGTCTGTTAAGCCCTCTAGTTTTAATTCAGACTCACCATAAATCTGATCACATCCTTAGTGCCGGTTAAGTACTTTAAGATATTTTTCACCGTCTCACAGTGAACTTCTTCATAATATGACTGATCAACATCACGTCTCGTATATTTCATTGCATACATGATAATTACTCATGCGATCTCTCTTTTTGGAGTCTTTGGGGACTATTAAGAGAGACACACTCCATGTCTCATCAACATAAGATATCTCTTGGAGTTTGCCATGCTAAACGACTTTAGCATCAAATGAATGTACGTTCCTTGGGCTAAGTCGAGCATCCTTTTAAATCTATCTATATAGATTTGCATCTCCAATTAAGATACTCTTCCCAAATTATTCATGAAGAAATGTTTAGACAACTTTACCTTAACTGATTAGCATTGGCATGTCATTCCGTATCCGTAGTATATCAACATATAATACTAAGAATGTCACGATGCTCCCACTAACCCTTTTGTACACACTAGAACTCTTACCTCATCGTAAGTAACTAGATCATCATCTTCTATGATACGTACCTCATCATCATCATCCATGATGAATCCATACCTCACAGGTATGTTAAGTACTATTCCAGATTTACGATTCGGTTGTGGTACAATAGGTCTATCTACACGTTCCTCTTATTTGACTTATAGTATTTTGTGGTTCTTGAACTCTACAAAATCTATTATCCTCCCACTAGCCCCTTCAATGATAAATATTTTTATCTTAGAAGACAGCGTGTTTCGCAATAAACACCTTTTGCTAAGCAGGATTATAGAATATATGCCCTAAACTTACTTTAGGATGTCCCACAAATCTGTACTTGTCAAATTTTATCCCAAGCTTATCCTTTGAAACCTTTTCATATAAGCTGGATAACCCCTTATCTTAACATACTTAAGATTAGGAATCCTCCATGTCCATAACTTTTATGGAGTTTTGGGGCCAGATTTTGAGGTTACCTTTTTCGTAGATATGAAGCCATTTCTAGGACATTACCCTAGAGGGATACTGGAATGTCGGTAAAATCATTATGGACCGCACCATGTCCAACAAGGTACAATTTTTTCTTTCAGATACATCAATCAATTATTGCGTATCAGGAGGCGTCCATTGTGAGAAAACCATTTGAGATGATTTAGAAACTCATTGCACAAGTATTCCTTCATTGATCCGATCAAAGAATCTTAATACTTTGCCAATTTGATTCACTTCTAAATTCTTTAAACCTTTCAAATAATTCACACTTGTATTTCAGCAAATACACACATTCAACTCTTTGAATGATCATCTTATTTTCTTATACTAGTTTGTTCAATTTGCAAAATATATTTTCACGTAAGTCAAGTACACAAATTTCATTAAGTAATATTCTAGTTCTATACAAAATATTATTATTATAAATAGAACAACAATTGTTCTTAATTATAACACCAAAGATTTTATTGTCCAACAATAAAATGGAAACAATGTTTCTAACAAGAACTGGAATACAATAACAACTTATTGACTTAATAGATTTGCCCGTAGGCATTGCTAAACTATAAGTTTCTATGGCTAATGTGGCAACCTTTGCTTCATTTCTCACACATAGAATTACATATATTTCTTTAGCTTTCTACTTGTGCTTGATCCCTTCATAAATCTATATTTATGATAACCAAAGTCGGTATCCAATACCCAAGTAGAACCTTGACTTAAAGAAAAATTTATTTTAATCATGAACAAAAACTATATTTGTAACCGAAGCTTCACTAAGCTTCTTCTGGTTTCTACTCCAGTGTCCAGGCTTATTGCAGTTGAAGCAAACTCCTTTGCTATTCGAATCAGTTTTGTTCTTATTGTCCTTTGTTTTTGTCGTTTCTATTTACCTTCTTAGAATCTTTCTTCTTTTCAGAAGATCCTTTGGCCCCTACTAGTAAGACTTGGTCTTTCTTGGTGGAAAGTGACTTAGCATTTTCAACATGTTAAGCAAATCAGCGAGGCTGATATCTAGCTTGTTCATATAAAAAATCACAACAATTATGAAATGAGTCCGGGAGTGAGTGCAAGATCGAATCTTGGTTCAACTCTCCATCCATGACAAAACCCATTGTCCTAATTGTTCAATCAAATTGATCATGTTTAGAACATGTGTCTGTACTGTAGTGTCGTTGATTATTCTAGATAGAAAGAACTCCTTAGATATCTGATATCTATTAGTCATACTTTCCTCACCATCAACTACTTGACATGCATGAGTATAGTAGGAGTATCCATAGTTTCAGGCTGACGCTGAAGCTTGTTACTCATGGATACGAGCATGATGCATTGAGACAACTGTGCATCATCTTACCACTTTCTAAAAGTAGCAATCTCTTCCTCAGAGGCATTGTCTGCAACCATTACAGGGATAGACATATTAAGGACATAAGATTGCTTTTTATCCGTGAGCACTTTTCTCAATTTCATTAACCAATCCGTTTAATTTGGTCCGGTTAATTTAGCATCTAATGTGCTACGCAATGATAGTAATTTAGACATTGTAAAATTCTGTAAATGAATTTATAATTAACAACATTTTAGCATACATTCTTTTATTAATTACCAAAATAATTTAGGTCTTGTTTTAAATTGGTATCTCCCACTATTTTCTTCAAACTATATTACCCTCAATATATATAGTTCGACAAAATCTAACTAAAGATTTGCTAGTGAGAATAAGGATCTCATTTCAAATGTATATAGCCTTGTGGTGACACAACAAACTATATATAAATAAATAGATAGACAACTCTTGTCAATTACATCAACTATGCAACTCCTTGTATTTTGCCTCTTAGATTATTTTGATCAAGTGGTGGCACATCCGAATTAAAATTATCCAAGTTAGGTCCAGCCTAGCACTCCATATATTCAAAAAAAGAAAAATATCGTCCTTATGGTGACACAACAAAACAATACTGTTCAATTTTTTTTATAAGCATCAAATGTGATAAATTAACATCTTAAATACTTAATACTTGCCTTGTGGTGACACAACAAACTCATATTAAATATTTAATACTCTATTAATTTTATCGTGCTAGAAGGCGACGTTCGATATTCCAAATATCTTTGAACGCTTAGGACTTAATATAAATATTTGAGGGGTTTGTTATTAATTTGTCTCATCTTGTTTAGCGCGCATGCACACACACACACACACACACACACACACACACACACACACACACACACACACACACACACACATATATATATATATATATATATATATATATATATATATATATATATATAATACGCATCATATTGATGAACATGCGAAGCATGTTTGCATAATATAAATGTATATATAGTATAAGCATGCACATATAGAATACTATATTCTACTCGGATTGATTATGGACTTTTATTCTAGTTTGGTTCACTAGAGCCACCAAGTGAACCAAAAGGTCAAACTCTAGGGGTGCAAGAATTAATATTTAAATATAACTATTACATTTAAACTTGAGCTCCATTACAAACGGGTCTTCAAGCACTCATTGCTCCTTGATCTCTAATTCTTCAAAATTAATTCTAACTATTCCTATTACAAAACTATTTTAAAATAAATAGAAACCTTCATCAGCAGTCAAGGAGAAGTACATAGGAGGAAGATAGAATTTACATTAAGAAAAAATTAGAGAAGACGAGGTACGCAGACCCCATTTAATAAAACTCATACATTCATGCATCAAACTAAAAAAAAAATCTAATCACATTGGTCAATAGTCCATAATCAATCTCATTTATTATCATACACATCACCATATGCATCAATAAATAATATTCAAATCATGAATAATAAACATTTAATATAAATATTGATATCATTTAATGGGCAAATTTAGTTAGTATAAAATCTAATTTTGAATCAAAGTAAACTCCTTTCTTTTAATCCAAATTTAAATCAAAATAAAACTATTTTATTTTAATTTATCTAATTTTGAATAAAATAAACTATTTTATTTTAATCAAAATTTTTTAATCAAAATAAACTCATTTATTTTAATTAATTATGGAATCTAATTCCAAGTAAAAAAAACATTTATTAAAGGAAACACGGATTTTCTTTCCTATTCAAAAATAAACTCCTTTATTTTGAATAACATGAAATCTTATTTCATATCTAAATAAACTCTTTTATTTAAGGAAACATGGAATTCAATTTCAACTCTAATTAGTTATAATGGAATCTAATTCCAACTCTAATTAGTTAGCAAGAAATTCCAATTTTAAAATTAAAATAAACATTATATTTTTTAATATTAAATTATAAAGAATATATATATATATATATATATATATATATATATATATCCGCAGGAAACCAAAAAAAAATCATGTGAATCCTATTAACATCCTTGAATTCCGTGCACATGAATTTCAAAAATCCATACACTTGCCAAATCCTGTAGCCTTTTAAACTTAATCACGTGGAAGGTATCACCCTTTAAAGCTAACAATCATTTAGCTAATTGAAAGAATCCCTTCCAGGCAAGAAAAACGTGAATATATAATGTACTAAATAACGTTTTTCAAATAAAACTTGTTTCGCGATATTTTATTTTATTTTATTTTATTTAAAATTTTATACAATAAATTATGCCTAATTAAATTGTTCTAAACACATATCAATATATATATCAAATTAAAACAATTAATAATTCACATAAAGGTTTGGCTCTGATGCCATTGTTAGGTTTGTAATATTCATGAACGCAATCAAATTGTAAAAATAAGCGTAAACGTGTAAAATCAGAGTTTTAAAAATTTTACAAACCGTATACATGGATCATCCTTTATGCACAATTATTAATTAAACGAAAAGATAAGAACAAGAATCATACCCTTGAAGATCTGAGCTTCCTCAGGTACAAGTTCACCTTCAATCCTTTTTGCGTTCAACTTGAATCCACCGGGTTTGGTTCCTTCCTTTGATCAACGTCAGCCACCCAAGTGTTTGGCCTCTAGAGGTGATCCACCAAGGAAGAAGAAGAATTCAAGAAGATGAGTATTTGGCAAAATCCTAGTTTTTCTATCTCTCATAGAAAAAGGCGTACTCTCCCAACTATTGAAACGCATTCACGTGTTGTGAAAGTGCCAACCACCTCACCCATAATAAGACTCCTCTTATTTATAGATGTAGGCAACCCTCCTTAACAATTAAGGAATTGGATTTTATTTTAATTAATTAATTAAGCTCACTAATCTTATTAGGGTTAATTAATTAAACTCCTTTAACTAATTTTCCCTCCTAATCCTATTAGGAATAAATGAGAGTACATATATTAAATTAATTCCTAAACTCTTTTAGAGATTAAAATAATAATAATTGTAATAATATTAATAAGACTCCTCTTATTAATTTATATTAAATATTTCTAAAATATTAAATAATAAATATTAAGCTATTTAATTTATTCTATCACCATAGATTAAATTAAATATACTTAACATATTATTACGATTATGTCATTAACTTCTTAAATAATTATTCTTCATTTTATGGTGTGACCCTTTAGGTTCTCCATATTAAACCGGTTGTGAATAAATCAATTAAAACAATTCTAATCTTATTTAAATAAATAAATAAAACTATTAATTTATTTAAATAAATAATATTTATTCTACAATAGGGATAAGCCTCCCTAGCGATCAACGACTTTTCAGATAATATAGATTTCAACATTAATCATAAAAGAACCTTTGAGTAAATAGTTATCGTACAATTCAATCATTGCACCATACAATGTCCCAATTAAATATAAGACATGGAATTACTGTTAAGTCTTATTTTATTTAATTATATGTATTTCGACTCTTAATTGCACAACCCCAAATAATGCAAATTAGAAACTCCTTTCTAATTTTATTCTACCTTGGCCAAGGACTACTGGGTTGTCATTTATCGAATCACATAGGACATTTCTCTTCTTTTACTAGAAGTGATAGATTCTTTATTTATCATACATTATCTCCATGTACAACTTATTATACCCAAGAATACCCTTTGATATACCCTAAGGGTCTTAAGGAATAAGTCAAAGTATAACTCATCATACACAAGATACTATGATGATCTCAAGTCCAAGGATCACTTGTACTACTATCACTACAGGAATTCCTATAGACAGGCAAGTAAAACTCCATTAGGTATTCCTTAGCGAGCCACGTTCAGTGAACTTATTCTCTAATAAGCACCTACATACTTGCTTTAGTGTCTCCACACAAATGATCATGAGATCAATCATCCTCATCCAATGAGTAAGCAACGTATGTACCAATCTATCCGGATTCACTAATCCCCAATTTAGTAATCCAACGATTGGGAACTATTTTAGTTTTAAGCTTTCTAAGAATTTAGATCTCATTAGAATGATCATCGTCATTATTCTAAAAGCATTGCTTAAAACTATGAGTTTATCACATATTATAAAACAGCATCATGTAGATAATTAAAAGCCTTTAATAAATAAATACTTTTTATTAATAAATGAACAAGATTGTTACAAAGTATATGCTTTATCATCAAACATGATTGGCCTGTGTGCATACTACTTTCAAAACTGTCCTTGGAGATTCAGAGTTGGTAATCAGACAATCCACCGGAATCTATCAAACCAAGGAACTACATTTGCTGCCTTACCATGGGCAGGTTTTAAAGATGGCTTTGTGATTCGAAGAAATATCATTTCTACACATTACTCGTAATATGAATGATTTCGCAGACGCGTTAGCAACTTTGACCTCCTTGATTCTCATATCAAATAAGGAACATTTGCCAAGCGTCACAATTTCCCTGCACAAGGCCCCAGCCTACGGGAATTACGTTGGTGAAGTATCGGATTAGCTACCTCCCATCCAACATCCTTGGTATCAGCATATCAAGGAATATCTGCGAGATGGATCTACACCCGCTGAGGCGAGCCCGACTAAGAAAAGGCGGATCCATCGATTTTCTATGAAATTCTACCTGAGTGGAGATGCGCTCTACAAAAGAGATGCAGGATTAGGTCTCCTCATATGTTTAGACAAAGATCAAGCCCCAAGGCTTATGGATGAAATCCATGGTGGAGTCTGTGGCCCCCACATGAGGGCCCCCCTCCTTGTTAAGAAAGTCCTCAGGACGGGACATTATTGGCTATCTCTCAAAGCTGATTGAAATGAGCACGTCAGGAGATGCTATCAGTGCCAGATTCATGGGAATGCTATACACGCCCCTCCACGGGAACTTCATAATATGAGTTCACCTTGGCCCTTCTCAATGTGGGGAATGGACGTTATCGGGCCCATTGAGCCTAAAGCCAGTAATGGACATCGATTTATCTTCACCATGATCGACTACTTCACCAAGTGGTAGAAGCAGCCTCCATCCCCAAGGTTACTAAAGAAGTCATCATTGCTTTCATCACAAATAATGTTATCTATCAATATGGACAACCAGAGGTGATTGTGTCTGAAAATGCCAAGAACCTCAACAACAAATTGATAGAGGAATTATGCAGTAAATTCCACATCAAACACCTTAACTCAGTCATCTATCGTCCGAAGATGAATGGTATTGTTGAAGCGGCTAACAAGAACATCAAGAAGATTATGCAAAAGATGTCCGCCAATCACAAAAATTGGCCTGACCTATTGCCTCTGACTATGTTAGCCTATAGAACCTCAATGTGCACTTCCACTGGGCCAACCCCCTATGCCTTAACCTATGGGATGGAAGCAGTGCTCCACATAGAAGTTGAGATGGAATCCCTCAGAGTATTGATAAACGCTCAGTTGGATGAAGTCCAATGGATACAAGATAGGTATCACCAATTGTCTCTAATAGACGGAAGGCGAACCGCGGCTATCTTCCATGGTCAGTTATATCAACAAAGGATCGCCTGATCCTATAACAAAAAAGTCCGGCTACGATAATTCAGACAACATGACTTGGTTTTGAAGAAAATACTGGACAACCAAGATCAGTCTAAGGGAAGATTCGCTCCTAACTAGGAAGGCCTGTTTATTATCAAGGAAGTATTGACAGGAGGCGCTCCAAGATTGCAAGAAATGGACGGCGATGAATTTCTGCAACTCATCAACTCAGACGCCGTGAAACGGTACTATGTCTGAAGTTACCCTCAAGTAAACATCCTGGTGGTAGACCATCAGGTCACCAGTCATTCCGGTTCTTTAAACTTTTACGACAAATAACTTTGCTACACTATGCTCCTCAGGGAAACATACCTTCCATGCCAGCAGCCTGGCTTTCTCCTTTGCGTTCCTACAACTCAGGTCATCCCATCGTGGATTGAACCTCTTGCGTATACAATTTGGCTAACCGTACATGGGATCAAACTTTTCACCAATAGTTTATCCTCAACCCAGGATTAAACTCTCTCCTCACTGCACTCTGACCTGCACATGGGATTATGCTTTTCATCTCGCCCTGAGGGGCAAACTACGTCGACCTGATCTCCTCTTCAATAGGAGTACGTAGGCAACCATTTCATATGGCCCAGTCGAAATAAAACAAAAATAACAAAAACATTCCTACACCATTTCTGCCACATACAGCGTTGAACCTCTTACATAAGGTTCGAACTACGCAGACCTGATCTCCTCTTCAAAAGGAGTACGTAGGCAGTCATTCATGGTGCGGTCTCACCCCCTACCAAAACACAAACCCTTGTCAGCTGGTACTGGGATCATCCTTCAATCCACTACATTTCATTTGGCTTCAGACCAAAGGGATGGAATTACCTGAACTCCTCCCAAATAGGAGATTCAGCGACCATCTAAGCAGCGGTTGTACCTCAAAGAGCAACACTAATCCATAAGAGATGGAATTAACTAGGCTTCTCCTGAATAGAAGTGTTGGCGACCATCTGTGGTGCGGTCAATCTTAGAGAGGAAAGCCACACTCCTCTCCTCATTTCTATACAGAAACTAGTCCCAAGACAACGAGATATGGTAGGGATACATACAGATCGATGATCCATTCTGAACTATCCAGAGACAACTCAATGTCTATCCACCGAGAAGGAATTCAGAATACATCATAAGCCCTGAAGCAGCAGGCAAAATATCAAGCAAGCAGCAAGGCATATCTAAAAGGGAAGTGATCAAAAATATATTTCCCTGTCATATATATAATGTTGTTTGATATACATAATGTAAACTGTACATGACAAAATGGCTAAACTAGTCTGTGCAGGAAAATATAAGATCATCTACAAGTTAGGGTATATGCGAGCTAACAAGCCCAACATGGCGTCCCTCTCAGAAGATGGGGGTAAAGATGTGGTCTCCTGTATGAGAATATCCATACGACTTAACAGATCTGTAGCCATCTGCATGGTGACCATATGATCATCAATATATGTGCTCATCTCTACGATCATGCCAGTGGTAAGGGACCTCACTGCAGTACTATCTGTGACGGCTACATCCCAGGCAGATATGGCGATATCTTACTCAACTATCACTGCATCTCTGGCTGATATAGCCTCATACCGCTTAACGACGGCGACATCTCTACGAGCCAAGGCCTCGTCTCTCTCCAATAGAGCGGCCTCCCTCCCATCAAGAACAGTCGATATCATAGATCGAATATGATCTCTCTCAAAGGTCATCAGATGAAGACTCTGCTCTAAGTACTGTGCCGAGTGCTGCATCACAATAGTACTGGTTCTAGGAGAATTCAGAAGAAATGCTGGTAACCCAACAGTGGGCTCCTCCTCGATGTAGGTATCAATGTCCTCCATGGGCTCTACACCATCTAACTCGCTCTCCGGTACTGCAAATACTACTACAGCTGATAAAATCTCTGTCTCAATCCACGCGAAATACTCAACAAAATAACCAGGATGACTGATAGAAAAAGCCGCTATCTCGGGCCGATCCCAGCAGGCATATACCCGAGATCGGTCCTCTGCTGAGAGATACCGAGAAGCTGCGTGCTGAGCTGTCGCCCCCTCAAAAGGATGAAAATCCTGGAACTGGTCGAACTGCGACATCACGGCCAATGGGTGATAAGTGGTCACTCCCCTCAAACCAGCCAAAGGGAGATAGTCCATGCCCGGAGCATGAGTAATGAAGCTGTATGGTGAGCTAAGCCCCGAACACAGCAATATGCTGAATGGATCTCTTATATCTGCCAATAATGTGGACTAGGACAGAGCATCTATACACTCTGATGGCTGAAAAGAGTATGACATAGCTACATCATGGGTGAAGCAGCACCCATACCGTCTAAAAGTGCCAATCGGTCTCAAGTGTGACATGAACCACACATATAGCATGATTGAACTCCCTGTGAACACTATGTAGGATACATACAATGGTACGACCCTCCCTGAGAGCTCTCACGACCATGAAAATGCCTATATCTATCTCATCCATATAACGCGCCATATACACATATGACAATACACATAACATCAATACGTCAACTCTGGCCAAATGCTAATGAGCCTCTAATGCGGTGAAATCCCTGGAATGTCGTGAATAGCTATCCTTCGAGCCAAATATGTCGTATAGAAAATGCTGGGATATCACGTGGCCAGATGTCAACTTATCATGTACCACTTTGTGCCTCAATCTTGTGAGGGTCATAAATCGTCTGCTCATGTCTCCCAAAGCCAAATGCACGCAAGGTCTGTCTAAAGGCAGCATCGTCAAACGTGCATACTCCTCTAGAGTAGGAGTCAACTCATGGGTGCCGAATCGGAATACCTGCCTATCCGGTAGCCAATGCTCTATCATCCCATCTACATTCACCCTGTCTTGTGGTGACATGCTATCATACCACGATCTCATACCCGATGCCACCACTGACGGTGGGGTATGATCTATGCGGCTAACTGTCGAAGAAGACATCTGTGCGGGTCATGTCATAAGATCATCCAGGGGTCAATGTCGAATATCTTTGGACATACATACATATGCATAACATGATACATACATAACAGATAATAGATGGCAATATGATATAGGGAATGAAAAAAAATAGTGCATACATTCCTAAATATATCATCATCTAATACATCATCTCTATACAGCTTCAAATACAGGGAAATGGGGCATAGACGCCCTACTCCTGATAGAGGCCTATCTAAAGATATAGCTAGAATGGGGCAGAACCACCCAATATCTAACAGAGGCCTATCAAAAGATATAACGAGAATATACATCAGAAGAAGACAATGATGTCGATGTCCACATCATCAATCCTGTCCACCTGATGTAATTCCTCCCGAGTCACTGGATCTCTATCAATAGGGATGTCAGGCCTATATAAAGGAGGATCAACGCCGACAAAACCGAATGGGTCACATGAGGGGCCAGCGCCTGAGCTGGAAGGATCAAATGAAGTCACCTCTGTCTGGTCTCTGCCCAAATGCCGAATAAATATATGTGCCTTGTCCAACTGCCGGGTCAAACTATCAATCTGGGTAATATGAGTCGGATCTCGGACACAAGCTATCCAATCTGTCATCATCAAGGATCCTGGAACCATATCTCCCATAAACTGTGTGGTGCGGGACTGAGCTCCAATAGTGCGAGGGGACCACCAATGATGGAACGTCTCCTGAGTACATGGACCCTCTGACAATGCAAAACTGTCAATACCCAACAATGGGATATCAATGACGGGTGACTGCGATACAGGCCAATAACGCCTGGCAGGAGGCAAGATCGGTATATGAATCTCCCCTGTGGTGCTCCTAATAGCACGCTCTCCTAAATAGAGCTCCCAGCCTCCATCTGTGAAGAGAGGAACTCTCCTGGTGGAAATCACATACTCGACTCCAGTCGGGTATCCATCCTTAAAATCTACAGTCAGGTGTGCCCTGGAATAGGGAAGCCATGTGATGGTGTCGGCCGTCAGCAACTCCAGCTGCATATGGCAATGAGTGAATCCCTCAGCTATAGGGACCTCTGGCAGAATTGAATGATGTCATCGTCGTCCTCATGGATAGGTGTCTAAACCTAACACACTCACGAGACGCAAGCATGGAAGCCTCTCATAGGCCCAAAACTGCCAACACAAAGGCAAACATCTGCTATCAGTTAACACTCTTAACCTATACATGATAAATGACAAGAGAAGTACTCACCAGTAAAAATGGGTAAAATCTTAGCCAAGCCTCAGTCAAACCTTGTGAGCGCATACACATGCCCCGGAGGAAATAGGCAAAGGTGTAGGAGCCCCAATCATACTCTCCAATACGGTCCACATCCCGTGTAGCGCTAATCAAAGCTAAAGATATCGTGGAAGAGTTATCTATTATGAAGCAGCCTCTAATGATCACCAGGAACAATCGCCGCAGAACGCGATCCCTAATTCTGATATCATCAGGCATAGGCTCACTCAATAGCCCACTCATAGCATCTATGCTCAAAGGACCTGAACGGACAGTCCTGCCTTTGAGCGTCGCCGCCGGAACTCCTAATAAGGATCTAACGGCAGTAGGGGTAATATTTTCCATGCAAGGCACTGGCTCCCCTCCAAACTCCATACCTGTGATAAATTGCCAATCCATAGGCGTCATCATCACCTCGCAATCCAGCAGATGGAGTGACTGAGTCTGATGAAACCATCGCTCAGACAATGCCCTGAGATAACCCCAGGGACAACGATGGGGAAATATGGAGAAAAATGCCCCAAATCCCCACTCATGCACTACCGCTCTATAATCAGGATGAAGCACCTAATACATGGAGTGAATGATGAACCAGTTCTCTCGAGGCTATGTAAAACCAAGAACCTGCATGAAATGCAGATCAACATCAAAACCTTTTAATCCTCGTCAATAGGAAATAAGGAAGATCAAAGTCTAATGCCATACCTTGTTAGCATGTAAATACATTGATGGATGTCTGCTCAAGTCACTCAGCAACTCTGGGTTCACCACCTGAATGCTCGGAAGCTCACTGTGAGGGATATGTGCAGTAGGAGCGGGATCCTCTATCGGAACATCTACCTGGACAGGACGTATCACGACCTCCACCAACCGTCGAGGCTGTCTGATATAACGGGGATGAGGTACTTCAGAAGCCCTCCGCCGTACACTAGAAGTGGTCCTATAGGAACTGCTCGGCTGATTCGGATCCATAGTATTTGGACAACAAGTCTCCAAATCACCTCAGAAAGGGTGTGGTATTTCCTTACATGGAGCTTTGCATTTTATGACTATATGCATGCATGCATTTACTTTAACATATATAGCAGAGTTAAAATGCATGACTACCCAATGCCTACATTTGGAAAATTTTTGCCATAGTCCTCTATAAAAATAAGACTATCCACATGCATACAGACATGTCTTGGTGGCCATTCAGTAGCACACCTGCCCCAAAGCCATATACATAATATATGCATTAAAAATTAAAATCATCATGCATCATGCTGACCTCAATACTAGGAGTATTTTGCCTTGCTACCTTATGCTCATTGGACCTCAAATAGGATAAAAAAATAGCAGAAAAGGTGCCAATTTGACTGTCGCAAAAGTCAAATTTTTTCACATCATTATGTTCAGCATGGTTTAATACTAGCATTTACTAGGTTGAATATTTTTTATCTAGTCGTTTGTGCATACATAATCACTACTATGTGTTTAGATGCATTTCATGCGATAACTCAAGATCCAACGGACAGAAACGAGAGAAAATACAGACATATATTACCAAGATAGTGTAGAACACTCGTACGGTGACAGAATTTACAGAAAATAGCCCGAACTCAGCAGATCTGAAAGAGGTTCACGAGTGACTTGTGAGACCAACCTGCTGGAATTTATCATCCATGGTTGGCCGCAGGCCCATCTACGGCTGCAGCAGGTGCATCTGTGGCACTCCCATGCAGGTCCCATCACTCCGGCTGGGTCCAGTTCGAGTTTCAAAGGAGTTCTTACAAGCTGAAAAGGCCAAACCCGGGATAAAAATGCTACGCGATTGAGCAGAATAGCCTGAAACCTTGGTTTTTTTGGGATCCAACTGTGACTTTCTTTTCATCCATTGGTATTCGACCGAACACATGGTTTACTATACCGATGATTCAAGTCTTTGAATTCCACATTCATCAATACCGTACAGAGGTCCGATGCCGCCAACGCAAGGTTGTCACCCCAATCTTTTCACACAAGAAATCCCCGACGGGGGTTACAAAGTGAAATCCCCGGCGGGGGTTACAACGCATGCTCATCTGTTGACACACAAATCAACGAAGGTCAAGCAGCCTTGACGTTGTTTCAGCCGATGACAAGTAAACCCATCGAAGAATGGAAAGTTGTCGAATCATTGCGTACATTTATATTCATCACTCCCAGTAGATCCCCGACGGGGGTTATAATATGAAGTCACGGCAAGGGGTTACAACTCATGCTCATCCGTTGACACACAAATCAATGAAGGTCAAGCAGCCTTGACATTATTACAGCCGATAGCGATTTAAACCAATCAGAGCTCTGGAGCTATTTGAGGTTTTCACACCCGACCGCTCAGATCCCCGGCGGGGGTCACAACGCAATGTTCTGGTGATCTACACGACAACTGAGGTCAAGCAGCCTTGACAGTATATCCTATAGGATTTTTCAGCCGTTGATGCACATATTGGTGAAGTACACATCAACGAAGGTCAGGGATCCTTGACAGCATTTGCTGTTGGCAGTAAACCCAACAGAATCTTGGCATATTTTGGAGATACTAACCAGGAGAGGTCAATGTCATCAAAGAGGATAGATGATGTAAAATGTTATTCATATCCTCAAACAGATCAAGCTTTATTCCCAGAGATCTCTTACACAAAAGAGGTACATCTGCAGGATCAAGTCATTATCCAGGAAGTTGATGATAAATCCAACATCAACATCCTACCAGAGTCAGATTACACATCAAATCTGGTCATCATTGCTAATCCCCAATTAAAGCAACAGGGAGCCAGCAATCATCCATAGCGTGTTGGGCTACAACCCCGTACACATGCATCACACATTTACATCATGTTGCTTCACATAGTATCATGTTTATCTTGTTGCATTTCAAGTGTCTAGGATTATTTATCCTACCCACGCATCGCCATGCATGAGTATGATAAAGAGGGGCATCTGTAGACACTCGAAATTTTTTGTACACCTGTCACTAACATTGTAGGAGAACAGATTCGTCTTTTAAGAGGGAACCCTGAAAGACGATCCATATCCATGCCGGATACTACTGGATGTTCAGTATCAACCCCGAATCGTAATTTGGGAGTAACAATTCTAATCTCAGAGATAACCCTGAGGCACGCAGATACAATACCGGAACACACACCGGAGAAGACCGATTAATCCCAGAGATAACCCCGAGGTATCCAGTCTCAGTCCCAACCATGGGAATAGCCACTAACCTTGGCGATAACCGCAAGGAATGCAATTTTGGCAATAACTCCAGAAATGTTTGTTACAAATGCAACCAGCTTCAATCTCGGTGCTCACAACGAGATACACTATAACAGCCCGGTGATAACATCGGGAAGACAGACACACCTCAAAGATGACAATGAGGACCTTCAATAAATTATAGCAGTCCAATCCCAGTGAAGCTGAGCAACGTCTGCTTTATCAGCCCAATCCGATGATAACACCGGTGAGGGGCAACATCGTCATCTGACCAACACGATGTCACACCACGACGCCTTAACATGTCTACACAACAATGTCCCATAAGACTAACCAATCCCGAGTGACTATTGTGCGGGGTAACGGATGAAAGTTGAAACTTGAAGACCGGAGGGCACCGTCCCATCTTCAATGACTTCGCACAAACTCTAATCCCATGCCATCGTATAACTCTCGACAACGACGGTTCAAAATAGGTCATGTATACCTCAAACGGATGCCCAGATTGTACTTCTGAAAGTCTGAGTGGACATTACAGTGCCTGAGTGCACGTACTTCGAGACGACCACAGCCGAAAAACCCGGGCCCACCCGGGTTGCCTCTGGTACACCTGCAGCTCAGTCGCAGGTACACCTGCAGCTCCACCCTCTATAAATAGAGGGCTTGGGGTGGCCATTTTGTAAGAGAAAATGGCGAGGAAGCCCCGCCCAATTTACTCTGTACTCTCCCCAAACTGAGTGCTTTATCATTTTAAATAATTGTGAGCTCACATATAGCTTATTTTGTACCAACAAAAGCCAGTGTTTACCCACTTTAAAGATATTGAAGTCTTCTTTGGCAGCCCACTGTAAGCCTTCTTTCACACTTTAAATTTTTCTCTTCATCTTTGCACACACCCTTTTACACGTTGAGAGTCGTGTTGCATATTTTGCCCGGACTTCGGTCCGTGGTTTATTTTTAGTTTGTATATACATATATATTTATATATATGGACTAATATTGTTGAGTTATGCCTCGATTGAGCCTAGACTTTGGTCTGGAGCGTTTAATTGCTTTTGTATATATATACACTTATATATATGAACTGCGTGTCGAACTCTATTCGATGAGCCTAGACTTATGTCTGGTGCATTTAATGGTTTTCTTATATATATAATTATATATAAACTGCTATCGAACTTTGTTCGGTGAGCCTGGATTTTCACATCTGGTGCGTTTACTGCTTCAATATATATATATTTATATATATTAATTGATGTTGGACTTTGTCCGATGAGCCTGGATTTAATATACGATGCGTTTACATGCTTATATATATATATATTTACATTTCATCTCACCTGGAGTTTACTTCGTGGTGGTTGACCGTTTTTACAGCTTTCTTTACATTTCGTCCCACCTGGAGTTTACTTCGTGGTGCTTGACCGTTTTTACAGCTTTCTGTGCATTTTGTCCCGCCTGGAGTTTCCTCCGTAGCGGTTGATAGCTTTTACAGCTTTATTTACATTTTTGATCCCCCATGGAGGTACTTCGTGGTTAGTGATCATGTCTGTATATATATATATATTTACAGCTTTTATATATATACATTCTTACTGCTTTCATATAAATTACAATATTCTGTGCGCCTAGGAATCATGTGATCACAGATTCATCCCATTGGATCTAGATTCGGTTCCCGTGATGGACATTTTCAGCTATAAGCAGCTCGTAAATTATTCTGCGGTGTCTGAATTTCCTCAGATGGTTTCCATACGCACAAGGAATTCAGTACCTTTTTGTACATTATTTTCGTACGGATGCCTTGCATCTGTCAAATAAAATCAATCCAGCCGAATACGGAATAAAATGGGAGTGTAAAAGGTCTCAATTATTATTGAGCATCAGGGTTTGAAAAACCTCTTTTATAAAACATCACTGCCATATCTTGCTAAAATTGAATTTTTACATAAATTCAAACCCTGTGTATATAGGTGCGAACGAGGCCTCGCACTACTTCTAAATAACAGCACATTGACCCACACACACACACACATTCAAATAATAGTTTCTTGAAAAGAGGCGGTCACCGTGGTAACACGGATGTCGGGGGGTGCCTAACACCTTCCCTCCGCATAACCAAGTCCCCGGACCCTAATGAATCTCGGTTTCACCTACCCGTTTAGCAGTGTCACATCACTAGGTCAATGTGCAAACCTTTTCTCGGTTGTGTTGGTACAATCATTTAAAAAACCAACTGGCAACTCTTAACAGTCCATCATTGATATTATACATGTCGAACTTTTTCACTTGTTTTTTCAAACAAATCTCACCTAAAATGAGAACACCAGAGAACAAGTAACGGAAAGGGACAATTAAAAAATCCCGACGTCAACATCGCTAAAGCCCTTTTGTGATAGAAAATGTCGTTGTAGGTGTTCTTGAGTTTCTGGGCGACAGTTTGGTCAAGGCCGAGTGACCAGTTTGACCATGAATTATTTAGCTACTGTTTATAATTTTAGGTTTGATCAAGTATTGATAATATAGTATCCTTACAGTAGTACAACATGAATTAAATTTTAGGCTTTAACCTACATATAACAAGAAGATATAGAGGCTTAAAGTCACTGTCAAAGCTGTTCTTGAGGTTCTGGGCAACCCAGAACAGTGGTCATGGCCGGTCAACGATTTTGTGGCTTTAATATCTTTGATTCTGCGTATTAGATGTGTGTTGTATTTGATGTAGAATGTACTATTTATGTCAGGGCACATATATATAACATTAACTTGAACAAATCATAATTCTAAGGTTTCTATTTATGTTGGTCAAAGTACAGCCAAATGTTATTCTTCGTGTTCTTTAGTTTTCCAGGTAACCCAGAAAACTTGGTCAAGCTCGGTCAACGACTTTTGACCATTAATTCCAGTAATCCTATAAATTGTTTAAGTAATTTAAGATCATAGATATGTATTACATATATCAGGGTGTTAATCTAAAATAAAACATTACAAAAACAACAAATAGAAGGCGATCAAAAAGTTGGTCAAAGTAGCCAGTACAAACTGTTCTTGAGTTTTCTGGGTAACCCAAAATGCTGCAATCCCTGAACGGTCAACGTACTTTAACCACTTAAATCTTGCAATCTATGGTTCTAATGAACCTATTTTCTTTTCCAGATTAAAGACCTACTAATAGGCTACAAGTAACATACAATTAACAAACCTAAACATAAACACATATAAATCTACGAGCCTTGATATTCGGCTGTCAGACTAGATTTTCAAAAATTTTAGATTTCTAAAAACACTTTATTAAGGCATCTAGATGTTATAAAAATGTTTTCTACCAATCTAACATACTAATACATATTTCTAAGCATCTAAACAACAAAATTAACAAAGGATCAAAGAGCTAATTACAAATTAGGGTTTGCACCTTTTCTTGATTGATTTTCAATTCTAGCTTCTGATTTTGTTGCTGCTATCACCCAGGCTTGATTTAGTAAGTATATAAGTGTATCTTGGCTTAGAAATTTCGTGAGTTTGCTCAGCCCTAGGGTTCCTATTTATAGAATTCTCCAACTTGGCTTTTTGGACACTTTCAATCAACTTGCCTCCAAAAAAATCTGATCTGATGACTATTATCATGCTTGGGAGTTACAAGCATGTCATGTGCAGCCTAGGAACTTGCAATGGTGACTCTTAACCTACTTGTGAGCTAGTTAGGTTAGTTTAGTAGCTTAATTATGCCCTAATCTTCACTAATCTTGATTAGGGTTTCGTTTTTAATGATTAAAATTGTTAAATAATGTTTATTAGTACCTAATTGAAGTTTACTAACCATGATTAGGTGTTAAGATAATCTAATTAGGGTTAAATTAGCTAATTATGGTTAGGTTTCCAAATTAGGGTTAGGGTTTTACTAATTATGGTTAGCGTTTGTTAATCTATAGTTACTAACCTAGATTTCTCACTAATCCTAGCAAACATGACAAAGCATTTTGTCAGTGTAAGCATGACAAAGCAACTTGTCCCAACAAATATACTGAAAAGTTTGTTTTCGAAAGAAATTTTTTTAAAGCACGAGGTGTCAAGCACGACGTTTTAGGGACGAAATTTTATTTAATCAAAATTGTTAAGCATAGTATATTTTAACACATAACACATTCATAACGGAGAAATTTTATTGATGTAACCGGATTTTACAAAATCGAATCTTATTAAGGTTTTGGGTTTTTACATCAACCCCCACTAATAAGAATTTCGTCCTCGAAATTAAAGTACAAGTTAAGTAAATAATTGTGGATAATTCTCTCGCATTTTATCTTCGAGCCCCCTTGTAGCCTCCTCAACGTTCTGATTTCTCCATATCACTTTAACCGATGCTATCACTTTATTTCTCAGGACTTGCTCTTTACGGTCGATGATCTGCACAAGTTTTTCTACATAAAAAAGATCTTCTTCTATTTGGATTGGCTCAGAATTTATAACGTGTTTATAATCAGGTTTGTATGGTCGCAATACGGACACATGAAACACATTATGGATATGATTCAACTCAGGAGGTAGAACTATTTCATAAGCAACTTCACCAATCCTCAAAATTTTAAAAGGTCCAATGAATCTTGGACTTAGTTTTCCTTTCTTGCCAAAACGTATCTTGCCCTTCCAAGGAGAGACCTTCAAGAATGTGTGGCTTCCTAAGTTAAAGTTTCGTTGTTGACGATGTGGATCCGCGTATTTCTTTTGTCGATCTTGAGATGCTTGTAATCGTTCACGTATAATTCTGATGGTTTCAGTTGTTTATTGAATTATTTCAGGTCCTAACATTTGTCTTTCCCCGACTTCATCCCAACACAAAGGTGTTCTACACTTTCTCCTATACAAGGCTTTATAGGGTGGCATACCTATGCTAGCATGATAACTATTGTTATAGGTAGACTCGACTAAAGGTAGTTGATCCTCCCAACTTCCTTTGAAGTCAATGGTACATGTTCTCAACATATCTTCTAATGTCTGTATGGTTCTCACACTCTGTCCATCAGTCTGAGGATGATAAGTTGTACTCAATCTTAATTGTGTTCCTAAGTGTTTCTGAAGACTTTTCCAAAAATTTGAAGTAAAACGTGGATCTCGATCTGATACTATGGAAACAGGCACACCATGTCTAGAGATAATTTCCTTAATGTGCAGCTTGGCAAGGTGATCTAAGTTATGAGTAATTTTAATAGGTAAAAAGTAAGCTGATTTTGTTAAACGGTCAACTATTACCCAAATGGCATTATGGCCCTTTTGTGTAGCTGGAAGGCCAACAACAAAGTCCATGGTTATATGTTCCCACTTCCACTCAGGAATCAGTAAGGGTTGAAGTAAACCACTTGGCTTTTGATGCTCAGCCTTAGCCCTTTGACACGTGATACATTTGCTTACCCGTTCAACTATTTCTCTTTTCATATTTGACTACTAAAAGTGTCGACTTAAATCCTGGTACATTTTAGTACTGCCAAGATGTATGGCAAATTTAGAATTATGAGCTTCGTTTAAGATTTCATCTTTTAAAGCGTTGTTTAACGGAACCCAGATTCTATCTTCATATCTTATTATTCCATCCTTATCTATTCTGAATTTGTTATATTTGTCATGCGTTAGATTAGACTTATATTTCTGACATTCTTCATCCTTTTCCTGTATCTCTTTGACTCTATCAAGTAGAGGTGAAACTCCCTCTAAAATATAAAATTTTTGGGTAGAGATAGTTGGACATTCCACCTCAATTTTTAACTTTACAAAATCTTTTATTAACCTACCATTGGTGGTTACTGCGTTCAATTTATCCTGATTCTTTCTACTCAACGCATCAGCTACGACATTAGCTTTACCGGGATGATATAAGATTTCACAGTCAAAATCCTTTATCAGTTCTAACCATTTTCTCTGCCTTAGATTTAGTTCCTTTTGTGTAAAAATATATTTCAGACTTTTATGATCTGTATATATTTCGCACTTCTCCCCATACAAGTAATGTCTCCAAATTTTTAGAGCAAAAACTATCGCGTCTAACTCTAGGTTATGAGTAGGATACCTCTTCTCATAATCTTTGAGTTGTCGTGATGCATAAGCAATCACTTTCCCATGTTGCATCAACACACACCCTAAACCTATGTGTGGTGCATCACTAAATACTACAAGGCCTCCTGTCTCATCTGGTAAGGACAACACTGGAGCCATGCTCAGTCGCTTCTTCAACTCTTGGAAGCTCTCTTCACATTTATCTGTCTAGATGTATTTTACCGTCTTTCGAGTTAAATTGGTTAATGGGGTTGCTATTTTTGAAAAATCTTTTATAAACCGTCGATAATAACCCGCTAAACTGAGAAAACTTCGTACTTCTGTTGGAGTTGTTGGTTGTTCCCAATTCACAACCGTCTCGATCTTAGTTGGATCTACAGATATTCCATTCTTGTCAATTACATGACCTAAAAATTGAACTCTTTTTAACCTGAATTCACACTTGGAAAACTTTGAATAAAGTTGTTCCTTTCGTAATATCTCCAAAATGACTCTCAAGTGTTTAGTATGCTCTTCCCGTGTTTTCGAGTATACTAGAATATCGTCGATAAACACTACAACAAATTTGTCCAAGCATGGTTTAAACACTCTATTCATTAAATCCATAAATGTTGCCGGTGCATTTGTCAATCCAAGAGACATTACAAGAAACTCATAATGTCCATAGTGTGTCCTAAATGCTATTTTCGGCACATCCTCATTTCTTACCTTTAATTGATGATAACCTATTCTAAGGTCAATTTTTGAAAAATGTTCGGCCCCCTTTAATTGGTCAAACAAATCATCAATCCTTGGTAAATGATATTTATTCTTAATAGTTAATTTATTTAGCTCTCTATAGTCTATACATAACCTCATAGTTCCATCCTTTTTCTTTATAAATAATACTGGTGCTCCCCAATGTGAAACACTAGGTTGTATATACTTTTTATCTAAGAGTTCCTGTAACTGTATAAGTAACTCTTTCAGTTCTATAGGTGCCATTCTGTATGGTGCCTTAGAAACTGGTGTCGTTCCCGGTGCAAGATAAATGACAAACTCAATTTTCCTATCTGGAGGTAAACCTGGTAAGTTATCTGAAAAAAAATCAGGAAAATCTTTAACTATAGGTATTTGATCTAATTTTACTCCTTCCTGTTGAGTATCAACTGTATAGGCCAAATACCCTAAACAACCCTTTCTAAGTAATCTTTCTGCCTGAACTATAGTCAAACATCAAGATTGCTTTGGTGAACAACTACCGTTGAACACTACCTTTGACTTAGATGCAGTCAAAAGGTTTATACGTTTTTTATGACAATGAAACATCGCATTATGGTTAACTAACCAATCCATTCCTAAAATTACATCAAATTCTCCCAACTGGATTGGTAAAAGATCTACCATAAAATTATGCCCGTTTATCACCACACTACAGTTTCTGTATATGGTTTCAACTGGAATCCTATCTTTATTAGCAATTTCTACACAAAATGGTTTGTTTAGATTTTCACAAGGTATATTCAAGTTTTTAGAAAAACTTTTAGACACAAAAGAATAAGTAGCACCAGAATCAAATAACACATATGTATTTAAAGTGTTGATAGGGACGATACCTGTCACCACGTCCTGTGAAGTAACAACATCCCACACCGACATATTAAATGTTCTCGCGGTAGGTCGATTCTGAACCCCAATTGCAGCTACTGTTGATTGATTATTCTCTGGTACTCTATTCCCCTTTCATCCTTGGTTCTTAGGTTTGGGACAATTCTTTGAAAAATGGTCCAACAAACCACAATTAAAACATTTATTTTTATTTGGGAGAGGACACTGTGGAGAAAGATGTCCTGATTGTCCACAATTATAACATTTGCGATGAAAGCATAGTCCTTTATGTTTCTTTCCACAAGTAGGACAAGGTTTAATAATATTATTACTAAAGTTATTATTAGTATTACATATCTTTTTCCCCGGGTTGTTGGAAAAAGTAGTATCCCATTTCTATTTATTATTAAACCCACCTGAACTGGGTTCTGTCCTAAGTTTTCCTTTCTCATTTTGACTCTTCTTTTCCTAGTGAAATTTAGCGAGACTTTCATTTTCACTTTCGGCTATAGTAGCTTTCTCAAGTATTTTAGAGAAAGTCTTTATTTGGAGTACTGACAACTTACCCCGAATCTGGAGTTTTAAACACTCTTGAAACCTACGAGACTTTCTAAGTTCAGTGGTTACTTGATGAGGAGCAAACCTGGATAGTTCATTGAACTTGGCTGTATACTAGGTTACAGTCAGGTCTCTTTGTTTTAAATCAAAAAATTTTATTTCCATGCGATCTTTCAAGGATTGGGAAAAATAATTTTCAAAGAACAACTCTTTGAATCTATCCCAAGGAACAATTTCAGTTTCTACCCGACCCTTGGTTGATTCCTACCAATAATTAGCCTCACCTTTCAAGAAAAGGTTGCAAAAGTTGTCTTTTGATTATTATTGACATTGGTTATTAAGAAAAATTTCTCTATTTTAGAAATCCAAATTTGTGCATCGACTTTTTCTGATGTACCTTTATATTTTGGTGGTCAAACTAATTTAAAATTTTTGAAAGATGCATTTTTTATAGGTCTATTTATGACTCCTAGCATAAGGTCTACTAACTGCTGGGTAGAATTATCATCATTATTCATTTCTCTTTGAGGTCTTCTAGTTGGTGGCATGATTCTATACAAAACAACAACAAGAATTCATAAGAATTTGAATAATACAAACATAATGTTTATTTTATACATCACACCAGTCGTACAGAACAACTTAATAGTTAAACATACTACTATCTTACAAAACACTGGTTACAATACAAACTTTGAATGCTTCTTTATTCATACTAATACAAAGCATTCAACTACCTATACTACTCTCTCGAATTCATTGATATCATCAAAGGAATCCTAAATCATGTGACAAACCACAGATCGATCTATGAGATAAGCAGTTTTCTTCTCCTCTACTGGATATCGAACTACTCGGCGTTGTAAATCATTAAAAGTATCTCGAACACCCAGAGATGTTTTAAGAAGTTTTGACTGAATTTCCTTCCTGCCCCTTTGTTCATGGTGCAGTTGTACATTTAGTCGGTGACTATGTTTCCTCTCATGTTGTAGCATTCCCTCAGCTATATCAGCCCTACACTTCATTTTATTATTCTTATATTCTATTGTCTTCATTAGTGATGTCATTGCTTCATCATGCTCATTAATTCTCATTAACTGTCCTGCTACTAGATCTTCCTTTTCCTCAACATCTAGCGGTTGCTGATCATGAAGCAATTCTTCATCCTCTGCATCACTAGTTACAAATGACTCAATTTGTGGTGGATTGTTTACTATCACCATTTCTTCCACATTGGAGTTGGCCATCTATAAAAGAAAACTCCCTTAGTACTGGTATAGAAATTTACACAATATAATAATTTTAATGTTATATTTTATGTGTACTTTAAAATTTTTATAGACTCGAAGACTATATACTAAGATTTCTCTTCCTTATATCTATAGCCTTGAGGATTTGATACCAAACTTGTGCTTACTACTAATCAATATAATACAATTAAATCTATACACCCATGGTATCTGATTATAAGCTTATATTAAATTAAGGGACTATTGGATATAATTCCCATACATCCAAGATTCACAGTATCCCATAACAAATGACAATTCTCAAGAAAACCATTACTATGTTTGGATACCCTCACTTGAATATATGAACTGTATCTGTGAATAGAATCTATCTATTCGAAATTCAGAATATCAGTAATAATATGAACAATCCATATTACTAATATCCTCACCCAGATGTATAGTCTATGCCATGTAAATTTATACTATCGTATCGATAATAACTATTTATCAGAAATTCAGAATATCAGTAATAACATGAACAACCCATATTACTAATAACCTCACTCAGATGAATAGTTCCCAAGGATCTCAACTAGATTCAAAGAATTCTAAATTTACATCTATATATGTAAGAAAACACGATTGCGGAAAATAAAATATTATATATATATATATATATATATATATATATATATATATATAGATTTCGATTACATGATTCTCATAACGAGTTTCTTATTACAAAGTATTCAACTAAACATGAATATAACCTAATCTATGCAGGGACGCTTCCCTTTATCAACTCCAGATGTTATAGGATTACCATTTAAAACTGCAAAGGGAATAATGTGCAAGGGTGAGCTATGACATGCTCACCAAGTTTTGTATTTATAACAATATATGATTTGAAGAAATACAACAATTCAAATTTTGACTGCTAGTTGTTACCATTTCAATATGGATTTTTATTTCTGTCAGTCACACAAACTTAGAAAATTTGTTTAGCTATGAAATAGGGGATCAGCCTATTCAATATCTTAGGAGTATGCATCTCATCCTACCAATGCTCAAATGCACCCAAATTAGTTCAATATTTTATTAATCGAATGATCCCTTACGGGATACCCAACTTCAGAATAGGATGTCTTACCAACCAATTTGGTTTGACACAATAATTTAAGCTTAACAATTAATATGAATAAACAGTTCATTTCTTAGTTATGTTGAAGCTATAACAATAACCTTACAATAAAGGGTAATTCAAATGTAGGTGTAATATATTATATCAATAACATATCAAGATAAAAATCTTGTTCAACAATAAACCGGGTTTAATAAATTTGCATAAGTAAGTTAAAGTTTAAGAAGAACTTGCCTGAGCGTAGATCAGTCAAGTTATGCTACTCAATTCGTTTAATAAATACATACGATGTTCATATATATAAATATAACATGTTACTATTGATAACAATACTCAAATATATAATTTATATAATATAAGGTTAGATTCGATATGGTTTCGGTGTTAAATGTCTTTATTGAATACTAAATAAGTTGATATATGAACTAACTTTTTATTTATACAATTTATTATATTTTTAGATAATTTATATATCCATTATAATAATTTTTAGAAGATTTAAAATATTTATTTATCCTTTAAATGATTTTTAAATCATTTATTTCTATTTTTAGGTAATTAATATTTACTTAAAATTTTACAAAAACATTGTTTATTATTTTTAAATAATTTATAATCATTTATTATGATTTTTATATCATTAATATTATTTTTCAATAATTATTTAGTATTTATAAATAATTTTTCTAATTGCTTTCTTATTAAGTTAATTATTAATAACATCTAAATAATTTTTTTTATTGAATTTATGTAAAAATATCAGAAATTAATTATATTTATTTAATATAATTTTTAAAACTATTTTTGTATTTATTTATATTTATTTATTAATTATTTATAATTTTTATAATTTAATTTTTAGAAAAATAATTTCTATCTATCGCTAAAGCCCTTCAGCGACAGAAAGTGTCGCTGTAGGTGTTCTTGAGTTTCTGGGTAACAGTTTGGTCATGGTTGAGTGACCAGTTTGACCATGAATTATTTAGTCACTGTTTATGATTTTAGGTTCGATCAAGTATTGATGTTATAATATTCTTACAGTAGTACAACATGAATCAAATTTCAGGCTTTAACCTACATATAACAAGAAGTCACTGTCACTGTCAGTTAATCTTGAGTTTCTGAGCAACCCAGAACAGTGGTCATGGCCGGTCAACGGTTTTGTGGCTTTAATATATTTGATTCTGTGTATTAAATGTGTGTTGTATTTGATGTAGCATGTAGTATTTATGTCAGGGTACATATATATAACACTAACTTGAACAAATCATAATTCTAAAGTTTTTATTTAAGTTGGTCAAAGTACAACCAAACGTTGTTCTTCGTGTTCTTCAGTTTTCTGGTAACCCATAAAACTTGGTCAAGCTCGGCCAACGACTTTTGACCATTAATTCCAGTAATCCTATAAATTGTTTAAGCAATTTAAGATCATAGATATGTATTACATATATCAGGGTGTTAATCTAATACAAAACATTACAAAAACAACAAATAGAAGGCGATCAAAAAGTTGGTCAAAGTAGCCGGTACAAACTATTATTGAGTTTTCTGGGTAACCCAAAAAACTACAAGTCGTCAACGGTTAACGTACTTTGACCACTTAAATCTTGCAATCTATGGTTCTAATGAAAATGTTTTCTTTTCCGAATTAAAGACCTACTAGCAGGCCACAAGTAACATACAATTAACAGACCTAAACATAAATACATATAAATCTACAAGCCTTGACATTCGGCTGTCAGACTAGATTTTTATAATTTTTAGATTTCTAAAAACACTTAATTAAGGCATCTAGATGTTATGAAAAATGTGTTCTAACAATCTAATATACTTTCTAACATACTAATACATATTTCTAAACATCTAAATAACAAAATTAACAAACGATCAAAGAGCTAACTATAAATTAGGGTTTGCACCTTTTCTTGATTGATTTTCGATTCTAGCTTCTGATTTTATTATTACTATCACCCAGGCATGATTTGGTAAGTATATAAGTGTATCTTGGCTTAGAAATTTCGTGAGTTTGCTCAGCCCTAGGGTTCCTATTTATAGAATTCTCCAACTTGGTTTTTTGGAATTTTTCAAGCAACTTGCCTCCGAAAATATCTGATCTGATGACTATTATCATGCTTGGGAGTTACAAGCATGTCATGTGCAACCTAGGAGCTTGCAATGGTGACTCCTAACCTATTTGTGAGCTAGTTAGGTTAGTTTAGTAGCGTAATTATGCCCTAATCTTCTCTAATTTTGATTAGGGTTTTGTTTTTAATGATTATGATTGTTAAATGATGTTTATTAGTACCTAATTGAAGTTTACTAACCATTATTAGGTGTTAAGATAATCTAATTAGGGTTAAATTAGCTAATTATAGTTAGATTTCCATATTAGGGTTAGGGTTTTGCTTATTAGGGTTAGGGTTTGTTAATCTTGGGTTACTAACCTAGATTTCTCACTAATCCCAACAAGCACGACAAAGCAACTTGTCTCAACAAATATACCGAAAAGTCTGTTTTCGAATTTTTTTTTTAAGGACGAGGTGTCAAGCACGACGTTTTTCGGATAAAATTTTATTTGATCAAATTTGTTAAACAGAGTGTATTTTAACACATAACACATTCATAACGGAGAAATTTTATTGATGTAACCAGATTTTACATAACCGAATCTAATTAGGGTTTTGGGTTTTTACAGATTCACTCCAGTTGAAAGATCGAATTAACTTTCCATCGAGTAAATTGCGATGATCTGGGACCTTCATGGCAAAAACCCGCGAGAGCAGCCTAAGATAGGTCAGCCTCTGATAAACCAAACGCGGAGGGATGTGATAACCAGAGAATTTATACGATTAATAAAATCTTAATTGATTAAATAAATGTTGAATAATAAGACCTATACTGGAAATAAGGTATTGATTTTAAAAAAAAAATTGTGTGAAAGACTTATATGGTTTTGTGTATTGTTATATGTGGGTAAATGCATATGAATAATATGTGTTTATTTTTATTTGTTTATTATAAATATATAAAAGAAGCTAAGGTAACCTAATTATAAATTATGAATGAAAAATTGAATAACTTAAGGGTTATGATACGGGAGAATGTTAGTATATAAAATATATACTAATTCTAATAGATTTATTTTTTATATCTCAGTTAATTAATTTTATAACCTAATTATAGCAAGTCTAATTGGGTTAAGGAAATAAGTGTGCATGAGTAAGGAATTAAATTATAATTGAGGAAATGAAAACCCTAATTAAATTATTAGAGAATGGTAATATTAGAAGTGTTGGAATATGTTATTTGCACACCCAAAACATTAAATTGAAGCCCAATCTCTTAGCCCAATTGAAGATGGGCATTTTAGTCATTTGATATACTAAATATTACATAAAAAACATCAAACTTGGACAATCTAAGGCCACTTGGCCGGATGAAGAGAAGGAAAAAAAGAGAGGGCAAGAATGTGATGATTGCTTACTTTATTAGGTGAACAACTCCTCCTATGTGCCACTATTTTATTTCACCAACAATTTTGTACATTCTTGCAAGCAATCGCTTAGTAATTGAGTGAGAGAAGAGAAGATATATGTTGGTCGATTATGATTAAATATACCAAATATATCTATAGATTTTTCCAACACTTAAAATCATATTTTTCTTTCATCTTATTTCTTCTATTTTGCTAAGAAAACCAAAGAGAGATAGAGAGAGAGAGAGAATAGAGGGACCATTTCGACAACCCTAGAGAGAAGAGAAGAGAAGAAGAGATTTTGATCTTCATACACCCAATATCCATCTCATATTTTAGAAGGAGAAGAAAGGAAAAGCTAAGGTATAACAAAATTTCTACTTATGTAGTCTAATTTTCTATTTGGTTTGATTTGATTTTTGATAATATGAAGTTATTATCTTGAGGTTTAAAACCTTAGATCTATGTGTTTATGAGTGTTTCATGTTTAGATATACCCATATTGGGGGTTAATTTGTTTGAAAATCAAAAGTAAAGAAAAGTGATTTTCTAGTTTATAAGCCATAAAATTTGTATGTATTTTGAATTTCCAAAGTTTTTAATCTACACTTTCTTTTTGTGATCTGTCAAAAAGGGGTGTTAGATAGGTAAGTTATCTACTAAACTCAAGTGGTAGCACTCAAAAATGTTGACTACACAGTCCGTAGTGACTGATTTAGCAAAAATAGTTTTGTGTCTTTTAAGGAAAAATAGACTATTTTGGACAGTCAAGGGTAGAGGCAGTTTAATCATTTTTCTGACATTCAAAAATTCTAGAAAAATTTGGGAGGATAATATGATAAGTTTTCTAACATCTCCAAGTGGAATCACTGAAAAAAGAGTTGTAGATTTCCGTTCGGACTATTTTTAACAAAGCACGAAAAAGTGAAAAAGCTACTGCCCAAAATTTTGTAAGGGCTATTTTGGCCACTTAATTTGTGAAAAAATTCAGGCCTTTTTGGACATGAGAATATATGATATTAAGTACCTCCTGACCAAAAATTAGCTCATTCTGACTTAAAATGACCAAGTTATGACCAATTAAATTTTTGTGATTTTGTGACGAAAACGGCTATAACCGGAGTTCTATTATTCTGATGGCCACGAAATTTAAACTGGAGGCTCATGTTAACACGTATTAGATTGTGCCAAGAGATGGTAATTTGTGTAGTTGAGCATGATAGGGCTAAATTCTTAAGCTACACATTAAAAATGATTTTTGAAAAATACTAAAGGAAGTTGGAAAATTATAGAAAAATATTTTTTGTCTATGAAATATATGTATATGTGTTTGGACAAAAGATTGAAAAATAATAAGTTAATTGGGTGTTTTCGTGAAAAGGATATGGAATCCAACTTGCTGGATTGATTAATTTATGAATCCAGTTTACTGGATTGAAGAATAATGAATCCAGTTTGCTGGATTGAAAAATCTGATGAATCCAACTTGCTGGATTGAAAAGCAGTTTACTGAATTGAAAATATGTTGAATCCAACTTGCTGGATTGCAATCTAGTTACTGGATTTGGATTTCAGTTTGCTAGATTGGCCATCTAGATGCTGGATTTGGAATCCAGGTTATTGGATTTGGAATCCAGTCTGCTGGATTGGCATTTTGGTTGCTAGATTTAGAATCCAGATTGCTGGATTAGTATTTGACTTATTAGGTGTTAAAGAATAACTTATGAAATAAACAAGCGAGTGTTAAATCATAATGGATATGATATAGTGATTAAAAAATTATCAAAGGACGATAATAATGCTAATGTTGTAAGGTGTTATCTAATATTTAATTATGTGATTAAGTGTTAGATACTTTATTGATAAAGTAATTATATTATGATACAAAGTATGATATGCTGATTAAAAGACCAGTCTTATTAATTATAAGTCTTATAAAAGAAGTTAACTTAAATTGTGTAGCAGTAGCAACGAATCAGGCAAGTTTCCTTAACTCAACCTTGAGTTATATCTTTTTAAATAGTATGGTGGATAATTATTGTTGTTTAGACCACACCTGAGAATTATTATTGATTATTCGCAGTTAGTGCATGTTTATTAATTCAATTTGAATTAGAGATTCTGAGAATATACTTGGAGAATAACTGTTGTTGGATATTTACATTCATAGAAGCTATTATTGATTGCAAATAGGATAGTCAAATAATGTTTATTATTAAATCGTGTTGAGAAATGTCTTAGCTAATTGTTCTGGATAGACGAACTTTTGTTAAATCCTGATAGGTTCGAGAAGAGAAGAGAACTAAATTATTATTGACCGGTCGATGCCAATTATTTTGGCTAGATCGATAAAGCAAACCTGATAGGTTCGAGAAGAGAAGAGAAGCGATTAGAAATTAAAATCATCGTATTTCGTTGTTATAATACAACTTCTGTTTGTAAGACTGAGAAGAATAACCTTTTTATATAAAAGGGAAATTTTTCATTAAATATTCGACAATTGCGAGTGTTTTAAGTATTATGCATAATATAGGGTATAATAAAGCTAATCACTTTATATACTTGCTAGGGGTATGATTTAATCTTTATGGTTATTTGATACACTTGGGTATATCAAAGTAATTCTTTGATAGTTACTCGAGAAGAGAAGTTCAAGATCCTTAGGGATCACTCTGCATAAATTCTGGAAATTATTTCCATCTTGTTATTTAGGTATATCAAAGTAAATCTGTGATAGTTACTCGAGAAGAGAATTTCAAAATCCTTTGGGGTCATTTGGCATAAACTTTAGAAAATAATTCTATCTTGTTATTCAATAGAATATCGAAGAAACTTTGAAAGCGTTTTACTCTTTCATTATCGAATTATTGGGTTGCATAGGTTGCGAGAAGACTTGTTAGTAATTAACGAATTGTTCAGTTATTTCAAAGTTCCCCGAACTTTGGTGTCATTCTATCGAAATAGATTGTATGTTAATCTTGATTCTTATACATTCATTGCATGTCTTAACTTGCAGGATAAATTTGTTGCTCACCCTTGCTAAGTAAAATATTTTAGCTAGGAACGAAGAAGCCGGAGGGGCAGAGAAGAACAATGGCAAAGGCGTTTTGCTGGATTAGTTGTAATGAACATTATTATTATGTGTTATTTGTAAACCCTTTTTGTATATCTAAAGGGTATGTTTGTAATGTTAAGGTTAGATGACCTGGGACGAATGTATAACAACATCTATTAATTATATATGTATTGCTATTTATAAATGAATGGGTAGTTAGATGTTATTATATTGTGGATAGTGAGCACCAAACTCGGGGGGTCAAGTAACCCAGATTTGGGGGCGTCACAAGCTGGTATCAACGATGTAGGTTATAAACCCTAAGTGGGATGGAGAAACCCTAGGATTATAACCATAAGCGAGCTAGAGAATACTAATTTAGAGTACTAAGTGAGGGATTGCCGAAGAGCATCAATAGAAAGATGTGTGGACACATCGTGTGTATTAAGTTTGTACTAATGAAGTACAAATCAAGTTATTTGACTGACAGTAGGATATCAGGAGAATATGAAATTAGTACAGAGATGCTAGCGGCTATTGCACCAGTGCCAATAGTCCAGGTGCCAGCGCAGAGCGAGTCAGTTGAAGAAGTGGGAAAAGATGAACCCGTGATGAATCTGGGCAGTGATCATGATGATTATCCCGAGATGTATTTGAAAGAAGATGAGGAGGCAGAGTCCGAATAAGTTAAGGTGGAGTTAGAAAATAAGAACAAAGTTGGAGAGAAAGATCTAGTATCTGCAGAAGTTCAAGAACTCCGGAGTAAAGTATTTCTCTTGGAGGAGTTGTGGAAGACCGAGCGAGTACTACGTGAAATGACCGAAGAATGAAACGACTTGAAGGCGCAAGTGGAAAAGTGGAAAGAATGAAGGCTGAAGGTGGTGGATCATCTGAAGGAACCATCAAGAATCAGAAGGGCAAGAATAATAGAAAGAGGGACAACGACAGTGATAGTAATTCCAAAAATTCAAACCCGAAGAAGAAGCAAATTTGTGGCAAGTATGGAAACACTCACTTAGGATAGTGCATGATGTGGAAGAACGGGTCAAGGATTCAAAAAGTGTCCAAGCAAAAAGAAGACTGGTGAAGAGAGTGGACGGTAGATAGCTTAAGTATAAAGCGATATTGTAATATCGAGAATGATATGTGAACATATGTAAATATGTATATATGTTTGTATGAATCTTTATTTTCTAAATGAATATAAGATTAAGTTGCGAGTTCTTAAAACTCATACTTATGGTAAGTTCGTGACTCATAATTATATAAAATTTTTGAACCCCTCAGCGAATGGACGCCAATGGTCTGACTAGGATAAATTCATAAACTCATATAATTGTAGCAAGTTCCTGAACTCATAAGTGTGGTAAGTTTGACGAACTAGGAATAACTATGTGTGAATGGAGAAGTGCAACTTTTTGTGTAAAGTTGGAGAATTACAACTTTTTGTGAAAAGTTTGAGAATTATAACTTTTTATGTAAAGTTGGAGAATGATAACTTTTTGTGTAAAGTTGTGTTGTTAATCCTAATATTATTAAAACGGGATAGTTGTATATGTTGAGTACTAAATGTACTATGTGCTATTTGAATAAATATGCGATTATATGAGTCCTTTGTGTTAAATTTTTATTGTGTGATTAATAAGAATTTGGGTAGAAAAAGAGAATTAATGTAAGATTTTTATTTAAATCAGACAATGCCGCCAAGACGACAGAATCGAAACTAGAGAGAAGAGCAGTCAGTGAATAATGAAGGAGGTCAAGCTGACCCGATGCAAAATTTTGCTAATATGATAGCCCAAGTTATGGGAAATAGAGCTCCAGTAGCCGGAGCAAAAGAACAGCCAGCCGATAGATTGGCTAACTTTAAGGATTTTAAAGCAGTAGGACCGCCAGAATTCAGGGGAACCATGGATCCCACTGAAGCCCAAACTTGGGTGAAAGAAATGAAGAAAGCATTCATTATTGTGAGAGTCGCGGAAAAGCAGAAGATAACTTTTGTAACATACTTGATAAAGGGAGAAGCCAATTACTGGTGGGAGACTAATCAGGTGAGAGCTGGAACAACAATAGTGACTTGTACAAGATTCAAGGAGTTATTCTTTGAGAACTATTTTTCACCGAGTATGCAAGCTCGGATGGAAGTTAAGTTTCTAGAACTGAAGCAGGAGAATATGTCAGTTTCTGAATACGCAGCTAAATTCAATGAGTTAGTGAGATTTGTACCTCATCAGGTGGACACAGAGATAAGAAAAGTGAGAAGATTTGAGAATGGGTTGAAGCTAGGGATATGCAACAAAGTAGCTGTGTTGCAGATCAATACGTTTGCGACTTTGTTGGAGAAAGCAATCATTGTTGAGGGGGGAAGCGAAGCTGCATCTCAATATAATCAAGATAATAAGAAGAAGACAAATGATGGAGGAAGCAGTGGTGGTAGTAATCCAAACAAGAGAAAGTGGAGCGAGAATACCCAGTCGGGTACGAAAACAGAAGAGAAGAGAAAAGGAGGTGAACCTTGTGCAACTTGTGGAAAGAATCATGCAGGAGTTTGTTTTAAAAGAAAGGGAGTTCGTTATAACTGTGGACAAGAGGGACACATGTTGTGAGACCCCGAATTTTATGAAATAAAACTATTCAATTTTTTTATTTTGGTAAATAGTTAAATCGATAAAAGTTTAAAGTTAAGGGTAATATGTGAATTTTTTTTTTAGCAAAGTAAGCAAGTTGATATAAAATATTCGTTGTGTCGGGGAATATTCTATTTGTTGGGAAATATTCATACGACGGTACAATCATTGGTGGACTCCACAACAGAATTATTGTCAGATTGAGAAAATGACAAAAATATTTTTATGAAAATAACGGCGAAAGTTTTATTGTTAACTATTGAAACACTCGGTGTTAATAGTACAGTAATACGCGTGGTTGCATAGTATCACACGGTATTAATTATTGATGCTTACGTGAGAAGTCACTCTGTTTTGTTTTATTAGTATTATTAATGTAATAAAATAGAAAAGCTTTTTATATAAAACAGAATACTTTTATAAAGTTATTCGTTTTATTAGGCTAATAGTAAAATCTTTTTATATAAAATAGAATACTTTTATAAAGTTATCTGTTTTATTAGACAATAATTAGAATATATTATATTTTATTATGCATAGTATTTGCATAGTGCCTGCATAGTATTTGCATAGTAAAATCTTTTATAAAGTTATTCATTTTATTAGATTATAAATAGAATATATTATATTTTATTTAAAAGATTTTGCTTTAAATATGGACTGTCCGATTAAAAGTAAATCAATCTGGACCGTTCATGAATTAGTTACTATGCAGTCTATTCTTCTATAAATAGAAGCTCATTCCTTCATTATTTCTCACGAATTTACTAAAACTCTAGAGAGAGTTCTTCTTCTATAATCTTGTGCGTATTTATTTAGAGTTTAAGAAAGCTTTGAGCGTAGTGCAAGTTTTTTTCGAGTATATCCTCGCCCTACCAGTCGGAATACTCTTCTTTCAAAGGTAAGGGATATTATTTGTTATTCTCGTAAAGGGTATTCTTTTTTTCTTATTCATGAAAAGAACTTCTGTTATTCCATTCTTTATTAATCTGTTGGAATAACCTGTATACGCGGGCTACCCTATATTTGGTGAAATTCTTCTGTTATTACATTTTTATTATTCTGTTGGAACATCCTGTCTGTGCTTTACGCCGGACCTGGTTTCATTATTTATTATTCTGTTGAAATATCTTGTCTGTGCTTTACGCCAAACCTGGTTTCATTATTTATTATTTTGTCGGAATATCCTGTCTATGCGTTTACGCCGGACCTGGTTCCATTATTTATTATTCGGTCGGAATATCCTGTCGGTACATTTACGCATGACCTAGTTCCACTATTTATTTTTCTGTTGGAATAACCTGTCTGTGTGGTCTATCGCATGCCTGGTGATTTCTTTTGTTATTCCATTCTTTATTATACTCAATTAGTTAAAGTTTTGGCTTTTATACTCCATGAAATTAGTGGAATATCCTTGATATTTGCGCTTCATCCAGTATCTTTTCATGGACGTATTATTCTAAGCATTTTTGAATTTTACTCCACAAAGCAATATTATGTTGACAATTTGGACTTTATTGATTCTTGGATAAATTAATTTTTGAACTTGTTTTATTGAATTATTATGTCATTGTCATCATCATCATGTTTATATTATGTTGAAAGTCATCTATGGCCTGTAGTGCATAGATGGACTTGGTATGATTATGACCAGGGATTATTCGGTATAATCATGACCGTAATGTTACAAATGATGTGGAAAAGTCCTCATTGGCCGTAGTGCATTGATGGACAGTTTTTGGTATGATTATGGCTATGGATTCTCTTCGGTCAAGGGTGCAAAGATGAATTATTTTATGGCATGATCAGGACCATTGATGAAAACACAATTATCTTTGGCCCGTAGTGCATGGATAATTCGTGGTCGTGATACTAATGAATACCCTTGGCCTATAGTGCAGGGATGATTTGATGATGTGGATTAATTATTGAGCTAAGTCTCAGCGATGAAATATTAATTCATTGATGTGATAATAATGAATATCTTTGGCCGTAGTGCATGGATAATTTATGGATGTGATACTAACGAATATCATTGGCCGTAGTGCATAGATAATTCGAAGGTGTGGATTATTTATTAAGCTGAGTCTCAGCGATAAAATATTGGTTATACACTTTTAATTTGTATAAGACAGTAGACATCATGCTCTACTTGACTCTTCTAAAATACAGTTGTATGTCTTTGGCCGTAGTGCAAAGATGAATTTATCAGTATGATTATGAACAAGAATTGTGATTTGGTATAACCATAATTTTTGATGTTTCAGGTGAATATGGGTGATGAAAATTATCTTCGTCCTGGGTACGAAGAGGAATTTAGAATCACAATTATGATTATGAGTTATTCATATGATTGTGGACAAGAATTATTGATTGATGTTACAGGGATAAAACATTATTGGTAGACTTTTAACATGGAGAAGATAATAGACCTAATGGTCTATTTGACTCTTCTAATGGATTGTTCGTTCCGCTGCAACTATGGTTGAAAAGTTTTATCAGCTACCATATGTTTTTAATATCTAATTTATTAATGATGAAGGCTATTGATGATGTAAATTAGCTTTAATTATGATATTCTTTACTAGGCTAGTTGAGCTCACCCTTTTGCTTTCATTATTCTCTTCAGGAAGTGAGAACGCAGCAGGGACTAGTCGGTAAACGGAGTGACGGTTCGGATGATATGATTAGTAGTCCTCACTATTCTATAAAATAGTGTGATAGCTGTGGAGGTTCTTCTAAACAGTATAGAAAAGTGTGTTGTATTCTATACATCATTTAGTAGTTATATTTGGAGAATCAAATAGGGTGAGGCAAACCCAACTTTGGAAGGGTGTTTTGCCACTATCATACAAGATGTCTAATGACATACAACCTCGTGTTCTCATAAGACATGGTTGTGCACATCCACTTGCTGAAAATATCTATGAACACTATCTATATGATCTTGGAGTTTATTAGAAGTATAATTTTCACTTGGGGACAACGGAGATATTTATATGTCAAGAAAAGACTCACCATTGGAAAGAAGATGATAGTGATCTTCTTGTTTTTATTTGGGGACTTTTGGGTCAACCAAGGATTATTCTGTGGACATATGATATCTATCATAACCTAGACGCATGGCCTACCATGTATGAAGGTTTCCTTGAGCACTTCCCAAATATTTTAATTTCTAAAACAGTTTTTAACTATACTTTTATGTAAAGTATCATTGTAAGGTTGTGGTCGAGGTACCATAAGAGTTACATACATTTGTATTAAAATTCATAGTTAACTATGGTCGTATTCTATACGACAACTCAACAGTTATATAAATGAAGTTGTATTAGAATTTTGTACCATGTTTCTAGCGACTCAAAATAGGTGATGTATACCAAATTTTGGGGGCGTCACTGTTGGTATCAGAGCTTAAGGATATGGTCGCTGGCGGAGATAAGAGTCTGGAACTAGGAGGGGAGAGACGAGTTATATACTTTGCTAGTGTGTGACTTACCTAAGCTGAAATTGTTTACTTGATAAGTTGACAAATTATGATATGTCAATTAAACTTTGTTTTTATGTTATATTCTAGAATGATATCTGAAATACAGAAGATGGGAAATGGGAAAATCATGATGGCGAGGAAATTACCGAGAAGGTACAATCTGAAAAGAAAGCAATGTATTCTCATCTCTTCGAATATCAGGTACGTACGTAAATTTCGAGGGAGAAATTTCATAAGGAGGGGTGATTGTGAGACCCCGAATTTTATGAAATAAAAGTATTCAATTTTTCTATTTTGATAAATAGTTAAATTGATAAAAGTTTAAAGTTAACGGTAATATGTGAATTTTTTTTTGCAAAGTAAGCAAATTGATATAAAATATTCGTTGTATCGGGGAATATTCGATTAGTCGGGGAATATTCGTACGACGGTACAATCATTGGTGAACCCCACAACGGAATTATTGTCGGATTGAGAAAACGACAAAAATATTTTTATGAAAATAACGGCGGAAGTTTTACCGTTAACTGTTGAAACACCCGGTGTTAAAAGTACAATAATACACGTGGTTGCATAGTAGGACACGGTATTGATTATTGATCCTTACGTGAGAAGTCACTATCTTTTGTTTTATTAGTATTATTAATGTAATAAAACATAAAAGCTTTTTATATAAAACATAATACTTTTATAAAGTTATTCATTTTATTAGGCTAATAGTAAAATCTTTTTATATAAAACAGAATACTTTTATAAAGTTATCTGTTTTATTAGACAATAATTAGAATATATTATATTTTATTATGCATAGTGTTTGCATAGTGCCTGCATAATGTTTGCATAGTAAAATCTTTTATAAAGTTATTCGTTTTATTAGATTATAAATAGAATATATTTTATTTTATTTACAAGGTTTTACTTTAAATATGGACCGTTCGATTAAAAGTAAATCAATCTGGACCGTTCATGAATTAGTTACTATGTAGTCCATTCTTCTATAAATAGAAGTTCATTCCTTCATTATTTCTTACGAATTTACTGAAACTCTCGAGAGAGAAACTATAGAGAGAGTTCTTCTTCTATAATCTTGAGCGTATTTATTTAGAGTTTAAGAAAGCTTTGAGCGTAATGCAAGTTTTCTTCGAGTATATCCTAGCCCTACAAGTCAGAATACTCTTTTTTCAAAGGTAAGAGATATTATTTGTTGCACTCGTAAAGGGTATTCTTTCTTTCTTATTCATGAAAAGAACTTCTGTTATTCCATTCTTTATTAATCTGTTGGAATAACCTGTATACGCGGGCTACCCTATACTTGGTAAAATTCTTCTGTTATTACATTTTTAATATTCTGTTGGAACATCATGTCTGTGATTTACGCCGGACCTGGTTCTATTATTTATTATTCTATCGAAAATCTTGTCTGTGCTTTGCGTCGGACCTAGTTCCATTATTTATTATTCTGTCGGAATATCCTGTCTGTGCATTTACGCCGGACCTGGTTCCATTATTTATTATTCTGTCGGAATATCCTGTCGGTGCATTTACGCATGACTTGGTTCCACTATTTATTTTTCTGTTGGAATAACATGTCTGTGCGGTCTATCGCATGCCTGGTGATTTCTTTTGTTATTCTATTCTTTATTATACTCAGTTGGTTAAAGTTTTGGCTTTTATACTCCAAGAAATTAGTGGAATATCCTTGATATTTGCGCTTCATCCAGTATCTTTTCATGGAAGTATTCTTCTGGGCATTTTTGAATTTTACTACACAAAGCAGTATCATGTTGACAATTTGGACGTTATTGATTCCTAGATAAATTAATTCATGAACTTATTTTATTGAATTATTATGTCATTGTCATCATCCTCATGTTTATATTATGTTGAAAGTCATCTGTGGCCTGTAGTGCATAGATGGACTTGGTGTGATTATGACCAGGGATTATTCGGTATAATAATGACCGTAATGTTACAAATGATGTGGAAAAGTCCTCATTGGCCGTAGTGCATTGATGGACAGTTTTTAGTACGATTATGGCTATGGATTCTCTTCGGCCAAGGGTGCAAAGATGAATTATTTTATGGCATGATCATGACCGTTGATGAAAACACGATTATCTTTGGCCCGTAGTGCATGGATAATTCGTGGTCGTGATACTAATGAATATCATTGACCTGTAGTGCAGGGCTGATTCGATGATGTGGATTAATTATTGAGTTGAGTCTCAGCGATGAAATATTAATTCATGGATGTGATAATAATGAATATCTTTGGACGTAGTGCATGGATAATTCATGGATGTGATACTAACGAATGTCCTTGGCCATAGTGCATGGATAATTCGAAGGTGTGGATTATTTATTAAGTTGAGTCTCAGCGATAAAATATTGGTTATACACTTTTAATTATAGAAGATAGTAGATATCATGCTCTACTTGACTCTCCTAAAATACAATTGTATGTCTTTGGTTGTAGTGGAAAGATGAATTTATTAGTATGATTATGAACAAGAATTGTGATTTGGTATAACCATGATTTTTGATGTTTCAGGTGAATATAGATGATGAAAATTTTCTTCGTCCTGTGTGTGAAGAGGAATTTAGAATCACAATTATGATTTTGAGTTATTCATATGATTGTGGACAAGAATGGTTGATTGATGTTATAGGGACAAAATATTATTGGTTGACTTTTAACATGGAGAAGATAATAGACCTAATGGTCTATTTGACTCTTCTAATGAATTACTCGTTCCGCTGCAACTATGGTTGAAAAGTTTTATCAACTACCATATGTTCTAAATCTCTAATTTATTAATGATGAAGGCTATTGATGATGTAAATTAGCTTTAATTATGATATTCTTTACTGGGCTAGTTGAGCTCACCCTTTTGCTTTCATTGTTCTCTTCTGGAAGTGAGAACGCAACAGGGACTAGTCGGGGAACGTAGTGACGGTTCAGATGATATCATTAGTAGTTCTCACTATTCTATAAAATAGTGTGATAGCTGTGGAGGTTCTCTCTAAACATTATAGAAAACTGTGTTGTATTCTATACATCATTTAGTAGTTATATTTGATGAATCAAATAGGGTGAGGCGAACCGAGCTTTGGAAGGGTGCTTTTCCACTATCATACAAGATGTCTAGTGACATATAACCTCGTGTTCTCATAAGACATGGTTGTGCATATCTACTTGCTGAATATATCTATGAGCACTATCTATATGATCTTGGAGTTTATTTTAAGTATAATTTTCACTTTGAGACAACGGAGATATTTATATGTCAAGAGAAGACTCACTATTGCAAAGAAGATGATAGTAATCTTCTTGTTTTTATTTGGGGACTTTAGGGTCAACCAAGGATAATTCTGTGGACATATGATATCTATCATAACCTAGACGCATAGCCTCCCATGTACGAAGATTTCCTTGAGCACTTCCTAAATATTTTAATTTCTAAAACAGTTTTTGACTATACTTTTATGTAAAGTATCATTGTAAGGTTGTGGTCGAGGTACCATGAGAGTTACATACATTTGTATTAAAACTCATAGTTAACTGTGGTTGTATTCTATACGACGGCTCAACAGTTGTATAAATGAAGTTGTATTTAAATTTTGTACCATGTATCTGGCGACTCAGAATGGGTGATGTATACCTAATTTTGGGGGCGTCACACATGTCGCCCAATTGCCCAAGTCCGAAGAAGATACAAGGTTGTTATGCCTATGGATGGACAGATCATCTGGTTTAGAATTGTCCGAAGAGAAATATGGAGAAGGGAAGCGTTAACAAGGGACCTGGTGGAAAAACCTTGGCAATTAGAGGACCTGCTCAGTCAGGAAGACCAATGGCCTGTACATTTAATCTGACGGTGCAAGATGCAATGGCTACCCAGGAGGTGGCGACATGTAACAAATTCACTTAATAATACAATCACGCGAGTAATATTGGATATATAATGTTGTGAATAGTTTTTTTTATAGATCCAAATCACAAGTTAGTATATGCAACACAAGTTAATATTGTGTTGATATAAGTGAATTGATGATACAACTTTAAAAGATTGTAGAGGATAAGAAAGTGATGATTCCGATGACGAAATCCTTATAGGGGGGAGAATGTGATAACTCGAGAATTTATAGGATTAATAAAATATTAATTGATTAAATAAAGGTTGAATAATAAGACCTAGACTGGAAATAAGGTATGGACTTAAAAAAAAATTGTGTGAAAGACTTATATGGTTTTGTGTATTGTTATATGTGGGTAAATGCATATGAATAATATGTGTTTGTTTTTATTTGTTTATTATAAACATATAAAAGAAGCTAAGGTAACCTAATTATAAATTATGAATGAAAAATTGAATAACTTAAGGGATATGATACGTGAGAATGTTAGTATATAAAATTTATACTAATTCTAAAAGATTTATTTTATACATCTCAATTAATTAATTTTATAACCTAATTATAGCAAGTCTAATTGGGTTAAGGAAATAAATGTGCATGAGCAAGGAATTAAATTATAATCGAGGAAATGAAATTCATAATTAAATAATTAGGGAATTGTAATATTAGAAGTGTTGGAATATGTTATTTGTAAGCCCAAAACATTAAATTGAAGCCCAATGGAAGAGGGACATTTTAGTCATTTGATATAATAAATATTACTTAAAAAACATCAAACTTGGACAATCTAAGGCCACTTGGCCGGACGAAGAGAAGGAAACAAAGAGAGGGCAAGAATGTGATGATTGCTTACTTTATTAGGTGAACAACTCCTCCTATGTGTCACTTTTTTATTTCACCAACATTTTTTTACATTCTTGCAAGCAATCACTTAGTAATTGAGTGAGAGAAGAGAAGAGATATGTTGGTAGATTATGATTAAATATACCAAATATATCTATAGATTTTTCCAACACTAAAATCATATTTCTCTTTCATCTTATTTCTTCTATTTCGCTAAGAAAACCAGAGAGAGAGAGAGAGTAGAGGGACCATTTTGGCAGCCCTAGAGAGCAGAGAAGAGGAGATTTTGATCTTCATACACCCAAGATACATCTCATATTTTAGAAGGAGAAGAAAGGAAAAGCTAAGGTATAACAAAATTTCGACTTATGTAGTCTAATTTTCTTTTTGGTTTGATTTGATTTTTGATAATATGAAGTTATGATCTTGAGGTTTAAATCCTTAGATCTATGTGTTTATGAGTGTTTCATGTTTAGATATACCCAAATTGGGTGTTAATTTGTTTGAATATCAAAAGTAAAGAAAAGTGATTTTCTAGTTTATAAGCCATAAAATTTGTATGTACTTTTGATTTTCATCGTTTTTAATCTACACCTTCTTTTTGTGATCCGTCAAAAAGGGGTGTTAGATAGGTAAGTTGTCTACTAAGCCCAAGTAGTAGCACTCAAAAATGTTGAGTACACAGTCCGTAGTGACTGATTTAACAAAAATAATTTCGTGTCTTTTAAGGAAAAACAGACTGTTTTGGACATTTAAGGGTAGGGGCAGTTTCGTAATTTTTATGACATTTAAAAATTCTAGAAATTTTTGGGAGGATAATATGACAAGTTTTCTAACATCTCCAAGTGGAATCACTGAAAAAGGAGTTGTAGATTTTCGTACGGACTATTTTTAACAATGCACGAAAAAGTAAAAAAGGAGAAAAAGCTACTGCCCAAACTTTTATAAGGGGTGTTTCAGCCACTTAATTTGTGATAAAAATTCTGGCCTTTTGGGACATGAAAGAATACAGTATTAAGTACCTACTGTCCAAAAATGAGCTCATTCCGACTTAAAATGACCAAGTTATGACCATTTTAATTTTTGTGATTTTCTGACAAAAACGGCTATAACAGGAGTTCTATAACTCTGATGGACACGGAATTTAAAATGGAGGCTCACATTAACACGTATAAGATTGTGCCAAGAGATGAGAATTTATGGAGTTGAGCATGAAGGGGCTAAATTCTTAAGCTACACACTAAAAATGATTTTTGAAAAATACTAAAGGAAGTTGGAAAATTATGGAAAAATATCTTTTGTGTATAAAAAATATGTGTATGTGTTTGGACAAAAGATAGAAAAATAATAAGTTGATTGGGTGTTTTCGTGAAAATGATATGGAATCAAGCTTGCTGGATTGAATAATTTATGAATTCAGTTTGCTGGATTGAAGAATAACGAATCCAGTTTGCTAGATTGAAAAATCTGATGAATCCAGCTTGCTAGATTAAAAAGCAGTTTACTGAATTGAAAATATGTTGAATATAGCTTGCTGGATTGCAATCTAGTTACTGGATTTGGAATCCAATTTGCTGAATTGCAGTTTGGTTTGCTGGATTAACCATCTAGATGCTAGATTTGGAATCCAAGTTGCTGGATTTGGAATCCAGTCTGCTGGATTGGCAATTTGGTTGCTAGATTTAGAATCCAGGTTGCTGGATTAGTATTTGACTTAATAGATGTTAAAGAATAACTTATGAAATGAAAAAGCGAGTGTTAATTCATAATGAATATGATATAGTGATTAAAGAATTATCAAAGGATGATAATAATGCTAATGTTGTAAGGTGTTATCTAATATTTCATTATGTGATTAAGTGTTATATACTTTATTGATAAAGTAATTGTATTGTGATACAAAGTATGATATGTTGATTAAAAGACTAATCTTATTAATGATAGGTCTTATAAAAGAAGTTAACTTAAATTGCGTAGCAGTAGTCAACGAATCAGGCAAGTTTCCTTAACTCAACCTTGAGTTATATCTTTTAAATAGTATAGTGGTTAATTATTGTTGATTAGACCACATCTGAGAATTATTGTTGATTATTCGCAGTTAGTGCATGTTTATTAATTCAAAATGAATTAGTGATTCTAAGAATATACTTGGAGAATAACGGTTGCTGGATATTTACATCCGTAGAAGGTATTATTGATTGCAAATAGTACAGCTAAATTCTGTTTATTGTTAAATCGTGTTGAGAAATGTCTTAGCTACTTGTTCTGGCTAGACGAACTTTTGTTAAAACACGATAGGTTTAAGAAGAGAAGAGAACTAAATTATTATTGGCAGGTCGATGCCAATTGTTTCGGTTAGATCGATAAAGAAAACCTGATAGGTTCGAGAAGAGAAGAGAAGCGATTAGAAATTGAAATTATCGTATTTCGTTGTTATAATACAACTTCTATTTGTAAGACTGAGAAGAACAACCTTTTAATATATAAGGGAAATTTTTGGTCGAATATTCGACAATTGCACGCGTTTTTAGTATTATGCATAATATAGGGTATAATAAAGCTGATCACTTTATATACTTGCTGGGGGGTATGATTTAATCTTTATGATTATTTGATACACCTTGGTATATCAAAGTAAATCTTTGATAGTAACTTGAGAAGAGAAGTTCAAGATCCTTAGGGATCACTCTGCATAAATTCTGGAAATTATTTTCATCTTGTTATTTGGGTATATCAAAGTAAATCTGTTATAGTTACTCGAAAAGAGAATTTCAAGATCCTTTGGGGTCATTTGGCATAAACTTTAGAAAATAATTCTATCTTGTTATTCAATAGAATATCGTAGAAACTTTGAAAGCGTTTTACTCTTTCATTATCGAATTATTGTGTTGCATAGGTTGCGAGAAGACTTGTTAGTAATTAATGAATTGTTCAGTTATTTCAAAGTTCTCCGAACTTTGGTGTCATTCTATCGAAATATATAGTATGTTCATCCTGATTCTTATACATTCATTGTATGTCTTAACTTGCGGGGCAAATTTGTTGCTCAGCCTTACTAAATAAAATATTTCAGCTAGAAATGAAGAAGTGGAGGAGCAAAGAAGAACAAGGGCAAAGGTGTCTTGTTGGATTAGTTGTAATGAACATTATTATTATGTGTTATTTGTTAACCCTTTTTGTATATCTAACGGGTATGTTTGTAATGTTAAGGTTAGATGACCTTGGACGATTATATTAACAACATCTGTTAATGATATATGTATTGTTATTTATAAATGAATGGCTAGTTAGATGTTATTATATTATGTATTGTGAGTACCAAACTCGTGGGTCAGGTAACACAGATTTGGGGGCGTCACAGGGAAGTCTCTTCATACCTTCCCATTTCAATTACTTGTAATTTTAATTACTTTTAAATTCATTTACATGTTAATCTCAATGTAATGGAAAATATAAAGGAATATGTGAACATATATTCCCTTTTCATATAAAAACATGTCATGTTTTCCTATCATTAAAATAACTGACATCCGCTTTGCAGGATAATATTCCTAAAAAATGGACGCATTATATAGCATGAAACATTTTCACGTTTCCCTAAGACTAAACTACATAAGTCTTTTTGTAGGGAAACGATTGGTCCCGTTACCCGTTTAAAGTCCAGAAAGCCATTAAGCCTACAGCCAAACATGGCTACATCTGGTCAGCCTAATCTTACTCCTGTCTCTCACGAAGAGTTCGAAGGATTAAGTAATCAAATTACAGAGTTGACTGCTCTACTCAAAGAATTATATAAATCAACTCAGGGTCCCCAAATACCCATCCACACAAAATCTTATTCACATGGAGGAATCCAGGGTCCGGACACAGAAGTTCCAGCACTTAAGTCCCAGTCTGATAAAACCAACAAAACCCCTGAAATCACCCATCTTAAAGAAGATCAAGACACCAGTGATATTCAGAAGAAGGTTTTACAAATGGAAGAGACCATTCGGTCCATCAAAGGGATTGGAACACACGAGAGTGTTTCATATCCAAGCCTTTGTATCTTCCCAGGGGTTCATTATCTAGAAAAATTCAGGACTCCCGATTTTGAAAAATATTATGGATTGGGAGATCCTTATACCTATTTGAAGGTGTTCATTGGAGAGCTCGGATCTTATGCCGAGAATGAAAAGCTCAGAATGCAGCAATTTCAGAAAAGTATGATTGGAGAAGCCAGAGCATGGTACACCAGATTGGATAACTCCAAAATTCACAGCTAGGAGGAGTTAGCTCATGTTTTCCTCAGTCAATACAGCTTTCAAACTCAGATGGCTCCAGACCGGTATCAATTACCAAGGTCAAGAAACAAGTCAATGAGTTATTCAGAGAGTATGCCCAAAGATGGAGGCGTCTGGCTGCTCAAGTTATCTCATCCATGACAGAGTCTGAAATGGTGACGACCTTCATAGATATTCAAGAAGCTCCATTTTATGAGAAGGTCCTAGCTGGAATAGGCAAGCAATTCTCAGAAAAGATTAAGCACGTAGAAATGGCTGAAATGGGATTGAAATCAGGGAAGATTCAAGACATCGCCGCATTAAAAGTCGTAGCTGAGCATATCCAATCTGGAAGTTATGGGAACAACCCCCGAAGGGTCCGTAAGAACAAAGAAGAGGATGTTTCCATGATACTACAAGGACAAAAAGGCAATCAATGCTTACCTATTCAGAGGATAAACTATTCCCCTTTTCAAGCACAGTCTTCAAATCCTCCCTTGCCAAAGAGTAGAGAAGCCAAACGTATAAGAGTGTTCACACCCTTAGGGGATTCACTTGAAAACATTCTCAAACTTCTGATAGCTCAGAAGAAAATCACTCATTTCCTTCCACCAGCTAATCCAAATTGAAAGCGCTTCAATGCAAGTAAGAAGTGTGCTTACCATGCTGGAGCTCCGGGCCATGACACTCAGGATTGTTAGGCCCTTAAACATAAGATCCATGATATAATTGACAATGGTGAGATCGTGGTGACCAAGCCTGACCAACCACATGTTCAAGAAATCCCTCTCCCTCAACACAAGGTAGAGGAGGTTAACATGATCAACTGGGGCAGTGGAGAGAGCTCCAAATACCTCAAGTATGTGGGTGGTTCATCCCAAATCAACAAGGATAATTCTGACAAATGGGATTATTCAGAATTCCAATTCACGATAGAACGAGAGTTAAAGTATTTTGGCGAACAATTCAATCAATTGGCAAAACTTGTGATTCATCAACACTAAGTCACATGTCAATTATTCAATTAGGAGCATGTTAGCCTCCTTTCTCTTATCATAAATATTCCACCACTTACTCCAGAAGGTGAAATATTGGAGGAAAAGCTCGCAGAAAGAGCAAAACCTAAAGCCCGTCGGGACTTTGCCAACAAAAGGGAATTCATCTATTTAGTCCAACCGATTGAAGAGATATTGCAGATGCTGATTAATGAGGGAAAAATCACAGCATTGCTACCTCCAATCAACCCACACTCAAAATGGTTTGATGCTATTGGAGTATGTCAATAGCACTCCCACTCTCGCGGTTACAACACTGAGGAATGCAGGGCACTCCGCCATCTTATTTAAAACATGATTGACAGCGGTGACCTCCAAATGGCAGATAACGACGTTGTATCATCTGAGAGTGGGGACACATTTCCTCTCGGATGGAAGGAAGTCATAGCAATTATATCCTCTGAAGGAGATTTGGCTACCACACCACTTATAAATCAACCAATTCAGCTCAAAGGTGTTGAAAACCCTTTGAAAGTGGTTGCTCCAAAGCTAATCATATTGAAGTTCAGGCCACAATATCCTGTTATCAGCCTCAAGAAAGTGCCATGGAATTATGGAGAGGCTGAATGATCAACATCAAACATAACTGCTACAATGTCTAAAGAGAATCCACTGTATCTTCCTCAACGAGTGATGAAGCCTATTATCAGGTCTAAGGGGAAAGTGCCCAGGGAGAAGATTGAAGAATTCCTCCGCAAGATAGGACATAATGAAACCAAGGTGTTTCAAAGCATGGAAGAAGCTCCACAACAGATCTCTATTCTAGACTTGGTTTTCTCTTTAGAAGATCACCGGAAGGTCTTACTGAAAGTATTAGAAGAAGCCCACTTGCCAAAGACAGCGGATGTTGAAAAATTCCATCATATGGTTGATCACATTTTCAACAGTAATGTGATAGCATTCACCGATGATGACATACCTCCTAAAGGGATGGGTCATTACAAACCGTTGCACATAGCGGTTATGTCTTCCGGATATGTGGTCGGAGGAGTGCTAATAGATGTAGGATCATCCCTAAACATTTGCCCCAATACCACATTAGAAAAAAATGAACATCAATCTCAACAGGATTTGAAATAACCATACAATCTTCGAAGCCTTTGATGGATCTCAGTGAAATACTCTCGGAGAGATTGAATTATCCATGGAGATCATTTCACATACATTCTACGTATCCTTCCAACTGCAACTTATTATTGGGAATACCTTGGATTCATATGGCTGGAGCTGTCCCATCCACTCTTCATCAGTAACTCAAGTATATCATCAAAAGTAGTCTGGTCACTGTCAGTGCTTAGCCAGAATATCATATTCAAAGTGATATACCCCTTATCATTATCAATGAAGAAGTTGAGTCTATCAGCTTCCAAGCACTTGAGGTGAGCAACACTTACTATCAACCCATTGGGGCTCCACCTCTAAAACCCAGAGTTTCTACCAAGGTAATGTCGGCAAGTCAAGAGATGATATCCTTGGGTTTTCAACCTAGACAGGGGTTAAGAAAGGATCACCAGGGAATCAAAAGCCCAATTCCAGCTCCCAGCCAAATAGGGACAGCCGGACTAGGCTATTCTTTTGGGTCAAATAATAGGAACCCTCACAAGCGTAAACCTGTTTCTTCATCTACAAGGCGGTTGCCTAAACCTATATATGATAATTATGTATGACCTTTATTAAAGATTCCTACCCCTGTGGTAGCTATGTTATTTCCTAAGCCGATACCAATTAAAGGAAAGGAAGTCCTGATTCCTGACCCAGAGGAGGAAAGGAATCAAAGATGTAAATAAGACATCAAGAGGCGGTTGTTAAAGATGTACTTCCTGGCACATACCGAGGGTATGAACAAGGATATCTTATATGACGACTGTCAAGACATCATGGTCATTATTCAAGAGAAGGAGGACGATAACAGCCCCTTCATCACTGTTGTCCACCAGGACTTGATCCTTGGCAATTGGAGCAACACTCCTTGAATTTGCCGACAAGGGTAAAAAAGGCAAAAACTCCATATGCCCTATAGATAACAATAACTGCTTACTTTTACTGTACAGTATTAGAAGTTACTTTAGTCATTTCATGCTAACACTTTTTATGATTGAATAGTTTCATATATTAAGTGAAAGCATTTTGTTTTAGGACTCTAAAGTTAGATGTGCCTAAACTTGTTGAAGAGGTGCCTATGCTTCACGTGGACTGCAACTTTGATATAAAGTTGGACTCTAACTTGATGGAGATTGAACAAGTGGACTATGAGATACCTCAGGAGATAAAAGAATGGGTCGAAGACAAACCTAGGCCAAATCTTGATCAAACCACCTCTTTTAACCTTGGAACCTCAGAAAACCCCAAACAAATCCAGATTGGTACGGACCTTACTTCGAACCAAAGGAATGACATGGTTACTCTATTGACCCAATTCCAAGATGCGTTTACATGGTCTCTTGAAGATATGGTCGGGTTGTCAACTGACATCATCATTCATCATCTTCCCATTAAAGAGGGATTCAAGCCAGTCAGACAGAAACTCAGGCGATTAAAACTGGAGTGGAGTTTGAAAGTTAAAGAATAAATTGTGAAATAATTTCAAGCGGACATCATTATGGTATCAGCAAACCCTGAGTGGCTATCCAACATAGTTCTCGTGCCTAAACCTAGAGGGAAGGTGCAAGTTTGCGTGGATTACTGGGATCTGAACAAAGCTTGTCTCAAAGATAGCTTTCCCGTACCATTCATCCACATAATCATTGATAATATAGCTTAGTATGATATGTACTCCTTTGCTGACTGCTTTGCTAGGTACCATCAAATCATGGTTGCTGAAGAGGATCACGAGAAAACTGCATTCATCACTCCTTGGAGAACCTTTTGCTACAGACAGTTGTCATTCGGCCTCATAAATGCCAGAGCTACCTATCAACGAGCCATGGTGGCTCTTTTCCATGATATAATGTACAAAGAGATAGAAGTCTATGTGGATGACATCATTGTCAAATCCCAAAGGGAGGAAGACCACCTAAATCATCTCAAAAAGCTCTTCAGCCGATTGCGTAAGTGCAACTTGAAGCTGAACCTGGCCAAATGCGCCTTTGGTGTTAAATCAGGTAAATTGCTAAGATTCCTAGTGAGCCACAAAGGCATTGAGCTAGATCCTACAAAAATCCAGGCCATCACAGAAATGTCCATACCATAGACAGAGAGGGAAATAAATGGATTTTTAGGGAGAATCAACTTCATCAGCTGATTCATCTCCCAACTCACAGCAACCTGTGAACCAATCCTCAAGTTATTAAGGAAAAACTCCTCTATAAAATGGAATGATGAGTGTCAGAATGCCTTCCTTACAATCAAAGAGTAGCTAATCAAAGCTCTTATTTTGGTACCTCCCAGAGATGGTGTTTGTGACGCCCCCAAAATAGGTATACATCACCCACTCAGAGTCGCCAAATACATGATACAGAAAACAAATATAAACTTAATTATACAACTGTCGTGTAACATAAGCTGAAAGTTTTAACATGAATATTGTCTCCTAGACAATATCCAAAATCAAATGAAGTCCTCATAGAATAGTGAGGACTACTAAAGAAACCATTTGGACCATCTATCTATTCTCCGACTAGTCCCAGCTATATTCTTATTTTCTAAAGAGAACAATGAAAGTAAAGGGTGAGCTCAACTAGCCCAATAAAGAATATTATGACTAAGATAATGCAGAATAAATTATCGTTAGCCTTCAACAGTGTTAAACTGATAGAATACAATAGACAACAAGTTTAACTGCAATGGATCAAACAATCCATTAGAAGAGTCGACTAGAGCATAATATCTACTATCTTCTATGATTTAAAAGTTTATCATCAATTTTATCACTGAGACTCAACTCAATAAATAATCCATATCACTGAATTATCCATGCACTACGGGCCAAGGATATTCATTATTATCACATCCACGAAAGATCCCTGCACTACGACCAAGGATATTCTTTATTATCACCAATGATCATGATCATTTCAACAATTATCCATCTATGCACTACAAGCCAAAGATGACTTTCATCATAAAATAAGCATGAGGATGATGACAATGATATAATAATTCAATCAAGGATAAATATTAAAGATTTTTAATTTATCCAGAGTTTAAAAATGTCCAAATTGACAACATGATAACTATTTTGTGGAGTAAAATTCAAGAATAATATACATGTATCAAAAATAATTTGGACAGAAAAGAAATCAATTTTCCAGGTGAATAGTACCTATGTAAATATTATCTCGTGAATAGTACTTTATGAATAGTACCCCGTGAATAGTATCCTAGCATGAAAAGATTAAAATTTAACAAGAATGTCTAGAAAAATATTCCCGTGAAAAGAGTCTCGATGAAACGCAAATTTCAAGGATATTTTACTAATTTCAAGGAGTATTGAAGCAATACTTTAATAAAATGAGTGTAGAATTCGGAATGTGAAACGAAATAATATTACTCACATACTACAGAGTGTGGAAGAAAATATTATTTCTTACGAATATTGAACAAAAATAATATTCCTTACCTTAAAAGGAGAGTATTCTGTCTGGTATAGCGGGGATATTCTTGAAGAAAACTTATACTTTTTTCTACGCTCAAAGCTTCCTTAAACTCAAAAGAAATACGCTTAATATTATAGAAGAAGAATTCTCTGATTCTGGTGTGATTTTCAATTCTAAATTAAGCATCCTATTTATAGGGGAATGACAGGGCGCTATTTGAATTTAGAAAATCACGGGTGAATAGTGTAGGAATCACAGGCGCTCAACTGGCGAAAAACTTTAAAAAAATTTGATTTTACTATGCACCACTATGCAAATAAAATAAAATATATATATTCTATTTCATATAAAAATAAAATTTAGAATATATATATATATATATATATATATATATATATATATATATATATATATATCCTTTGCCCTCACGGCAAAGGCACACACACACAATGATATATAATGTTAGTTCCCAAAGGCACAATAGTTATCCAGAACGGTGGTTGAATAGATATTTTAAAATTCTTTTTGAAATACTTGTTAGTTTTGATAATGATTTAATCACATCAGAATTTGAGATTTGTTTATTTTCCCTTAAAGATAAGACAGATTAATAGTAGATAAGCAATTATGGCAGATATAGCAGTTATGGCAAGAATATAGGAGACACAATATTTTTAAGTGGTTCGGAGCACTCAAGGCTCCTAGTCCACTCTTCTACTCCTTAAGTAGGAAATCCACTAAGGATATCTTTACAATCGTTGAATCTCACAGATTCCTTCACGACCAGCAGTCTTGGAACTTCTTAGTTCACTTTAGAGCTCTTCAAGTTCAACAGACTTGGTACTTCTCAGTTCACTTAGAACTCTTCAAGTCCTTCTGACATGGAACTTCTTACTTCACTTTATAATAGTTGAGTTCTTGAATGATGCTACTCAGTTTTCGTTAAGCTTGTGTTCGAAAGAACTGAATAGCTGAGCAAACTTTCTTTTCAGATCGTAGAGTTGAACGTTAAGTGTTCTTCAGTATTTTTTTGTATGCTTGATTGGTCCTTGCATCTTCTTCTATTTTGCATATAAGGTGCCTTTGAAAATACATCCGTTGGAAGGCATCTATTAAAACATTAATTGTATTTGACATTTTTGAGCACTGATGGAGACTTTCTGCACATCTTCTAATTAGCAGTCTGGCCCACTGAGACGGCAGACTGCTATCTCACTTAACACCTAAAAAGGTATTTTCTACTGAACTATAGTACTTTCCTTAGCTTCTTCAATACGCCTCTTTGTTATATACTAAGGCTGAGTGTTGTGTTATTGGGATTCCCGATAGTCTCAACGTCTCTAATGCATTCCTCATTTGTCGACTTTTATCCTTAAACAAATGGACAGGGCTTGATGCTTCTGATGCAGACAAATGATACACTATAATTTCTCTTAAGCACTGGCACACTACGATCTTAACTTGCTTGACTTGCAGACTCTACGATTTCGAGAGCACTCTACGTTTCTTGAGTTTGACTCAGCAGTGTATAGACCACTCTATGATTTCAGGAGAGGCCCTCTGAAGCAGACAGACTACGATTCTCGATGCTCTACGATTCTGCCTTGACTTATACAATCTTCTAATCAGCTCGATAGACTATGATTCTATTGAAGCTAATCTATTACATCTCAAGATATAGATCAACCTAACATCTTTGATCTTTTCTTCTATACATTCATTTACAGAATGATAAACAGTAAAGCTCAGATCAACCTAACAAGTTTGATCTACCATTAAGTCCTTGTACATGTATTCCTTGAAGAACTTTACATATGAGCATGCATATTTATTTTCAACATCAAATTTGAATATGCAATTTCCCAACAATCTCCCCATATTTGATGTTAACATAACCAATGAGATTTATATTATGATCAATAGTTTCTAGATGCATTTTCTAGAAAGTAAATATGACTTAGTATTTTAGTGAGTAGCTGAAATCTCTTGAGAATAAGCATGAATTTATTGATTTTTGTAAAGACAGATATTACAATAATGCTTAGTTACATCAATAATAAATGAGTTCCAACTTATCTCTATTTCTTCTTCCTTTTGTTCCTTGGAGGATTGGCATACTCTACATCTCTCATTCTCCCGATGGCTTCGTCTCTCCATGTAATATCTTCCAGCGCGCTTTGACCTAGCCTTTTTGCATGATCATGTCTATTCATAAAGGCAGGGTCTCTTATTGCCATATGTAGGCCAGTAGTGGTTACCCATTATGAGTTGAGAGATGGCCCTTGACTCCTTATTGGTTGCGCCATGATAATTTGTTGCTGTTTAGGTCATGGAGTCTGATGGCGAGGCTATTTTGAGTGAGGGCTCCTTGAAGATTGAGTAATGAGTTTGCCTCTGCCTTTTCCTTTCTCTCCTTCCCCTTTATTCTCTCCCTTTATGTCAGTATAAAGGGTTCGAATGTCTTCTGACAGTTGAGTCATGCCTTGGACGAGCTCATGGAGCTAATTCCTGGATTAAGCAATATCTTCTCGATTTTCTTAGACTAGAGAATCAGTATGAGATCCTCTCTTTTGTAGAATGGCCAAGACAGTTTTTGTTTGTTGCATTTGGCCCATGAAAAATGCTTGGAATTCTTACATTGAAGTTCCTAGACTTGTGAGACTTTCCATCATAAGATTATTTTGGGATCTCTTAGTATTCTGCAAAATGAGAACTGCTTCCCTGTGTTTCTTGGCAGCCTGAAAGTGAATTTGATCCCTTTCATTGATACTCTGAATCATTTCCTTTATGATCTCCCTAAGCTTATTTGTAAGCTCAGTACTTAGGTTACTGAGGAAGGTGTTGGCAGCATCAATCAAATGAGTCAGCTTCATATGAACAAGGTCTGAGTGAACTTCAAGGTCTTCTTGAATATCCTTGGTCACCTTCTGGGATGCATTAGACAACTCTATTTTGGTAGGAAGATCTGTGATAAGCTTAAGGAGTTGCTGATTATAAGGAGGAGAGGCTCTCATATATTGATCTTTCAGATTGTAGAGAGAAAGGTCAAGGTTAAAATAATCATTAGTTGATGAAGAGTTAATGTCTGAAGGAGGGGCAGGTTTGTGAGGTTGAGCTTCAGGAGGAGGTGACTCTACAATTGGAGTAAGTGACTCTACGATTGTAGTAGGATCAATAATCATAGAGTGAAAGATGGTAGGAGACTGGATCAATACAAAATTAGGCACATTTGGTTCATCAGTTACAGAATGTTGGGATTTTGTAACTGGAAATTGATTTAGTGGATGAAGTATCACTTCCAACCATCTTGGCAATTCGTAGAATTGGTTGAAGGTTGATGGTGGACAGTGACTAACACTAAAAGAGATGGGAATAATTTGTACCTCACTCCCATTTTCTGAAGAGGGACAGTTAGTGATCAGCTTTTGAGCAAAAGTGAGGTTGCCTGGGAATCCATGAACTAGCACAGAGATTGCTAGATAAGCATTGAAGGTCCAGAACATGTGATCCCAGGAGTTGAGGATTTGGGCTTTGTGAAAGGGCATCATATGTAAATAGGAGACTAGTTAATTGTAGTTGGCTCTCTTATATCCATCCCTGTCCACTGCGATAATCTCAACTTCATCATCCTCTTCTTCTTCCCTGTCTTCATTTAAAATTTCCACTACATCAATCATCTCCACTTCTCTTCTTTGTTCTTCTGCTATCTCCATCACCATAGATTCAACCCTCTCCATTTCTTCATTTTCAGAAGCTAAGACCTCTTGAAGAACTGAGGGAGGTTCATGATAATCTTTTTCTAGTTCCTCCTCAGCTGTAACCTTCTCTGACATAGGGACTTCGTGAGGCTCCCCCTGAATTTGATCATTCATTTGAACTTCAAGCAGCTCCCCCTCAACTGGAGCATTCTCTAGTGTAGGAACTTCGGAAGCTCTATGACGCCCCCAAAACAAGTATACATCACCCATCTTGGGTCGCCAGATACATGCTACAAAATTCAACTGCAAACTTAATTTTACAATAGTCGTGTAAAATATGACAAAACATAGCTGAGAGTTTTAATATGAATATTGCCTTCTAGACAATATCCAAACTCAAATGGAGTCCTCGTTATATTTATTATCACACTATTTTATAAAAATAGTAAGGACTACTATTGCCACCATCTTGGACCGTGAATCCATTTCCCGACCAGTCCCAGCTATATTCTCATTTCCTAAAGAGAACAGTGAAAGAAAAGGGTGAGCTCAACTAGCCCAGTAAGAATTATTATGACGAAGATAATGCATAATAAATTATCTTTAGCCTTCAACAGTATAACAACTGATGAAATATAATAGACAACACGTTTTAGTTCAACAACTGCAGCGGAATAAGCAATCCATTAGAAGAGTCAGGTAGAACATAATGTCTACTATCTCTTCTAGATTATAAGTCCATCGTCAATATTTTATTCCTGTAATACTCAACAACAGTTCTTTGTTATACCCAAGATAAAAAGAACTATCATCACCTGTCTTCACCTAAACCACCAAAGATTATAGTTAAATCCACAATTTATATTTATAATCATGTAAATCAACAGTGTATCCTTGCCACAAAGGCTTAATAGAACGTTTACTCAATATTCTTACCTAGAGGCTAAAGAAATTCAAATGTAATAACAATGATCATACCAATCAGTTGTCTATTTTTGCACTACAGGCCAAAGATATTCAACTATAAAACAAGTGGTCATGATCATACCAATCAATTGTCTGTCAGTGCACTACAGCCAAAGACATTCAACTGTTAACTAATGGTCATGATCCTGCCAATCATATCATTGAATTATCCATGCACTACGTCCAAGGATATTCGTTATTATCACCAGTTGTTATGATCATGTCATACACCTGTCCATCTTTACACGTAAGCCAAAGATATACAACTATAAAATCAATAATCAACAGTCCATCTTTGCACGTAAGCCAAAGATATACAACTGTAACACCAATAATCAGCAGTCCACCTATGCACATAAGCCAAAGATGACTTTCATCACAATATAAGCATGAGGATGATGACAATGATATAAGCATTAATCAAACGAAATCAAAGATAAATATTAAAGACTTTAAATTTATCCAGAGTTTAAAAATATCTAAATTGTCAACATGATATTGTTTTGTGGAGTAAAAATTCAAGAATAATATTCATGTACCAAAAATAATTTGGACAGAAAAGAAATATATTTTTCGGGTAAATAGTACCCCGTGAATAGTAACTCGTGAATAGTAACTCATGAATAGTACTCCGTATTCGTACATAGTACCATTTACATAAATAATGTTATATACGAAAATATTGCCATATACATGAATAATGTCGTATACGTGAATAGTGTCGTATACGTGAATAAAACCCCATCACAAAAAGATAAAGTTTCACAATAAAATCATATCAATATTTATAACACCTTAATCCAAATGTTATAAATCACTTAATAATCTCATAATATAATAGTATTAATATTACCACAATATTTTAATCATTTCTTAAACTTATAAATAATTTATTTTAATTGTTTGCACTTTACCAAATAATGTATTTAATCATTTAAAAATATCATACTCATAAGATTTCATCACCAATGATCAAATCCTTCATCAAAAATCTGTATATAATTATATAGGATTTTCAAGCCATAAAATCATATTTACCAATTTTTCAACTTCACATAACATATTTAATTCATATGTTCGTAACTAAACCATTTTCATGAAAAATAACAAATCAGTCCCAAAAAGTTTTCTTTTCTGGGATTTAGCAGAATATAGTCCCATATTCAACATATATTTTTCTCAGAATTTTTAAAATTTATTTACTATTTTTCATATGGACAAAACTGCTGAATATTTATATATTTATCATAAACTGTACTTTTGTCCAAAAATTTCAAAATTTACAGGGTATACTCCTGTGATATATATGTACTCCCAATAAAATTTTTACCAATTTTGGAGTTAACCACAGGGAGGTATAAGGGTTTACTTTTAAAATAGTCTTTTTCCAAAAAATTCATAACTCATATTCTATACATCTAAAAATTGCCATTTTTGGACACAATCTAGAAAACTCATCAAATTATCATTTCAAATTTTTTCAAATTTTTTGAGTGTCAAAAAAATTACGAAACTGCCCTTGACAGAAAACCCTTACTTACAACGGTTGAACGAAAAAAATATTCCTTACGAATATTGAACGGAAATAATATTCCTTACGAATATTAAACGAATATAATGAATATTGAACGATAATAAAATTTATACGAATACGAAAAATAATATCTATTCAAAATATAAAAAAACAACCCTTACCTCATAAGAAGACTGGATACTAGAGTAGTAAAGTAGCAAACTACTCTTCTTCTTTCTCTCTATATGTTCTCTCTCTATAGCTCATCTCTCTATAATTGCTCTTGTGAGACTTAGAGAATTGGTGAGAAATGAAGGAAGAATGACCTTCTATTTATAGGAAAATATAGTTTCAATATTTGCACATTTTGGGGCTCGAAATATTACAGTATAATACCTTCCTCTTTTTCTCTATTTTTAATTTAGTCCTGCAAGTATTATCAAACTTGCACCAACTCCCCTAATAGTAAATCATGTGAATCAATAGTAAATCATGTGACTCAATAGTTCTAAACATATGAAAAAATTAATTATAGTATAGTACATTCATACATACCTCAATTTTTAATTTAGTCATACAAGTATTATCAATCTTGCACCAACTCCCCTAATAGTAAATCATGTGAATCAATAGTACACACATGTGATCACATAGTTATAAGCATGTGAATTAATAACAATTAATTGCTCATTTATTCGATTAATTACCCGATTGATCAATATAACTTCCAGACATCAATTATCATCGGAATATATATCAATTTCAACTAACACTAATAATTCCCACACAATGGAACTATCAATTTCATCTTTAATCAACACGAACTTATTCATCATTAATATTATAACTTATAATCTTTAACAACCATGTCGTTCCCAAGAAAGAGGGGGCTTTCCGATAAGGATTTCTCCTTATTGGCACGCAATTAGGTGACCAAACCTCTCCTTGAGAGAACTTCTAGACATTGTCAATATTGCAAATAATAATATGAATAACTTTGTCGTCTCAATTATTGATTTAATATTATAATATATTACGCAGATGATACTGTGACAATAATTGAATCAATAATATGAGAGGTATGATGCAGCAATTACTGTAGCAATAATTGAGTATAATTGAGTGACTTATCACGTAAGCATCAATAATCAATATCGTGTGCTACTATTCAACAACGCGTATTACTGTACTTTTATCACCGATTATTTTATGATAACTTGCTTACTTAAAAAAAATTCAAATCACCCTTAACTTTAACCTTTTATCAATTTAACCATTTACTAAATAAAATAATTATAAGAAAATTGAATACTCTCATTTCATAAAATTCGGGGTCTCACAAGCTCCCCCTCAACTCGAGTTGTATTCTCCTTACTAGCTTCGGGTAGCTCTTTCTCAATAGCTATTTTTTTGTCTTCCTCCTTCAATACTCCTTCATTGACAAGAATGTATTTCTTGACAAAGCTTTCTCCTTCTCTTCTTAGGCTGAACCACATCCTCAGTACTTTCTTTAACTTCAGCTTTAAGAGTTTGATCAGATTGAGAGACTGTTGCAGCATCCACTTCTGGAGTGTTGTCAAGTCTGGACACTACGATCGAAGAGAACGAAGACTTCTTCGACTTATGGCTGCGTTTTTCCTTTTTAAGCAGCTAAGAGATTGTAGCTCTGTCTTCTTCTTCTTCATGTTGTTGTTCTTTCTCCTTCATTTTCTTCAGAGTTTCAGTGCCTGAACTCTCTTGAGGTGCATCAGTGGTTGAACCTTGAGGCTCCTCTATCGTCTAAGCCTTCATTTTCCTCTTACCTTTGCTTTTTTTGACCAAAGCAATGGGTTCCTCTTTATTAATTTTTTCTTCTTCATCAGTTTCCTTCACAACTGACATATTTCCTGGCAGCCTAGACTCCTTCGCTTCACCAGTCTTTCCACTGGATTCATACATCATTCTAACATTTTCTTTTGGATTTCTTTTCTAGTTTTGAAACAGCTGATGGGTCATATTTCTGTTGGGATTGATAAATTCTCCTTCATTATCCCCAATTTTTTCACCAAGTGCTGATTATAGGATTATGCTTATAAACCGCCCGTAGAGCATCTTTCTAGAGCTCTTTGATTTATTTGAACTGAGTATCCACTTCCTAATCTAATCGATGAGTAGGGCCCTATAGTTGAGTTAAATCCTAAGCCAGATTACTGTCATGAACTTCAGTTGAACTTCATTCACAGAGTCATGGCCAGAGCTCTTACGACATATGTATTTCCCAATAATGTCAGCCTGAAACTCATATTTTTGGGGAAATTCTTTCTTCTTGTACCCCTTCACGGTCTGAAATTATTTGTGGTGCATCTTCCTCAAACCTTTATGAAAGTTGATGACCTCCATCGACAGAAGTCCATATGATTTGAAACCTAGGGCTAGGTTTATATCTTCAGCTTTGAGTTTAATTTGCTCACCCTTGACCCTTGTGGTGATAACATCGTTCTCAAAAACTCCATTTCTATAGAACTCTTTCACCAGCTTCGAGTAAATCCATGTGTTGGTGCCCAGAGATTCTTCAAGTCCAGCTTTCTTTAGAAGAGACAGAATTTTGTGAAATTAAGGGTCAACTATCTTGAACTCGTCGAAGCAGAGTCGGTAACCAGAGATAACATTTGACATCACCATTGATTTTATAGAACTTAGGTTAATTGAGCATTTTTGAAAGCTAGGGTTTCTGCTTGTAGAGAGAGAGGAATAAGGTTTTTGAACTTCTTAGGTTAGTTTTCAAAAAGACCTTTTCAAACTAGACTTGTAATTTCCTTCCTTTGGATCTGCATAGTGGGGCATGTGTCAAGTCCTGCTTGGCTCCACAATTTTAACTGATGTGGAAAATACTGATCTACCCTTAGCTCCCCCTAAGCCAGTGTATCCTTTGGGAGGACTATGATCGTCGAGATTGCACTACGAACGTTGAGGTTGCATTGCGATCGTTAAGGTTGCACTACGATCATTGAGGTTGCATTGCGATCATTGAGTTCACTGCTGAATATACTCTACGAATGTTGTCTGCCCTGGTCCTTGTGATAAACTTTGACTTAGCATTCCTTCCGAGTTAAGGTAGCTCAGGAAGGGCCAACCTCTTAGAAAAAACTAAGGATCAGGTTTATCCCTGAGGTGCTTGTTAGAGGGATTGCTTGGATTTGTTAGGAATATTATCATCACATGATGCTTCTTTGTTATGTAAAGGAAGCTCTACGATCATGGTCCTTCTTTAGTCATCGCTACGATTTTGAACATAGCCTTTTATATCTGCATGGTTAGCATAAACAAGAGCACAGAGTTTATGGTTGTAGATTTAGCATGCCTAACTCACTTATCAATTTATTAAATCTGGATTCATCTAGAGGCTTAGTAAAAACATCATCAAGTTAATTTTCAGTACGAATGTATTGTAAAGATATAGTTCCATTTTGAACATGATCCCTAATAAAAATAATATCTTATTTCTATATGCTTAGTCCTAGAATGCATGACAGGATTATGTGTTATTACTATGGCGCTTGTGTTATCACAATGAACATGTATAGATTTGAAATCAAACCCATAATGTAAGACCCCAAATTTTATGAATAAAGATTTAATTTTCTCGAAATATTTTTTTGAATATTATGGTGTGGATTTGAGATAGTATTATAGTTGTGGGTAGTATTTATAAATTTTGCAAAGTATGCAAGTTGTTATATAATATTCGATTGGCCGGGAAATATTCGTTTTAATATAAAATATTCGTACGATGGCACAATTATTGGTGAACCCCACAACGAAAGTATTGTCGTAGTTAAAAACGACAGAATTATCATTTTATAAAAATAATGGCGAAAGTGTTACCGTTAAAATTGTTGAACTACTAGGTAGTAAAAGTACAGTAATACGCGTGGTTGCATAGTAGCACACGGTATTGATTATTGATGCTTACGTGATAAGTTACTCCGTTATACTCAATTATTGCTACAGTATTTGCTGCATCATATCTCTCATATTATTGATTCAATTATTGTCACAGTATCATCTGCGTACTATGATATATTATTAAATCAATAATTGAGACGACAAAGTTATTCATATTATTATTTATAATATTGACAATGTCTAGAAGTTCTATCAAGGAGAGATTAGATAATCTAATTACGTGCCAATAGGGAGAAATCCTTATCGAAAAGCCCCCTCTTTCCTGGGAACGACCTGGTTGTTAAATATTGTGAGTTATGATATTAATGATGAATAAGTTCGTGTTGATTAAAAATAAAATTGATTGTTCCATTATATGAGAATTATTAGTTTTAGTGGAAATCGACATTTATTTCAATAATAATTAATTTCTGGAGGTTATATTGACCAATCTGGTAATTAACCGGATAAATGAGTAATTAATTGCTATTAATTCACATGCTTATAACTATGTATTCACATGTGTGTACTATTGATTAACATGATTTACTATTAGGTGAGTTGGTACAAGATTGATAATACTTGCATGACTAAATTAGAAATAGAGGTATAAATGAAGGTACTATACTGTAATTATTTTTTTCACATGATTAGAACTATTGAGTCACATGAATGAACTATTAATTCACATGATTTACAATTAGGGGAGGTGGTGCAAGTTTGATAATACGTGCAAGACTAAATTAAAAATAGATAAAAAGAGGAAGGTATTATACTATAATATTTTGAGCCCCAAAACGTGTAATTATTGAAACTATATTTTTCTATAAATAGAAGCTCATTCTTCCTTCATTTTTCACCAATTCACAAAAGCTATAGAGCAATTATTATAAAGAGAAATTATAGAGACAAAGAAGAAGAGAAGTCTGTTACCGCACTATTCCAGTATCCAGTTTCTTCTAAGGTAAGGGGTATTATTCCTTCTTATTCATGAAGGGAGTTATTTTCTTTCAATACTCGTAAGGATTGTTATTCCATTCTTAATTATTTTGTTAGAATAACTTGTCTATGCGAAGTACCGCATACATGGTGAAATGCTTCTGTTATTCCATTCTTTATTATTCTGTTGGAATAACCTGTCTGTGCGGTCTATCGCATGACTGGTGAATTCTGTTGTTATTCCATTCTTTACTATTCTGTTGGAATATCCTGTCTGTCCAGATTACGCATTACCTGGTTTTGTTCTTTATTATTTTGTCGGAATATCCTATATGTACGGATTACGCATGACCTAGTTTCATTCTTTATTATTCTGTTGGAATAATCTGTCTATGCGGTCTATCGCATGCATGGTGAATTCATCTGTTATTCCATTCTTTATTATTCTGTTGGAATAACCTGTCTATATGGATTACCGCATGCATGGTGAATGATCCTTCGTGTTCATTCTTTATTAAATTGTGAAAATGATATGTCTACGTGGATTACCGCATAGCGGGTGAAAAAATCTATTTGCAGTTTCGTATATTCTATTATACTCGTATGAGATAAAAAAATTTTGGTACTTGTCATGGAATATCTTTTTCTTTGGTATTTTTCTTTTACGAGTTACTATTCATGGGTTACTATTCACCCAGTTACTATTCACTCTAGTATTATTCATTCGATTATTCGGGACACTTTTGGTGCTGGAGTACTATTCACGAGTTACTATTTATGAGTTACTATTCACTCTAGTATCATTCACTCGGGTATTCGGGACACTTTTCGTGTCGGGGTACTATTCCTGAAGTACTATTCACGGGGTACTATTCACCCAAAAAATATATTTTTTTCTGTCCAAAATGTTTTTGGTACATGAATATTATTCTTGAATTTTACTCTACAAAACAGTATCATGTTGACAATTTGGACGTTATTGATTTCTGGATAAATTAAATTATAAATCTTTAAAATTTATCCTTGAACTTGTTTTTATTAAATTATTATGTCATTGTCATCATCCTCATGCTTATATTGTGATTAAAGTCATCTTTGGCTTACGTGCATAGATAGACTTGATATGATTATGACCAGGGATTATTCGGTATAATCATGACCGTAATGTGACGAATGATGTAGTAAAAGTCTCCATTGCCCTGTAGTTCATTGATGGACAGTGGTTGGTATGATTATGACGAGGGATTATTCTATATAATCATGACCATTTATGATTACATGAATATCCTTGGCCGTGATGCAGGGATGATTCGATTTTATTTATTAAGTTGAGTCTCAACGATAAAGTTGATGAAAAACTTTTTAAATCATAGAAGATAGTAGATTTTATGCTCTACTTGACTTTTCTAATGGATTGCTTATTCCACTGTAGTTAAACTTGTTGTCTATTATATTCTATCAGTTTAACATTGTAGAAGGCTAAGGATAATTTATTATGCATTATCTTAGTTATAATATTTCTTATTTGGCTAGTTGAGCTCACCATTTCTTTCACTGTTCTCTTCAGGAAATGAGAATATAGATGGGACGAGTCGGGGAATGGAGTGATGGTCCAAGATAAATGGCTTTAGTTGTAAGACCCCAACTTTTATGAATAAAGAATAATTTTCTCGAAATATATTTTTGAATATTATGGTGTGGATTTGATATAATGTTATAGTTGTGGGTAATATTTACAAAATTTACAAAGTAAACAAGTGGTTATATAGTATTCGATTGATCAGGGAATATTCATTTTAACAGGAAATATTCGTACGACGGCACAATCATTGGTGGACTCCATAACGGAAGTATTATCGTAGTTAAAAAACGACAGAATTATCTTTTTATAAAAATAACGGTGAAAGTGTTACCATTAAAACTGGTGAACTACCTGGTAGTAAAAGTACAGTAATACGTGTGGTTGCATAGTAGCACACGGTATTGATTATTGATGCTTACGTGAGAAGTCACTTAGTTATACTCAATTATTGCTACAGTAATTGCTGCATTATATCTCTCATATTATTGATTCAATTACTGTCACAGTATCATCTACATAATATTTTATATTATTAAATCAATAATTGAGGTGACAAGGTTATTCATATTATTATTTACAATATTGACAATGTCTAGAAAGTTCTGTCAATGAAAGGTTTGACCACCTAATTACGCGCCAATAAGGAGAAATCCTTATCGGAAAGCCCCTTCTTTCCTGGGAATGATCTGGTTGTTAAATATTGTGAGTTATGATATTAATGATGAATAAGTTCATGTTGATTAAAGATGAAATTAATAGTTCCATTGTGTGGAAATTATTAGTGTTAGTGGAAATCGATAATTATTTTGATATTAATTGATGTCTGGAAGTTATACTAACCAATCAGGTAATTAATCTAATAAATAAGCAATTAATTGCTATTAATTCACATGATTATAACTATTTGTTTACATGTGTATACTATTAATTCACATTCTTGTACTATTAGGGGTGGTGGTGTAAGATTGATAATACTTGCATGACTAAGTTAAAAATGGAGGTATAGATGGAGGTACTATACTGTAATTCGTATTTTCACATGTCTAGAACTATTGATTCAAATGATGTACTATTAATTCACATTATTTACTATTAGGGGAGGTGGTGCAAGTTTGATAATACTTACATGACTAAATTAAAAATAAAGATAAAGAGGAAGGTATTATACTGTAATATTTTGAGCCCCAAAACGTGCAATTATCGAAACTATATTTTCCTATAAATAGAAGCTCATTCTTCCTTCATTTCTCACCAATTCACAAAAGCTATAGAGCAATTATTATATAGAGAAAGAAGAAGAGAAGTATGCTACCTCACCATTTCAGTATCAAGTTTTTCTAAGGTAAGGGGTATTATTCTTTCGTATTCGTGAAGAGAGTTATTTTCTTTTAATAATCGTAAAGGTTGTTATTCCATTCTTTATTATTATGTTGGAATAACATGTCTATGCGAAGTACTGCATACATGGTGAAATTCTTCTGTTATTCCATTCTTTATTATTCTGTTGGAATAACCTGTCTGTGCGGTCTATCGCATGCCTAGTGAATTCTGTTGTTATTCCATTCTTTATTATTTTGTAGGAATATCCTGTCTGTACGGACTACGCATGACCTGGTTCCATTCTTTATTATTCTGTTGGAATATACTGTTTGTGCAGATTACGCATGACCTGGTTCCCTTCTTTATTATTCTGTTGGAATATCCTGTCTGTGCGGATTATGCATGACCTGGTTCCATTCTTTATTATTCTATTGGAATAACCTGTCTGTGCGGTCTATCGCATGCATGATGAATTCTTCTGTTATTCCATTCTTTATTATTTTACTGGAATAACCTGTCTATGTGGATTACCGCATGCATGGTGAATGATCCTTCGTATTCATTCCTTATTAAATTGTGAAAATATTCTGTCTACGTGGATTACCGCATGGCAGGCAAAAAAAATCTATTTGCAGTTTCATATATTCTATTACACACAGTTGGTTAAAGTTTTATGTTCTATACTCCTTTAAATTAGTAGAATATTCTGGATATTTGCGTTTCATCCAGTATCTTTTCATGGAAATATTCTTCTGAGTGTTCTTGAATTTTACTCAACAAAGCAGTCTCATGTTGACAATTTGGACGTTATTAATTTATGGATAAATTAAAATTATAAATCTTTAAAATTTATCTTGAACTTGTTTTATTGAATTGTCAGCATCCTCATGCTTATATTGTGATTAAAGTCATCTTTGGCTTACGTGCATAGATGAACTTGGTACGATTATAACCATGGATTATTTGGTATAATCATGACCGTAATGTGACAGATGATGTGTTAAAGTCCTCATTGGCCTATAGTTCATTGATGAACAGTTGTTGGTATGATTATGACCAGGGATTATTCGGTATAATCATGACCATTGATGTTTACATGAATATCCTTGGCTGTGATGCAGGGAGGATTCAATTTTATTTATTAAGCTGAGTCTCAGCGATAAAGTTGATGAAAAACTTTTTTAAATCATAGAAGATAGTAGACTTAATGCTCTACTTGACTCTTCTAATGGATTGGTTGTTCCGCTGCAGTTAAACTTGTTGTCTATTATATTCTATCAGTTTAACATTGTTGAAGGCTAATGATAATTTATTCTGCATTATCTTAGTCATAATATTTCTTACCGGGCTAGTTGAGCTCACCCTTTTTTTCGCTGTTCTCTTCAGGAAATGAGAACGTAGCCGGGACTAGTCGGGGAACGGAGTGACGGTCCAGATGATAGCATTAGCAGTCCTCATTATTCTGTTAAATAGTGTGACAATAAATGTAATGAGGACTCCATTGAGTGTGGATATTGTCTAGATAACAATATTCTTATTAAAGCTCTTAGATTATGTTTTGTCATATTTTACACTACTGTTGTATAATTAAGTTGTATTTGAATTTTGTACCATGTATTTGGCGACTCAAGATGGGTGATGTATACCTATTTTGGGGGCGTCACAGTTCGTATTAAAGCTTAGAGATATGATCCCAGGCTGAGATGTGAGACAAGAACTAGGAGGGCAGAGACGGAAAATTCCTTCGCTAATATGACATACCTAAGTTTATTTGATATTTAATTAGTCGGTCAGAGTATAGGGACCCATGTGATGATGGCGAATATACGAGTAGAATCGACTTTAATCGATAAAGTTAAAGCTGCTCAAGCTACAGAGTTGGAGCTGATGCGTATCAGGAAGAAAGTGCAAGAAGGTGCTATTCCGGAAGCAAGAATTAACGACGAAGGAATACTTCGACTCAACTCCAGACTTTGTGTTCCTAACTACTCTGACTTGAAGTATAAAATCATGATGGAGGCGCACAACACACCGTTTGCAATCCATCCTGGGAGTACTAAAATGTATCGTTATCTTCGATATACATTTTGATGGAGCAATATGAAGAGAGAGATAGCGGGGTTTATCTCAAGGTGTCTAGGTTGTCAACGAGTCAAGGTGGAGCATCAAGTGCCAAAAGGTCCATTGCAACCACTTGAAATTCCAGAATGGAAGTGGGAGCACATTATCATGGATTTCGTTACTAGTCTTTCCAAGGTTTCTCAAGACATAGATGCGATTTGGGTCATTGTTGATAGATTGACCAAGTCTACTCATTTCATACCAATACGAGAAACTTATACACTTGAACGTCTTGCTCGTATGTACATAAACGAGATTGTAAGATTGCATGGTATGCCAATATCAATAGTTTCTAATCGGGACCCAAGATTCACTTCAAGATTTTGGGTTAGTTTACAAAAAGCTATGGGCACGGATTTACGATTTAGTTCGGCATATCATCCTCAAACAGACGGGCAGTCGGAAAGAACTATTCAAACTATTGAAGATTTATTAAGACTGTGTGTCCTTGACTTCAAGGGAAGTTGGGACAAGTTCTGACCATTAGTGGAGTTTTCCTACAACAATAGTTATCAAGCAAGTAGTGACATGGCTCCATTTGAGGCGTTGTATGGAAGAAAATGTCGTTGTCCAGCATGCTGAGATGAGGTAGGTGAAGCAATGTTGTTGGGTTCACAGTTGGTACGTATGACTACGGAAAAGATTCAAACGATCCGACAACGTATAAAAATCTCATAAGATCGACAAAAGAGTTATACTGATCTTCATCGAAAGAACGTGGAATTCAATATTAGAGATTATGTGTTGTTACGTGTTGCTCCATCGAAAGGAGTTACGAGATTTGGAAAGAGAGGAAAGCTCAATCCTCGGTTCATTGGCCCATTTTTAATCCTCGATCGAGTAGGAACTGTGGCCTATAGACTTGCTTTATCGCCAAGTATGTCTCGTGTTCATAACGTTTTTCACAAGTCTATGTTACGTAAATATGTGAAAGACACGAACCACAATATTAAATTAGAACCATACAAGATAGAGGAAGATTTAACGTATGAAAAGTTACCTGTTAAAATCTTGGATAAGAAGAATAATATTCTACGCTCCAAGGTTATACCTCAAGTCAAAGTTTTGTGTAAAAACCACGATGTGAAAGAAATGACCTGGGAGTTAGAATCTGAGATGAAGTCAAGATATCCTCGCCTCTTCGATATACCAGGTACGTATCCTAATTTTGAGGACGAAATTTCATAAGAAGGGAAGGTTGTAAGACCCCAACTTTTATTAAAAAAGAATAATTTTCTCGAAATATATTTTTGAATATTATGGTATGGATTTTATATAATGTAATAGTTTTGGGTAATATTAACAAATTTTGCAAAGTAAGCAAGTGGTTATATAATATTCAATTGGTCGGGAAATATTCATTTTAACATGGAATATTCGTACGACGGCATAATCATTGGTGGACCCCACAACGGAAGTATTGTCGTAGTTAGAAAACGACATAATTAACTTTTTATAAAAATAACGGCGAAAGTGTTACCGTCAAAACTGTTGAACTACCCCGTAGTAAAAGTACAGAAATACTCGTGGTTGCATAGTAGCACACGGTATTGATTATTGAAGCTTACTTGAGAAGTCACTTAGTTATACTCAATTATTGCTACAGGAATTACTGCATCATATCTCTCATATTATTGATTCAATTATTGTCACAGTATCATCTGCATAATATTTTATATTATTAAATTAATAATTGAGACGACAAAGTTATTCATATTATTATTTACAATATTGACAATGTCTAGAAAGTTCTGTCAAGAAGAGGCTTGGTCACCTAATTGCGCGCCAATAAAGAAAAATCCTTATCGAAAAGCCCCCTCTTTCCTGAGAATGATCTGGTTGTTAAATATTGTGAGTTATGATATTAACGATGAATAAGTTCGTGTTGATTAAAGATGAAATTGATAGTTCCATTGTGTAGAAATTATTAGTGTTAGTGGAAATCGACATTTATTTCGATATTAATTGATGTCTGAAAGTTATACTGACCAATCGAGTAATTAATCGAATAAATGAGCAATTAATTACTATTAATTAACATGATTATAACTATTTGTTCACATGTGTGTACTATTGATTCACATTCTTGTACTATTAGGGGTGATGGTGCAAGATTGATAATACTTGCATGACTAAGTTAAAAATGGAGGTATAGATGGAGGTACTATACTGTAATTCCTATTTTCACATATCTAGAACTATTTATTCATATGATTTTCTATTAATTCACATTATTTAATGTTAGGGGAAGTGGTGCAAGTTTGATAAAACTTGCAGGACTAAATTAAAAATGAAAAAAAAGAGGAAAGTATTATACTGTAATATTTCGAGCCCCAAAACGTGCAATTATAGAAACTATATTTTTCTATAAATAGAAGTTCATTTTTCCTTCATTTCTCAGTAATTCACAAAAGCTATAGAGCAATTATTATAGAGAGAAAGAAGAAGAGAAGTCTGCTACCTCACCATTTTAGTATCCAATTTTTCTAAGGTAAGGGTTATTATTCTTTCGTATTCGTGAAGAGAGTTATTTTCTTTCAATACTAGTAAGGGTTGTTATTCCATTCTTTATTATTATGTTGGAATGACCTGTCTATGCGATGTACCGCATACATGGTGAAATTCTTTTGTTATTCCATTCTTTATTATTCTGTTTGAATAACCTGTATGTGCGGTTTATCGCATGCCTGGTGAATTCTGTTGTTATTTTATTCTTTATTATTCTATTAGAATATACTGTCTGTGCGGATTACGCATGACCTGGTTTCATTCTTTATTATTCTGTTAGAATATCCTATCTGTGCGGATTACGCATGACCTGGTTCCCTTCTTTATTATTGTGTTGGAATATCCTGTCTGTGCGGATTACGCATGACCTGGTTCCATTCTTTAATATTCTTTTGGAATAACCTGTCTGTGCGGTCTATCGCATGTCTGGTGAATTATTCTGTTATTCCATTCTTTATTATTCTGTTGGAATAATCTGTCTATGTGGATTACCGCATGCATGGTGAATGATCCTTCGTATTCATTCCTTATTAAATTATGGAAATATTTTGTCTACGTGGATTACCGCATGGCGGGCAAAAAAATTCCATTTACAGTTTCATATATTCTATTATACTCAGTTGGTTAGTGTTTTGGCTTCTATACTCTATGAAATTAGTAGAAAATCCTGGATATTTGCGTTTCATCCAGTATCTTTTCATGGAAATATTCTTCTAAGCATTCTTGAATTTTACTCCACAAAGCAGTATCATGTTGACAATTTGGACGTTATTGATTTCTAGATAAATTAAAATTATAAATCTTTAAAATTTATCTTGAACTTGTTTTATTGAATTGTCATCATCCTCATGCTTATATTGTGATTAAAGTCATCTTTGGCTTACGTGCGTAGATGAACTTGGTATGATTATGACTAGGAATTATTCGGTATAATCATGACCGTGATGTGACGAATGATGTGGTAAAAGTCCTCATTGGCTTGTAGTTCATTGATGAACAGTTGTTGGTATGATTATGACCATGGATTATTCGGTATAATCATGACCATTAATGATTACATGAATATCCTTGACCGTGATGCAGGGTGGATTCGATTTTATTTATTAAGCTGAGTCTTAGCGATAAAGTTGATGAAATATTTTTAAATCATAGAAGATAGTAGATTTTATTCTCTACTTGACTCTTCTAATGGATTGCTTGTTCCGCTGCAGTTAAATTTGTTGTCTATTATATTCTATCAGTTTAACATTGTTAAAGGTTAATGATAATTTATTTTGCATTATCTTAGTCATAATATTTTTTACTGGGCTAGTTGAGCTCACCCTTTTTTTCATTGTTCTCTTTAGGAAATGAGAACGTTGCCGGGACTAGTAGGGGAATGGAGTGACGGTCCATATGATAGAATTGGTAGTTCTCATTATTCTGTTAAATAGTGTGACAATAAATGTAATGAGGACTCCATTGAGTGTGGATATTGTCTAGACGACAATATTCTTATTCAAACTCGTAGATTATATTTTGTCGTATTTTACACGACTGTTGTATAATTAAGTTGTATTTGAATTTTGTACCATGTATTTGGCGACTCAAGATGGGTGATGTATACCTATTTTGGGGGCGTCACATTAGTAGTCCTCACTATTCTACGGAATAATGTGATAATAATTGTAATGAGGACACCATTGAGTGTGGATAATATCTAGATGACAATATTCTTGTTTAAACTCTCAGCTATGTTTTGTCGTATATTACCCGATAGTTGTATAATTAAGTTTGTATTTGAATTTATGCACTATGTATTTGGCGTCACAGTTGGTATCAAAGCTTAGGGATATGATCCTTGGCTGAGATGTGAGACAAGAACTAGGAGAGGAGAGACGGGGAATTCCTTCGCTAATTTGACCTACCTAAGTTTATTTGGTATTTAATTGGTCGGTCATTGTATAGGGATAATATGTGATATGTTAATTAACCCTTATTTTGTGGTAGTATTTGAAAATGGCATCCAAAAATGTTGAGATAAGCAATGAAGCACATGACACCGTTGAGTCACCAACGATCAATACCCAGGATAATGTGCAACAGGAAGACAATAATCCTCGGGTAAATATCAACACCGATCAGATGATGAACGATGGGATGTCCATAGGCTTTATGTAATTCACGCAACATAAGGCGAGAGATACTCCTGCTCAAAATGCAGGTGGAAACAATGGCAACCCACGGCTGGTCACTATTAAGCAGTTCAAGGAGCTGTGACCACCGGAGTTTTTGGGAAAGCCAGAATCGCTTAAGGTGGAGACGTGGTTAAAGCAGATCACCAAGATATTTGATGTCTTGGGATGCTCCGAGGAGCAAAAGGTTCCCTTTGCCACCTTTATGTTGTGTGATGAAGCAGATTACTGGTGGGAATCTGCAAAACGTACCCAGCCTGACGCATTCAAGATGTCTTGGGAGAAGTTCCAAGAGCTATTCAACGACAAGTACTTTCCCGAAAGTATTCGTCACATGAAGGAGGTGGAGTTTATCAAGTTGGAGCAAAACAATATGACCGTGTGGCAATACAAGGCTAAATTTGCGGAGTTATCCCGGTTTACATTCCATTTGGTTGATAACGAGGAGAGAATGACACGGATATTTCTAAGAGGTTTGAAACCCGATATACGTCAATACCTCATTTCTCACAAACTTTGTTTATATTCAGATGTTGTGAATAAAGCTCAGTTGTTAGAGCGCGATAATGTGTCAGCACAACCAAAAGGTAATGACCAACAACACGATAATAATCATACAGGTGGCAACGACCATCGAAAAAATGATAACAATCATGGGAGAAATTATCATGCCAAGAATGGTAACCACTTCGGTGGTAATCATGGCCAAGATAATAGGAGTGGAAATGTCAAAAAGAGAAGGTTCAACAACGATGGAAAGACAGCAGCACTAACACCCATTTTCAAGGAAGGAGAACGACCACCAATTGTATGCTTCAAATGCGGAGGGGAGGGACATATCAGTCCAAGCTGCACGATGCAGTCCAAAGCATGTTACAATTATGGAAAGAAAGGTCACCTAACCCGATTTTGTCGTACACCAAAGTTAAGTCCAGCTGGGACGGTGGCACCAAAGGTGGATACGGACAAAACAAAGTCGGTGGTTTCAGGGAGAGCGCTTTTCGTGACTTCTCAAAAAGTGAGTAACCCAAATGAAGTTAGAGCGGGTTAGTTAATTATAAATTATTGCAAAGTCTATACCTTACTAGATATCGGTTCTACCCATTTTTTTTATCTCTCTTTCTTGCGCTCAATGTTTAAATTTGACCCAGAGAAGTTATACTTTGACTTATTGGTTGAAACTTCGTTAGTAGAAACCTTCGTTACGTCCACTGTTTATAAATCCTGTTTATTCAAATCGACACTTTCACGTTACCTGTCGATCTTATCTCTTTAAAAAAACTTGCCTTTGATGAGATTTTAGTAATCGATTGGTTAACTACTAATCATGCTTTTCATAAGGTTGTTAGCTTTCATATTCCTAACCAACCTGTTATGCGAATTCAAGCAACTAAACCACTAAAGTCAATCACTATTATATCGAGCCATAAGTAAAGAGCCCCGAACATTTCGCTGGTGACTTCCAAGTTTTGGAATACACCGAAGCCAGAATATCTGTATGGGACGCCATGAATAACGATGAGAAGTTGATAGGTATCAATGTGACGTACTATCCAAGTCTTGGATGAGAGTCACAGTTTTGAATTATATTTCTATCTTTAATAAATTTTATGATGTATTCTTGAAGACTTCCTAGCCTACCCCTAGAGCGTGAAATCAAATTTTATATTGACCCCGGTACAAAACCCATTTCTAAAACCCTCAAATATTTTTCTTCACACAGAACGAACGTAACATACGCCGAAGACGTTGGCTCGAGCTGTTGAAGATTATGATCATACCATTCAATATCATCATGGAAGAGCGAACGTGGTAGCTGACGCGTTAAGTAGAAGATCGTATGTTGTTACGAGTGTGATGTTGTTAACACAAAAACCCATTTCGTATAACTTACAAATGATGAAGATAGAGTTAAAGACTCTAGGGACCCACGTGAAGATAACGAATATACGATTAGAATTGACTTTAATCGATAAAGTTAAAGCCGCTCAAGCTACATACTCAAAGCTGATGAATATGTAGAAGAAGGTTCAAGAAGGCGTTATTCTAGAAGCAATAATCGATGAATAGAGGAAATTTCAACCCTCAATTTAATTGGCCCATTTGAAATCCTTGATCGAGTAAGAATTGTGGCCTATAGACTCGTTTTACCGCCAAGTATGTCGCGTGTTCATAACGTTTTTCACATATCGATGTTACGTAAATATGTTGTAAGACCCCAACTTTTATGAATAAAGAATAATTTTTTCGAAATATATTTTTGAATATTATGGTGTGGATTTGATATAATGGTATAGTTGTGGGTAATATTTATAAATTTTGCAAAGTAAGTAAGTGGTTGTATAATATTCGATTGGTCGGGAAATATTCATTTTAACAGGGAATATTTATACGACGGCATAATCATTGGTGGACCCCACAGCGGAAGTATTGTCGTAGTTAAAAAATGACAGAATTATCTTTTTATAAAAATAACGACGAAAGTGTTACCATTAAAACTGTTGAACTACCCGGTAGTAAAAGTACAGTAATACGCGTGGTTGCATAGTAGCACACGGTATTGATTATGGCTGCTTACATGAGAAGTCACTTAGTTATACTCAATTATTGCTACAGTAATTACTACATCATATCTCTCGTATTATTGATTCAATTATTATCACAGTATTATCTGCATAATATTTTATATTATTAAATCAATAATTGAGGTGACAAGGTTATTCGTATTATTGTTTACAATATTGACAATGTCTAGAAAGTTTTGTCAATGAGAGGTTTGGTCACCTAATTACGCGTCAATAAGGAGAAATCCTTATCGAAAAGCCCCATCTTTCCTGGGAATGACCTGGTTGTTAAATATTGTGAGTTATGATATTAATGATGAATAAGTTCATGTTTATTAAAGATGAAATTAATAGTTCCATTGTGTGGGAATTATTAGTGTTAGTGGAAATCGACAATTATTTCGATATTAATTGATGTCTGGAAGTTAAACTGACCAATCGGGTAATTAATCTAATAAATGAGCAATTAATTACTATTAATTCACATGATTATAACTATTTGTTTACATGTGTGTACTATTGATTCACATTCTTGTACTATTAGGGGTGGTGGTGCAAGATTGATAATATTTGCATGACTAAGTTAAAAATAGAGGTATAGATGGAGGTTCTATACTGTAATTCGTATTTTCACATGTCTAGAACTATTGATTTACATGATGTACTATTAATTCACATTATTTACTATTAGGGGAGATGGTGCAAGTTTGATAATACTTACATGACGAAATTAAAAATGAAGATAAAGAGGACGGTATTATATTGTAATATTTTGAGGCCCAAAACGTGCAATTATCAAAATTATATTTTCTTATAAATAGAAGCTCATTCTTCTTTCATTTCTCACCAATTCACAAAAGTTATAGAGCAATTATTATATAGATAAATAAGAAGAGAAGTATGCTGTAATAACCCGATATTTTTTATATAAATATATAAGAAATTTTACACATAAATTTTTTTTTTTGTAATGAGAATAAGTGTCAAGTATTGTGATGTTAAATGCGAATATATTTATTACTTGAAAAAAAATAATTTTAGAATTATTAATTACTACAAATTATATTCTTATGGTAATTAATTTCTATAAGCAGAAATGTTTTTCTTATTTATTTTCCATGAAATTATAATTTATATATTATTTAAATTATATATGAAGTGACAATTAGAATTATAATAATAAATATGTTATTATATGAATTTGTTCAAAATATTTAAGTTAATTATTTTAACTTGATTATTGATGTTGTGTACGAAAGATAAGTCAGATATGGAATCCAAACCCTAAACTTGGATTTTTATCCAGGAATGAGAATAATAATGTAATATTAATTATATTTTAATTTTCACTGCTTAAATATATACTGTATATCTGTAGACAGTTAATATTGGTCAATTGTGTTAAATTGGGTCATAACCTAATATTGTGTTGTGAAACCCTAATTGTTGAACTCAATTATGAGTTAAGACTGAGTTGTAATTGTGTTATATGAATTCTTCTGTGTATTAAAATTTCTGTAATTAGAATAAACCCTAATTATTATTTTATGCTGATAATTAGGAAAAACCCTAATTATTTATTTAAAAACCCTAATTGCAAATTTTAGAAACCCTAATTATTTTTTTGTGAATTATAAAGATAATTAGGAAACCCTAATTAATTTGGGAACCCTAATAATATTTAGGAACCCTAATTTAACAACCCTAATTTCTATTAAAAACCCTAATTTAATTAGTATGTTTTAAATTAAAATTGTATTACACTTTAAATTTTAAATTGTCCAAACCCTATAAATTATTTGAGAAATTGTAAGATTTTCAATCTAGTGAATAAACCCTAGATTTAATCAACTTGTACAAGAATGCCATTGAGATTTTAAGTGAAATTACCAAAATGCCCTTTTTGTCCCATTAGTGTATTATTAGTGCATTATTAGGTGCATTGTTGCTAGAATCTTCACAAATGCCAGCCATTCACCATCTTCTAGAATCTACCATGACACTATAACATTACCCACAAATAATTCAGCCATCACACATCATTGTATGCATGATTTGTATAATTTAAAGAGAGAGGAAATGCACATTTATTCTAAAATTGTGCAACAATCACTTAGCCATTCTCTCTAGACCAAACCTCCGAAAATATCTTGCTATATCATTCCTAAACATAGCCCCACGAAATCCCATAGCAAATCAGTAGCCTAGAATAAAGAATCAAAGCTTAGAAAATGTATAAACTCTAGCTTGATTTTTTTTTTAAATTTTTGGTGTTAGATTTTATGTTTAAATGTTAGAACATGTTTATTACAGTGTCTAAGGATGATCTGGTTTGCTAGATGTTGGATCCATAACATTTAGAAGCTCGGATTTGAAAATTTCCAAAATCTAGAAATTTCATTTTCTGTGATTTTTTGGTAAATGTCAAGCCTTATATCTCTGTGATCTTTAATGTGTTTTGTGTTCTAAAAGTTGATATGTGTAGCGTGTTATGTGGTCTTTAATCTTCAAAACGAATCAGGTCCATATCTATTGTGGATCAAAAGTTATTTAAGGTCAAAGTGGATTGACCGCCATTGACCGGCTGTTCTTCAAACCCAGAAAATATTATTTGGCAAATGTCAGAGCTTATAAATCTTTTCTCGATCATAATTTTTGTTGTTTAAAAGTTGTTATATATAGTCGGATATGTGGTCGTTAATATGCCAAAAGAATAAAGTTCATATCTGTTGTAGATCGGGAGTTATTCATGGCCAAAACTCGTTGACCGAAAACGCTGAAGAACACAAACCTAGAATTTTTTTGAGCAGATTCCGTGTTGAAGTTTGACCAGCTAGATCGTGCTCATGTTATGATGTTAATGTGTTATGATGCTTTGTAGTTGTAGTCCTACATGTTTTCTACACACTCCAATTGATAGATTACACAAACAATACACAGATTGGAAGTTATAAGGATCCAAAGTAGGCACCTCGACTGTTCTTCAGTCGAAGAACAGCCTTGTCAGACTTTTTGATGGCTAATAACTTTTAGATCTGATGTTTTTTAGTCATGATGTTTGTTGGTAATTGTAGTATTACATGAGCACTACAAGATCCAAGTGTTAAATTGCCCAGAAACGTAATGGATTGAGAATTATAATCGGTCAAACTAGGCACCTTGATAACTGCCTTGTCAGTGTTCTTGAGGCTCAAGAACACCTAAGGCAACAGATAAGCGTCGCTAAAGTCTTCAGCGACGGTTTTTATTTATTTTAAAATTTTCAATTTCTGAAAAATCTGAAAATGATTTAAAAATTAGAAATATTAGATTTTAATTATTAAAAATACTTAATAAATTCTGAAAAATTATTTTAAAGTCTGAAAAATAGTTTTTAACTATTTTGAGTATATTTCAAAAATATTTAGTATTTTTGGAATATAAAAAGGTATTTATTTATTTAATTATAATATTAAATAAATTATTTAAAAATAATTTTAATTCATGAAAAATTATATTATTGTGTTAGAAAATATTTTAAGTTATTTTTGATGAATTTTAATATTTTGTGATGAAATTTCATTAATTAATTAATATTAATGAGGTTTAAGTTATTTAATAAATGTATGAAATAATTATGGAAAATAGAATTAATGATTTTAAAAATCATTTATAGTATCATAAAAATATTTTGAGTTATAAAATATGACTTTGGATATTTTGTCATGAAAAATATTATTAATTTAATATTAATGATATTAATCTAATATTGATGATATTTAGTTTATCTAATAATTATATTAAATAAATAGTTTAAAAATGGTTTTATTTATTTAAAAATCATTTAAAAAGGATATAAATGAATTAAAAATATTTTAAGTTATAATAATTGACTTTTAATATTTTGATAAATAGTGCATTAATATTTTAATATTAATGGTAATTATTTAAAAATGATTTTAAGTGTTTTAAAAATCATTTAAGAGTAATATAAATGTTTTAAAAACATTTTGAGTTATTATACATAAATTTAACTTTTTGGCAACAGTTTCATTAATAATTTAATATTGATTAAATGTTAATGACAATAGAATTATTTGATGTTTAAATCATTTAAATATGATTTCGATGTTTGAAAATTCATGATAAATTATAATAAATGTTTTAAAATTATATTAAGTCATTTAAAAATAATATGACTGATACTTACGGATATTGAAATACAGTATAGAGTCTTAGACTCAATAATTATCCAATAAAGCTGTCGGTACACCGACATATTTTAGAAATTCATCTAGACTTAGATATTTTGACTGTATTAATGATTAATTATAATTCAATGACTGTTGGATATGTGTGATAATGTGATTAGGTTATGTGCTGACTGCGAAATGCAGTACTATGTGTTATAGTATATTATTCTAATCGAACGAATGATCTTATTACTGATAGGTCATTGTATAAAAGATTAATCTATGTTGCGTTATTGTAAGCAACAGCTTAGGCAAGTATTGTAACGCCCCCAAAATAGGTCCATTCCATCCAACCCATTTTGAGTCGTCAAATACATGGTACAGATAATAACTACAACTTTATTACAACAATTGTCGTGCAAAATACAACAACACATATGCTATGAGTTTGGGTACAAATATATACCAACTGTGACTCATGTCCCAACCGTGGACAGCACCTCACAATGACACCTTACATAAAGGTATAGTCAAAAACTATTTTAGAAATTAGCATCGTTGGGAAGTGCTCAAGGAAACCTTCGTACATGGGAGGCCATGCTTCTAGGTTATAATAGATATCATATGGCAACAGAATTATCCTTGGTTGACCTAATAGACCCCAAAGAAAAATGAGAAGATTACTATCATATTCTTTCCAATGGTGACTCTTCTCTTGACATATCATTATCTCTACTGTCTCTAATTGGGAGTTATATTTCAGATAGACTCCAAGATCATATAGGTAGTGCTGGTAGATATACTCAGCAAGTGGATGAGCACAACCTTGTCTTATGATGATACGAGGTTGTATGTCATTATACATCCTTTAAGATAGTGGCAAAACACCCTTCCAAGTTAAATTCACCTCAACCTCAATATCTATAGACCACCGTTCTATTCCCTTGTTATCCCTCGCTCGACCCAGCCACACTTTTATTAGCTGAAAGGAATTGTGAAGCAAAAGGGTGAGCACAACTAGCTCAGTAAAGAATATCATGACTAAAGATAAATAAATTATCAATAGTCTTCTACAGAATTAAATCAGAGATTTAGAACATATGGTAGATGATAAAAATTTTCAACCATAGTTGCAGCGAAACGAGCAATCCATTAGAAGAGTCAAATAGACTATAAAGTCTATTATCTTCTCCACGTTAAAAGTCCACCAACAATGTTTTATCCCTGTAACATCAATCAACAGTTCCTTTCCACAATCATATGAATAATTCATAATCATAATTGTGATTCTAAATTTCGTATCCAAGACGAAGATAATTTTCATCACCTGTCTTTACCTGAAACCTCAAAGATCATGGTTATACCAAATCACAGTTCCTGTTCATAATCATACTAATAAATTCATCTTTGCATCACGGGCCAAAGATATTCATCAACAGTTCATCTTTACACTACATGCCAAAGATATTCAACAACAAGTCATCTTTGCACTACGGGCCAAAGATATTCATCAACAACTCATCTTTGCACTACAGGCCAAAGATATTCCTCAATAGTTCATATTTGCACTACAGGCCAAATATATTATTATCTCAAAGAAATATATAATCATTTCAGAATTTATATAACCAATAATTATAACCATGTTGATCATTTCACCTTTGCACTTAAGCTAAAGATATTTAATTATAAATTCAATGGTCATGATCATACCAGTCACAATTCAACTTTTCACTACTGGACAAAGAGAACCCTAGTCATGATCATACCAATAATCTACCCATCTTTACACTCAAGTCAAAGAGAAATATCATCATTAGGGTTATAAAAATGTTATATATGATAAAATAATATGATCAACATATAGTTTTAATCTCAAGAGTAATATTCATAAATCAACTATAATTTAGTTAGAAAAAGAAATCAATTTTGTCATAAATAGTAACTCGTGAATAGTAACCTATGAATAGTAACTCATGAATAGTAACTCGTGAATAGTAACTCATGAATAGTAACTCGTGAATAGTAACTCATGAATAGTAACCCCGACATGAAAAGATAAGAATTTTACAAGAAAAATCTTACCAATATTCCGGTATAATGATATTGAAAGAAATAATATCATTTTTTAAAAAATAACATCCCTTATTATCTCTTACAATCCCTTACAATCCCTTACCTCAAAAGAGCAGTACTTCTGACTGGAATAACGCTGAACGAACTTGCACCGTATATCAACACTCAAGATATCAAAAAAACTCACAAGAATACACTCGATAATATAGAGAGAGAAATAGAGAGAAAACTTCATTTTCTGGTGTGATTTTCAATTCTAACCTAAGCACCCTATTTATAGAAAAATGCTTAGAACACCAAAGCAGAAAATTTAATATAATAATAATATATTTAACAAATTTTCCTTAGCCCACCTTGACCATCTGAATTCAGCCATAACACATGTTAATGATGTCCACAAAATGCAAAAAAAAACGTTTCTCTAAACAAAAATAATTAAAACATCCAAAAATCAATTATTTCGGAACTTCAGAACTTCAATAATTCATAATAAATAGCCCTTTTATCAGAAAATTCAAATCTCGCGAGTTTTATAGGAAATTCAATTCTCTACAACTTTGTAGAAGAAAGTTTTTCCAAATTCCAAACAGAAATTGACCGAAATCCACAAACGGACGATTTTACAGTCAATAATAAATTGTCGGTCAAGAATTGTGTCCACCAACACACAAAACATGTGTTAATCATTTAATGCCACAAAAATACTCTTCCTCCTCATATACTCATATATTCCACATTCATTGTAAAAATATCACCATCAATATATTATTAAAATAATATATTTAAATGAATTATTTTATCAGAAAAAGATAAAATATTAATTTTCAACAATTGTCACATTAAAAATTTTCTCCATCTATATCCACATAAAATCAATATTTTTCTCATCATATAAATCAATAATTATTCACAAATAATATTACAGAATCACAGTACTGGCAACCAGACCGTTCCCAGGAAAGAGGGGGCTTTCCAATAAGGATCTCTTCCTTACTGGCGCCCAATTAGATGACCAAACCTCTCCTTAGACAGAACTTTCTAGACATTGTCAATAATGTTATCTACTAATATTATTCAGATAATATGAATTATTGCTCCGATAATAGAAAATACTGTGTAGTGACAATTATTAAAACAACAGTAATATAAAATATCAACGCAGTAATTATTGAATCAATAAAATAAAATACTGAACAATAATTACTGTAACAATTATTGAGTAATGCATTCTTACGTAAAAATCAATAATTGGTGCAATACCGTGAGCTACTGTGCAACAACGTGTATTACTGTGTTTTAACCACCGGGTATTCCAACAGTGTTAACGGTAACAACTACGCCGTTATTTATAAACAACTTACTCTTGTCGTTTTCTTCATCCAATCGCTTTCCGTTATGGGGCCCATAAAAGACTGCGCCTTCGTACGAATATTCTCCGACAGTAAGAATATTCCACGACCAAGCGAATATTCCCCGACAACAATGAATATTTTATAACTACTTGTGTATTTCGAAAAAAAATTCATATATCACCCTTAACTTTAACATTTATCAATTTAACCATTTACTAAATAGTAATTATAAGAAAAATTGAATACTTTTATTTCATAAAATTTGGGGTCTTACAAGTATCCTACCTTTACATTTCCTTTATGCAATGGACATGAGTAAGAAGTTTCAGAATTAAATTATTAATATGCTATTTTATCAACTCTACTGCGACATATTCTATATCCGCTCATTGTTTATCAACATGTTAGTATATGGTAATTTAGATATATATTATGTTCGTCAATTTCTATAAAATGGTTATATAAGTGTCCCAACTTAGATAATCATTGTATTTAATCACATGTTGATATACCTCTGTCAATTACCCTTATATATAGGTTAAATTATAGATTATTGTTGAACAAGATAAATCTTTGCTTTAGAATCCAGACAAGTATGAACATCCTTTACATAGGGAAGACTTTTATGCGCCCAAGGCGGAGAGAGTTCTTGAAATGTAGTATTGATCAATGCAGGGCACAACGGGCTGATCACCTCCGTGTCTGTAAGTTATGACGGTTTGCAGATGAATTTCTGTTTAACCTTTTCGAAAAAGAAAATAATGTTCATGATATATTACTTAACCCTACTTATATTCAATACGTAGTTTTAAAAATGTGAAAGAGAGTTGTTATGTTATTATTATTCTTGGTACAGCTTACTTCAGAACTGTTAATTCGTTGTAGAAGTGTCTTTCAAAGAAAACATTTAATTCTTTCAGCTAATATATATTATTATTATTACTTGTTGGGCACTCAAATGCTCATTCTTGCTTAATTTAAATGTTTTCAGTTAAGTTTGAAGAACCAGAAAGCTCGTGCAGAAACAAAGGAAAAGAAAAGCTAACTGAATAAGATTTGTGGTAGTTGCTGTAATAGTTTATATTATTAAGGCAATGATATTTATATAAATAATATCATGTATTGTATTGAATGTACTTTAAGGTCTCGTACCTGGGCAGATAAACTCTGATAATTATGTAAATTAAGTTGTTATTCATATTATTGTTATTATTATTCGTAGAATTCCGCTCATAGAAATGGTATCGTGAAGCACCGAGTTCGGGTTTCAAGTACTCGGATTTGGGGCCGTCACAGGTTGGTATCAGAGCTTTAGGGTTAGAAACCTTAGGTGAGATCGACCTTAGGCTATAACCTTAGGATATGGGGAAACATTGAAAATACAAATAACTCATAAAGAGTTTTAAAAGGAGATGAATTGAATAAATTCACCGTTGAACAAAATAAAAGATAACACTTATAACACTATTGTTTGTTATGTGTATATACTATATGCTAATCAGGATAATTTATGTGTGTAGATGTCTGGTGGAAAAGGATTGTTATGGGCTTATAACTTGAAGAAGAATCAGATCCATACACCCGAGCTAATATCGAAGCCATAGTTGAAATAAAGGCTCACAATGAAACCAACTCAGACGAGGTGGTTATTGTGGAAAATGTTGTACCAAATCCAGAAATAGTGGAACTAACAGATAGTGATTCGGACAATAAAGTTGAAGCTGATCAAGCATCAACGGAGGTGCAGGATTTGAGGAACAAGGTTTCTTCTTTGAAAAAGCTGTGGGAAATAGAAAAGCTGTTGAATATTCAACTGCGTCAGGTGTTAATAGAAACAATGGAAGAGCAGGATAAGCTTAAAATCCAAATTGATCAGATAGGAGCCTCAAGCAACACATCGTGTGTAGCTCCGAGAGTTAAGGGAAAAAGATATGTTACAATTGCAGACATGAGGGACATACCTATCATCATTGCCCCGACTTTAATCTAGGCGTATGTTTTGTTTGTGGGACGGAAGGTCATCGATCAAAAGATTGTCCGAGAGAGAGGCTTAGTAAATAGGTAGTATAGGTTTTGTTGTGTAGGTATGTTTAAGGTAATATGTGTGATAAGTATGTTTGTGTAATAAAATATTTTCAACTTTTATGTTGGTCAATGTTGTAAATCTCGACTTTTGTAGTCACAAAGGGATAGCTGGTGTGTAAAGTAGTATGTGTTATGCTATGTAAAATATTCGAGGAATGAATATGAATCTAAGTTTGAGAAATGAAACAAGTTTAATATATTAATCTTATGCAATATGGTTTAAAATGTAAGTTAATAAAGTATAATTTATGGTTTTACTTAACCAGATAATCCCGCCAAGACGTCAAACTCGAAACCAAAGGGTAGAAGAATCTCTCAACAACACTGAGGAACAACAACAAGACCCGATGCAAAACTTTGTAAACATGGTAGCTCAGGCTATGCAGCAGGGAATACCAGCCGCAGGAAACCAGCCAGATAATCGCTTGGCAAAATTTAAAGACTTCAAAGCAGTAGGACCACTAGAATTCAGAGGATCAGCTGACCCTATAGAAGCCCAGACATGGGTTAATGAAATAGAAAAGGCGTTCGTAATTGCTAGGGTAGATGAGGGGCAAAATACTGCTTTTGCCACTTATATGATGAAAGGGGAAGCCAACTTTTGGTGGGAGGCAAATAAAACTAGGGCAGGAGAAGGAGTAGTTACTTGGGATAGGTTTAAGACTTTATTTTTCGAAAATAATCTCTCAGCTAGTATGCAAGCTAGGATGGAGGTGAAATTTCTGGAGTTAAAGCAGGAGAACATGACTGTTGCGTAGTATGACGTAAAGTTTAATGAGATGGCTAGTTGATACGGAGGCTAGAAAGGCAAGGAGGTTTGAGCTGGGCTTAAAACCCTGGCTCTACAATAAGGTGGCAGCATTGTAAATCAGTACTTTTACAGCACTCATGGAGAAGGCTATCATAGCTGAGGAGGGGAGTGAGGCCATGAGCCTCTACAACAATGAGAAGAAGAACAGAAGCAAGGCAGAAGGATCTTTGAAGGTGGAAGGAAATAGTGGAAATAGGGGTGAGAAAAGAAAGGAGAAATTTTCTGGGAATGTTCAGGTGAAACAGGAAGGTGTGAAGAAGCAGGTAGTGCAGTGCAAGAATTACGGGAAGAATCACTCTGGTGAGTGCCTGAAGGGTAAGTTTGTATGTTACAAGTACGGGCAGGAGGGTCATATCTCTCCCAATTGCCCCAACCCAAGGATGAACAGTGGGTGTTTTATATGTGGATCGACTGAACATAAGGTGAATGATTGTCCAAAGAGGAGAATGGAGGTAGGAAATGTAACCATGGGGAAAGGCAGTGGGACTTTAGCAATCAAAGGACCGACCTCAACCAATAACCCAACAAAAGCAACTCCGAGGGTCTTCAACATGACGGTCCAGGATACTGTGGCAGCTGGAAATGGAACTCCAGGTGTTATTCGAATAACTTATATATCTTATATGATTTTCTTATATATATAGTAAATTAATTTATAAAGAAATTTTGAATGAAAAATTTGAGTCCTTTTAGAAATCAAACTTCTATTTAATCAGGTAGACAAGCGTTATGCTGAATAGTAAAAGATCAGTTCGATCAATTATGATCGAGGTCTACTTGCAATGATTATATATGCTATGTACCCTTGTATATATGAGTTTTAAAACGGTGATTCCGGGGACGGAATCCTTATAAGGGAGGGTGAATGTAATAACCCGATATTTTTTATATAAATAGATAAGAAATTTTGCATATAAATTTTTTTACAATGAGAATAAGTGTCAAGTATTGTGATGTTAAATGCGAATATATTTATTACTTGAAAAATTAGAAATAATTTTAGAATTATTAATTACTACAAATTATATTCTCATGGTAATTAATTTCTGTAAGCAGAAATGTTTTTATTATTTATTTTCCATGAAAATATAATTTATATATTATTTAAATAATATATGAAGTGACAATTAGAATTATAATAATAAATATGTTATTATATGAATTTGTTCAGAATATTTAAGCTAATTATTTTAACTTGATTATTGATGTTGTATACGAATGATAAGTCAGATATGGAATCCAAACCCTCAACTTGAATTTTTATCCAGGAATGAGAATAATAATGTAATATTAATTATATTTTAATTTTCAGTGCTTAAATATATACCGTATATCTGTAGACTGTTAATGTTGGTTAATTGTGGTAAATTGGGTCATAACCTAATATTGTGTTGTGAAACCCTAATTGTTAAACTCAATTATGAGTTAAGACTGAGTAGTAATTGTGTTATATGAATTCTTCTGCATATTAGAATTTCTGTAATTAGAAGAAACCCTAATTATTGTTTTATGCTGATAATTAGGAAAAACCCTAATTATTTATTTGAAAACCCTAATTACAAATTTTAGAAACTCTTATTATTATTTTGTGAATTATAAAGATAATTAGGAAACCCTAATTAATTTGGGAACCCTAATAATATTTAGGAACCCTAATTTAAAAACCCTAATTTCTATTAAAAACCCTAATTTAATTAGTATGTTTTAAATTAAAATTGTATTACACTTTAAATTTTAAATTGTCCAAACCCTATAAATTATTTGGGAAATTGTAAGATTTTCAATCTAGTGAATAAACCCTAGATTTAATCACCTTGTACAAGAATGCCCTTGAGATTTTAAGTGAAATTACCAAAATGCCCTTTTTGTCCCATTAGTGTATTATTAGTGCATTATTAGTTGCATTGTTGCTAGAATCTTCACAAATGCAAGCCATTCACCATCTTCTAGAATCTACCATGACACTATAACATTACCCACAAATAATTCAGCCATCACACATCATTGTATGCATGATTTGTATAATTTAAAGAGAGAGGAAATGCACATTTATTCTAAAATTGTGCAACAATCACTTAGCCATTCTCTCTAGACCAAACCTCCGAAAATATCTTGCTATATCAGTCCTAAACACAGCCCCACGAAATCCCATAACAAATCAGTAGCCTAGAATCAAGAATCAAAGCTTAGAAAAGGTATAAACTCTAGCTTGATTTTTTTTAATTTTTGGTGTTAGATGTTATGTTTAAATGTTAGAACATGTTTATTATAGTGTCTAAGGATGATCTGGATTGCTAGATGTTGGATCCATAACATTTAGAAGCTCGGATTTGAAGATTTCCAAAATCTAGAAATTTCATTTTCTGTGATTTTTTGGCAAATGTCAAGCCTTATATCTCTGTGATCTTTAATGTGTTTTGTGTTCTAAAAGTTGATATGTGTAGCTTGTTATGTGGTCTTTAATCTTCACAACGAATCAGGTCCATATCTATTGTGGATCAAAAGTTATTTAAGGTCAAAGTGGGTTGACTGGCATTGACCGGCTGTTCTTCAAACCCAGAAAATATTCTGAGTGTCTAGAAAATATTATTTGGCAAATGTCAGAGCTTATAAATCTTTTCTCGATCATGATTTTTGTTGTTTAAAAGTTGTTATATGTAGTCGGATATGTGGTCGTTAATATGCAAAAAGAATAAAGTTCATATCTGTTGTAGATCGGGAGTTATTCATGGTCAAAACCCGTTGACCGAAAATGCTGAAGAACACAAGCCCATAATTTTTTTGAGCAGATTCCGTGTTGAAGTTTGACCAGCTAGATCTTGCTCATGTTATGATGCTTTGTAGTTGTAGTCCTACATGTTTTTTACACACTCCAATTGATAGATTACACAAACAATACACAGATTAGAAGTTATAAAGATCCAAAGTAGGCACCTCGACTGTTCTTCAGTCGAAGAACAGCCTTGTCAGACTTTTTGATGGCTAATAACTCTTAGATTTGATGTTTTTTAGTCATGATGTTTATTGGTAATTGTAGTATTACATGAGCACTACATGATCCAAGTGTTAGATTGCCCAGAAACGTAATGCATTGAGAATTATAATCGGTCAAACTAGGCACCTTGATAACTGCCTTGCCAATGTTCTTGAGGCTCAAGAACACCTAAGGCAACACATAAGCGTCGCTAAATCCTTTAGCGACGGTTTTGATTTATTTTAAAATTTTCAATTTCTGAAAATTCCGAAAATGATTTAAAAATTAGAAAAATTAAATTTTAGTTATTAAAAATACTTAATAAATTCTAAAAAATTATTTTAAAGTCTGAAAAATAGGTTTTAACTATTTTGAGTATATTTTAAAAATATTTATTATTTTTGGAATATAAAAAGGTATTTATTTATTAAATTATAATATTAAATAAATTATTTAAAAATGATTTTAATTCATGAAAAATCATGAAAAATTATATTATTGTGGTAGAAAATATTTTAAGTTATTTTTGATGAATTTTAATATTTTGTGATGAAATTTCATTAATTAATTAATATTAATGATGTTTAAGTTATTTAATAAATGTATGAAATAATTATGGAAAATAGAATTAATGATTTTAAAAATCATTTATAGTATCATAAAAATATTTTGAGTTATAAAATATGACTTTGGATATTTTGTCATGAAAAATATTATTAATTTAATTTTAATGATATTAATCTAATATTGATGATATTTAGTTTATTTAATAATTATATTAAATAAATAGTTTAAAAATAATTTTATTTATTTAAAAATTATTTAAAAAGGATATAAATGAATTAAAAATATTTTAAGTTATAATAAATGACTTTTAATATTTAGATAAATAGTGCATTAATATTTTAATATTAATGGTAATTATTTAAAAATAATTTTAAATATTTTAAAAATCATTTAAGAGTAATATAAATGTTTTAAAAGCATTTTGAGTTATTATACATAACTTTAATATTTTGGCAACAGTTTCATTAATAATTTAATATTGATTAAATGTTAATGATAATAGAATTATTTGATGTTTAAATCATTTAAATATGATTCCGATGTTTGAAAATTCATGATAAATTATAATAAATGTTTTAAAATTATATTAAGTCATTTAAAAATAATATGACTGATACTTACGGATATTGAAATACAGTATAGAGTCTTAGACTCAATAATTATCCAATAAAGTTGTCGGTACACCGACATGTTTCAGAAATTCATCTAGACTTAGATATTTTGACTGTATTAATGATTAATTATGATTCAATGACTGTTGGATATGTGTGATAATGTGATTAGGTTATGTCCTGACTGCGAAATGCAGTACTATGTGTTATAGTATATTATTCTAATCGAACGAATGATCTTATTACTGATAGGTCGCTGTATAAAAGATTAATCTAAGTTGCGTTATTGTAAGCAGCAGCTCAGGCAAGTATCCTACCTTTGCATTTCCTTTATGCAATGGACATGAGTAAGAAGTTTCAGAATTAAATTATTATTATGCTATATTATCAACTCTACTGCGACATATTCTATATCCGTTCATTGTTTATCAACATGTTAGTATATGGTAATTCAGATATATATTATGTTCGTCAATTTCTATAAAATGGTTATATAAGTGTCCCCACTTGGATAATCATTATATTTAATCACATGTTGATATACCTTTGTCAATTACCCTTATATATATAGGTTGAATTATATATTATTGTTAAACAAGATAAAACCTTTGCTTTAGAACCCAGACAAGTATGAACATCCCTTACATAGGGAAAACTTTTATGCACCCAAGGCGGAGAGAGTTCTTGAAATGTAGTATTGATCAATGCAGGGCACAATGGGCAGATCACCTCCGTGTCCGTAAGTTATGACAGTTTGCAGATGAATTTCTATTTAACCTTTTCGAAAAAGAAAATAATGTTCATGATATGTCACTTAACCCTACTTATAGTCAATACGTAGTTTCAAAAATGTGAAAGAGAGTTGTTATGTTATTATTATTCTTGGTACAACTTACTTTAGAACTGTTGATTCGTTGTAGAAGTGTATTTCAAAGAAAACATTTAATTCTTTCAGCTAATATATATTATTATTATTACTTGCTGGGCACTCAAATGCTCATTCTTGCTTAATTTAAATGTTTTCAGTTAAGTTTGAAGAACCAGAAAGCTCGTGTAGAAACAAAGGAAAAGGAAAGCTAACTGAATAAGATTTGTGGTAGTTGCTGTAATAGTTTATATTATTAAGACAATGATATATATATATATATATATATATATATATATATATATAATATCATGTATTATATGGAATGTACTTTAAGGTCTCGTACCTAGGGAGATAAACTCTGATAATTATGTAAATTAAGTTATTATTCATATTATTGTTATTATTATTCGTAGAATTTCGCTCATAGAAATGGTATCGTGAAGCACCGAGTTCGGGTTTCAAGTACCCGAATTTGGAGGCGTCACATATGCTACCTCACCATTTCAGTATCTAGTTTTTCTAAGGTAAGGGGTATTATTCTTTCGTATTCGTGAAGAGAGTTATTTTCTTTCAATACTCGTAAGGGTTGTTATTCCATTTTTTATTATTATGTTGGAATAACCTGTCTATGCGAAGTACCACATACATTGTGAAATTCTTCTGTTATTTCATTCTTTATTATTTTGTTGGAATAACCTGTCTATGCAGTCTATCGCATGCCTGGTGAATTCTGTTGTTATTCTATTCTTTATTATTCTGTTGGAATATCCTGTCTTTGCGGATTACGCATGACCTGGTTTCATTCTTTATTATTCTGTTAGAATATCATGTCTGTGCGGATTACGCATAACCTGGTTCCATTCTTTATTATTCTGTTGGAATAACTTGTCTGTGCGGTCTATCGCATGCTTGGTGAATTCTTCTGTTATTCCATTATTTATTATTTTGTTGGAATAACCTGTCTATGTGGATTACCGCATGCATGGTGAATGATTCTTCGTATTCATCCCTTATTAAATTGTGGAAATGATCTCTCTACGTGGATTACCGCATGGCGGGGAAAAAAATCCATTTGCAGTTTCATATATTCTATTATACTCAGTTGGTTAAAGTTTTGGCTTCTATACTCCATGAAATTAGTAGAATATCCTGGATATTTGCGTTTCATCCAGCATCTTTTCATGGAAATAGTTTTCTAAGCATTCTTGAATTTTACTCCACAAAGCAGTATCATGTTGATAATTTGGACGTTATTGATTTCTGGATAAATTAAAATTATAAATCCTTAAAATTTATCTTAAACTTCTTTTATTGAATTTTCATCATCATCATGCTTATATTGTGATTAAAGTCATCTTTGGCTTATGTGTATAGATGGACTTGGTATGATTATGACTAGGGATTATTCGGTATAATCATGATCATAATGTGACGAATGATGTTGTAAAAGTCCTCATTGGCCTGTAGTTCATTGATGAACAGTTATTGGTATGATTATGACCAGGGATTATTCGGTATAATCATGACCATTGATGATTACATGAATATCATTGGCCGTGATGCAGGGAGGATTCGATTTTATTTATTAAGCTGAGTTTCAGCGATAAAGTTGATGAAAAACCTTATAAATCATAGAAGATAGTAGATTTTATGCTCTACTTGACTCTTCTAATGGATTGCTTATTCCGCTGCAGTTTAACTTGTTGTCTATTATATTCTATCAGTTTAATATTATTGAAGGCTAATGATAATTTATTCTGAATTATCTTAGTCATAATATTTCTTACTGGGCTAGTTGAGCTCACCCTTTCTTTCACTGTTCTCTTTAGGAAATCAGAACGTAGCCGGGACTAGTCGGGGAACGGAGTGACTGTCCAGATGATAGCATTAGTAGTCCTCACTATTCTGTTAAATATTGTGACAATAAATGTAATGTTGAATCCATTGATTGTGGATATTGTCTAGGTGATAAAATTCTTATTAAAACTCTTAGATTATGTTTTGTCGTATTTTACACGACTGTTGTATAATTAAGTTGTATTTTAATTTTGTACCATGTAATTGGCGATTCAAGATGGGTGATGTATACCTATTTTGGGAGCGTCACAGTTCGTATCAAAGCTTAGGGATATGATCCCTGGCTGAGATGTGAGACAAGAACTAGGAGGGGAGAGACTGGGAATTCCTTCGCTAGTATGGCATACCTAAGTTTATTTGATATTTAATTGGTCGGTCAGAGTATATGGAAAATATGTGATATGTTAATTAACCCTTATTTTGTGGCAGTATTTAAAAATGGCATCCGAAAATGTTGAGATAAGCAATGAAGTACATGAGACCGTTGAGTCACCAACCATCAATACCCAAGGTAATGTACAATAGGAAGACAATAATCCTCATGTAAACAATAACACTGATGAAATGGTGAACGATGGGATGTTCAGAGGCTTTATACAATTCATGCAACATCAGGCAGAGCGGCACCTGTCCAAAATACAGGTGGAAACACTGACAACTCTCGGACGGCTACCGCTAACCAGTTCAAGGAGCTGGGACCACCGAAGTTTTTTAGAGAGCCAAAACCACTTAAGGCGGAGAAGTGGATAAAGCAGATCAACAAGATATTTGATGTCTTGGGATGCTCCGAGGAGCAAAAGGTTCCCTTTACAACTTTCATGTTCCGAGTAGAGGCAGATTATTGGTGGGAATCTGTAAAGCGTACTCAACCTACCGTACTGAAGATGTCTTGGGAGAAGTTCCAAGAGTTATTCAACGACAAGTACTTTCCTGAAAGTATTCATTACATGAAGGAGGTAGAGTTCATCAAGCTTAAGGAAAATAATATGACCGTGGCGCAGTACGAAGCTAAGTTTGTCGAGTTGTCTCGATTTGCCTCCCACTTAGTTGATAACGAGGAGAGAATGACACGGATGTTTCTAAGAGATTTGAAACTTGAGATACGCCAATACTTAATTTCTCACAAACTTTGTTTATATTCAGATGTTGTAAATAGGGCTCAGTTATTGGAGTGTGACAACGAGTCAACCCAACCAAGAGAGAGTAGCTGGGAAAATGATAATACCAGTGGTAGCAGTCATCGAAGCGGTGACAACAAGCGTGGAGGGAATCAACATGCCAGAAATGGTAATCACTTCGGTGGTAATCATGGTCATGACAATAAAAGTGGACATTTCAAGAAAAGGAGATTCAACAATAATGGAAAGACGTCAGCACCAACACCTGTTGTTAAGGAAGGAGAATGACCACCGGTCGTATGTTTCAAATGCGGAGGGGAGGAACATATCAGTCCAAACTACGTGATGCTGTGAGGGCCCCGAATCTAGGTCCTAAATCACCTCAGATCCAGTTCGATCATTCTATACAACTATTACTATTTGCGGAAGATATAAACATAAATTGTTTATACAATACATTACACACTATTCCCCAAGGTCGAGTAACCTTACTGGATCACATTCATAACTTTTCTAACATATAATAACATTATTATCATACAACACTATTACAAAACTAATCGCATACTTATACTAAAGCTTGAACTGTCTTTGACCGTTTCTTGAATCCGACGCGTTCGTCTTAATCTGCAATGTTTTATCATTATATAGCAAGGGTGAGCATAAGGATTGCCCAGCAAGTTTATATTCAACAATATAACGATATATCATGATTGAAGAGTTTGAATAATAAGCTGGCTATAATTCAACAATATAATTGTGAACTAGCAGGAACAAGTTTATGACTGAACAAGTATATAACATGAACAAATATTTCTGAACCGAAGGGTAATGAAGGTGATCAGCCTTTCATACCTGACTTATACATGCAATATGTACAGAGTACAATTATACATGGCAATCAGCAATGATTAACCATAAGCTTATCCGAACAAAACATTCTTAGTAGAGTTAAATAAATACAAACTTGCCTGATCCGTTGATTACCACAACGTAATATATAACGCTTTATCCGAAAACCTAATATTAGTAATATAGATCTCCAATATTAGAATAATATTATCACAATATAATACTATTATATATATAGACATACATAGAATAACCTAAACACATAGCACATAACCCTATCAGTCTATTCAGCACATAAAACTCGGTATCAAGTCAAACTATTGAAGTCTGAGTTGAACCTGACACAAAACTATCATCCCGACGGTCTAGTCGGACTTTTATGGAGTCTAAATTCAATTAAACTCTGACTTAACAGTTAACAATTAACTCGAATAATTTTAATATTAGTCAAAATATTTTTCTAAGTCTCATAATAATTTTCACATAATTATTACCATTTTTCATGATTTTTCAATCATTAATATCGTATTTAAATGAATTAAATACCACATAATTCTATTATCATAAATATTTATTTATTATCAAATATTAATGAAATACATGTCATAATATTATAATATATTTATAATATCACAAAGTATTTTTAATACTTTAAAATCACCTTTATATGATTTTTAAACCATTAAATTTATTATCCGATAATTACTATTAATATTAAAATATTAATATTTTTAGGACAAAATATCAAAAGTTATATTTTATAACTTAAAATATTTTTCTAATACATAAATCAGTTTTATATAATTTATAAAGCATTAATTCTATTTTTCCATAATTTATTTAATATATTCATTAAATAAACTAATTACCATTAATAATAATTTATTAATGAATTTCATCACAAAATATTAAAAGTCACTTAAAATATTTTCTAATACCATAATATAATTTTTCATGATTTTTCATGAATTAAAATCATTTTTAAATCATTTATTTAATATTATAATTAAATAAATTAAATACCATTTATATTCCAAAAATATTAAATATTTATGAAATATACTCAAAATAATTAAAAACTATTTTTCAGACTTTAAACTAATTTTTCGGAATTTATTTTGTATTTTTAATAATTAAAAACTATTTTTATCTATTTTTAAATAATTTTCGGAAAATAATAATAATAAACTGTCGCTAAAGGGCCCTATAGCGACAGAACCGTCGCTATAGGTGTTCTTGGTGTTCTTGAGTTCTGCCCAGAAACCGTGTTAGAGATCGAGGTTGCCAGTTTGACCGTGGATAACTTTCTTTCTAGATTGTTTCTGTCCCATCTAAGCCTTATATCGTGTAGCAGGAATGTAGTACTACAATATTAAACCATAACTTCGGTCAAAACACATCACAAATAGGAGATCAGAGCCTCTAATATAGTTGTCAGACGTGTTCTTCGGTTTCTGGATTTTCCAGAATTGAAGGCACCTACTTTGGATCCTTAAATCTTAGCTTCCCAGACTCGGTTTGTGTAATATAATGATTTTATTGTATAGAACACATTTCATAGTACACGTTTATTACATCATAACATAATAACATCATAACACAAGAACGATTAAGGCTGGTCAAACCTCTGACAAAAAACTCGTACATGAAGATTTCTGGGTTTTCCAGAAATCTTCAAGAACAGTCGGTCAACCCTACTTTGACCCTACTTATCTCCGATTCTATACATAATATGTGAGTTATATAAGCAGGAACATGAAGCCTAAATGTCAGTCTACAATTACATTACACAAACATGGCCAGATCGCTTAACAGAAGGAAGATCAGAGGCCATCAAAAGGTTGTCAGAGCTACCTGGAAATTCTGGGTTTGCCCAGGAACTCTATTTCGTGACGGGTCAACGCTGTTTGACCGCTTGTATCCCTTAATTTACTAAAGCTCTGGACTTGTTTCTTGTTTTAGATCATAGTCCTTACAACATAGAATGGATTAAAAACATTAAACACATAAAACATCAAACAAATAAACATCTAGAGGGCCTGACATTCGACTGTCAGGCCACTTTTCAACCTTTTCCCAGATTTTTTAAAATGCTTGATTCGTGCATCTAAGTGTTATAGATCCATGATCTATCAACCCAGATCAATTATTAACACCCTAATACATAACTTTAAACAATCAATTACAACAACTAACATCAAATCAAAAGATTTTAAAAATTTAGGGTTCTTTACCATTTTGAGCTTTGATTCTGATTTCTGATCCTTGAATCTGTTCCGGCCAAGTTATGGAATGATATTGACTTATCTCATCACTTATTATCACTCTTGGTCACGAATTTTAGAGAGAGAAAAGAGGTTGGCTAGTTTGCTAAGTAAAGTGAGTTTTCTCTCACTTTATTCTACAAATTATTTGATGCCATAATGTGGCTGAGATGTTGGCTGATATGTATGTATATCTCAGTCAAATGGTGAGTCATGGAGTAGTTGAGCAACTCAATCTTGGCTAGATTTACAAGAAACCTTCAATTATGCATTAAGGGCATTTTAGTCTTTTCCATTTTAATTTTAATGGCATTTTAGACAATTGACAAACCCTTAGGGTTTAGGGTTTGGTTAGGATTTAGGGTTTGAGCCAATTTAGTGCTTAGGGTTTGAAACCCTTAGGGTTTACACATTTAATTTTCTAAAATTTCCAATTTAGGTTTTAAAAATAGAAAATTAATATTTCTAAATTATAATTAGAATTTTCTAATTATATTAAAATTTCTTAATCATAATTTAAATCTTGCTAATTAGGATTAGTATTTTCTAATTAAAATCGCTAATTACGCAATTAGGGTCAAAATGGTCATTAGGGTTTATACCCCAAAATTTTAGAGTTTCTAATATAAAATAAATTTCTAATTTAAAATTAGATTTCGTAATTAGATTAAAGTTTTCTAATTACCATAACTTGAAAATTAAGATTAATATATCATAATTAACACTAAAACTATTTAATTAACACCTAGGTTTTTTCCTATTTACAAATTAGGGTTTCAAATCCGTAATTAGAGTTTTCAAATTAAGAATTAGGATTTTTTTTAAACCAATTTGTTAAGATTAACCCTAATTAATCTTTTAATTATTTACACTTACGCCATTAAGCTCCCGATTTAAGGTTTTATACACCGAATTAGGGTTTTAAATTCTCGAAACAGAAATTAGGGTTTCTAAAACTGATTTTAATGTTTCTTATTAAACACTAGGGTTTTCTAACCGAACGTTGACGTTCTTAATATATATCTAAGGTTTGTTACAGATATCAATTATCTGGTCAACCCTTGACCCTTAACCACATATTGTACACATATACACAGAACATATTCACATATTACTTAATCCTGAATAATTCACTTAAATCCTTCACAGAATTTTGAAATCCTCAAATTTCCATCTTAAAAATATCAAACGCATACACTTATTTTCTATCTAGGTTCTAATTTTGAACCTTAAATCAAATAATAATTTTTTTTTAAAAAATATTCAAAATTCTCGGGTTGTCACATTCACCCCTTCTTCTAAAAAAATTTGTCCCCGAAATTTACCCTACACCTTACACCATACATCATACACCATACACCATACATACCCAGCATCTCATGCTACCCAATACACCACTCACAAGAGTAAAAGTTTTCAAATTGTACTGAGGGGTCATATAGACCATGAACTACTGGGGTTTATAGGTATTACTACCTGCTACCTATTTCAATTAAGAAAAAGGTATTCTACCCCATACAAAGGTTAACAGTATGTTTACAATCACAAAGAAAGTAAACTACCGATGCGGATACTTTAGATGATCAATCTATTGTACCTTAGTAATCGGAACGACTATATGCGTTCTTAGATCGGAATATTTTATCCAATTAGTATATCCCCATTTTTCAGGGTTGTTCACCTCAGACTTATCATAAGATTCCGCACCAAAACAATTTGGTTCGGGAAATTTCTTTCAATGAACACTTAGAGTTTTCATAAACTTTAGTCTAGCTGAATCGAATAGCATAGACCCATATCAATAATTCAATTCAATCGAATTATTTAGGTGTAACCAAACCCCGTTGGCAAATTAAACTTTTGAAAACATTTTCGAGAATGACGTCATGATGCCGTACTGTATTAACAGTCCGTTTGAGGATGCCGTCATTATATGACTTTGTCATAACACATCATACAATAGTGGAACAACGATTTTAGATCAAATTCACACTAAGTATTCCTGTATTTACAACTCCATCAAATTTTTATCATCTCTGCACCAGGTTACATGGTACATGAGTGATAAATAAAAGTTATTTTGATATTTCAAATCATTTGCGTCTAGCTGGAATAAGTAGCATAGACTATACTTTAAACCGTTTCAAAAATGATTACGAGTCTACATATTTTATTTTAAAGGCACATAGTGCGTATTTAGCTTGATGTCAAAATTTTGAAGTCTAGCATAGCTAGGAGTTTTGGAAAACTTATTTCTCCACTAATAATCATTTGCTTAGCAATCTATCTGTTCCTATTATCCTCAATATTCCATTTACACACAACTATACCCAGTTCGTCAAACCACACTTATGAGTCCATAAATTGCCACAATCATATGAGTTTAAGAACTTGTCATAGTCTGACCTTTGGTGTCCGTTCGCTGAGGGGTTCATAAATATTTCATATAACTATGAATCAAGAATGTCACATAAGTATGAGTTTTAAGAACTCGTACTTAACCTTATATCCTCTACCTATGACCTATCTATCTGTTATACACATGAGAAAGGAATCACCCTCTTAACATGCATATAGCAATTAGCGCGACACAAACATTTCAATGATTATCATTGCCAGAAACTAAGTAGTTTTTACACCAAGTACAATTCCCCGCCCATACAAGGAATCATACAACTCAGCTGCTGACATGAGTCCTCAATTGAAATTCCCACCTAATCTTAACACCCTTCTCAATACGAATTTCATTTAATCTGTATCCATAATCCATAACTCTTTTATGAGTTTTTATAGTACAATTTCGTAGTACAACTTACACACAACATCTTGTTGTAAACTTTTCAATCATTAGATTGATTCTTATCCATGCTATCACTTTATCAGATCACGGAGTGATCTCATCGTATATGTTACGATTTATTTCTATGTCTTGATCGTTTTGTTTTACGATCTTCTATCACTGTACTTTTAGTCTTTTAGACTAAATCTATTCACCACTACTGTTTAACTTTATTATCAAAGTTAGGGAACTCCGTATCTTATAACTCGCCAAAATTCATCTTTGAATCTTACCGACCTACTAACTCTATGTGAGTTAGATCTTATCCTAATCACTGTGGTTATTAGTCTCAGGTATTCCTACCTAAGTTTCATAACCAACAGCTCTGATACCAACTGTGAGGGCCCCGAATCCAGGTCCTAAATCACCTCGGATCTGGTTCGATCATTCTATACAACTATTACTATTTGCGGAAGATATAAACATAAATTGTTTATACAATACATTACACACTATTCCCCAAGGTCGAGTAACCTTAACTGGATCACATTTATAACTTTTCTAACATATAACAACATTATTATCATACAACACTATTACAAAACTAATCGCATACTTATACTAAAGCTTGAACTATCTTTGACCGTTTCTTGAATCCGACGCGTTCGTCTTAATCTGTAATGTTTTATCATGATATAGCAAGGGTGAGCATAAGGATTGCCCAGCAAGTTTAAATTCAACAATATAATGATATATCATGATTGAAGAGTTTGAATAATAAGCTGGCTATAATTCAACAATATAATTGTGAACTAGCAGGAACAAGTTTATGACTGAACAAGTATATAACATGAACAAATATTTCTGAACCGAAGGGTAATGAAGGTGATCAGCCTTTCATACCTGACTTATACATGCAATATGTACAGAGTACAATTATACATGGCAATCAGCAATGATTAACCATAAGCTTATCCGAACAAAACATTCTTAGTAGAGTTAAATAAATACAAACTTGTCTGATCCGTTGATTACCGCAACGCAATATATAACGCTTTATCCGAAAACCTAATATTAGTAATATAGATCTCCAATATTAGAATAATATTATCACAATATAATACTATTATATATATAGACATACATAGAATAACCTAAACACATAGCACATAACCCTATCAGTCTATTCAGCACATAAAACTCGGTATCAAGTCAAACTATTGAAGTCTGAGTTGAACCTGACACAAAACTATCATCCCGACGGTCTAGTCGGAATTTTATGGAGTCTAAATTCAATTAAACTCTGACTTAACAGTTAACAATTAACTCTGATAATTTTAATATTAGTCCAAATATTTTTCTAAGTCTCATAATAATTTTCACATAATTATTATCATTTTTCATGATTTTTCAATCATTAATATCGTATTTAAATGATTTAAATACCACATAATTCTATTATCATAAATATTTATTTATTATCAAATATTAATGAAATACATGTTATAATATTATAATATATTTATAATATCACAAAGTATTTTTAATACTTTAAAATCACCTTTATATGATTTTTAAACCATTAAATTTATTATCCGATAATTACTATTAATATTAAAATATTAATATTTTCATGACAAAATATCAAAAGTTTTATTTTATAACTTAAAATATTTTTCTAACACATAAATCAGTTTTATATAATTTATAAAGCATTAATTCTATTTTTTCATAATTTATTTAATATATTCATTAAATAAACTAATTACCATTAATAATAATTTATTAATGAATTTCATCACAAAATATTAAAAGTCACTTAAAATATTTTCTAATACCATAATATAATTTTTCATGATTTTTCATGAATTAAAATCATTTTTAAATCATTTATTTAATATTATAATTAAATAAATTAAATACCATTTATATTCCAAAAATATTAAATATTTATGAAATATACTCAAAATAATTAAAAACTATTTTTCAGACTTTAAACTAATTTTTCGGAATTTATTTTGTATTTTTAATAATTAAAAACTATTTTTATCTATTTTTAAATAATTTTCGGAAAATAATAATAATAAACTGTCGCTAAAGGGCCCTATAGCGACAGAACCGTCGCTATAGGTGTTCTTGGTGTTCTTGAGTTCTGCCCAGAAACCGTGTTAGAGATCGAGGTTGCCAGTTTGACCGTGGATAACTTTCTTTCTAGATTGTTTCTGTCCCATCTAAGCCTTATATCGTGTAGCAGGAATGTAGTACTACAATATTAAACCATAACTTTGGTCAAAACACATCACAAATAGGATATCAGAGCCTCTAATATAGTTGTCAGACGTGTTCTTCGGTTTCTGGATTTTCCAGAATTGAAGGCACCTACTTTGGATCCTTAAATCTTAGCTTCCCAGACTCGGGTTGTGTAATATAATGATTTTATTGTATAGAACACATTTCATAGTACACGTTTATTACATCATAACATAATAACATCATAACACAAGAACGATTAAGGCTGGTCAAACCTCTGACAAAAAACTCGTACATGAAGATTTCTAGGTTTTCCAGAAATCTTCAAGAACAGTCGGTCAACCCTACTTTGACCCTACTTATCTCCGATTCTATACATAATATGTGAGTTATATAAGCAGGAACATGAAGCCTAAATGTCAGTCTACAATTACATTACACAAACATGGCCAGATCGCTTAACAGAAGGAAGATCAGAGGCCATCAAAAGGTTGTCAAAGCTACCTGGAAATTCTGGGTTTGCCCAGGAACTCTATTTCGTGACGGGTTAACGCTGTTTGACCGCTTGTATCCCTTAATTTACTAAAGCTCTGGACTTGTTTCTTGTTTTAGATCATAGTCCTTACAACATAGAATGGATTAAAAACATTAAACACATAAAACATCAAACACATAAACATCTAGAGGGCCTGACATTCGACTGTCAGGCCACTTTTCAACCTTTTCCCAGATTTTTTAAAATGCTTGATTCGTGCATCTAAGTGTTATAGATCCATGATCTATCAACCCAGATCAATTATTAACACCCTAATACATAACTTTAAACAATCAATTACAACAACTAACATCAAATCAAAAGATTTTAAAAATTTAGGGTTCTTTACCATTTTGAGCTTTGATTCTGATTTCTGATCCTTGAATCTGTTCCGGCCAAGTTAAGGAATGATATTGACTTATCTCATCACTCATTATCACTCTTGGTCACAAATTTTAGAGAGATAAAAGAGGTTGGCTAGTTTGCTAAGTAAAGTGAGTTTTCTCTCACTTTATTCTACAAATTATTTGATGCCATAATGTGGCTGAGATGTTGGCTGATATGTATGTATATCTCAGTCAAATGGTGAGTCATGGAGTAGTTGAGCAACTCAATCTTGGCTAGATTTACAAGAAACCTTCAATTATGCATTAAGGGCATTTTAGTCTTTTCCATTTTAATTTTAATGGCATTTTAGATAATTGCCAAACCCTTAGGGTTTAGGGTTTGGTTAGGGTTTAGGGTTTGAGCTAATTTAGTGCTTAGGGTTTGAAACACTTAGGGTTTACACATTTAATTTTCTAAAATTTCCAATTTAGGTTTTAAAAATAGAAAATTAATATTTCTAAATTATAATTAGAATTTTCTAATTATATTAAAATTTCTTAATCATAATTTAAATCTTGCTAATTAAGATTAGTATTTCCTAATTAAAATCGCTAATTACGCAATTAGGGTCAAAATGGTCATTAGGGTTTATACCCCAAAATTTTAGAGTTTCTAATATAAAATAAATTTCTAATTTAAAATTAGATTTCGTAATTAGATTAAAGTTTTCTAATTACCATAACTTGAAAATTAAGATTAATATATCATAATTAACACTAAAACTATTTAATTAACACCTAGGTTTTTTCCTATTTACAAATTAGGGTTTCAAATCCGTAATTAGAGTTTTCAAATTAAGAATTAGGATTTTTTTTTAACCAATTTGTTAAGATTAACCATAATTAATCTTTTAATTATTTACACTTACGCCATTAAGCTCCCGATTTAAGGTTTTATACACCGAATTAGGGTTTTAAATTCTCGAAATAGAAATTAGGGTTTCTAAAACCGATTTTAGTGTTTCTTATTAAACACTAGGGTTTTCTAACCGAACGTTGACGTTCTTAATATATGTCTAAGGTTTGTTACAGATATCAATTATTTGGTCAACCCTTGACCCTTAACCACATATTGTACACATATACACAGAACATATTCACATATTACTTAATCCTGAATAATTCACTTAAATCCTTCACAGAATTTTGAAATCCTCAAAATTCCATCTTAAAAATATCAAACGCATACACTTATTTTCTATCTAGGTTCTAATTTTGAACCTTAAATCAAATAATAAATTTTTTTAAAAAAATATTCAAAATTCTCGGGTTGTCACAGATGCAGTCCAAAGCGTGTTACAATTGTGAAAAAGAAGGTCACCTAGCCCGATTTTGTCGAGCAGCAAAGTCAAGTCTAGCTGGGATGGAGGCATCAAAGGGTGTCCCAGACAAGACAAAACTGGTAGTTCAAGGGAGAGCGTTTGTCGTAACCTCCCAAAAAGCGAGGAATCCGAACGAGGTGATCATGGGTAAGCTAATAATAAACTCTAGTGAAGTATATACCTTATTTGACACCGGTTCTACCCATTCTTTCATTTCTCCTACATGCGTTCAACGTTTAAATTTGACTTCGGGGAAATTAGACTTTGACTTGTCGGTTGAAACTTCGTTGGGAGAAACATTCATTACATCCACTGTTTATAAGTCTTGTTTGATTCAAATTGCTAACCGCACGTTACCTGTCAATCTTATTTCTTTGAAAATACTTGGATTTGATGTGACTTTAGGGATTGATTGGTTAACTACTCATCATGCTAAAATCGATTGTTTTCATAAGGTTGTTAGCTTTCATATTTTTAACCAACCTATTATGCGAATTCAAGCAACCAAACCACTAAAATCAATCACTGTCATATCAAGCCATAAAGCTATTCGTTTATTGAAAAACAGATGTCAAGCTTTCTTAGCCCATGTCACGGATTTAAATTAAAATACGTCAGATTTGAATGCTATTTCTATTATTAATAATTTTCCTGACGTATTCCCTAAAGAACTTCTTGGCCTACCCCAGAGCGTGAAACTAAATTTTGTATCGACATTGAATCCGGTACAAAACCCATTTCCAAAGCCCCATATCGAATGACTCCTATTGACCTTCAGGAGTTAAAAATCTAACTACAGGAATTGTTAGACATCAGTTTCATTCGTCCTAGTACGTCTCCTTGGGGTGCTCCTGTTCTATTAATGAAGAAGAAAGATGGAAGTATGCGACTTTGTATTGATTATCAGGAGTTAAATTATGTCACCATCAAAAATAGGTACCTGTTACCTCGCATTAATGACCTGTTTGACCAGTTGTAAGGAGCCAAATTCTTTTCAAAGATTGATCTACGTTTCGAATATCATCAATTGAATATTAAAGCTAATGATAGTCTAAAGACTACTTTCAGAACTCGGTACGGGCATTATGAATTCCTAGTCATGTCTTTTGGATTAACTAATGCTCCTGCCGCCTTCATGGACATGATGAACCGAGTATTCAAAGAATATATGAATCACTTTGTAGTCATCTTTATTGATGACATCCTCATATACTCCAAAAGCCATGAAGAACATGAGCAACACTTGAGGTTGATACTTCAAAAGCTTCGTGAAAACAAGCTTTATGCCAAGTTAAAAAAATATGAGTTCTGGCTCGAGGAAGTTGCATTCCTTGGGCACGTGATATCAAACCATGGAATATCTGTTGACCCAGTGAAGATTGAAGCAATTCAAAGCTGGGAGCAACCAAAGTCAGTGACCGAAGTACGTAGCTTTCTAGGCTTAGCTAGTTATTATCGAAGATTCGTGGAAGGATTTTCTCGAATCGTTACTCCATTAACTCAGCTGACTCGAAAAGATACAAAGTTCGATTGGAGCTAGAAATATGAGAAGAGTTTTCAAGAACTCAAGAGAAGACTCATTTCAGCACCTATTTTGACAATACCATCTGGCTCGGGGGGATTTGTCATCTACAGTGATGCTTCAGGCAAAGGGTTAGGATGTGTTCTCATGCAACATTAGAAAGTCATAACCTATGCCTCACTACAACTCAAAGAATATGAGAGGAATTATCCTACTCATGATCTAGAGTTGGCAGCAGTCATTTTTGCGCTTAAGATTTGGAGGCATTACCTGTACGGAGAGAAGGTGGAGATCTATATGAAATCATAAAAGCCTCAAATATTTCTTCACTCAAAAGGAACTCGACATTTGGCAACGACGATGGCTTGAGCTGTTGAAAGATTACGATCATACCATTCAATACCATCCTGCAAAAGCGAACGTAATAGCTGACGCATTGAGTAGGAGATCATATGCGGGTACAAGTACGATATTATCAACGCAAAGGCCAATTTTATATGACTTACAAAGGATGGAGATAGAGGTAAAGACTCCAGGGACCCATGTGATGATGGAAAATATACGAGTAGAACCGACTTTAATCGATAAAGTTAAAGCTGCTCAAGCTACAGACCTGGAGCTGATGCGTATGAGGAAGAAAGTGCAAGAAGGTGCTATTTCGGAAGAAAGAATCGACGAGGAAGGAATACTTCGAGTCAACTCCAGACTTCGTGTTCCTAACGATTCTGACTTGAAGTATAAAATCATGATGGAGGCGCACAACACACCGTTTATAATCCATCCTTGGAGTACCAAAATGTATCATGATCTTCGACATACATTTTAGTGGAGCAATATTAAGAGAGAGATAGCAGAGTTTATCTCAAGGTGTCTAGCTTGTCAACGAGTCAAGGTGGAGCATCAAGTGCCAAAAGGTCCATTGCAATCACTTAAAATTCCAGAATAGAAGTGGGAGCACATTACCATGGATTTCGTTACTGGTCTTCCCAAGGTTTCTCAAGGTATAGACGCGATTTGGGTCATTGATGATAGATTGACTAAGTCTGCTCATTTCTTACTGATACGAGAAACTTATACACTTGAACGTCTTGCTCGTATGTACATAAATGAGATTTTAAGATTATATGGTATGCCAGTATCCATAGTTTCTGATCGGGACCCAAGATTCACTTCAAGATTTTGGGTTAGTTTGCAAAAAGCTATGGGCACAGATTTATGATTTAGTTCGGCATATCATCCTCAAACGGACGGGCAGTCAGAAAGGACTATTTAAACTCTTGAAGATTTATTAAGACTCTGTGTCCTTGACTTTAAGGGAAGTTGGGACAAGTTCTTACCATTGGTAGAATTTTCCTACAAGAATAGTTATCAAGCAAGTATTGGCATGATTCCATTTAAGGCGTTTTATGGAAGAAAATGTCGTTCTCCAGTATGCTGGGATGAGGTGGGTGAAGCAACGTTGTTGGGTCCGGAGTTGGTACGTATGTCAACGGAAAAGATTCAAACGATCCGACAACGTATAAAAATCTCACAAGATCGACAAAAGAGTTATGCTGATTTTCATCGAAAGAACGTGGAATTCAATATTGGAGATCATGTGTTGTTATGTGTTGCTCAATGGAAAGAAGTTACGAGAATTGAAAAGAGAAGAAATCTCAATCCTCGATTCATTGGCCCATTTTTAATCCTCGATCGGGTAGGAACTGTGGCCTATAGACTTGCTTTACCGCCAAGTATGTCTCGTGTTCATAACGTTTTTCACATGTCTATGTTACGTAAATATGTTAAAGACCCGAACGACATTATGGAATTAGAATCAGACGAGATAGAGGAAGATTTAACGTATGAAGAGTTACCTGTTTAAATCTTGGATAAGAAGGATCATATTCTATGCTCCAAGGTTATACATCAAGTCAAAGTTTTGTGGAGAAACCACGATGTGGAAGAAATGACCTTGGAGTTAGAATCTTAGATGAAGTCAAGATATCCTCACATCTTCAATATACCAAGTACGCACCCTAATTTTGAGGATGAAATTTCATAAGAAGGGGTGGTTGCAAGACCCGAACTTTTATGAATCAAGAATAATTTTCTCGAAATATATTTTTGAATATTATGGTGTGGATTTGATATAATGTTATAGTTGTGGGTAATATTTACAAATTTTGCAAAGTAAGCAAGTGGTTATATAATATTTGATTGGTCAGAGAATATTCATTTTAATAGGGAATATTCGTATGACGGCACAATCATTGGTGGACCTCACAACGGAAGTATTGTCGTAGTTAAAAAATGATAGAATTATCTTTTTATAAAAATAACTGCGAAAGTGTTACCGTTAAAACTGTTGAACTACCCTGTAGTAAATGTACAGTAATACGCGTGGTTGCATAGTAGCACACGATATTGATTATTGATGCTTAGGTGAGAAGTCACTTAGTTATACTCAATTATTGCTAAAGTAATTGCTGCATCATATCTCCCATATTATTGTCACATTATCATTTGTATAATATTTTATATTATTAAATCAATAATTGAGACGATAAAGTTATTCATATTATTATTTACAATATTGATAATGTCTAGAAAGTTCTGTCAATGAGAGGTTTGGTCACCTAATTGCGCGCTAATAAGGAGAAATCCTTATCGGAAAGCCCCCTCTTTCCTGGGAAAGATTTGGTTGTTAAATACTGTGAGTTATGATATTAATAATGAATAAGTTAGTGTTGATTAAAGATGAAATTGATAGTTCCATTGTGTGGAAATTATTAGTGTTAGTGGAAATCGATATTTATTTCGATATTAATTGATGTCTGGAAGTTATACTGACCAATCGTATAATTAATCGAATAAATGAGCAATTAATATCTATTAATTCACATGATTATAACTATTTGTTCACATGTGTGTACTATTGATTTACATTCTTGTACTATTAGGGGTGGTGGTGCAAGATTGATAATACTTGCATGACTAAGTTAAAAATAAAGGTATAGATGGAGGTACTATACTGTAATTCATATTTTCATATGTCTAGAACTATTGATTCACATAATTTACTATTAATTCACATTATTTACTATTAGGGGAGGTGGTGCAAGTTTGATAATACTTGCAGGACTAAATTAAAAATGAAGAAAAAAAGGAAGGTATTATACTATAATATTTTGAGCCCCAAAATGTGCAATTATCGAAACTATATTTTACTATAAATAGAAGCTCATTCTTTCTTTATTTCTTACCAATTCACAAAAGCTATAGAGCAATTATTATGAAGAGAAAGAAGAAGAAAAGTATGCTACCTCACCATTTTAGTATCCAGTTTTTCTAAGGTAAGGGGTATTATTCTTTCGTATTCGTGAAGAGAGTTATTTTTTTTCAATACTCGTAAGGGTTGTTATTCAATTCTTTATTATTACGTTGGAATAACATGTCTATGCGAAGTACCACATATATGGTGAAATTCTTTTGTTATTCCATTCTTTATTATTCTGTTGGAATAACCTGTCTGTGCGGTCTATCGCATGCCTGGTGAATTCTGTTGTTATTCCATTCTTTATTATTATGTTGGAATATCCTGTCTGTGCAGATTACGCATGACATGGTTCCATTCTTTATTATTCTGTTGGAATATCATGTATGTGCGGATTACACATGACCTGGTTCTCTTCTTTATTATTCTGTTGGAATATTCTGTCTGTGCGGATTACGCATGACCTAGTTCTATTCTTTATTATTTTATTGGAATAACCTGTCTGTGTGGTCTATCGCATGCCTGGTGAATTCTTCTATTATTCCATTCTTTATTATTCTGTTAGAATAATCTGTCTATGTGGATTACCACATGCATGGTGAATGATCCTTCGTATTCATTCCTTATTAAATTGTGGAAATGATCTGTCTACGTGGATTACCGCATGGTGGGCATAAAAATCCTTTACAGTTTCATATATTCTATTATACTCAGTTGGTTAAAGTTTTGGCTTCTGTACTCCATGAAATTAGTAGAATATCCAGGATATTTGTGTTTCTTCCAGTATCTTTTCATGAAAATATTCTTCTGAGCTTTCTTGAATTTTACTCCACAAAGCAGTATCATGTTGACAATTTGGGTGTTCTTGATTTTTGGATAAATTAAAATTATAAATCTTTAAAATTTATCTTAAACTTATTTTATTGAATTGTCATCATCCTCATGCTTATATTGCGATTAAAGTCATCTTTGGCTTATGTGCATAGATGGACTTGGTATGATTATGAGCAGGGATTATTCGGTAAACTCATGACCGTAATGTGACGAATGATGTGGTAAAAGTCCTCATTGCCCTGTAGTTCATTGATGAACAGTTGTCGATATGATTATGACTAGGGATTATTCGGTATAATCATGACCATTGATGATTACATGAATATCCTTGGCCGTGATGCAGGGAGGATTCAATTTTATTTATTAAGCTGAGTCTCAGCGATAAAGTTGATGAAAAACTTTTTAAATTATAGAAGATAGTAGATTTTATGCTCTACTTGACTCTTCTAATGGATTGGTTGTTCCGCTGAAGTTAAACTTGTTGTCTATTATATTCTATCAGTTTAACATTGTTGAAGGCTAATGATAATTTATTCTGCATTATCTTAGTCATAATATTTCTTACTGGGCTAGTTGAGCTCACCATTTCTTTCACTGTTCTCTTCAGGAAATGAGAATGTAGCCGGGACTAGTCAGGAAACGGAGTGACGGTCCAGATGATAGCATTAGTAGTCCTCACTATTCTGTTAAATAGTGTGACAATATATGTAATGAAGACTCCATTGAGTGTGGATATTGTCTAGATGACAATATTCTTATTAAAACTCTTAGATTATATTTTGTCGTATTTTACATGACTGTTGTATAATTAAGTTGTATTTAAATTTTGTACCATGTATTTAGCGACTCAAGATGGGTGATGTATACCTATTTTGGGGGGCGTCACATATGTGGACGACCCGAACCACATTATTGAATTAGAACTAGATGAGATAGTAGAAGATTTAACGTATGAGAAGATACATGCTAAAATCTTGGATAAGAAGAATCATATTCGACACTCAAAGGTTATACCTCAAGAGTTAGAATCCGAAATGAAGTCAAGGTATCCTCACCTCTTCGGCATACCAGGTACGTACGTAAATTTTGAGGGCGGAATTTCATAAAGAGGGGAGATTGTAAAATCCCATATTTTATGAATAAAGATTTAATTTTCTCGAAATTTTTTTTTGAATATTATGGTGCGGATTTTAGATAGTGTTATAGTTGTGGGTAGTATTTATAAATTTTGCAAAGTATGGAAGTTGTTATATAATATTATATTGGTCGGGGAATATTCGTTTTAACAGGGAATATTCGTACGACGACACAATCATTGGTGGACCCCACAACGGAAGTATCGTCATAGTTAGAAAACGACAAAATTATCATTTTATAAAAATAACGGCGAAAGTGTTACTGTTAAAACTGTTGAACTACTCGGTAGTAAAAGTACAGTAATACGCATGGCTGCATAGTAGTACACGGTATTGATTATTGATGCTTACGTGATAAGTCACTCAGTTATACTCAATTATTGCTATAGTAATTGCTGCATCATATCTCTCATATTATTGATTCAATTATTGTCACAAGATCATCTCCATAATATGATATATTCTTAAATCAATAATTGAGACGGCAAAATTATTCATATTATTATTTGCAATATTAACAATGTCTAAAAGTCTTGTCAAGGAGAGGTTTGATAATCTAATTGCGCGCCAATAGGGAGAAATCCTTATCGAAAAGCCCCCTCTTTCCTGGGAACGACCTGGTTGTTAAATATTGTGAATTATAATATTAATGATGAATAAGTTCGTGTTGATTAAAGATAAAATTGCTAGTTCCATTGTGTGGGAATTATTAGTGTTAGTGGAAATCGACATTTATTTCAATAATAATTGATGTCTGAAGGTTATATTGACCAATCGGGTAATCAACCGGATGAATGAGCAATTAACTGCTACTAATTCACATGCTTATAACTATGTGTTCACATGTGTGTACTATTGATTCGCATGATTTACTATTAGGGGAGTTGGTGAAAGATTGATAATACTTGCATGACAAAATTAGAAATGGAGGTATAGATGAAAGTACTATACTATAATTGTTTTTTTCACATGATTAGAACTATTGAGTCACATGAGTGAACTATTAATTCACATGATTTACTATTAGGGGAGGTGGTGCATGTTTGATAATATTTGCAGGACTAAATTAAAAATGAAGAAAAAGAGGGAGATATTATACTGTAATATTTTGAGCCCCAAAATGTGCAATTATTGAAACTATATTTTTCTATAAAGAGAAGCTCATTCTTCCTTCATTTCTCACCAATTCATAAAAGCAATAGAGAAATTATTATAGAGAGAAATTATAGAGAGAAATAAGAAGAGAATTCTGCTACATCACTATTTCAGTATCAAGTTTCTTCTAAGGTAAGGGGTATTATTCCTTCGTATTCATGAAGAGAGTTATTTTCTTTCAATACTCGTAAGGGTTGTAATTCGATTCTTTATTATTTTGTTGGAATAATCTGTCTATGAGAAGTACCGCATACATGGTGAAATTCTTCTGTTATTCCATTATTTATTATTCTGTTAGAATAACCTGTCTGTGCGGTCTATCGCATGCCCGGTGAATTCGGTTGTTATTCTATTCTTTATTATTCTGTTACAATATCCTGTCTGTACGGATTACGTATGACCTGGTTCCGTTTGTTATTATTCTGTTGGAATATCCTATCTGTGCGGATAACGCATGACCTGGTGCCATTCTTTATTATTATGTTGGAATAACCTGTCGGTGCGGTCTATCGCATGCATGGTGAATTCTTCTGTTATTCCATTCTTTATTATTCTATTGGAATAACCTGTCTATGTGGATTACCGCATGCTTGGTGAATGATCCTTCGTATTCATTCTTTATTAAATTATGTAAATGATCTGTCTACGTGGATTACCACATGGCGGGTGAAAATTCATTTGCAGTTTCGTATATTCTATTAAACTCGTATGAGATATCATTTCTTTTGTGCTCGTCATGGAATATCATTTTCTTTGGTATTTTTCTTTGATGAGTTTCTATTCATGGGTTACTATTCACCCGATTACAATTCACTCTACTATTATTCACTCGGATATTCGGGGCACTTTTCGTGCCGGAGTACTATTTACGAGTTACTATTCACCTGAATACTATTCACTCTAGTATCATTCACTCGGGTATTCGGGACACTTTTCGTGTCGGAGTACCATTCACGGAGAACTATTCCCGAAGTACTATTCACTGGATACTATTCACCCAAAAAATATATTAGTTTCTGTCCAAATTATTTTTGGTACATGAATATTATTCTTGAATTTTACTCTACAAAGCAGTATCATGTTGACAATTTGGACGTTATTGATTTATGGATAAATTAAATTATAAATCTTTAAAATTTATCCTTGAACTTGTTTTATTGAATTATTATGTAATTGTCATCATCCTCATGCTTATATTGTGATTAAAGTCATCTTTTGCTTACGTGCATAGATAGACTTGGTATGATTATGACCAGGGATTATTCGATATAATCAAGACCGTAATGTGACGAATGATGTGGTAAAAGTCCTCATTGGCCTGTTGTTCATTGATGGACAGTTGTTGGTATGATTATTGTAAGACCCCGAATTTTATGAAATAAAATTATTCAATTTTTCTTATAATTATTATTCGGTAAATAGTTAAATTGATAAAAGTTTAAAGTTATAGGTGAAATATGCAAATTTTACAAAATACGCAAGTGGCTATAAAATATTCATTGTCCTCATTAGATAACATTATTGGCAATGTCTAGAAAGTTCTGTCTAAGGAGAGGTTTGGTCATCTAATTGCGCGCTAATAAGGAGAAATCCTTATTGGAAAGCCCCCTCTTTTCCTGGGAACTGCCTGTTTGTCATAATTGTGATTCTGTAATATTATTTATGAATAATTAATTATTGATTTGTATGATAAGAAAATATTTATTTGATATGGATATAAATGATAGATTTATTTATGTGGTTATAAATGAATGAATTAATGATGAGGTGTTTTATTAGTATTTTATCGAAATGGAGAACAAAATATGGGATTTTCAGAAAAATTAGTTTATTACTTGATTTTGTAAAATCCATAACTCTTTGTGTATAATGAGTTAGGAGATGAGCCATATATCAAAAGAAAGCCCTGTAAGTAAGCTAACCGTAGAATTTGGAATCACCCAAAAAATCTTTGTGGATATTTCATGGTGAATTTTCGAATGAAACTGGTCCGAAGGATTATAATCCAATAATCAGTGTTCTTGAGATATATTGCGTGAGTTATAATTTTTGATCCGACCGTTTGATCGTGATAATTTTTGGATATGTTATACATATATAAGTTGAGTATATGTTCACAAATTTTGAACCATTAAAAATGAACGAATGATTTTTTATGAATTTTAAGAGGTGGCTGATTCAGAAATTAGGTTTATAAATGATTTTGGTGGAAAATTCTTGAAATTGGTGGGCCCCATTTTGGTTGTTGGGGAAGATGACTAATTTTTGGTGGGTGGAATAGTAGCAGGTAAAGCCATTAGGTTGCAGGTCAAGTCTACTTCGGCGTGCTAACATTTTCCTATAAATAGAGGGCTAAGTTAGAATTAAAAATCACACCAGAATTCATAAGTTTTCTCTTTTTTTCTCTCTAGATTATTGAGTGTATTTTGTGAGTATTTAGAAACTTGATGAGTTGATATTTATCAGTGCAAATTTTCTTCAGCGTTATATCTAATATCTAGTCAGAAGTACGACTTTTTTGAGGTAAGGGATATTAATGGATGTTATATTCTTCATAATGATTTTATTCTTTCAATATCATTATACTGAAATATTGGTATGGATTTTATTGTATAATTTTTAACTCTTTGAGTCGGGATTACTATTCACGTATACGACACTATTCACGTATACGGAACTATTTATGTATATGATACTATTTACGTATACGGTACCATGTACGAATACGGAGTACTATTAACGAGTTACTATTCATGAGTTACTATTCGCGAGTTACTATTCACGAGTTACTATTTATGACAAAAATTGGTTTCTTTTTCTGACCAAATTATCGTTGATTTATGATTGTTGCTCTTAAAAATAAATGCAGTTGCTGATCATATTGTTTTTATTATTATATATAATATTTTTATAACCCTGATGTTGAATTTCTCTTTCACATGAGTGTAAAGATTGGTAGATCATTGGTTTGATCATGACTAGGGTTCTCTTTGGCCAGTAGTGGAAAAGTTAAATTGTGACTGGTATGATCATGACCATTGAATTTATAATTGAATATATTTAGCTTAAGTGCAAAGGTGAATTGATCAACATGATTATAATTATTGTTTATATAAGTTCTAAAATGATTATATATTTCTTTGAGATATGAATATATTTGGTCTGTAGTGCAAATATGAACTGTTGAGGAATATCTTTGGCCTGTAGTGCAAAGATGAATTATTGATGAATATCTTTGGCCCGTAGTGCAAAGATGAATTATTGATGAATATCTTTGGCTCGTAATGTAAAGATCACTTGTTGTTGAATATATTTGGCCTGTAGTGCAAAGATGAGTTGTTGATGAATATCTTTGGCTCGTAATGCAAAGATAACCTGTTGTTGAATATCTTTGGCATGTAGTGCAAAGATGACCTGTTGATGAATATCTTTGGGCCGTAATGCAGAGATGAATTTATTAGTATGATTATGATGAGCTGTGATTTGGTATAACCATGATGTTTGATGTTTCAGGTGATGAAAATTATCTTTGTCCTGGATGAGAAAAGGAATTTAGAACTACAATTACGATTATGAGTTATACACGTGATTGTGGACAGGAATTGTTGATTGATGCTACAGGGATAAAATATTGTTGGTGGACTTTTAACGTGGGGAAGATAATAGACTTTATAGTCTATTTGACTCTTCTAATGGATTTCTCGTTCCGCTGCAACTATGGTTTAGAAGTTTTATCATCTACCATATGTTCTAAATCTCTGATTTTTTACTGATGAAGGCTATTGATAATTTAATTATCTTTATTCATGATATTCTTTTACTGGGCTAGTTGTGCTCACCCTTCTATTTCAAAATTCCTTTCAGGTAATAAAAGTGTAGCTGGGTCGAGCGGGAGTAACAGGGGAATAGAACGGTGGTCATCATTTAGTAGTTATATTTGGTGAATCAAATAGCGTGAGGCGAATCCAACGTTGGAAGGGTGTTTTGTCACTATCATACAAGATGTCTAATGACATACTACCTCGTGTCATCATAAGGCAAGGTTGTGCACATCCACTTGCAGAGTATATCTACGAGCACTACCTATATAATCTTAGTGTTTGTTTGGAGTATAATTCTCAATTAGAGACAGTGGAGATAATGATATGTCAAGAGAAGACTCAACATTGGGAAGAATATCTTCTCATTTTTCTTTGAGGTCTATTGGGTCAACCAAGGATAATTCTATGGCCATATGATATCTATCATAACCTAGAAGCATGGCCTCCCATGTACGAAGGTTTTCTTGAGCACTTCCCAAAGATTCTAATTTCTAAAATAGTCTTTGACTATACCTTTATGTAAGGTGCCATTGTGAGGTGTTGTCAACGGTTGGGACATGTGTCACATTTGGTATATATTTGTATCCAAACTCACAGCATATGTGTTGCTGTATTTAATACGACAATTGTTGTAATAAAATTGTAGTTATTTTCTGTACCATGTATTTGGCAACTCAGAATGGGTTGGATGGAATAGACCTATTTTCGGGTCGTTACATTTTGGTATCATAGCTTAGGGATATGGTCTCTGGCGGAGATCGGGAAATATAACTAGGAGGGGAGAGATGAGTAAATCCTTCGCTAGTGTGTCCTACCCAAGCTTATTTGTTGGTCAGTCGTAATATCGGGATATTATGTGATATGTTAATTTGTTCAATTAACCTTTGTTTTGAAGCTGTATTCTAGAATGATATCTGAAATACAGGAGATGAGCAATGGAGAAATCATGCGGACAGGGAAGATGAAATCTGAAATGAAAGTAAGGTATTCTCAACTCTTCGAAATACCAGGTACGTAAATTTCGGGGACGAAATTTCATAAGGAGAGGAGATTGTAAGATCCCGAATTTTATGAAATAAAATTATTCAATTTTTCTTATAATTATTATTCGGTAAATGGTTAAATTAAAAAAAGTTTAAAGTTATGGCTGAAATATGCAAATTTTACAAAATACGCAAGTGGCTATAAAATATTCATTGTTGTCAGGAAATATTCGTTTGGTCGTGGAATATTCTTTTTATTGGGAATATCCGTACGATTGGCGTAGTCATTTGTGGGCCCCATGACAGAATAACTGTCGGATGAAGAAAATGATAAATTTAAGTTTTTACAAATAACGTCGTAGTTGTTACCGTTAACACTGTTGGAATACCCGGCGGTTAAAATACAGTAATACGTGTTATTGCACAGTAGCACACGGTATTGCACAGTATTTTTGAAATTATTGATTTTTACGTAAGAAGACACTACTCAATAATTGTTATAGTAATTACTGTTTAATATTTTATTTTATTGATTCAATAATTGCTACATTAAAATTTTATATTATTGTTGTTCAATAATTGTCACTGCACAGTATTTCCCATTATCAGATCAGTAATTCATATTAATTGAATAATATTATTACATAACATTATTGGTAATGTCTAGAAAGTTCTGTCTAAGGAGAGGTTTGGTCATCTAATTGCGCGCCAGTAAGGAGAAATCCTTATTGGAAAGCCCCCTCTTTTCTTGGGAACTGCCTGTTTGTCATAATTGTGATTCTGTAATATTATTTATGAATAATTAATTATTGATTTATATGATAAGAAAATATTTATTTGATGTGGATATAAATGATAGATTTATTTATGTGGTTATAAATGAAGGAATTAATGATGAGCTGTTTTATCAGTATTTTAGCGAAATGGAGAACAAAATATGGGATTTTCAGAAAAATTAGTTTATTACTTGATTTTGTAAAATCCATAACTCTTTGTGTGTAATGAGTTAGGAGATGAGCCATATATCAAAAGAAAGCCCTGGAAGTAAGCTAACCGTAGAATTTAAAATCACCCAAAAATTCTTTGTGGATATTTCATAGTGAATTTTCGAATAAAACTGGTCCGAAGGATTTATAATCCGATAATCAGTGTTCTTGAGATATATTGCGTGAGTTATAATTTTTGATCCGACCGTTGGATCGTGGTAATTTTTGGATATGTTATACATATATAAGTTGAGTATATGTTCACAAATTTTGAACCGTTAAAGATGAACGAATGATTTGTTATGAATTTTAAGAGGTGACTGATTCGGAAATTAGGTTTATAAATGATTTTGGTGGAAAATTCTAGAAATGGATGGGCCCCAGTTTTGGTTGTTGGGGAAGATGGCTAATTTTTGGTGGGTGGAATAGTAGCAGGTAAAGCCATCAGATTGCAGGTCAAGTCTGCTTCGGCGTGCTAACATTTTCCTATAAATAGAGGGCTAAGTTAGAATTGAAAATCACATCATAATTCATAAGTTTTCTCTCTTTTTCTCTCTAGATTATTGAGTGTATTTTGTGAGTATTTAGATACTTGATGAGTTGATATTTATCAGTGCAAGTTTTCTTCAGCGTTATATCCGATATCCAGTCAGAAGTGTTGCTCTTTTTGAGGTAAGGGATATTAAGGGATGTTATATTCTTCATAATGATGTTATTCTTTCAATATCATTATACTGAAATATTGGTATGGATTTTATTGTATAATTTTTACCTCTTTGAGTTGGGATTACTATTCACGTATACGACACTATTCACGTATACGGCACTATTCACGTATACGGCACTATTCATGTATATGATACTATTTACGTTTACGGTACCATGTACGAATACGGAGTACTATTAACGAGTTACTATTCATGAGTTACTATTCACGAGTTACTATTCACGAGTTACTATTCATGACAAAAACTGGTTTCTTTTTCTGACCAAATTATCGTTGATTTATGATTGTTGCTCTTAAAAATAAATGCAGTTGCTGATCATATTGTTTTTATTATTATATATAATATTTTTATAACCCTGATGTTGAATTTCTCTTTCACTTGAGTGTAAAGATTGGTAGATCATTGGTATGATCATGACTAGGGTTCTCTTTGGCCAGTAGTGGAAAAGTTGAATTGTGACTGGTATGATCATGACCATTGAATTTATAATTGAATATATTTAGCTTAAGTGCAAAGGTGAATTGATCAACATGGTTATAATTATTGTTTATATAAGTTCTAAAATGATTATATATTTTTTTGAGATATGAATATATTTGGCATGTAGTGCAAATATGAACTGTTGATGAATATTTTTGGCCTGTAGTGTAAAGATGAATTATTGATGAATATCTTTAGCCCGTAGTGCAAAGATGAATTATTGATGAATATCTTTGGCTCGTAATGTAAAGATGACTTTTTGTTGAATATCTTTGGCCTGAAGTGCAAAGATGAGTTGTTGATGAATATCTTTGGCTCGTAATGCAAAGATGACCTGTTGTTGAATATCTTTGGCATGTAGTGCAAAGATGACTTGTTGATGAATATCTTTGGGCCGTAGTGCAGAGATGAATTTATTAGTATGATTATGAACATGAACTGTGATTTGGTATAACCATGATGTTTGATGTTTCAGGTGATGAAAATTATCTTTGTCCTAGATGAGAAAAGGAATTTAGAACTACAATTACGATTATGAGTTATACACGTGATTGTGGACAGGAATTGTTGATTGATGTTATAGGGATAAAACATTGTTGGTGGACTTTTAACGTGGAGAAGATAATAGACTTTATAGACTATTTGACTCTTCTAATGGATTGCTCGTTCCGCTGCAACTATGGTTGAGAAGTTTTATCATCTACCATATGTTCTAAATCTCTGATTTATTACTGATGAAGGCTATTGATAATTTAATTATCTTTAGTCATGATATTCTTTTACTGGGCTAGTTGTGCTCACCCTTCTATTTCAAAATTCCTTTCAGGTAATAAAAGTGTAGCTGAGTCGAGCGGGGGTAACAGGGGAATAGAACGATGGCCATCATTTAGTAGTTATATTTGGTGAATCAAATAGGGTGAGGCGAACCCAACGTTAGAAGGGTGTTTTGTCACTATCATACAAGATGTCTAATAACATACAACCTCGTGTTATCATAAGGCAGGGTTGTGCACATCCACTTGCGGAGTGTATCTACGAACACTACCTATATAATCTTGGTGTTTGTTTGGAGTATAATTCTCAATTAGAGACAGTAGAGATAATGATATGTCAAGAGAAGACTCACCATTGGGAAGAATATCTTCTCGTTTTTCTTTAAGGTCTATTGGGTCAACCAAGGATAATTCTGTGGCCATATGATATCTATCATAACCTAGAAGCATGGCCTCCCATGTACGAAGGTTTTCTTGAGCAATTCCCAAATATTTTAATTTCTAAAACAGTCTTTGACTATACCTTTATGTAAGGTGCCACTGTGAGGTGTTGTCCACGGTTGGGACATGTGTCACATTTGGTATATATTTGTATCCAAACTCACAGTATATGTGTTGTTGTATTTAATACGACAATTGTTGTAATAAAGTTGTAGTTATTTTCTGTACCATGTATTTGGCGACTCAGAATGGATTGAATGGAGTGGACCTATTTTGGGGTCGTTACAATTATGACCAGGGATTATTCTGTATAATCATGACCATTGATAATTACATGAATATCCTTAGCCGTGATGCAGGGTTGATTCGATTTTATTTATTAAGCTAAGTATCAGCAATAAAGTTGATGAAAAACTTTTTAAATCATAAAAGATAGTTGATTTTATGCTCTACTTGACTCTTCTAATGGATTGCTTGTTCCGCTGCAGTTAAACTTGTTGTCTATTATATTCTATCAGTTTAACATTGTTGAAGGCTAAGGATAATTTATTCTGCATTATCTTAGTCATAATATTTTTTTACTGGGCTAGTTGAGCTCACCCTTTCTTTCATTGTTCTCTTTAGGAAATGAGAATATAGCTGGGACGAGTCGATGAACGGATTGACGGTCTAGATGGTTGTTTTAGTAGTCCTCACTATTCAATAAAATAGTGTGATAATAACTGTAATGAGGACTCCATTGAGTGTGGATATTGTCTAGCTGACAATATTCTTATTAAAACACTTAGATTATGTTTTTTTGTATTTTACATGACCGTTGTATAATTAAGTTTTTATTTGTATTATGTACCATGTATCTGGCGACTCAAGATGGGTGATGTATACCTATTTTGGGGGCGCCACACATAATCTGCTAGCTGATTTTTCGTCCATAAGATTTGAGCACAACAGCTGCCAGTAGCAATGTATTCAACTTCTGCGGTTGTGGTAGATACTGAATTTTGCTTCTTGCTAAACCAGGACACAAGCTTGTTTCATAGCAACTGACAGGTGCCACTTGTACTTTTTCTATTGATTTTATAGACTACAAAATCAGAATATGTATATCCTATTAGATCAAAAGAGGATTCCTTGGGATACCAAAGTCCTAAGTGAGGTGTGCCTTTGAGATACCTGAAAATCCTTTTTACAGTAGTTAAGTGTGATTCCTTAGTATTAGCTTGGAATCTAGCATATATGCATGTTGCAAACATTAAGTCTGGTCTACTAGTAGTTAGATTTAGAAGAGAGCCTATCATACATTTGTATTGAGTTATATCAATACTTTTACCTTTCTTTTCTTTGTCAAGCTTGGTTACTGGAGCAATTGGTGTTTTCATGGGAGATGCTGATTCCATGCCATACTTTTTAAGTAAATCTTTAATATACTTGGCTTGGATTATGAAGATACCTTCATCAGTCTGCTTTACTTGTAATCCAAGAAAGAAATTCAGTTCACCCATCATGCTCATTTCGAACTTGCTTTGCATAAGCTTGACAAATCTCTTACATAGTTTTTCATCAATAGAGCCAAATATAATGTCATCAACATATATTTAAACTAATAGGATTTTGTATTTGTACTTTCTAAGAAATAATGTGGTATCTACTCTACGTCTAGTGAAACAATTTTCAATAAGAAAGTTAGTTAGTGTTTCATACCATGTTCTAGGTGCTTGTTTAAGACCATATAAGGCTTTGTCTAATCTATAGACATAATTAGAGAGAGTTGGATTGATGAAACCTGGAGGTTGCTCCACATATACTTCTTCTTGAAGTTCACCATTTAGGAATGCACTTTTGACATCCATTTGAAAGACTTTGAATTTCATGTGAGCAGCAAAGACAAGGAATATCCTGATGGCTTCTAATCTGGAAACAAGTGCGAAGGTCTCGTCGTAGTCAACGCCTTCTTCTTGAGAGTAACCTTTGGCCACAAGTCTTGCCTTTTTCCTTGTTATTACTCCATCTTCATCCATCTTGTTTCTGAAGACCCACTTGGTGCCAATGACTGGATGGCTTCTTGGTCTTGGAACTAATCTCCATTCTTTGCTTCTTTCAAACTGATTTAGTTATTCTTGCATGGCTTCTATCCAACTTGAGTCTTCCATAGCATCTTCTATCTTCTTTGGTTCCATTTGTGACAGAAAACTTAGATAGAAACACTCATTTTGGGTGGCAGCTCTTGTCTTGACTCTTGCATTTTGATCTCCAATGATTAGGTCTTGAGTGTGATCTTTTTCCCATTTGTTTCCTGTTGGAACATCTGTCCTGATGCCTTATTGTCTGAGATCTTCAAGATCAACCTCTGCTTCTTGATGTGAAGGTTCGTTGTCTGGCGTAGTTCTATCTACAATCTCCTTTCCTAACTCGACGATTTCATTTTCAGGGACTACGATCGTGGTGTTGAGCTTAACTGCCTCGTTCATAGTGTCTGAGTTATCGTTCATTGTTTCTTGAGACACAGTTTTGTCCAAGTCTGTTTCATCGAGACTTCAACACTTAGCATCTTCTTATTGAATACTCTATAAGCTTTACTGTCTGTGGCATACCTGAGAAAGATTCCTTTGTCTGACTTGGTTTGAAACTTTGTTAGATACTGTTTTCCATTGTTAAGAATATAACATGCATAACCGAATACATAAAAGTAGCTGACACTTGGTTTTCTTCCTCTCCACAGTTCGTAGGGAGTCTTCTTTAATGTAGAGTGCACAAGAGATCTGTTATGAGTGTAGCATGTAGTATTGACAACTTCTGCCCAGAAGTATTCAGGCAAATGGGTTACTGCTAGTAGAGTTCTTCCTCCCTCTATCAATGTTCTGTTCTTTCTCTCAGCTACTCCATTTTGCTGAGGAGTTCGTGGAGCTGAGAAGTTGTGACTGATGCCGTTGTTTGTGCAAAACTGGACCATCTCAAAGAAGTCGAACTCTCTACCATGATCACTCCTTATAGCCTTGATTTTCTCCCCTTTCTCGTTCATCACCAGTCTGAACATCTTGATTAGTTGGGAAATTGTTTCATCTTTTGAGTTTAAAAAGAACAGCCATGTAAATCTGGTATAGTCATCCACTGCAACCAGTGAGTATCTCTTCCCTCCAAGACTTGTTGTTGGAATTGGCCCAAATAGATCCATGTGAAGCAACTTCAGAGGCTTGTCAATTGAGTTGACAGTTTTGCTCTTGAATGAGCTTCTAATTTGTTTTCCAAGCAGACAGGCATTGCATGGCCTTTCTTTGACAAAGCTGAGCTTGGGTAAGTCTGCTACTAGATCCTTGGAGGCCAGTTTTGACATGCTTTTGAAATTGAGATGAGACAACCTTCTATGACATAACCAACTCATTTATTCAGATGCTTTAGCCAAAAAGCATATTGTCTCGTCAGAACTTAGTTGACCATATTAACAGTGTAGACGTTCCATTCTCTTGTTCCGGTCTACTTTATAGAGGATGTCTTCAAATCTTTGACTTGACATTTATTATTGAGAAAGGTGACTTGATGACCCTTGTCGCAGAGTTGGCTTATGCTTAGAAGATTGTGTTGTAATCCTTCCACATAGGTTACTTTACTGAAGGATACTGCACCATTCCCAACTGAGCAGTATCCTCTTGTCTTACCAGAACCATTGTCTCCAAAGATGACTGTTGGATCCTCCTTGTCTATGAAGTTAGACATGAGGGCTTTGTTCCCGGTCATGTGCCTTGAGCATCCACTGTCAAGATACCAGGTTGTGATCGTGGAGCTCTGTTCATGTGGTAAGATTAAACTCTCATTTTGGTACCCATACTTGCATGGGTCCTACTTTGTTAGTACCCTTGGGAACCCAAATTTGCTTTACCTTGGATCTCATATGCATAGGATTATTGTAGCATATTGCAGATTACGTACAAAACATCTAATATGATTCATGCTTGTGTGTGTATGTGGGTTCTTGGCAATCCTTCTTTTGAAAAACCTCTTTTACAAAACATCATTGCTATATCTTGCTAAAAGTGAACTTTTATACAAAATTCAAACCCTTTGTATATAGGTGCAAACGAGGCATTACACTACTTCTAAATAATTGCACATTGATCTACACACACACACACATTCAAATAAAGGTTTAAATTGAAAAGTGGTAGTCACCGTGTTACCACAGATGTCGGGGGGTGCTTAACACCTTCACTCCGCATAATCAAGCCCCCAGACCCTTACGAATCTCGGTTTCACAAACTAGTTAAATAGGGTCATATCACTATGTCAATGTGCAAACCTTTTCTCGGTTGAGTTGGTGCAACCATTTAAAAATACCAACTGGCGACTCTTACAGTCCCAATCGTCGACATATACATGTCGGACCTTTTCACAACTTGTTTTTTCAAACAAATCTCAACTAACATTAGAACACCAAAAGACAAGAACAGAAAAGGGACAAATAAAAATCCCGACGTTGACATGTGTCGACTCTGTTGGGGACTTCCAGTAAGAGGGCTTAAGTCGCTATTTACAAACTTTCCAAAACCTTTATCTACATGTGTGTGGATGTTACATTTACATTTAAATGAATGTGAAAGAATGCATTTACTTACTGCACTTAGTGCTTCGCACTATATCTGTCTATGATATTAGTGCTTCACACATGTCATCATTTCCATACGGTGAGATGCGTTGTATGTGAATGTATGTTGTGCGGTCCCTCCACCAGAAGGCTATCCTATCGATGTTTGATTACTGGACTCATAGGGAGACTAATTCCAACGAGGCTCAGGAAAGGCACCACCCAAATTCGCTCCAGTTGAAAGACCGGATTAACTTCCCGTCAAGTAAATTGCGAGGATTTGGGAACCTTCATGCCGAAAAATAGCGAAAGTAGCCTAAGATAGGTAAGCCTCTGATAAACCAAACGTGGAGGGAAGTCTCTTCATACTTTTCCGTTTCAATTACTTGTAAATACAATTACTTGTAAATACAATTACTTGTAATTTTATTTCCATGTCAATCTCAATGTAATGGAAAATATGAACGAATATGTGTACATGCATTCCCTTCTATATCAAAAACTGACGTGCTATCATGTCATACAAATAGCTGACATCTGTTTTGCAGGATAATACTCCTAAAACGGATACATCACAGAGCATGTAACATTTCTATATTCCATAAGACTAAACTGCATAATTCTTTTTGTTGGGAAACAATTGGTCCTGTTACTTATTCAAAACCCAAAAAGGCAATAAGCCTACAGCCAAGTATGGCTACATCTAGCCAGTCTAATCCTACTCCTGTCTCTCACGAGGAGTTCGAAGGATTAAGTAACCAAATTACGGAGTTGTTTGTTCTGCTAAAAGAACTACACAAGTCCACTCAGGGTCCACAAATACCCATATATACATAATCCTCAGCACGTGGAGAAACCTAGGGTCCGGATAAAGAAATTCCCGCACCTGAGTCGGACAAAACCCACAAAACCCCTGAAATCGCCCCTTTTAAAGAAGAACATACACCGGTTCCTTCATCTTCAAGGCGATTGTCCAAACCTACAGAGACTGAGCCTGTACAGCCTTCATTAAAAGTCCCTGCCCATGTGGTAGCTATGTTGTTTCCTAAGCCGATACAGGTCAAAGGAAAGGAAGTCCTGATTCTAGATCCCAGAGTGGAGGAGAAGGAACGTAGGCGTAAGCAAGACATTGCAAGGCGGTTATCAAACTTGCGTGTCCTAGTCCATACGGAGGATACGAACAGAGACATCCCAGACTATGATCGTCCAGATATCATGGTCATCATTCGGGAGAAGGAGGATGATAACAGCCCCTTCATCACAACTATCCATCAGGATTTCACCCTTGACAATTGGAGTAGCACTCCTTGCATTTGTCGACGAGGGTAAAAAGGGTCGAAACTCCCTCTGCCATGTAGATAGCAATAACTGCTTACTTTTCTGTACAACATTAGAAGTTACTTTTGTCATTACATGCTAACACTTTGTATGATTAAACAGTTTCATATATTAAGTGAAAGCATTTTGTTTTAGGACTCTAAAGTTAGATGTGCCTAAACTTGCTGATGAGGTGCCTATTCTACACCAAGGCTATATCTTTGATGTAAAGTTGGACTCAGACTTGATGGAAATACAAGAGGACTATAAGATACCTCAGGAGATCAAAGAATAAGTCGATGACAAACCCAAGCCAAATCTTGATCAAAGAACCTTTTTCAACCTCGGAACCTCAAAAAACCCCAAACAAATCCAGATTGGTACGGACCTTACTCCAAACCGAAGGAATGACATGGTTACTCTATTGACCCAATTCCAGGATGTGTTTGCATGGTCGGCTTGTCCACAGACATTGTCATTCATCGCCTTCCCATCAAAGTGGGATTCAAGCCAGTCCGACAGAAGCTCAGGCGATTGAAACCTGAGTGGAGTTTAAAAGTTAAAAAAGAAATTGTGAAACAATTTCAAGCCGACATCATCATGGTATCAACATACCCTGAATGGCTATCCACCATAGTCCCCATGCATAAACCTAGAGGAAAGGTACGAGTTTGCATGTATTACAGGGATCTGAATAAAGCTTATCTCAAGGATAGCTTTTCGGTGCCATTTATCAACATACTCATTGATAATACAGCTTAATATGACATGTACTCCTTTATTGACTATTTTGCGGGGTACCATCAAATCATGGTTACTAGAAAGGATCGTGAGAAAACTACATTCATTACTCCTTGGGGAACCTTTTGCTACAGACGGTTGTCATTCGGCCTCAACAACGCCGGAGCTACCTACCAGCGAGCCATGATGGCTCTTTTCCATGATTTAATGCATAAGGAGATAGAGATCTATGTGGATGACATTATCGTCAAGTCCCAGAAGGAGGCAGACCACCTAGACCATCTCAGAAAGTTCTTCAATAGGTTCCGTAAGTACAACTTGAAGTTGAATCCAGCCAAGTACGCCTTTGGCGTGAAATCAGGCAAGTTGTTAGGATTCCTAGTCAGCCATAAGGGGATCTAGCTGGATCCCACCAAAATCCCAGCTATCACAGAAATGCCCATTCCTCAGATAGATAAGGAAATACAGAGATTTTTGGGAAGAATTAACTTCATCAGTCGATTCATTTCCCAACCCACAGCAACCTGTGAGCCTATTTTCAAGTTATTAAGGAAGAACTCCTCCATGAAATGGAATGATGAGTGTCAGAAGGCCTTCATTACAATCAAAGAGAAGCTAGTCAATGCTCCTATTTTGGTACCTCCTAGGGATGATGTTCCCCTATTCATATACCTGTCCATCAATGACAATGCCATGGGCTGCATGCTGGGACAGAAAGGTGATAGATGCCAAGAGCGAGCTATCTACTACCTTAGCAAGAGATTCAGCAGTAGTGAACACAAGTACACTCTAATTGAGAAAACTTGTTGGGCTTTATCATGGGCTTCCATGAGGTTACAACTTTACCTCCATGGTCACACAACCTATCTCATATCCCGCGTGGATCCTCTCAAGTACGTGTTTAGCAAACCCATGTTGAATTGCCGACTGTCCAGATGGTAGTTGATCATATAACAATTTGACATCGTCCACGAGACGCAAAAGCTACTAAAGGTTATAGAATTGTAGATCAACTGGCCATCGCACCATCAAGGGATTTCAAACCCTTGTAAATATACTTCTCCGATGAAAGGGTAATGACAATTCAATAACACCATCAGGACGATACACACCAATCATGGAAGATGTATTTTGATGGATCTATAAACATAAAAGGTTCTGGGGCTAGAGTAGTTCTAGTATCCATTACAGGGGGAGCATCATCCCATTGCCGTCAAATTGCAGTTTGCCAACACCAACAACACAACTGAGTATGAAGGATGTATCATGGGGCTAAAACTTGCTCAATCAATGGGCATCAGATGATTAACTATCTTTGGGGATTACGAATTGGTAATCAGACAAACCACAAGAATCTATCACACCAAAGAGCTACATTTGTTGCCTTACCATCGGCAGGTTCTACAGATGGCTTCAAAGTTTGAAGAAATATCCTTCCTCCACATTCCTCGGAATAGGAATGACTTTACGGATGCGCTAGCAACCTTGGCCTCTTTGATTAACATATTTGACAAGGAAAACATGCCAACCATCACATTTACCCAACAAAAGGCTCCAACCTATGGGAACTACGTTGGAGAAGTATTAGATGAGCTACCTCCCATCCAACACCCTTGGTATAAGGATATCAAGGAGTATCTGCGAGATGGATGTACACTTGCTAAGGCGAGTCCAGCTGAAAGAAAGCAGATCCATTGAATGGCTATGAAATTTTACCTGAGCGGAGATGCATTCTATAAAAGAAATGCAGGATTATGTCTCCTCAGATGTCTGGGCAATGACCAAGCTCAAAGTCTCATGAATGAAATCCATGGTGGAGTATGTGGCCCACATATGAGCGGCCCCCTACTTGTTAAGAAGATCCTAAGAACATGGCATTACTGGCTCTCTCTCAAGGCTGACTGTGATGATCACGTCAAGAGATGTTATCAATGCCAAATTCATGAAAATGTTATCCACGCCCCTCCAAGGGAGCTCCACAATATGAGTTCACCCATGCCCTTCTCAATGTGGGGAATGGACGTGATCGGGCCCATGGAGCTTAAAGTCAGTAATGGACATCAGTTTATCTTCACCATGATCGACTACTTCACCAAGTGGGTTGAAGTAGCCTCCTTTCCCAAGGTTACTAAAGAAGTTATGATTGCTTTCATCAGAAATAATGTCATTTGTCGATATGGACAACCCGAGGTAATTGTATTAGACAATGATAAGAACATCAACAACAAAATGATGGAGGGGTTATGAAGTCAATTCCACATCAAACATCTCAACTCCATCATTTACCATCCAGAGATGAATGGTACAGTTGTAGCGGCTAACAAAAATATCAAGAAGATCATGCAAAAGATGTCTGCCAATCACAAAGGATGGCCTGACTTATTGCCTCTTACTCTGTTAGCCTACAAAACATCAATGTGCACATCCACTAGGGCAACCCCCTACTCAATAACTTATGGGATGGAAGCAATGCTCCCCATAAAAGTGGAAATGGAATCCCTCATAGTGTTGACAGACGCTCAGCTGGATGAAGACCAATGGTTACAAGATTGGTATCACCAATTGTCTCTAATAGACTAAAGGCGAGCCACTACTATCTTTTATGATCAGTTATATCAACAAAGGATCGCTAGATCCTACAACAGAAAAGTATGGCTAAGGTAGTTTAAACAACATGACTTGGTTTTGAAGAAGATCATTGACAACCAAGATCAGTCCAAAGGAAAATTCACCCCAAACTGGGAAGGTCCGTTTGTTGTCAAGGAGGTATTGACATGAGGAGCTCTCAGATTACAAGAAATGGATGGCAATGAATTTTCACAACTCATCAACTCGGACATCGTGAAACGGTACTGTGTTTGAAGTTACCATCAAGTAAACATCTTGGTTTTCGATCACTAGATCCCCTGTCAATTCAGGTTTTCTAAACCTATCACTACATACATCCTCTTTTCACACTCATTTGCCCCATCAGGGACAATCACACTTTCCAACCAGCAGCCTGGTTTTAGATCATCAGATCATTTACTCAACTCTGTTTTCAAAACATTTCACATTTACAATTTTATCCCACCGGGGATAAAGACTTTCACACCCTCAGGTTATCCCACCAGGAATTAAACCTTTTACACCTTCAATTTGTCCCACCAGGGATAAAACCTTTCACACTTCCAGTTTGTTTTGTACATGGGATCAAACTTTTCATCTGCAGTCTGTCCTGTACACGGGGTAAACTACACACACCTAGTCTCCCCAATACACGGGAGTACGTAGGCAGCCATTTTTATGGTCCGGTCTCACCACAGAAAAAAAAAACACACTTCTATCCATAACCACATACAAAAACTAGTCCCAAGATACCAAAGGGTAGGGAATACACACAGATCAACGATCCATTCTGAAAAATCCTGAGACATCTCAATGTCCATCCATCATGGGGGAGTTCAAAATACATCAAGATCACAAGCCCTGGAGAAACGGGCAAATATCAAGTAAATAACAAGGCATAACTAAAAGGTAAGTTATTGGAAATATATTTCACTGCAATATATAATATTGTTTGATATATACAATATGTGTTATACATGACAAAACTGGCTAAGCTAGTCTGTGCAGGAAAATCAAAGCTAATCTACAAACCAATGGATAGGCGAGTCATCAAATCTAATGTGGCATCCTTCTCAGAAGATGGGGGTAACTCTATGAGCTTCTGCCCTAGGGTATCCACATGAGCCAAGAGATCTACAACCATCTGCGTGGTGACACTATGATCATCAATAAATGTACTCATCTCTACAATGATATTAGCAGCATGAGACCTCAATGCAGTATTATCTGCAGTAGCGGTATCCCGGGCAGATAGAGCACCATCCCGCTCAACAACCACTGCATCTCTAGATGATCGAGCCTTATCCCGCTCAGCAACAGCGGTATCCCTATGAGTTAGAGCATCATCTCTTTCAACTAGAGCGACATCTCTACCAGAAAGAGCTATCAACATAAAAGCCCAAATCCATTACCTGTTCACCATATGGTACAGAGGTAAAAGCCTCTCGCGATCTCGGCATCTTATCAGCCCATCTGTCAAAGTAACTATCCTAGACAACAAGCAAGGCTGGGGCAATTTTAAAATTGGCGACAACCCGATATTGAAACCCTTACAAAAAAACTGAGGCAATATCAGAATTAGCGACAACTCAACACTAGGGCATTTATCAAACATCCTAAAGTTGAAAATGTACCAGTCAACACCATCAGCATGGTCCATCATCATCTCACTGGCGATTTAGATATTACTCACTCGTGACTTGGTCAACAAAGAGAGCTTATCATATGAATCCCCGACAACAACATGTGAAAAGACTGGGGCATTTTCTATAAAGCCCCCAAATCTAGGTACTTGAAACCTGAACTCGGCGCTTTACGATACCATTTCTATAAGCAGAATAATACAAATAATAATAACAATAATATAGATACCAACTTAATTTACATATTTATCAAAGTCTAAATCCTAAGTACGCAACCTTTAATACATTCCTCACAATACGTGATAGGTAATATATATCATACTTATCTTAATAAAGATAACTATTACATAAAATGGCATTGAATTCATTATGCAACCTTTCCTTTCCCTTTATTCTTAGCCGAGCCTTCTACTTGTTCACACTTAGCTGAAAATATTTAAATTAAGCAAGGATTAGCATTTGAGTGCCCAGCAAGTAATAGCAATTATATATATATATATATATATATATATATATATATATATATAAGCTGAAAGATTTTAAATATTTTCTTTATACTATCCTTCTACAACAAATCAATAATTGTGAAGTAATATGAACCGATAATATTAACATAACAACCCTCTTTCAAATTTTAAAACTACGCACTGACTATATATAGTTAAGGGGACATACTATGAACATTATTTTTATTTTCGAATATGTTTAGCAGAACTTCATCCGCAAACCGTCATAACTTACGGGCACAAAGGGTGATCATCCCGTTGTAACCTGTATTGATCAATACTACATTACAGGAACGATATTATCGTTCACTCTGGCTGCCTTGGGCACATAAAACTTTTCCCGTGTAAGGGATGTTCATACTTGTTAGGGTTCCACACCAAAGTAATTCGGTTGCATAATAGGTAAGTTTTATCTTGTTCAACAATAATCTATAGTTCAACATATATATATACGGGTTATTAACAATGGTGTATCAACATATGATTAAATACAATCATTATCCAAGTGGGGACACTTGTATAACCATTTATAGAAATTAACGACAGAATATATATCTGAATTACCATATACTAACATGTTGACAATTAATGAGCGTATATAATATAGGATCAATAATTTGTACAGTAATAATATAATTCTAAAACATTCTTACTCATGTCCATTGCATAAAAGAAATGCAAAGGTAGGAATACTTGCCTGATGCGCTGCTTACAATACTCAACTTAGTTTTATCTTTTATATCACGACTTATCATTAATCAGATCATTCATTCTATTAGAACAATATATTATAACATATAGTACTCCATTTCGCAGTCAACATATAACCTAATCACATTATCACACATGTTCAGCAGTTATTGCTTCACAAACAAACATTAATACAGTCAAAATATCTAAATCCAGATCAATTTCTGAAATATGTCGGTGTACCGACAGCTTTATCGGGTAATTATCGAGTCTAAGACTCTATTATGTAACTCAATATATGTAAATATCAGTCATATTATTTTAAATGACTCAATAAACATTTATTAATTTATTACGAATTTTCAAACACCAAAATCATTATTAAATGATTCAAATATCAAATAATTCTATTATCATTTAATTATTATTTAACTATTAATGAAACCATTGCCAAAATATTAAAGTTATTTATAATAACTCAAAATATTTTTAAAATATTTATATTACCCTTAAATAATTTTTTAAAATATTTAAAATTATTTTTAAATAATTACCATTAATATTAAAATATTAATGTACTATTTCTTAAAATATTAAAAGTCATTAAGTATAACTTAAAATATTTTTAATTCATTTAATATTATTAATCATGATAATATTTAATTCACCTCTTAGTATTATTAGTTCGCTAATAATATTTTTATTTGCTTACTAATATTATTAATATCTGAATAATATTTTAATACTTTACTAATATTATTAATCCTCTTAATAATATTTTAATCATGCATTAATATTATTACTTTAATAATATCTTACTTATGCTTTTGTATCATTAATCAATTAATAATACTTTTAGTCATTTACTGTGACGCCCCCAAAATTAGGTATACATCACCCATTCTGAGTCACCAGATACATGGTACAAATTTCAAATATAACTTCATTTATACAACTGTTGATCTGTCGTATAGAATACGACCACAGTTAACTATGAGTTTTAATACAAATGTATGTAACTCTCATGGTACCTCGACCACAACCTTACAATGATACTTTACATAAAAGTATAGTCAAAAACTATTTTAGAAATTAAAATATTTGGGAAGTGCTCAAGGAAACCTTCGTACATGGGAGACCATGCGTCTAAGTTATGATAGATAACATATGTCCACAGAATTATCCTTGGTTGACCCAAAATTCCCCAAATAAATACAAGAAGATTACTATCATCTTCTTTCCAATTGTGAGTCTTCTCTTGACATATAAATATCTCTGTTGTCTCCAAGTGAAAATTATACTTCAAATAAACTCCAAAATCATATAGATAGTGCTCGTAGATATATTCAGCAAGTGGAGGTGCACAACCATGTCTTATGAGAACACGAGGTTGTATGTCATTAGATATCATGTATGATAGTGGCAAAACACCCTTCCAAAGTTGAGTTCGCCTCACCCTATTTGATTCACCAAATATAATTACTAAATGATGTATAGAATACAACACACTTTACTATACTGTTTAGGGAGAACCTCCACAGCTATCACACTATTTCATAGAATAGTGATGACTACTAATGATATCATCTGGACCGTCACTCCGTTCCCTGACTAGTCCCTGCTGCGTTCTCACTTCCTGAAGAGAACAATGAAAGCAAAAGGGTGAGCTCAACTAGCCCAGTACATAATATCATAATTAAAGCTAATTTACATCATCAATAGCCTTCATCATTAATAAATCAGAGATTTAGAACATATGGTAGCTAATAAAACTTTTCAACCATAGTTACAGCGGAACGAGAAATCCATTAGAAGAGTCAAATAGACCATTAGGTTTATTATCTTATCCATGTAACATCAATCAATAATTCTTGTCCACAATTATATGAATAACTCATAGTCATAATTGTGATTCTAAATTCCTCTTCACACCCAGGACGAAGATAATTTTCATCACCTATATTCATCTAAAACATAAAAAATCATGGGTATACCAAATCACAATTCTTGTTCATAATCATACTAATAAATTCATCTTTGCACTACGGCCAAAGATATACAACTGTATTTTAGAAGAGTCAAGTAGAGCATGATATCTACTATCTTCTACAAATTAAAAGTGTATAACCAATATTTTATCGCTGAGACTCAGCTTAATAAATAATCCACACCATCGAATTATCCATGCACTACAGCCAATGATATTCCTTAGTATCACATCCATGAATTATCCATGCACTACGGCCAAAGATATTCATTATTATCACATACATGAATTAATATTTCATCGCTGAGACTCAACTCAATAATTAATCCATATCATCGAATCATTCCTGCCCTACAGGCCAAGGATATTCATTAGTATCACGACCACGAATTATCCATGCACTACGGGCCAAAGATAATCGTGTTTTCATCAACGGTCCTGATCATGCCATAAAACAATTCATCTTTGTACCCTTAACCGAAGAGAATCTATAGCCATAATCATACCAAAAATTGTCCATCAATGCACTACGGGCCAATGAGGACTTTTCCACATCATTTGTAACATTACGGTCATGATTATATCGAATAATCCCTAGTCATAATCATACCAAGTCCATCTATGCACTACAGGCCACAGATAACTTTCAACATAATATAAACATGAGGATGATGACAATGACATAATAATTCAATAAAACAAGTTCAAGAATTAATTTATCCAGGAATCAATAACGTCCAAATTGTTAACATGATACTGCTTTGTGGAGTAAAATTAAAAAATGTTCAGAAGAATACTTCCATGAAAAGATAATGGATGAAGCGCAAATATCAAAGATATTCCACTAATTTCATCGAGTATAAAAGCCAAAAGTTTAACCAACTGAGTACAATAGATAATGGAATAACAAAAAAAATCACTAGGCATGCGATAGACCGCACAGACAGGTTATTTCAACAGAAAAATAAATAATGGAACCAGGTCATGCGTAAACGCACCGATAGGATATTCCGACAGAATAATATAAAATGGAATCAGGTCTGGCGTAAATGCACAGACATGATATTTCTACAGAATAATAAATAATGGAACCAGGTCCGGCGTAAAACGCACAAATAGAATATTCTGACAGAATAATAAATAATGGAACCAGGTTCGACGTAAAACGCACAGAGATGATATTCCAACAGAATAATAAATAATATAATAACAGAAGAATTTCACCAAGTATAGGGTAGCCCGCGTATACAAGTTATTCCAACAGAATAATAAAGAATGGAATAACAAAAGTTCTGTTCATGAATACAAAAGAAATAATACCCCTTACCGTAAAAGAAACTGAATATAAGAGTAGAGAAGTAGCAGAATACTTTTCTTCTTTCTCTCTATAGTTTATCTCTCTAGAGTTTCACCGAATTCGTAAGAAAATAATGAAGGAATGAGTTTCTATTTATAGAAAAATGGACTTCATAGTGACTAACTCATGAACGGTCTAGATTGATTTATTTAATCTGACGGTCCATATTTAAAGCAAAATCTTTTAAATAAAATATAATATATTCTATTTATAATCTAATAAAACGAATAACTTTATAAAAGATTTTAATATGCAAACACTATGCAGACACTATGTAAATATTGTGCATAATTAAATATAATATATTCTAATTATTATCTAATAAAACAGATAACTTTATAAAAGTATTTTGTTTTATATAAAAAAAATTTACTATTAGCCTAATAAAACAAATAACTTTATAAAAGTATATTGTTTTATATAAAAAGCTTTTCTGTTGTATTATATTAATAATACCAATAAAACAAAATGGAGTGACTTATCACGTAAGCATCAATAATCAATACCGTGTGTTACTATGCAACCATGCATATTACTGTACTTTTAACACCGGGTGTTTCAACAGTTAACGGTAAAACTTTCGTCGTTATTTTCATAAAAATATTTTTGTCGTTTTCTCAATCCGATAATAATTCTGTTGTGGGGTCCACTAATGATTGTATCGTCGTACGAATATTCCCCGACAAAAAGAATATTCCCCGACTAATCGAATATTCCCCGGCACAACGAATATTTTATATCAACTTGCTTACTTTGAAAAAAAAAATTTACATATTACCCTTAACTTTAAACTTTTATCAATTTAACTATTTACCAAAATAAAAAAACTAAATACTTTTATTTTATAAAATTCGGGGTCTCACAATCACCCATCCTTATGAAATTTCGCCCTCGAAATTTACGTACGTACCTGATATTCAAAGAGATGAGAATACCTTGCTTTCTTTTCAGATTGTACCTTCCCGGTAATTTCCTCGCTATCATGATTTTCCCATTTCTCATCTTCTGTATTTCAGAAATTATTCTAGAATATAGCTTCAAAACAAATGTTAATTGACATATCATAATTTGTCAACTTATCAAGTAAATAATTTCAGCTTAGGTAAGTCACACACTAGCAAAGTATATAAAACGTCTCTCCCCTCCTAGTTCTAGACTCTTATCTCCGCCAACGACCATATCCCTAAGCTCTGATACTAACTGTGACGCCCCCAAAATTAGGTATACATCACCCATTCTGAGTCGCCAGATACATGAAACAAAATTTAAATACAACTTCATTTATACAACTGTTTAGCTGTCGTATAGAATACGAACATAGTTAACTATGAGTTTTAATACAAATGTATGTAACTCTCATTGTATCTCGACCACAACCTTAAAATGATCCTTTACATAAAAGTATAGTCAAAAACTATTTTAGAAATTAAAATATTTGGGAAGTGCTCAAGGAAACCTTCGTACATGGGAGGCCATGCGTCTAGGTTATGATAGATATCACATGTCCACAGAATTATCCTTGGTTGACCCAAAAGTCCCCAAATAAAAACAAGAAGATTACTATCATCTCATTTCCAATGGTGTGTCTTATCTTAACATATAAATATCTCCGTTGTCTCCAAGTGAAAATTATACTTCAAATAAACTCTAAGATCATATAGATAGTGCTCGTAGATATATTTAGCAAGTGGATGTGCACAACAATGTCTTATGAGAACACGAGATTGTATGTCATTAGGCATTTTGTATGATAGTGGCAAAACACCCTTCCAAAGTTGGGTTTGCCTCACCCTATTTGATTCACCAAAATATAACTACTAAATGATGTATAGAATACAACACACTTTTCTATACTGTTTAGGGAGAACCTCCACAACTATCACACTATTTCATAGAATAGTGAGGACTACTAATGATATCATCTGGACCGTCACTCCGTTCCCTGACTAGTCCTTTTTGCGTTGTCACTTCCAGATGAGAACAATGAAAGCAAAAAGGTGAGCTCAACTAGCCCAGTAAAGAATATCATAATTAAAGCTAATTTACATCATCAATAGCCTTCATCATTAATAAATCAGAGATTTAGAACATATGGTAGCTGATAAAACTTTTCGACCATAGTTGCAGCGGAACGAGCAATCCATTAGAAGAGTCAAATAGACCATTAGGTCTATTATCTTCTCCATGTTAAAAGTCCACCAATAATATTTTATCCCTATAATATCAATGAACAATTCATGTCCACAATAATATGAATAACTCATAATCATAATTATGATTCTGAATTCCTCTTCACACTCAAGACGAAGATAATTTTCATCACCTATATTCACCTGAAACATCAAAAATCATGGTTACACCAAATCACAATTCTTGTTCATAATCATACTAATAAATTCATCTTTGCACTACGGCCAAAGACATACAACTGTATTTTAGAAGAGTCAAGTATAGCATGATATCTACTATCTTCTACAAATTAAAAGTGTATAACCAATATTTTATCGCTAGGACTTAGCTTAATAAATAATCCACACATTCGAATTATCCGTGCACTACGGCCAAGGATATTCGTTAGTATCACATCCATGATTTATCCATGCACTACGGCCAAAGATATTCATTATTATCACAACCATGAATTAATATTTCATCGCTGAGACTCATCTGAATAATTAATCCACATCAAATCATCCCTGCACTACAGGCCAAAGATATTCATTAGTATCACGACCACAAATTATCCATGCACTACGGGCCAAAGATAATCATGTTTTCATCAACGGTCCTGATCATGTCATAAAATAATTCATCTTTTCACCCTTGCCCGAATAGAATCCATAGCCATAATCCTACCAAAAACTGTCCATCAATGCACTACGGGCCAATTAGGAATTTTTCACATCATTTGTAACATTACGGTCATGATTATACCGAATAATCCTTGGTCATAATCATACCAAGACCATCTATGCACTACAGGCCACAGATGACTTTCAACATAATATAAACATGAGGATGATGACAATGACATAATAATTCAATAAAATATGTTCAAGAATTAATTTTTTTAGGAATCAATAACGTCCAAATTGTCAACATGATACTGCTTTGTGGACTAAAATTCAAAAATACTCAGAAGAATACTTCCATGAAAAGATACTGGATGAAGCGCAAATATATAGGATATTCCACTAATTTCATGGAGTATAAAAGCCAAAACTTTAACCAACTGAGTACAATAAAGAATGGAATAACAAAAGAAATTACCAGGCATGCGATAGACCGCACAGACAGGTTATTTCAACAGAAAAATAAATAATGGAACCAGGTCATGCGTAAACGCACCGACAGGATATTCCGACAGAATAATATATAATGGAACCAGGTCTGGCGTAAATGCACAGACATGATATTCCGACAAAATAATAAATAGTGGAACCAGGTCTGGCGTAAAACGCACAGACAAGATATTCCGACAGAATAATAAATAATGGAACCAGGTCCGCCGTAAAATGCACAGACAGGATATTCCAACAAAATAATAAATAATGTAATAACAGAAAAATTTCACCAAGTATAGGGTAGCCCGCGTATATAGGTTATTCCAACAGAATAATAAACAATGGAATAATAAAAGTTCTATTCGTGAATACCAAAGAAATAATACTCCTTACCGTAAAATAAACTGAATATAAGAGTAGGAAAGTAGTAGAATGCTTTTCTTCTTTCTCTCTATAGTTTCTCTCTCTAGAGTTTCAGCGAATTCGTATGAAATAATGAATGAATGAGCTTCTATTTATAGAAAAATAGACTTTATAGTAACTAACTCATGAACGGTCTAGATTGATTTATTTTAATCTGACGGTCCATATTTAAAGCAAAATTTTTTAAATAAAATATAATATATTCTATTTATAATCTAATAAAACGAATAACTTTATAAAAGATTTTACTATGCAAACACTATGCAGGCACTATATAAATACTGTGCATAATTAAATATAATATATTCTAATTATTATCTAATAAAACAGATAACTTTATAAAAGTATTTTATTTTACATAAAAAGATTTTACTATTAGCCTAATAAAACGAATAACTTTATAAAAGTATTCTGTTTTATATTAAAAGCTTTTCTGTTGTATTATAGTAATAATACCAATAAAACAAAACTGAGTGACTTATCACGTAAGCATCAATAATCAATACCGTGTGTTACTATGCAACCATGCATATTACTGTACTTTTAACACCGGGTGTTTCAACAGTTAACGGTAAAACTTTCGTCGTTATTTTCATAAATAATTTCGTTGTGGGGTCCACCAATGATTATACCGTCGTATGAATATTCTCCGACAAAAAGAATATTTCCCGACTAAACGAATATTCCCTAACACAACGAATATTTTATATCAACTTGCTTACTTTGAAAAAAAAAATTATATATTACCCATAACTTTAAACTTTTATCAATTTAACTATTTATCAAAATAGAAAAACTGAATACTTTTATTTCATAAAATTCGGAGTCTCACAATCACCCCCTCCTTATGAAATTTCGCCCTCAAAATTTACGTACGCACCAGATATTCGAAGAGATGAGAATACCTTGCTTTCTTTTTAGATTGTACCTTCCCGATAATTTCTTCGTTAGCATGATTTTCCCATTTCTCATCTTCTGTATTTCAGATATCATTCTAGAATATAGCTTCAAAACAAAAGTTAATTGACATATCATAATTTGTCAACTTATCAAGTAAACAATTTTAGCTTAGGTAAGTCACACACTAGCGAAGTATATAAATCGTCTCTCCCCTCCTAGTTCTAGACTCTTATCTCCGCCAGCGACTATATCCCTAAGCTCTGATACCAACTGTGACGCCCCAAAAATTAGGTATACATCATCCATTCTGAGTCGCCAGATACATGGTATAAAATTCAAATACAACCTCATTTATACAACTGTTGAGCTGTCGTATAGAATACGACCACAATTAACTATGAGTTTTAATACAAATGTATGTAACTCTCATGGTATCTCGATCACAACCTTAAAATGATACTTTACATAAAAGTATAGTCAAAAACTATTTTAGAAATTAAAATATTTGGGAAGTGCTCAAGGAAACCTTCGTACATGGGAGGCCATACGTCTACGTTATGATAGATATCACATGTCCATAGAATTATCCTTGGTTGACCCAAAAGTCTCCAAATAAAAATAAGAAGATTACTAACATCTCATTTTCAATGGTGAGTCTTCTCTTGACATATAAATATCTCTGTTGTCTCCAAGTGAAAATTATACTTCAAATAAACTCCAAGATCATATAGATAGTGCTCGTAGAATATTCAGCAAGTGGATGTCCACAAACATGTCTTATGAGAACACGAGATTATTTGTCATTAGACATCTTGTATGATAGTGGTAAAACACCCTTCCAAAGTTGGGTTTGCCTCACCCTATTTGATTGACCAAATATAACTACTAAATGATGTATAAAATATAACACACTTTTCTATACTGTTTAGGGAGAACCTCCACAGCTATCACACTATTTCATAGAATAGTGAGGACTACTAATGATATCATCTGGACCGTCACTTCGTTTCCCGACTAGTCCCTGCTGCGTTGTCACTTCCTGATGAGAACAATGAAAGCAAAAAGGTGAGCTCAACTAGCCCAGTAAAAGAATATCATAATTAAAGGTAATTTACATCATCAATAGCCTTCATCATTAATAAATCAGAGATTTAGAACATATGGTAGCTGATAAAACTTTTCAACCATAGTTGCAGCGGAACGAGCAATCCATTAGAAGAGTCAAATAGAGAATTAGGTCGATTATCTTCTTAATGTTAAAAGTCCACCAATAATGTTTTATCCCTGTAACATCAATCAACAATTCATGTCCACAATAATATGAATAACTCATAATCATAATTGTGATTCTGAATTTCTCTTCACACACAAGACGAAGATAATTTTCATCACCTATATTCACCTGAAACATCAAAAATCATGGTTACACCAAATCACAATTCTTGTTTATAATCATACTAATAAATTCATCTTTGCACTACGGCCAAAGACATACAACTGTATTTTAGAAGAGTCAAGTAAAGCATGATATCTACTATCTTCTACAAATTAAAAGTGTATAACCAATATTTTACCGCTAAGACTTAGCTTAATAAATAATCCACACATTCGAATTATCCATGCACTATGGCCAAGGATATTCGTTAGTATCACATCCATGAATTATCCATGCACTATGGCCAAAGATATTCATTATTATCACATCCATGAATTAATATTTCATCGCTGAGACTCAGCTGAATAATTAATCCACATCATCGAATCATCCCTGCACTACGGGCCAAGGATATTCATTAGTATCACGACCACGAATTATCCATGCACTACGGGCTAAAGATAATCATGTTTCATCAATGGTCCTGATCATGCCATAAAATAATTCATCTTTGCACCCTTGCCCGAATAGAATCTATAGCCATAATCATACCAAAAACTGTCCATCAATCCACTACGGGCCAATGGGGACTTTTCCACATCATTTGTAACATTACGGTCATGATTATACCGAATAATCCTTGGTCATAATCATACCAAGTCCATCTATGCACTACATGCCATAGATGACTTTCAACATAATATAAACATGAGGATGATGACAATGACATAATAATTCAATAAAACAAGTTTAAGAATTAATTTTTCCAAGAATCAATAACGTCCAAATTGTCAACATGATACTGTTTTGTGGACTAAAATTCAAAAACGCTCAGAAGAATACTTCCATAAAAAGATACTGGATGAAGCGCAAATATCAAGGATATTTCACTAATTTCATGGAGTATAAAAGCCAAAACTTTAACCAACTGAGTACAATAAAGAATGGAATAACAAAAGAAATCACCAGGCATGCGATAGACCGCACAGACAGTTATTTCGATAGAAAAATAAATAATGGAACCGGGTCATGCATAAACGCATCGACAGGATATTCCGACAGAATAATAGATAATGGAATAAGGTCCGGCGTAAACGCATAGACAGGATATTCCGACAGAATAATAAATAATGGAACCAGGTCCGGCATAAAATGCACACATAGGATATTCCGACAGAATAATAAATAATGGAACCAGGTCTGGCGTAAAATGCACAGACAGGATATTCTAACAGAATAATAATAAATAATGTAATAACAGAAGAATTTCACCAAGTATAGGGTAGCCCGCGTATACAGGTTATTCCAACAGAATAATAAAGAATGGAATAACAAAAGTTCTCTTCATGAATACAAAAGAAATAATACCCCTTACCGTAAAAGAAACTGAATATAAGAGTAGGGAAGTAGCAGAATACTTTTCTTCTTTCTCTCTATAGTTTCTCTCTCTAGAGTTTCAGCGAATTCGTATGAAATAATGAATGAATGAGCTTCTAATTATAGAAAAATGGACTTCATAGTAATAAACTCATGAACGGTCTGGATTGATTTACTTTAATCTGACGGTCCATAGTTAAAGCAAAATCTTTTAAATAAAATATAATATATTCAATTTATAATCTAATAAAACGAATAACTTTATAAAAAAATTTACTATGCAAATACTATGTATAATAAAATATAATATATTCTAATTATTGTCTAATAAAACAGATAACTTTATAAAAGTATTCTGTTTTATATAAAAAGATTTTACTATTAGCCTAATAAAACGAATAACTTTATAAAAGTATTCTATTTTATATAAAAAACTTTTCTGTTTTATTACATTAATAATAACAATAAAACAAAACTGAGTGACTTATCACATAAGCACCAATAATCAATACCGTGTGTTACTATACAACCATGTGTATTACTGTACTTTTAACACCGAGTGTTTTAACAGTTAACGGTAAAACTTCCGCCGTTATTTTCATAAAAATATTTTTGTCATTTTCTCAATCCGACAATAATTTCATTGTGGGGTCCACCAATGATTGCACCGTCGTACGAATATTCTCCAACAAAAAAAATATTCCTCGACTAATAGAATATTCCTCGATACAACGAATATTTTATATCAACTTGCTTACTTTGAATTTTTTTTTCACATATTACCCTTAACTTTAAACTTTTATCAATTTAACTATTTACCAAAATAGAAAAACTTAATACTTTTATTTCATAAAATTTGTGGTCTCACATTTACCAATCATACTAATATTTTATTTATTTACTTATATTATTGATCATTTAATAATATTTTATTCATTTACTAATGTTATTACATTAATAACATTTTATTTAATCTCGTATATTATTATTTACTTGAAAATATTTTAATCATCTAATAATACTTTAATTTAATATTATGAATCTTTTAATAATAATTTAATCTAAGATTAATATTTTAATCTAATATTATTAAATATTTAATAATATTATAATCATTTATTAATATTTTAAATCAAATATGATTAACCATTTAATAATATATTAATAAAGTTTTAATCTTAATATTTTTATTTACTTAACAATGTCATATTCTAATATTATTAATATCATAATAACATTTTAATAATTTATTAGATCAATAAACAATTTATTTTAATTGTTTACCATTTATTTAATATCCATAAAAGGTCATAAATAATATTTCTTATTATAAATTATCAAAATACCCTAAAATAATCATAATATTATATATTAGGAGTATTCAAGCATTAAAATCATATTTTTCTTATTTAAGACATCATTTAACTATTTATTTTCTTTTATTCATAACTTAATCTTTTTTAGGAAAAATAGCAAACGGATTCCAAAAATTCACATTTTCTGGATTTTGACAGTATATGACACAACCATGATCCCCAATTTTTTTTGGAATTTTAGAAAATGATTTACTAATTTTAAAGTGCCCAAAGCACCCAGATCTTGCTTCATTTTTCATAAATCAAGTCAAAACCTGAAATTTTCAAGGTATACTCTGATAACGTATATGAACTTACTGTAAAAATTTCAGAATTTTCCAGAGTATACACAGTGACAAATTCGAGTGTTAATATTTAGGATTCCTTTGCGGAAATAGCCATTACGCACAACCTATAAATCGAAACGCGTTCGTTCTTTTTCCTACACGTAGATAACTTCTTAAGGTACCTCTATGATTTTTCCCAGATTTTTAAAAGACATGCAACTGCCCGAAACAACCTCAAGAAAAACGGGGATAGTAGCTTTTTAGGGTTTTGAAACTTTAACTTTCTAAGTAGACTATTTTGGGGAAAACAACCCTCATAGCTTCAATACTTGCTAGATTTGTGTTCTACCACTTGGGTTTACTAGATAACTCATGTATCTAGAACCCCCCTTTAACGGATCACAAATCCAAGTTGTAAAACTTGAGTTACACAATATTTAGTGGAAGAAAAACAAGGGTTTCACCCCTTGGAGAACATATGCTCATTTTTTTCCTCTGAGCATTTGATCTAACACACAAAATACTTAGTTCCATACATGATAATATGTAAAACTAGGGTATAACAAATCATGCTGTAACACAAAATAGAAGAAGAATAAGAAAAAGAATGGATGACAACCTCACCTAGTTTTATTTGCTATCCTTCTTGATCTTCCAAAGTAATGTATAATCTTAGGGTGCATTAAGCTACTAGCACACCTCTCTCTCTCACACAAAACCGAAACTCTCTCTCTCTCTCTCTCTCTCTCTCTCTCTTTCTTTCTTGTATGTTGCTAGCTTGGGAGAAAAATAAGAAGGAGAATAAGAGAAATGAAAATGATCTAGCAAATGAATGGGTGATTAACTATTATCCCCCATACTTTTATTGTCCCATGGATAAAAGACTACACCTTATCTCTTCAATTAGCCTAATCACGTGATTAAGGGTGCTTAATAGATTTGCAACCAATGGGAGATTGACACACATGTACTTGTGTATAAGACTTGTACTTATGGACACTAATTAGCATAATTTGTTGCCTTAAAAGGCCTAATGGGGCCAGCTATATAAATGCCCACTAATTCCTTCATTTAGCCTTTATTTTAATGCATAAATTAGATAAATCAAAGGTCTAAAATACCCTTAATCAAGTGGACTAAGTTTGGGCTTGTATTTTATTTCTTTTAGGCTTCTCTTTTAATTGTTTTGGGCCATATAATGAACATACTCTAACAATTTTAATACATGCTACCCAAATTGTTTATTTAGAGTTTCTATTCCCAATCTTATGAAATTTAATTACTTATACATGTGACTTTAGCTCATAAATTAATTAGGTTTACTAGAAATATGTTTAAAATTATTAGTCACTTAAAATAACAAGATTATTCACATAAGTTAATATACATAATAAATACTAACATTTTCCTTATTATCATAACCATTATGTTATTTAATTGTCTCACATAATGTATAATTAGGTTACAATGCTTTCATTTAGGGTTTAAAATAAAATAAAATTAGTTCCTAAAATTTATAATTAGGATTTTCTTAATTTGATTAGGGTTCTAATCATACATGAGCATTAGGGTATTATATAATAATTATAATTGTCCTTGCTAATCTAGCAATTAGGGTTTATAATTAATAAATAGGATTTCAAGAAATTAATAAATCTAAATGTTAATTAGGGTTGACCTAATAAAAATAAATAAAATCATATAACACAGTTATATAATAGTCTTAAACTCACAATTGAGTTTCAAATTAGGGTTTCCCATCGTAAAACTAGGGTTTGACATAATACACCATAACTGACCAATCATTGTTAGTCCACATACATACAGTATATAATATAGCACTAAAAATCAAAATATAAATAATATTATATTATTATTCTCATTCCTTGATCAAAATCTAAAATTAGGATTTGTATTCCATATCTGATTTATCTGTCATACTTAACATTATTAATTAAGTTAAAATAATTAACTTATTAATCTGTACTAAAATTCATATAATAAAATAATTATTAAAAAAAGTCATTTCATATATTATATAAATAATATATGATTATATTTTCATGGAAAATAATTAATAAAAAGATTTCTACTATAAAATTAATTATTATAATAATATAGTTTATAACAATCAAAAATTTTAAAATAAAATTATTTAAAATTATTCATGTAATAAATATATCACATAAATACATATACACATTATCTTGGCACATATTCCCCATATTTAAAATTAAAAAAAATTTATATGCAAAATTTCTAATTTATTTGTATAGAAAATATCAGGTTGTTACATTTTCTGATTCTAGGAAAGGGAAGGAGTTTAAGGCGGGATCAAGCCTCTCATTAAAAGAAAGGAGAGAACTCCTGAAAGAAATCATGGCGACATAAGCTTACACCTACAAAAGAAGGGGAAAATTTTCAAGAAAGTCCTTAACTCAAAAGTAGAAGCCCAATGACAAAAAGTCTAGCGAATGAAATCCTCATCATCAAATATGCCACCCGAGTCGAGTCCTCACAAGTCGAAGCCTTTACAACGAAGTTCAAATCTAGGCAGCGAAAGAATGGGATGCATCCTCCAGGGATGTCAACGGTACTCAAGTCATTAGTTCAGCCGGGTTGCGATTCAAACACTCAAGGAAATGGGGCAAAAATACCCAATAGGGAAAGGAAACTCCAAATCACCTCAAAAATGATATCTGGTGGTTGTCATCAATCCAGTGTAACATCAGGCAGAGTCTAGTGAAGTAAACCGTTGAATATTGCTTTAGCGAAGGTATCGGAAGATCCAGTATTCTAAACCATTGGCATCAATTTAACATAACATCAAGACAGTTCAGGGATACAATCATTCGAGTGGGAACCAAAATAGTTTGGCGATGTCAGTACAATTGGAAACTACCAGCGTATACATTGGGAAGGTTCGGTGATTTCAGAACGTCATCCCCATCAGAGATGTAGAAAATATCTCAACTTATCTTCATCAAATAAGCATCAACACCACCAACAAAAAGCCAAACCGTTGGAGTTAACACCAGCATAGGCATCAACAATAACCGGTAATGGTAAAGCAATTTGCGAAGTGCGATTTGCGATATGCGAAATGCGATGTGCGAGTTGCGAAGTGCGATTGGCGATGTGCGATTTATGATCTACGATTTGTGAAAACATTTTAACATTCATTACATTGTGATTTGCATCATTAGAAATACCTTGTCATATTTCAAGTGTCCAATATTCTTTATCATGTCCATTCTATTGCATTGCATGAACATGATAAAGAGGGGCATCTGTAGACACTCAAAATTTTGTTTTCCTGTTACTAACTATGCAGGAGGATAAAAGCATCTTTTTCACACTCCAGAGATAACCCTGGGGACCACAACATCAATTCTAACCCCAGAGATAGCCCCGAGAGATCCAGATTCCAACCCGAAGATAACCTCGGGAGGTCAAGTACACCTCGGAGACAACCATGAGGACATCCAATACTCACAACAGCCCAGTCTCAAAGATAACCATGAGCAACGACTACTAAATTAGACAAGAACCGGAGATAACCCTGGTGAGGGGCAAAATTATCATTTTACCGCCTCAATCCCCCATTCACGCCGTCTTAGTAACATTTCAACCCACATGCTACACATATGTGTCCTTCAAGAACTATAACTCAAATCCCGAGTGATAACTATGCAAGGCAGTACACCAGATAGAATTTGAAGACTTGAAGATCTGGGCATGGATCCATTATTTTGGCTTCGTACAACCTCTTATCCCATGTCATTGTGTAGCTCTTGCCAACAGCATTCCAAAAAAAGTATTATACGCCTCAATCGGATGCCCAGACTAAAAGTTATGAAGGTTCGAGTGAACAACGCGTTGTCTGAGTGCACGAACTTCGAGATAGCGGGACCCACGTGGCCTGGGGCACCCAGACAGGAACAGGTAGACCCGCGGCTACCGCAGGTACACCTGCAGCTCCCCCATCTATAAATAGAAGGCTTGGGGTGGCCATTTTGTAAGAATAAAAGGCGAGGAAGCCCTGTCCACTTTACTTTGTACACATTATAAACTGAGTGTTTTTTCATTTCAAACACTTGTGAGCTTATATTTTGCTATATTTTATCGGTGGGAACTGAGTGTTAATCCATTTAAAGCTATTTGATGTCTTCTTTGGTAGCCCACTATGAGCTTTCTTACATTTCTTAAAGCCTTTTCTCCACTTTTGTGCACACACTATTATTCACGTTGAGTGTCATGTTGTGTGTGTATGCCCGCACCGTCGATCCATGGCTTTTATTGCTTTCCTATTTTTATATATATATATATTCTTATGTCAACGTCGGGATTTTTATTTGTCCATTTTCTATTCTTGTCTTTTGGTGTTCTCATTTTAGGTGAGATTTATTTTAAAAAACAAGTTGTGAAAAGGTCCGACATGTATATGTCGACGATTGGACTGTAAGAGTCGTCAGTTGGTATTTTTAAATAGTTGCACCAACTCAACCGATAAAGGTTTGCACGTTGACCTAGTGATGTGACACTATTTGACTGGTCTGTGAAACCGAGATTCATTAGGGTCTGGGGGCTTGATTATACGGAGGGAACGTGTTAGGCACCCCCCGACATCTGTGTTACCACGGTGACTGCCACTTTTCAATTAAACTGTTATCTAAATGTGTATGTGTGGGTCAATGTGTAATTATCTGGAAGTAGTGCTATGCCTCATTTGCACCTATATACAAAGGGTTTAAATTTTGTATAAAAGTTCAGTTTTAATAAGATATAGCAATGATGTTTTGCAAAAGAGATTTTTCAAACCCTTATGAGGCCTTTAATACTTCCATTTTATTGTGCGTTCGGCTTGGTTGCTTTTATTTTCGAGATGCAAAGCATCTTCGAGAAAATAAGATACATAGTAGTGCCGAACTCCTTGTGGGCATGAAAGCCGTCTAAGGAAATTCAAACACCGTGAATAATTTACAAGGCATGTACAGCTGAAAATGTCCATCATGGTAGCCGAATCTAGATTTTGGAGACTGAATCTATGATCACATGATTCCTAAGCTCACATGATATAGCAGTTTGTATGGAAGCTGTAAACAATTATATATATATATATATATATATATATATATATATATATATATATATATATATATATATATATATATATATATATATATCAGCGATAAATGCACCGGATGTGAAATATAGGCTTAATCAAATAGAGTTTGATGAGAACAATATATATATAAGTATTTATATATATATAAGCAGTAAACGCTCCGGATGTAAAATTCAGGCTCAATCAAACATAGTTTGATGATAGAAAGTATATATATAAGTATTTATATATATAAAAAGTAATAAACGCTCCAAATATTATATTCAGGCTCGATCGAGATAACTCGATAGTAATAATATATATATATATATATATATATATATATATATATATATATATGTGTGTGTGTGTGTGTGTGTGTGTGTGTGTGTGTGTGTGTGTGTGTGACGCCCCCAAATAGGTATACAACACCCATTCTGAGTCGCCAAATACATGGTACAGAAAGCAAACTACAACTTCAATAATACAATTGTCGTGCAAAATACGACAACACATACTGTGAGTTTAAATACAAATATTGTCTTCTAGACAATATTCACACTCAAATAAATTCTCATTACAATTATTCAAACACTATTTTATAGAAATAGTGAGGACTGCTAAAACATCTTTCTAGAACCATCACTCCATACCCCGACTAGATCCTGCTATGTTCTCACCTCCTGAGAAGAAAAATGGAACAGAAAGGAAAAGGGTGAGCTCAACTAGCCCAGTAAAGAATATTATGACTAAGATAATATACAAACAAATTATCGTTAGTCTTCAACAGGGAAAATCTGATAGAATATAATCGACAACAAGTTTTAGATCAACAACTGCAGCGGAAACAACAAACCATTAGAAGAGTCAAGTAGAGAAAGAATTCTACTATCTTCTAAGATTTAAAAGTCCATCATCAATATTTTATCCCTGTAACATCAATTAATAATCATCTTTATCCAAATATTCATCTTTGCACTACAGGCCAAAGATATTCATTTGTATCACCTGTCAGTCATGTTCATCTCAACACCTGTTCATCTTTGCACTACAGGCCAAAGATATTTGTGACGACCCCAAAATAGGTCCATTCCACCCAACCCATTCTGAGTCGTCAAATACATGGTACAGAAAACAACTACAACTTTATTACAACAATTGTCGTGCAAAATACAACAACACATATACTGTGAGTTTGGATACAAATATATACCAAATGTGACTCATGTTCCAACCGTGGACATCACCTCACAACAACACCTTAAATAAAGGTATAGTCAAAAACTGTTTTAGAAACTAGAATCTTTGGGAAGTGCTCAAGGAAACCTTCGTACATGGGAGGCCACGCGTCTAGGTTATGATAGATATCATATGGCCACAGAATTATCCTTGGTTGACCCAATAGACCCCAAAGAAAAACGAGAAGATTACTATCATATTCTTCCCAATGGTGAGTCTTCTCTTGACATATCATTATCTCTACTATCTCTAATTGAGAATTATACTTCAAATAAACACCAAGATTATATAGGTAGTGCTGGTATATATACTCAGCAAGTGGATGAGCACAACCCTGTCCTATGATGACACGAGGTTGTATGTCATTAGACATCTTGTATGATAGTGACAAAACACCCTTCCAGCGTTGGGTTCGCCTCACCCTATTTTCTTCACCAAATATAACTACTAAATGATGACCACCGTTCTATTCCCTTGTTACCCTCGCTCGACCCAGCTATACTCTTATTACCTGAAAGAAATTGTGAAGCAAAAGGGTGAGCACAACTAGCTCAGTAAAGAATATCATGACTAAAGATAAATAAATTATCAATTGTCTTCATCAATAATAAATCAGAGATTTAGAACATATGGTAGATGATAAAAAAATTTCAACCATAGTCGCAGCGGAACATGCAATCCATTAGAAGAGTCAGATAGACTATAAAGTCTATTATCTTCTTCATGTTAAAAATCCATCATCAATGTTTTATCCCTGTAACATCAATCAACAATTCTGGTCCACAATCATATGAATAAATCATAATCATAACTGTAGTTCTAAATTCCTCTTCTCACCCAGGACGAAGATAATTTTCATCACCTATCTTTACCTGAAACATCAAAGATCATGGTTACACTAAATCACATTTCCTGTTCATAATCATACTAATAACTTCATCTTTGCACTACGACCAAAGATATTCATTTGTATCACCAGTTGGTCATGTTTATCTCAACATCTGTTCATCTTTGCACTACTGGCCAAAGATATTCAACAACATGTCATCTTTGCACTACGGGCCAAAGATATTCATTAATATTTCATCTTTGCACTACAGGCCAAAGATATTCCTCAATAGTTCATATTTGCACTACGGCCAAATATATTCATCAACAGTTCATATTTGCACTACAGGCCAAAAATATTAATATCTCAAAGAAATATATAATCATTTCAGAATTCATATAAACAATAATTATAACCATGTTAATCAATTCACCTTTGCACTTAAGCTAAAGATATTCACTTATAAATTCAATGGTCATGATCATACCAGTCAACAATTCAACTTTGCACTACTGGCCAAAGAGAACCCATAGTCATGATCATACCAATAATTTACCCACCTTTACACTCAAGCGAAAGAGAATTTCAACATCAAGGTTATAAAAATGTTATATATGATAATAAAAACAATATGATCAACATATAGATTTAATCTCAAGAGTAATATTCATAAATCAACTATAATTTGGTTAGGAAAAAAAACCAATTTTGTCGTGAATAGTAACTCGTGAATAGTAACTCGTGAATAGTAACTCGTGAATAGTAACCCTGACATGAAAAAGGTAGAAATTCCACAATAATATACATACCAATATTTCGGTATAATGATATTGAAAGAATAATATTCTTAAGCTTATAAACAATTTATTTAAATTGTTTACACTTTACTAATTAAAGCATTTAATCATCATAAAACGCCAACCCTTAAGATTTCATCATCAATAACCAAAACCCTCATCAAAAATCTGCATATACCTCATATATAGGATTCTCAAGCCATAAAATCCTATTTTCCAATTTTCTTACTTCACATAACATATTTAATTCATTTTCTCATAACTAGACTATTTTCATGAAAAATACCAAATCCGTTCCAAAAATATTTCTTTTCTGGAATTTAGCATAATATAGTCCCATAGTGAACATATATTTTTCTCAAAATTTTTAAAAGTCATTTACTATTTTTCATATGGCCAAAATAGCCGAATATTTAGACATTTATCAAAAATTGTACTTTTGTCTAAAAATTCTGAAATTTACAGAGTATACTTCAATCATATACATGTACTCCCAATAAAAATTTCATCAATTTTGGAGTTAACTACAAGGAATTATAAGCTGTTACTTCTAAAATAGTCTTTTCTCATAAAATTCATAACTCTCAATCTATATATCCAAAAATCACCATTTTTGGACACAATCAAGAAAACTCATCAAAATATCATTTTAAATTTTTCCAGAATTTTTTTAAGATCAGAAAAATTACGAAACTGAAAATCATAACAACCCTTAAAATCCCTTAATATCCCTTACCTCAAAAGAGCAGTACTTCTGACTGGATATCGGATATGAAGCTGAAGGAAACTTGCACTGATGAATAGCAACTCACCAAGTATCTAAAAAGTCACAAAATATGCTTCATCATATATAGAGAGAAAGAGAGAAAGCTTATGTTTCTGGTGTGATTTTCAATTCTAACTTAGTCCTCTATTTATAGGAAAATTTTGATAGGTTTGACCTGCAACCTGATGGCTTTACCTGCTACTATTCCCACCCACCACGTTTGAAATATAATTCAGCACATTTCTTCACCAACCACAAGTGGGGCCCACCAATTCTAGAATTTTCCACCAAAATGATAAACTCTGAAAATTCAACAATTTCTGAACCAGTCATCTCGTAAAATTCATAATAAATCATACGTTCATTTTTAACGGTTCAAAATTTGTGGACATATACTCAACTTATATATGTATAACATATCCAAAAATTACCACGATCCAACGGTCGGATTAAAAATTATAACCCCCGCAAAATATCTCAAAAACCCTGATTTTTAATACCTCCATTCCGACAAAAATACTGATAAAAACCTCAACATTAACTCCTTCATTTTTAACCACAAAAATATATCCCTCATTTATATCCACATAAAATAAATATTTCCTTATCATATGAATCAATAATTAATTATTCACAAATAATATTACAGAATCACATTTATGACAACCAGGCCGTTCCCAGGAAAGAGGGGGCTTTCCAATAAGAATTTCTCCTTACTGGCGCGCAATTAGATGACCAAACCTCTCCTTAGACAGAACTTTCTAGACATTGCCAATAATGTTATCTAATAATATTATTCAAATAATATGAATTATTGATCTGATAATGGGAAATACTGTGCAGCAACAATTATTGAACAACAATAATACAAAATTTCAACGTAGCAATTATTGAATCAATAAAATAAAATATTGAACAGTAATTACTGTAACAATTATTGAGTAGTGCCTTCTTACGTAAGAATCAATAATTTCAAAAATACTATGCAATACCGTGTGCTACTGTGCAATAACGCGTATTACTGTATTTTAACCACCGGGTATTCCAACAGTGTTAACGGTAACAACTACGCCGTTATTTGTAAAAACTCAAATTTGTCGTTTTCCTTCACCGACAGTTATTCGTTATGGGGCCCATAAATAGCTGCGCAGTCGTACGAATATTCTCCGACAGAAAGAATATTCCACGACCAAACGAATATTCCCCGACAACAATGATTATTTTATAACCACTTGCTTATTTTGAAAAAATTTCACATTTCACCCATAACTTTAACTTTTTATCAATTTAACCATTTACTGAATTGTAATTATAAGAAAAATTGAATACTTTTATTTCATAAAATTCGGGGTCTTACAATCTCCCCTCCTTATGAAATTTCGTCCTCGAAATTTACGTACCTAGTATTTCAAAGAGTTGAGAATACCTTCCTTTCATTTCAAATTCCATCTTCACTGTCATCATAATTTCTCCATTGCTCATCTCCTGTATTTCAAATATCATTCTAGAATACAGCTTCAAAATAAGGGTTAATTGAACAAATTAACATATCACATAATATCTCGATATTATGACTGACCAACAAATAAGCTTAGGTAGGACACACTAGCGAAGGATTTACTCATCTCTTCCCTCCTAGTTTTATTCCCCGATCTCTGCCAGAGATCATATCCCCAAGCTCTGATACCACCTGTGACGACCCCAAAATAGGTCCATTCCACCCAACCCATTCTGAGTCGTCAAATACATGGTACAGAAAACAACTACAACTTTATTACAACAATTGTCGTGCAAAATACAACAACACATATGCTGTGAGTTTGGATACAAATATATACCAAATGTAACTCATGTTCCAACCGTGGACATCACCTCACAATAACACCTTACATAAAGGTATAGTCAAAAACTGTTTTAGAAACTAGAATCTTTGGGAAGTGCTCAAGAAAACCTTCGTACATGGGAGGCCACACGTCTAGGTTATGATAGATATCATATGGCCACAGAATTATCCTTGGTTGACCCAATAGACCCCAAAGAAAAACGAGAAGATTACTATCATATTCTTCCCAATGGTGAGTCTTATCTTGACATATCATTATCTCTACTATCTCTAATTGAGAATTATACTTCAAACAAACACCAAGATTATATAGGTAGTGCTCGTATATATACTCAGCAAGTGGATGAGCACAACCCTGTCCTATGATGACACGAGGTTGTATGTCATTAGACATCTTGTATGATAGTGACAAAACACCCTTCCAACGTTGGGTTCGCCTCACCCTATTTTCTTCACCAAATATAACTACTAAATGATGACCACCGTTCTATTCCCTTGTTACCCTCGCTCGACCCAGCTACACTCTTATTACCTGAAAGGAATTGTGAAGCAAAAGGGTGAGCACAACTAGCTCAGTAAAGAATATCATGACTAAAGATAAATAAATTATCAATAGTCTTCATCAATAATAAATCAGAGATTTAGAACATATGGTAGATGATAAAAAAATTTCAACCATAGTTGCAGCGGAACATGCAATCCATTAGAAGAGTCAAATAGACTATAAAGTCTATTATCTTCTCCATGTTAAAAATCCATCAACAATGTTTTATCCCTGTAACATCAATCAACAATTCTGGTCCACAATCATATGAATAAATCATAATCATAACTGTAGTTCTAAATTCCTCTTCTCACCCAGGACGAAGATAATTTTCATCACCTATCTTTACCTGAAACATCAAAGATCATGGTTACACCAAATCACATTTCCTGTTCATAATCATACTAATAACTTCATCTTTGCACTACGGCCAAAGATATTCATTTGTATCACCAGTTGGTCATGTTTATCTCAACATCTGTTCATCTTTGCACTACTGGCCAAAGATATTCAACAACATGTCATCTTTGCACTACGGGCCAAAGATATTCATTAATATTTTATCTTTGCACTACAGGCCAAAGATATTCCTCAACAGTTCATATTTGCACTACGGCCAAATATATTCATCAACAGTTCATATTTGCACTACAAGCCAAATATATTAATATCTCAAAGAAATATATAATCATTTCAGAATTTGTATAAACAATAATTATAACCATGTTAATCAATTCACCTTTGCACTTAAGCTAAAGATATTCACTTATAAATTCAATGGTCATGATCATACCAGTCAACAATTCAACTTTGCACTACTGGCCAAAGAGAACCCTAGTCATGATCATACCAATAATTTACCCATCTTTACACTCAAGTGAAAGAGAATTTCAACATCAAGGTTATAAAAATGTTATATATGATAATAAAAACAATATGATCAACATATAGATTTAATCTCAAGAGTAATATTCATAAATCAACTATAATTTGGTTAGAAAAAGAAACTAATTTTGTCGTGAATAGTAACTCGTGAATAGTAACCCTGACATGAAAAAGGTAGAAATTCCACAATAAAATACATACCAATATTTCGGTATAATGATATTGAAAGAATAATATTCTTAAGCTTATAAACAATTTATTTAAATTGTTTACACTTTACTAATTAATGCATTTAATCATCATAAAATGCCAACTCTTAAGATTTCATCATCAATAACCAAAACCCTCATCAAAAATCTGCATATACCTCATATATAGGATTCTCAAGCCATAAAATCCTATTTTCCAATTTTCTTACTTCACATAACATATTTAATTCATTTTCTCATAACAAGACTATTTTCATGAAAAATACCAAATCATTCCAAAAATATTTCTTTTCTGGAATTTAGCATAATATAGTCCCATAGTGAACATATATTTTTCTCAGAATTTTTAAAAGTCATTTACTATTTTTCATATGGCCAAAATAGCCGAATATTTAGACATTTATAAAAAATTGTACTTTTGTCTAAAAATTCTGAAATTTACAGAGTATACTTCTATCATATACATGTACTCCCAATAAAAATTTCATCAATTTTGGAGTTAACCACAAGGAATTATAAGCTGTTACTTTTAAAATAGTCTTTTCTCATAAAATTCATAACTCTCAATCTATACATCCAAAAATCACCATTTTTGGACACAATCAAGAAAACTCATCAAAATATCATTTCAAATTTTTCCAGAATTTTTTTAAGATCAGAAAAATTACGAAACTGAAAATCATAACAACCCTTAAAATCCCTTAATATCCCTTACCTCAAAAGAGCAGTACTTCTGACTGGATATCGGATATGATGCTGAAGGAAACTTGCACTGATGAATAGCAACTCACCAAGTATCTAAAAACTCACAAAATATGCTTCATAATATAGAGAGAGAAAGAGAGAAAGCTTATGTTTCTGGTGTGATTTTCAATTCTAACTTAGCCCTCTATTTATAGGAAAATTTTGGTAGGTTTGACCTGCAACCTGATGGCTTTACCTGCTACTATTCCCACCCACCACATTTGAAATATAATTCAGCACATTTCTTCACCAACCACAAGTGGGGCCCACCAATTCTAGAATTTTCCACCAAAATGATAAACTCTGAAAATTCAACAATTTCTGAACCAGTCATCTCGTAAAATTCATAATAAATCATACGTTCATTTTTAACGGTTCAAAATTTGTGGACATATACTCAACTTATATATGTATAACATATCCAAAAATTACCACGATCCAACGGTCGGATTAAAAATTATAACCCCCGCAAAATATCTCAAAAACCCTAATTTTTAATACCTCCATTCCGACAAAAATACTGATAAAAACCTCAACATTAACTCCTTCATTTTTAACCACAAAAATATATCCCTCATTTATATCCACATAAAATAAATATTTCCTTATCATATGAATCAATAATTAATTATTCACAAATAATATTACAGAATCACATTTATGACAACCAGGCCGTTCCCAGGAAAGAGGGGGCTTTCCAATAAGAATTTCTCCTTACTGGCGCGCAATTAGATGACCAAACCTCTCCTTAGACAAGACTTTCTAGACATTGCCAATAATGTCATCTAATAATATTATTCAAATAATATGAATTATTGATCTGATAATGGGAAATACTGTGCAGCAACAATTATTGAACAACAATAATACAAAATTTCAACGTAGCAATTATTGAATCAATAAAATAAAATATTGAACAGTAATTACTGTAACAATTATTGAGTAGTGCCTTCTTACGTAAGAATCAATAATTTCAAAAATACTATGCAATACCGTGTGCTACTGTGCAATAACGCGTATTACTGTATTTTAACCACCGGGTATTCCAACAGTGTTAACGGTAACAACTACGCCGTTATTTGTAAAAACTCAAATTTGTCGTTTTCCTTCACCCGACAGTTATTCGTTATGGGGCCCACAAATAGCTGCGCCGTCGTACGAATATTCTCCAACAGAAAGAATATTCCACGACCAAACGAATATTCCCCGACAACAATGATTATTTTATAACCACTTGCTTATTTTGAAAAATTTTCACATTTCACCCATAACTTTAACTTTTTATCAATTTAACCATTTACTGAATTGTAATTATAAGAAAAATTGAATACTTTTATTTCATAAAATTCGGGGTCTTACAATATTCATCAAGTAATCATACATCTTTGCACTACAGGCCAAAGATATTCATTAATATCATCATTTAGGACTGAGGATGATGAAAAATATCTTAAAGAGAACGAATCCAGTGAGACAGAAGGACAAATATTAGGGATTCGTATAACAGTTTATCCAATATCAATAATACTTCATAATAATCAATTGTGAAGCAGAATTCAAAAATAAAGATCAAAACATGGATACAATCAAAGATAGTAACCATAATAGACATCTTGGACAAAAAGGAAAAATTTTATTTTTTGGTGAATAGTGTCGTATTCGTGAATAGTACCGTATACGTGAATAGTGCCGTATACGTGAATAGTAACCCCGACACAAAAAGTTTTAAATTTGATAAAAACTCATATCAATATTTCAGCATAATGATATTGAAGAAAATAATATCATTAAGAAGAAAATAATATCCCTTACCTCAAGATATCAGTACTTCTGGTCGGAATACCGGTATAAGGCTGAAAGAAACTTGCTCTGATGAATAGAAACTCTCAAAGTATCTAAATACTCACAAAATACACTCAATAATCTAGAGAGAGAAAGAGAGAAAACTTGTTTCTGGTGTGATTTTCAATTCTAACTTAGCCCTCTATTTATAGGAAAATTTTAGTAGGTTTGACCTGCAACCTGATGGCTTTACCTGCTACTATTCCCACCCACCACATTTGAAATATAATTCAGCACATTTCTTCACCAACCACAAGTGGGGCCCACCAATTCTAGAATTTTCCATCAAAATGATAAACTCCGAAAATTCAACAATTTCTGAACCAGTCATCTCGTAAAATTCATAATAAATCATACGTTCATTTTTAACGGTTCAAAATTTGTGGACATATACTCAACTTATATATGTATAACATATCCAAAAATTACCACGATCCAACGGTCGGATTAAAAATTATAACACCCGCAATATTTCTCAAAAACCTGATTTGATTTTTAATACCTCCATTCCGATAAAAATACTGATAAAACACCTCAACATTAACTCCTTCATTTTTAACCACAAAAATATATCCCTCATTTATATCCACATAAAATAAATATTTCCTTATCATATGAATCAATAATTAATTATTCACAAATAATATTACAGAATCACATTTATGACAACCAGGCCGTTCCCAGGAAAGAGGGGGCTTTCCAATAAGGATTTCTCCTTACTGGCGCGCAATTAGATGACCAAACCTCTCCTTAGACAGAACTTTCTAGACATTGCCAATAATGTTATCTAATAATATTATTCAAATAATATGAATTATTGATCTGATAATGGAAAATACTGTGCAGCAACAATTATTGAAACAACAATAATATAAAATATCAATGCAACAATTATTGAATCAATAAAATAAAATATTGAACAATAACTACTGTAACAATTATTGAGTAGTGCCTTCTTACGTAAGAATCAATAATTGGTGCAATACCGTGTGCTACTGTATTTTAACCACCGGGTATTCTAACAGTATTAACGGTAACAACTACGCCGTTATTTATAAATAACTTATACTTGTCATTTTCTTCATCCAATCGCTTTCCGTTATGGGGCCCACACAAGGCTGCGCCGTCGTACGAATATTCCCCGACAGCAAGAATATTCCACGACCAAACGAATATTCCCCGACAAAATGAATATTTTATAACCACTTGCTTATTTTGCAAAATTTGCACATTTCACCCATAACCAAAGTATTATATCAAATTAACCCCTTATTATTCACAATAATATTTAGAGAAAATTTGATTTTATTCATTAATAAGTTGGGGTCTTACAACCTCCCCTCCTTATGAAATTTCGTCCTCGAAATTGACGTACGTACCTGATGTTTCAAAAAGGTGAGGATACCTCGCTTTCATTTCTGATTCCAACTCCCAGGTCATTTCTTCAATAGCATGGTTTCTCCACAAAACCTTAACTTGTGGTATAACCTTCGTGCGTAGGACATGCTCTTTCCTATCCAAGATCTTAACAGGTACCTCCTCGTACGTTAAATCTTCAGCTATCTCGTCTGGTTCTAACTCAATAATGTGGTTCGGGTCTTTAACATATTTACGAAGCATAGATATGTGAAAAACATTATGAACACGAGACATGCTTGGAGGTAATGCGAGTCTATATGCCACATTTCCTATTCGCTCAAGAATCTCAAATGGACCAACAAATCTTGGATTGAGCTTTCCTCTCTTCCCAAATCTTGTAACTCCCTTCCATGGTGCAACACGTAATAATACATGATCCCCAATATTAAATTCCACGTCCTTCCGATGAAGATCCGCATAACTCTTTTGTCGATCCTGTGCCGTTTGTATACGTTGTCGAATCGTTTGGATCTTCTCTGTAGTAATGCGTACCAACTCTGGTCCCAACAATGTTGCTTCACCCACCTCGTCCCAGCATACTGGAGAACGACATTTTCTTCCATACAACGCCTCGAATGGAGCCACACCTATGCTCGCCTGATAACTGTTGTTGTAGGAGAATTCCACCAATGGTAGGTACTTATCCCAACTCCCTTTGAGATCTAGGACACAAAGTCTTAATAGATCTTCAAGAGTTTGAATAGTCCTCTCTGATTGTCCGTCCGTTTGAGGATGGTATGCCGAACTGAATCGTAAATCCGTGCCCATAGCTTTCTGCAAGCTAACCCAAAATCGTGAAGTGAATCTTGGGTCACGATCCGAAACTATGGATACTGGCATGCCATGCAATCTCACAATCTCGTTCACGTACATACTAGCAAGACGTTCAAGGGAATAAGTCTCACGTATCGGCAAGAAATGAGCGGACTTGGTTAATCTATCAACAATAACCCAAATCGCATCTATGCCTTGAGAAACCTTGGGAAGACCCGTAACAAAATCCATAGTAATGTGTTCCCACTTCCATTTCGGGATCTCAAGTGGTTGCAATGGACCCTTTGGCACTTGATGCTCCGCCTTTACACGTTGACAAGTTAAACACCTCGAGATAAACTCCGCGATCTCTCTTTTCATATTGCTCCACCAAAATGTATGTCGAAGATCGTGATACATTTTGGTACTCCCAGGATGGATTGCAAACGGTGTGTTGTGTGCCTCCATCATTATTCTATGCTTCAAGTCAAAATCGTTAGGAACACAAAGTCTGGAGTTGACTCGAAGTATTCCTTCTTCATCGATTCTTGCTTCTGGAATAGCACCTTCTTGCACTTTCTTCTTCATACGCATCAGCTCCATGTCCGTAGCTTGAGCAGCTTTAACTTTATCGATTAAAGTCGGTTCTACTCGTATATTTGATATCATCATGTGGGTACTTGGAGCCTTCATCTCTATCTCCATCCTTTGCAAGTCATACAAAATGGGCCTTTGTGTTAACAATATTGCACTCGTACCCGCATATGATCTTCTACTCAATGCGTCAGCTACTACGTTTGCTTTTCCAGGATGATATTGGATGGTATGATCGTAATCTTTCAACAGCTCGAGCCAACGTCGCTGCTGCATGTTGAGTTCCTTTTGGGTGAAGAAATATTTGAGGCTTTTATGATCTGTATAGATCTCCACTTTCTCCCCATACAGGTAGTGTCTCTAGATCTTCAACGCAAAAACGACTGCTGCCAACTCTAAATCATGAGTAGGATAATTCCTCTCATATTCTTTGAGTTGTCGTGAGGCATAGGCTATGACTTTCCCATGTTGCATGAGAACACATCCTAACCCTTTGCCTGAAGCATCGTTGTAGATAACAAATCCATCCGAACTAGATGGTATTGTCAGAACAGGTGTCAAGAAAATCCTTCCACAAATCTCCGATAATAACCAGCTAAGCCTAGAAAGCTACGTACTTCGGTTACCGACTTCGGTTGCTCCCAACTTTTTATGGCTTCAATCTTCGCCGGGTCGACAAATACTCCATGTTTTGACACCACGTGCCCAAGGAATGCTACTTCCTCAAGCCAAAACTCGCATTTCTTCAATTTGGCATATAGCTTATTTTCACGAAGCCTTTGCAGTACCAGCTTCAAATGGCGCTCATGATCTTCACGGCTTTTGGAATAGATGAGGATGTCATCAATAAAGACAACAACGAACTGATCCAAATATTCTTTGAATACACGGTTCATCATATCCATGAAGGCAGCAGGAGCATTAGTCAATCCAAAAGACATTACTAAGAATTCATAATGCCCGTACCGAGTTCTGAAGGCAGTCTTTGGAATATCCTCAGTTTTAATCTTCAGCTGATGATATCCAGAACGAAGGTCGATCTTTGAAAAGAATTGTGTTCCTTGTAACTGGTCGAACAGGTCATCAATGCGAGGTAGCGGATACCTATTCTGATAGTGACATGATTCAATTCTCGATAGTCGATACAAAGTCGCATACTCCCGTCTTTCTTCTTTACGAATAAAACAGGAGCACCCCAAGGAGACGTACTAGGACGAATAAAACCGATGTCCAACAACTCCTGTAGTTGGACTTTTAACTCCTGAAGTTCAATAGGAGCCATTCGATATGGAGTTTTAGAAATGGGCTTTGTACCGGGTTCAAGGTCAATAAAGAATTCAACTTCACGTTCTGGGGGTAGACCAGGAAGTTCTTCAGGAAATACATCGGAAATTCTCTAACAATAGAAATATTATTCAAATCTGACTTGTCTTTGTTCAAATCCATAACATGGGCTAAGAAAGCTTGACATCCGTTTTTCAATAAACGAATAGCTTTGTGGCTTGATATGACAGTGACTGATTTTAGTGGTTTAGTAGTTTGAATTCGTATGACAGGTTGGTTAGGAATATGAAAACTAACAACCTTACGAAAACAATCAATTTTAGCATGATGAGTGGTTAACCAATCAATTCCTAAAATCACATCAAAAGCAAGTATCTTTAAAGAGATAAGATCAACAGGTAATGTGATAGTGCCAACTTGGATCATGCAAGATTTATAAACTGTAGATGTAACGAAGGTTTCACCCAACGGAGTTTCAACAGATAAGTTAAAGTCCAATTTCTCCGGAGTCAAGTTTAAACGTTGAGCACAAGCAGGAGAGATAAAAGAATGGGTAGAACCGGTATCTAGTAAAGTATAAACTTCGCAAGAATTCAAGATTAGCTTACCCGTGATCACCTCGTTCGGGTTTCTCGCGTGTTGGCCAGTAACGACAAACGCCCTTCCAGGAACCGCTGATTTCGACTTATCCGGGACAGCTTTTGGAGTCACCATCCCCGCTGAACTTGGTTTTGCTACAGAACACTCTCGAGCTATATGACCCTCCTTTCCACAGTTATAACATACCTTGGATTGTTGTGGCCAGTTTGGGCTGATATGTCCCTCTTTCCTACATTTGTAACATACGACCGGTGGTCGTTCTCCTCCCCTAGAAACAGTTGATGTTTGTGCTGACGTCTTCACGTTATCATTGTTGTACCTTCTCTTCTTGAAATCTCCTCCCGACTCGCTCCTTCTATTATCACGACCACGATTACCACCAGAGTGGTTACCGCTTTTGTCCGAATGTTTTTCTCCCTGCTGGTTTTCATTGCTTCGATGACTGCCGCCACCGGTATGACCCTGGTTGTGGTCCCTCGGTTGCACATACTCATTATCTCGCTCTAATAATTGAGCCCTGTTTACAACATCTGAATATAAAGAAAATTTATGAGAGATAAGATATTGTCGAATCTCGGGTTTTAGACCTCTCAGAAACATCCTTGTCATTCGTTCCTCATTTTCGACCAAATGAGGTGCAAACCTGGATAACTCTGCAAACTTCGCCTCGTACTGGGACACCGTCATGTTGTTTTGTTCCAGTCTGATAAACTCTACCTCCTTCATATGACGAATACTTTCAGGAAAGTACTTGTCATTGAACAGTTTTTGAAATGTTTCCCAGGACATGTTGAGTGCGTCAGGCTGGGTACGCTTCACAGACTCCCACCAGTAGTCTGCCTCACCGCGGAACATAAAGGTGGCGAATGGAACCTTCTGTTCCTCCGTGCATCCCAAGACATCGAATATCTTGGTAATTTGCTTGACCCACGTTTCCGCCATGATCGGATCCGGCTTTCCCTTAAATTCTGGTGGTCCCAATTCTTTGAACTGCTTAGCTGTGACAAACCGCGCGTTATCATTTCCACCCGTATTCTGCACACGAGTCTCCCTCGTCTGATTTTGCATGAACTGCAAAAAGCTCCTAAACATTCCATCATTCATCGTTTGCTCGGTAACGTTGTTTACAGGAGGAATATTGCCTTCCTGTTGCACGTTCCCCTGGGTGGTGATCAAAGGTGTCTCCACGGTCTGATTTACTCCATTATTAACGTTCTCAGCTGCCATTCTTAAATACTGCCATAAAACAAGGGTTAATAGTCATGTCATATATTATCCCTATACTCTGACCGACCAAATAAACACCAAATAAACTTAGTCAGGTCATACTAGCGAAGGAATTCCCCGTCTCTCCCCTCCTAGTTCTTGTCTCACATCTCAGCCAGGGATCATATCCCTAAGCTCTGATACCAACTGTGACGCCCCCAAATAGGTATACAACACCCATTCTGAGTCGCCAAATACATGGTACAGAAAGCAAACTACAACTTCAATAATACAATTGTCGTGCAAAATACGACAACACATACTGTGAGTTTAAATACAAATATTGTCTTCTAGACAATATCCACACTCAAATAAATCCTCATTACAATTATTCAAACACTATTTTACAGAAATAGTGAGGACTGCTAAAACATCTTTCTAGAACCATCACTCCATACCCCGACTAGATCCTGCTATGTTCTCACCTCCTGAGAAGAAAAATGGAACAAAAAGGAAAAGGGTGAGCTCAACTAGCCCAGTAAAGAATATTATGACTAAGATAATATACAAACAAATTATCGTTAGTCTTCAACAGGGAAAATCTGATAGAATATAATCGACAACAAGTTTTAGATCAACAACTGCAGCGGAAACAGCAAACCATTAGAAGAGTCAAGTAGAGAAAGAATTCTACTATCTTCTAAGATTTAAAAGTCCATCATCAATATTTTATCCCTGTAACATCAATTAATAATCATCTTTATCCAAATATTCATCTTTGCACTACAGGCCAAAGATATTCATTTGTATCACCTGTCAGTCATGTTCATCTCAACACCTGTTCATCTTTGCACTACAGGCCAAAGATATTCATCAAGTAATCATACATCTTTGCACTACAGGCCAAAGATATTCATTAATATCATCATTTAGGACTGAGGATGATGAAAAATATCTTAAAGAGAACGAATCCAGTGAGACAGAAGGACAAATATTAGGAATTCGTATAACAGTTTATCCAAGATCAATAATACTTCATAATAATCAATTGTGAAGCAGAATTCAAAAATAAAGATCAAAACATGGATACAATCAAAGATAGTAACCATAATAGACATCTTGGACAAAAAGAAAAAATTTTATTTTTCGGTGAATAGTGCCGTATTCGTGAATAGTACCGTATACGTGAATAGTGCCGTATACGTGAATAGTAACCCCGACACAAAAAGTTTTAAATTTGATAAAAACTCATATCAATATTTCAGCATAATGATATTGAAGAAAATAATATCATTAAGAAGAAAATAATATCCCTTACCTCAAGATATCAGTACTTCTGGTCGGAATACCGGTATAAGGCTGAAAGAAACTTGCTCTGATGAATAGAAACTCTCAAAGTATCTAAATACTCACAAAATACACTCAATAATCTAGAGAGAGAAAGAGAGAAAACTTGTTTCTGGTGTGATTTTCAATTCTAACTTAGCCCTCTATTTATAGGAAAATTTTAGTAGGTTTGACCTGCAACCTGATGGCTTTACCTGCTACTATTCCCACCCACCACATTTGAAATATAATTCAGCACATTTCTTCACCAACCACAAGTGGGGCCCACCAATTCTAGAATTTTCCATCAAAATGATAAACTCCGAAAATTCAACAATTTCTGAACCAGTCATCTCGTAAAATTCATAATAAATCATACGTTCATTTTTAACGGTTCAAAATTTGTGGACATATACTCAACTTATATATGTATAACATATCCAAAAATTACCACGATCCAACGGTCGGATTAAAAATTATAACACCCGCAATATTTCTCAAAAACCTTGATTTGATTTTTAATACCTCCATTCCGATAAAAATACTGATAAAACACCTCAACATTAACTCCTTCATTTTTAACCACAAAAATATATCCCTCATTTATATCCACATAAAATAAATATTTTCTTATCATATGAATCAATAATTAATTATTCACAAATAATATTACAGAATCACATTTATGACAACCAGGCCGTTCCCAGGAAAGAGGGGGCTTTCCAATAAGGATTTCTCCTTACTGGCGCGCAATTAGATGACCAAACCTCTCCTTAGACAGAACTTTCTAGACATTGCCAATAATGTTATCTAATAATATTATTCAAATAATATGAATTATTGATCTGATAATGGAAAATACTGTGCAGCAATAATTATTGAAACAACAATAATATAAAATATCAATGCAACAATTATTGAATCAATAAAATAAAATATTGAACAATAACTACTGTAACAATTATTGAGTAGTGTCTTCTTACGTAAGAATCAATAATTGGTGCAATACCGTGTGCTACTGTATTTTAACCACCGGGTATTCCAACAGTATTAACGGTAACAACTACGCCGTTATTTATAAATAACGTATACTTGTCATTTTCTTCATCCAATCGCTTTCCGTTATGGGGCCCACACAAGGCTGCGCCGTCGTACGAATATTCCCCGACAGCAAGAATATTCCACGACCAAACGAATATTTCCCGACAAAATGAATATTTTATAACCACTTGCTTATTTTACAAAATTTGCACATTTAACCCATAACCAAAGTATTATATCAAATTAACCCCTTATTATTCACAATAATATTTAGAGAAAATTTGATTTTATTCAATAATAAGTTGGGGTCTTACAATATATATATATATATATATATATATATATATAATATATATATATATATATATATATATATATATATAGTCCGGATCTTAAGCGCACCCCTTATCCAACTCACCCGAGCTCACCTCTCCTTTAGCGACGGACCCAGCGATGGTTCTGTCATACAACCGTCGTCTATAATTTTAGGGACACTATATGTTGTCTGTCGCTAAAAGTATAGACGACGGTTATATGACTGAACCGTCGCCGAGTCCGTCGCTAAAAGGGGGTGAGCTCGGGTGAGTTGGATAAGGGGTGAGCTTAAGATCCGGACTATATATATATATATATATATATATATATATATATATATATATATAAGTATTTACATATATATATAGAAGCAATAAAAAACCACGAACCGATGACCCGAGCATACACACACGTGCGACTCTCAACGTGAATAATAGTGTGTGCAAGGAGTGGAGAAAAGGCTTTAAGTAATGTAAGAAGGCTTATAGTAGACTGCCAAAGAAGACTTCAATAGCTTTAAATGGATGAACACTCAATTCCCACCGGCAAAAAGTAGCCAAATATAAGCTCACAAGTGTTTGAAATGTGAAAGCAATCAATTTATAGTGTGTACAGAGCAAATTGGACAGAGCTTCCTCGCCTTTTTCTTCTTACAAATGGCCACCTAGCCCTCTATTTATAGAGGGGGGGAACTACAGGTGAACCTACGGCTGCTCGGGGTGCCCCGGGCTCTACGGGCTCGCCGTCTCAAAGTACGTTCACTTGTGCAATATGTTGTCCGCTTGAACCATCAAAACTTCAATCCGGACATTCGTTCGAGGTGTATAAGACCTTTTACGGCATGTTGTAGTCGAGAGATACACAAGGACATGGGATAAGAGGTTGTACAAAGTCAGGAAGATGGTTCCATGCCCAGGTCTTCAGGCTTTAAATTCTATCCGGTGTGCTGTCTTGTCTATTAGTCACTCGAGATTGGAGCTATGGTTCTTATAGGAAACTTCTATGTAGCATGTAGGTTGAAATGTTGTTGAGACGGTGCGAATGTGGGGTTGAGGTGGAAAAATGATAATTTTTCCCCTGACCGGGGTTATCTACGGTTCTGGGCTGATTTAGCAGTCGTTGCTCAGGGTTATCTCTGAGATTGGGCTGCTGTAAGTGCTGACCATCCTCAAGGTTGTCTCTGAGGTGTGCATGTCCTCCCGGGGTAATCTCCGAGCTTAGGACTGAGTGCCTCGGGGCTATCACCGAGTGTTAAAGCTGATTGCTGGAGGTTGAAATAAGCATTTTTGGGGTTATCTCCGAAACTGCAACTGCATGCCTCGGGGTTGTCTCTGAGATTTAAACTGTATCTCCCGGGGTTATCTCCGGGACTGAAACTGAATATCTTGGGATTGTCTCAGATATGGCAAAGGTCTCCGGTGTTATTTTTGGAACTGGAACTATATTCCTCGGGGTTGTTTACGAGGTTGAAACTGAGTATCCCAGGGTTGGCTCCGGGACTGTACTGACTTGACTTCCAGGGTTATCTCTGGAAGATGATTTTGCCCTCTTGCAAGGTTAGTAACAGGAATGCAAAATTTTCTATTGTCCACAGATGCCCCTCTTTACCATATTCATGCAATGTAATGGCATGTATAGGATAAAGAACAATAGACACTTAAAACATGACAAGATATTCATGATGCAATGTACTGCAGCATGATGCAAATGTATGATGTATATGGTTTGTTGGACTATTTTCCAATAGGATGTGATGAATGTCTTCTCCCATGACTTCTGATGGGGACTGGGGTGATCACTGATGTCTCTGAAGAACTGCTTGGATGTGTGCTCCAAAGTTCCCAGGAAATACCAAGATGTTGATGTTGGGGTTATCACCAAAGTCTTTAATCCTTGGTACAGACTTTCCACCATAGATATTCCTCTCATGTGCAAGAGACTCTAGGGGATTGTGTTTTGTTTGAGGAAGATATGTATAACAGATTCCATCATCGGTCCTTCCCGATGAGGATGTCACTCCCTAGTATATATCGCCAGGTCTTTCCAATGATCTGTCAAAATTACTGCCAACAGTCTGTGTTTGTCAGGGTTGCCTGACACTCACTGACATGTGCATCAACGGATACCAACATTGGATGGTCTCCAATGCTTTGTTAGGTTTAACTACCAACGATTGGTGATGTCAAGGCTGCTTGACCTTCGTTAAAATATGCTTCAACGGTTGAAGACGCATGAAATTCTCGTTGGGGATAGCTATTTTAGAGTTACGACTCCGAACTGATGGCAGCAGACCTTTGTGAGGTATTGCTAATCGTTGTTTGCAACAGTTGTGATCATTGATGTTGTGTACCCTGCGTTCGGGTGAATACCAATGAGTGATGTGTGGACCCACAGTTTGGTCATGAAATCTAGGATTTCAAGCTGTTCCGCTCAATCACAAAGCATCTTTTTTCCTGATCTGACTATTTCAGTCTATGAGACCTCCATTGCAACTCGAATTGGACCGAGCCGGAGGGGTAGGGCCCACCTAGGGGAGCCGTAGGTGGTTGTTGGGCGGATATGCCCCATTTTTTTGTATTTTTTAGCTGTACAGAGATGATGTATTTCGATAATGATGTACTTAGGAATGTATGTACTGTTTTACATTCCCTAAATCATATTGCCATCTATTATTTGTCATGCATGTATTATGTCATGCATATGTATGCCCAGATATGTTCAGCATTGACCCCTGGATGGTCTTATGATACGGCCCACATAGATGTCTTCATCGACAATCAGCTGTATTGATTACACCCCACCAGTATTTGTGGCCTCACGCTTGAGATCCTGGTTTGATAGTGTATCCCCTTCAGATAGGGTGATTGTAGATCAACTATTAAAGTATTCCATAACCCTCCTGACGTCCCAGGTTCCATTGGGCTTTGTAGATGGCATGCTAGAGCATTGGGTACCGGAGAGGCATGTAGAAACTCAAAATTTTTTGCACACCTGTTACTGACATTACAGAAAGGCAAATTCGTCTTTCTGGGATAACCCTGGAAGACAGCTCACATCCAGTCCGGATACTATTGAAATCTTAGTTTCAACCTCAGAACACACACCGGGAGCATCAGTCTAACCTCGGTGATAACATTGAGGCCTGCAGTTCCAATACCATAAATTCCACCGGAGAAGACCGATTCATCCTGGAGATAACCCCGAGATGTTCAGTCTCAGTCCCAACATTAGGAATAGCAGATTCAAATCTTGGAGATAACCCCAAAGAAGGCAGTTGCAGTTTCAGAGATAGAAAATGCTTCTTTTAAATGTATGCCACCAGCTTCAACCTTGGCGCTTACACCGAGGCACTTAGTATAAGGCCTGGCAATAACACCAGGAAGACAGGCACACCTCAGAGATGACACTGAGGACCTTCAACCATTGCATCAGTCCAATCTCAGAGATAACCTTTTGCAATGTCTGCTTTATCAGCCCAAACCGGAGATAACCCAGGTGAGGGACAAAGTTATCATCTTGCCACCTTGACGCCACATCACGCCGTCTCAACATTTGGAACATACATTTCTACACAATAATGTCCCACAAGAATCAAGGAAGACCAATCTCGAGTGACTATTACGCAAGGTAACTGATAGAATTTGAAGCTGAAGACCGGAGGGCATCGTCCCATCTTCATGACTTTGTACAACCTCTAATCCCATGTCATTGCGTAACTCTCGATAACGGCGGTCTGAAATAGGTCTTATATACCTCAGTCGGATGACCAAATTTCAATTCTGAATGTTCGAGCGAACATCACATTGCATGCGTGCACGTACTTCGAGACAGCGGGACCGGTGAAGCGCGGGGCACCCCGGGCAGCCTTAGGTACACCTGCGGCCTAGCCATAGGTACACTTGCGGCTCCACCCTCTAAAAATAGAGCGCTTGGGGTGGCCATTTTGCAAGAGAAAAAGGCAAAGAAGCCTTGTCCAATTTGCTCTGTACACACCCCAAACTGAGTGCTTTCTCATTTTAAACACTTGTAAACTCATATATAGCTACTTTTTACCTGTGGGAGCCGAGTGTTCATCCATTTCAAGTTATTAAAGTCTTCTTTGGCAGCCCACTGTAAGCCTTCTAACACATTTTCAAGCCTTTCTCTTAATCTTTGCACTACTATTCTTCACATTGAGAGTCGTGTTGCGTGCGTATGCCCGGACATCGGTCTGTGGTTTCTTTTCAATTTGTGTATATATATATATATATATATAAACTGTATGTCAAAATTTATTCGATGAGCCTAGATTTTACATCCGGTGCGTTTACTGCTTTAAAATATATATACTTATATATATTAACTATTGTTGAACTTTGTCCGATGAGCGCTTCATTATGCCCCATAGAAGTAGAAATGGAATCCCTCAGAGTGTTGATAGACGCTCAGCTGGATGAAGATCAATGGGTACAAGATAGATATCACCAATTGTCTCTAATAGATGAAAGGCGAACCGCGACTATCTTCCATGGTCAGTTATATCAACAAAGGATCACCAGATCCTACAACAGAAAAGTCTAGCTACGGGAGTTTAAACAACATGACTTGGTTTTGAAGAAGATCCTCGACAACCAAGATCAGTCTAAGGGAAAATTCACCCCTAACTTGGAAGGCCCATTTATTGTCAATGAGGTATTGACAGGAGGTGCTCTCAGATTGCAGGAAATGGACAGCGATGAATTTCCACAGCTTATCAACTCGGACACCGTGAAATGGTACTATGTTTGAATTTACTCTCAATCAAACATCCTTGGATTGGATCATCAGATCACCAGTCATTTCGGTTCTTTAACCCTTCATTACATACAACTCTTTTCCACACTTTGCCCCTCAGGGAAATATACTCTTCAAGCCAGCAGCGTGGCTTCACTGTGCTCTCTCAACTTTGCTCATCCCACTAGGGATTGAACCTCTTGCGTTTACAGTTTGTCCCCCCAAATATGGGATCAAACTTTTTCACACACTAGCAGTTTATCCTCAACCTAGGATCAAACTTTCTCTTCCCCGCACTCTGACCTACACATGGGATCACGCTTTTCAACTCAACTTGAGGGGCGAACTACGTCGACCTGATATCCTTGATACACGGGAGTACGTAGGCAACCATATTCTATATGGCCCAGTCGCAATAAACAAAAAACAACAAAAACATTTCTACCCTTTTCTACAAAAAATAAAAAAACCACAATAACACTTCTACAACCTTCTTCATCAATAAAGCTTCTACACCTTTTCTGCCACAAATAGCGTTGAACCTCTTATACCTGATTCGAACTATGCAGACCTGATCTCCTCTTCAATAGGAGTACGTAGGCAGCCATTTATAGTTCGGTCTCACCCCTACTAAAACACAAATACTTATCAATGGTACTGGGATCATCCTTCAAATCCACTACATTTCATTTGGCTTCAGACCAAAAAGGATGGAATTACCTGAACTCCTCCTAAATAGGAGATTCGGCGACCATCGAAGCTGCGGTTGTTTCTCAAAGAGAAACACCAATCCATAAGAGATGGAATTAACTAGGCTCCTCCTAAATAGGGGTACTGGCAACTATATGTGGTGCAGTCAATCTTAGAGAGAAAAGCCACAATCCTCTCCATATTTCCATACAGAAACCAGTCCCAATACACCAAAGATGGTAGGGGTACACACAGATCCATGATCTATTTTGAACTATCCAGAGACAACTCAATGTCCATCCAGCAAGGAGGAATTCAGAATACATCAAGATCACAAGCTCTAAAGAAGCAGGCAAATATCAAGCAAGTATCAGAGCATATCTAAAAGGGAAGTGATCAAAAATATATTTCCTTGCTATATATAATGTTGTTTGATATATACAACGTAAACTGTACATGACAAAATGACTAAGCTAGTCTGTGCAGGAAAATACAATCCCATCTACAAATAGGTGTATATGCGAGCTAACAAGCCCAACATGGCATCCCTCTCTGAAGAAGGAGGTAAAGCTGTGGTCTCCTGTACGAGGATATCCACACAACCCAACAGATCTGCAACCATCTGTATGGTGACCATATGCTCATTGATGTAAGTGCTCATCTCTGCGATCATACCAGTGGTAAGAGACCTCATTACAGTACTATCTGTGACGGCTACATCCCGGGCAGATATGGCACTATCCTGCTCAACTATCACTACATCTCTAGCTGATCTGGCCTTATCCCGCTTAACTACAGCGACATCTCTACGAGCCAATGCCTCGTCCCTCTCTAACAGAGTTGCGTCTCTCCCATCAAGAGTTGTCAACATCAGGGATCTAGCCTGATCTCTCTCAAAGGTTATCAGATGAAGACTCCGTTTAAAGTACTGAGCTAGTATTGGGAGAATCTAAAGGAACTACTGGCAACCCAGTAGATGGCTCCTTCTCGGTGTGAGAATCAATGTCCTCCATGGGCTCTCCACCATCTGAATCAATACTCGGTAATGTGGATACCACCTCAGTCGATGTAGTCTATGTCGCCATCCATGCGGAATATTCTATAGAATAACATGGATGACTAATGGAGAAAGCAGCTATCTCACACTGATCCCAACATGCATACACTCGGGATCGATCCTCTACCGAAAGATAGCGAGAAGCTAAACGCTGGCCCAGCGTCCCCTCAAAAAGGATGAAAATCCTAAAACTGGTCAAACTGCGACATCACGGCCAGGGGATGGTAAGTAGTCATACCCCTCAAACCAGCCAGAGGGATGTAATCCATGCCCGGAGCATGAGTAATAAAGCTGTAAGGTGAGCTGAACCTTAAGCACGACAATATACCAAAAGGGTCTACAATATTAGCTAAGAAAGCAGCCCAAGATGTAGCATTTGTACACTCCGTAGGCTGAAATGAATATGACATGGCTATATCATGGGTGAAACAATACCCATGCCATCTAAAAGTGTCAATCGGTCTTAGGTGTGATATAAATCACACGTATAGCATGACCGAACTGCCTGTAAATACTCCTGTCGGATAAGTGCGGCAGTATGTAGCTGACCTCAATGTCTCAGCTATAATCATCGGTATGATAGTACGACCCTCTGTGAGAGCTCTCACTGCCATGATAATTCCTATGTCCAACTCATCCATATACCGTGGCATGTAGACATATGATAGTCCACACAATAGCAGTACATCCACCCTGGCCAGACGCCAATGAGCCTCCGGTGTGGTGAAATTCCCGGAATGTCGTCTATAACTATCATCAATGCCAAATCTGTCAAACAAAAAATGCTGGGATATAACGTGGCCAGATGTAAGCTCATCCTACACTACCCTACGCCTTAATCTAGTGAGGGTCATGAACCGTCGACTCATGTCCCTTAAAGCCATATGCAGGCAAGGTCTGTCCAATGGCAGCCGTAAACCGTGTATACTCCTCCAGAGTGGGAGTAAACTCCTGGATCCCAAACTGAGAAACCTTCCTCTCCGGTATCCAGTGCTTTAGCATGCCCTCCACGAATCCTGTGGGAACCTGAAACATCAAAAGGGTCATGGTATGCTGCAACAGCTGATCTATGATCACTCTGTATGAGGGTGACATACTATCATACCAATATCTCAAGCGGGATGCCACCAATAATGGCGGGGTGTGATCTATGCGGCTGACTGTCGAAGATGACATCAGTGTGGGCCATATCATAATACCATCCAGGGGTTAATGCTGAATATCTCTGGACATACATACATATGCATAACATGATACATTCATAACATATAATAGATGGCAATATGATATAGGGAATGGAAAAATTGTACATACATTCCTAAGTATATCATCATTTAATACATCATCTCTGTACAACTAAAAATATAGGGAAATGGGGCACAGACGCCCTACTACTAACAGAGGCCTATCAAAAGATATAGCGAGAATGGGGCACAACCACCTAATAGCTAACAGAGACCTATCAAAAGAGATAACAAGAATACGCATCAAAAGAAGACAATGGTGTCAATATCTACATCAATCCTGTCCACCTGATGTAACTCCCCCCTGAGTCACTGGATCTCTATCAAGAGGGATGTCAGACCTACACAAAGAAGGATCTGCGCCGGTAAATCGAAATGGGTCATCTGAGGGGCCAGCTCATGCATTAGAAGGATCAAATGAATCTGCCTCTGTTGGATCTTTGCCCAAATGCCGGATAAAGAAATATGCCTGATCCAGTCGCTGGGTCAAGCTATCAATCTGTGTCACATGAGTCAGATCTCGGACATAGGCTAGCTAATCCGTCATCATCACGGATATTAGAACCATATCCCCTATGAACTGAGTGGCGCGGGTCTGGGCTCCAATGGTACGAGGGATCCACCAATGCTGGAATACATCCTGAGTGCAAGGACCCTTTGACAATACAAAATCGTCAACACCCAACAATGGGATATCAATGATGGGTGACTGCCACACAGGCTAATAACGCCTGGCAGGAGGCAAGATCGGTATACAAATCTCTCATGTGGTGCTCCTAATAGCACGCTCTCCCAAATAGAGCTCCCATCCTCCATTTGTGAAGAGAGGAACCCTACTGGTGGAAATCACGTACTCGACACCAGTCGGGTACCCATCCTCAAATCCAACGACCAAATGCCCCCCGAAATATAGAATCCATGTTATGACATTCGCTGTCAATAACTCCAACTGTAGTCGATAATGAGTGAAACCCTCAGCTACAGAGACCTCCACCAGTATGGAATAATGCCATCGTCGTCCTTGTGGGTAGGTATCCAATCCTAATACACTCACTGGACGTAAACATAGGAGCCTCTCATAGGCCCAAAACTGCCAACACAAAGGCAAACATCTGTTGTCAGTTAACACTCTTAACCTATACATGGTAAAGGATAAGAGAAATATTTACCAGCAGAAATGGGTAAAATCCTAACCAAGCCTCGGTCAAGCCCTGCGAGCGTATACACATGTCCCTGAGGAAATAGGCAAAGGTGTAGGAGCCCCAATCGTACTTTCTTATACAGTCCACATGTCTCGTTGCAATGATCAAAGCGAACGACACCGTAGAAGAGTTATCTGCTATGAAGCAGCCCCTAATGATCATCAGGAACAATCGCCGAAGAATACGATCCCTGACTCTGACATCAGTTGGTATGGGCTCACTCAATTGCCCACTCATAGCATTTATGCTCAAAGGACCTGCATGGACAGTCCTACCCTTGAGCCCCTCCGTCGGAACTCCTAACAAGGATCTGACGGTAGTAGGGGTAATATCAGCCGTGCAACACACTGGCACCCCTCCAAACTCCATACCTGTGCTAAATTGCCAATCCATCGGTGTAATTATCACCTCATAGTCTAATAAATGGAGAGACTGAGTCTGGTGAAATCAGTGCTCAGACAATGCCCTGAGGTAACCCCAGGGACAACAGCGGGAAAGGATGGAAAAGAATGCTCCAGATCCCCAGTCATGCACAATCGCTCTATAGTCAGGATGAAGTTTCTGGTACATGGAGTGAATGCTGAACCAGTTCCCTTGAGGCTGTGTAAAGCTGAGAACCTACAAAATACAGATCGACATCAGAATACTTTACTCTTCATCAATAGGAAAGAGGGAAGATTAAGATCTAAACTTTATATCTTGTTGGCATGCAAATACATCAAGGGATGTCTGCTCAAATCACCCAGAAGCTATGGGTTTGCCACCTGAATACTCGGGAGGTCCCTACGGGGAACATGTGCAACAGGTGCGGGGTCCAAAACTGGAACATCCTCCTCCTCATCCTCAACATCTGGTACATCAACCCAGACATGACGTATCACCGCCTCCACCAACTAACGAGGCTGTCCAACGGAACGGGGTCGATGCACTTTAAAATGCCTCCTCCGTACACTAGAAGTGGTACTACGAAAACTACTCGGCTGATCCGGATCCATAATATCTGGACAACAAGTCTCCAAATCACATCAGAAAGGTTGTGGTAATTTCTAACCTGGAGCTCTTCAAAATGCATTTAATAACTACATGCATGCATGCATTATTTTAACGTACATCTACAGTAAAGTTAAAAATGCATGACTACTCAATGCCTACATTTTTCAAAAAATTTGCCATTATTTCCTCTATAAATAGGACTAGCCACATGCACATAGGCATAATTAGGTGGCCATTCAGTAGCACACCTACCCACAGTCACATAAATCCTATTTGCATCCGAAAATCAAAATTATAAATCCATAAGGGTAGCCTAATTACTAGGATTACTTTACTTTTTTACCCGTGCTCATTTGTCCTCAAATAGGATAAGAAATAGTAGAAAAAGGTGCCAGTTTGATTATCTCAAAAGTTAAATTTTTTCAGATCATTATGTTCATCATGGTTTAATACTAACATTTACTATGTTGAATATTTTTTTATCAAGTCATTTGTGCATACATAATCACTACTATGTGTTTAGATGCATTTCATATGGCAAGTCATTTTCCAACGGATAAAAACTGGAAAAAAGTACATACATATGTTACCAAGACAGTGTAGAACACTTGTATGGTGACAGAATTTAAAGAAAGACGTCCAAACTTAGCAGATCTGAAGAAGAGCTCCCGGATTTCCTTCACCGCACAACTTGAAAATGACTTATGAAAGCAACCTGCAGGACTTTTATGTCCACGGTTGGCCGCAGGTCCATCTACGGCTACAGTAAGTGTACCTGTGGCACCCCTATGTGGGTCCCACCCCTCCGGCTTGGTCCAGTTCAAGTTACAAAGGAGTTCTTACAAGCTGAAAAGGCCAAATCAGGGATACAAATGCTACGCGATTAAGCAGAATAGCCTGAAACCCTGGTTTTTCTAGACCCAGCTATGGCTTTGTTTCCATCCGTTGGTATTCACCCGAACACTGGGTTTACTATACCGATGATCCAAGTCATTACAGATCACATATGGTAATACCGTATAGAGGTCCAATGCTATCAATTCATGATCGTCACCTTAATCTTTTCAAAGGGATCCCCGACGGGTGTTACAACGCAATCTCAAAAAAGAAATCCTCGGCGGGGGTTACAACGCAATCTCAAAAAAGAGATCCCCAGTGGGGGTTACAACGTGTGGTCATCTATCCATAAATAGTTCCCCGGCGGGGGTTACAACGCATGTTCCGCTGATACATACATCAGCAAGGATAAAATAGTTTCCCAGCGAGGGTTACAACGCATGTTCTGCTGATACACACATTAGTAAGGATAAAACAGTTCCCCGACGGGGGTTACAACACATGTTTTTCGTTGATACATATGTCAACGAAGGTCAACCAACCTTGACGTTTGTTCAGCCGTTGACAAGTAAACCCAACGTCGCATCGGAATCCATCTGATGATTGCATCAGTTGATATACACATCAACAAAGTCGAAGTAGCCTTGGCATTCATGCCCATCAAGGAGTTCATCCATTGATATACACATCAACAGAGGATCAAATGGATCCACGATGGGGGTTACAACGCGTGGTCAACCGTTGGTTCACCGTCAACGAAGGTCAAGCAGCCCTGACAACATCTACTGTAGGCAGTAAATCCAGCAGAACATTGATATATCCTTGCGACACAAACTAGGGAATATCAACATCATCGGGGAGTATCGATGATGGAATATGTTATACACACCCTCAAACAGACAAAGTTTTATCCCTATAGATATCATGTACACGAGAGGCACATCTTTGGAGTAAAGTATGTATCCAGGATTAAGGACTTTGGTGATAGCCCCAACGTCAACATCCTGATAGGTTTGGATCACACATCTAATATTGCCATTATTACCATCACTGGTAGAAGCAATAGGGAGCCGACAATCATCCCTAGCATGTTGGAAAGCAATGCATTTACATCATACACTTGCATCATATTGCTCCATCTTGCTCCATGTTTATCTTGTTGCATTTCAAGGGTCTAAGATTTTTTATCCTATCCATGCCATTGCATTGCATGAATATGATAAAGAGGGGCATCTGTAGACACTCAAAATTTTCTATACACCTGTTACTGATATTACAAGAAAGCAGATCCGTCTTTCAGAGATAACCCTGGAAGACAGCTCACATCTAGTCCCGATACTACCAAAATCTCAGTTTCAATCCCAGAACACACACCGGGAGCATCAGTTTGAACCTCGACAATAACACCGAGGCCTGCAGTTCCAATACCAAAAATTCCACTGGAGAAGACCAATTCATCCCGGAGATAACCCCGAGATATTTAGTCTCAGTCCCAACACTAGAGATAGCAGATTCCAACCTTAGAGATAACCCCAAGGAAGGCAGTTGCAGTTCCGGATATAACCCCGAAAATGCTTGTTTCAAATGCATGCCATCAGCTTCAACCTCGATGCTTACATCGAGGCACTCAGTACAAGAGCTGGCAATAACAACAGGAAGATAGGCACACCTCAGAGATGACACTGAGGACCTTCAACCATTGCAGCAGTCCAATCTTAGAGATAACCCTAAGCAGCGTCTACTTTATCAGCCCAAACTGGAGATAACCCCGGTGAGGGGCAAAGTCGTCATATTTCCACCATGACGCCACATCACGTTGTCTCAACATTTTAGACATACATTTCTACATAGAAATGTCCCACAAGAATCAAGGAAGACCAATCCCGAGTGACTATTATGTAGGGTAACTGATAGAATTTGAAGCTAAAGACCGGAGGGCATCGTCCCATCTTAATAACTTCGTACAACCTCTAATCCCATGTCATTGCATAACTCTCGACAATGGTAGTTCGAAATAGGACCTATATATCTCAGTCGGATGCCCAGATTGTAATTTTAAAAGTTCGAGCAGACATCATGGTGTATGTGTGCACGTACTTCGAGACGGCGAGACCCGCGGAGCCTAAGGCACCCCAGACAGTCTCAGCTACACCTGCGGCTCCACCCTCTATAAATAGAGGGCTTGGGATGGCCATTTTGAAAGAGAAAAAGGCGAGGAAGCCCTATCCAATTTACTTTGTACACACCCCAAACTGAGTACTTTCTCTTTTTAAACACTTGTAAGCTCATATATAGCTACTTTTTACCGGCGGGAGCCGAGTGTTCATCCATTTCAAGTTATTGAAGTCTTTTTTGGCAGCCCACTGTAAGCCTTCTCACACATTTTCAAGCCTTTCTCTTCATCTTTGCACACACTATTCTTCACATTGAGAGTCGTGTTGCGCGTATGCCCAGACTTCGGTCCGTGGTTTCTTTTCAGTTTGTATATATATATATATATATATATATATATATACTTATATATATATATATATATATGTGTGTGTGTGTGTGTGTATGGACTAACATCATCGAGTTATGCCTCGATTGAGCCTAGACTTATGTCTGGTGCGTTTAAATGCTTTCTTATATCTATATATTTATATATATAAACTATATGTCGAACATTGTTCGATGAGCTTGGATTTTACATCTAGTGCATTTACTGCTTTAATATATATATATATATATATATATATATATATATATATATATATATACTTATATAGATTAACTGTTGTTGGACTTTGTCCGATGAGCCTAGATTTTATATGCGGTACATTTATCCCTTATATATATATATATATATATATATATATATACACATTTCGTCCCACCTGGAGTTTAATTCGTGGTGGTTGACCATTTTTACTGCTTTCTGTACATTTCGTCCCGCCTGGAGTGTTCTCCATGGCGGTTGATCGTTTTTACAGCTTTATTTACATTTTCGATCCCCCATAGAGGTGCTTCGTGGTGGTTGATCCTGTCTGTATATATATATATATATATATATATATATATATATATATATATATATATATATATATATATATATATATATTTACAGCTTTTATATATATATACCTGCTTACAACTTTTATATCAATTGCGGCATCATGTGAGCCTAGGAATCATGTGATCACAGATTCAGTCTACTGAATCTAGATTTGGTTCCCCTGATGGACATTTTCAACTGTAAGTAGCTTGTAAATTATTCACGTTATTCGAATTTCCTCCGATGGTTTTCATACCCATGAGGAGCTCAGAACTACTTTGTACATTATTTTCTCGAAGATGCTTCGCATCTCGAAAATAAAAGCAATCAAGTCTAATATTTAATAAAATGAAAGTATCAAAAGCCTTAATTACTATTGAGCACAGGGTTTGAAAAACCTCTTTTAAAACATCACTGCTATATCTTGTTAAAACTGAATTTTTATACAAATTCAAACCCTATGTATATAGGTGCAAACGAGGCATAGCACTACTTCCAAATAACAGCACATTGACCCACACACAAACACCCACATTCATATAACAGTTTATTAAAAAGTGGCGGTCACCGTGGCAACACGTTTATCGGAGGGTGACTAACACCTTCCCTCCGCATAAGCAAGTCCTCGGACCCTAAATGAATCTCGATTTCACACACCCGTTTAGCAGTGTCACATCACTGGGTCGATGTGTAAACCTTTTCTCTGTTGTGTTGGTACAACCAGTTAAAAAACCAACTGGCGACTCTTATAGTCCAATCGTCGACATTACACATGTCAGACCTTTTTCACTCGTTTTTTCAAATAAATCTCACTTAAAACGAGAACACAAAAAAATATGTAACGAAAAGGGACAAATAAAAATCCCAACGTCGATAGGTGGCGATTCTATTGGTTACCTGTTTTTTTGTGTTCTCATTTTATGGTGAGATTTGTTTGAAAAAACAAGTGAAAAAGGTCCGACATGTATAATGTCGACGATTGGACTATAAGAGTCGCCAGTTGGCTTTTTAACTGGTTGTACCAACACAACCGAGAAAAGGTTTGCACATTGACCCAGTGATGTAACACTGCTAAACGGTTCTGTGAAACCGAGATTCATTTAGGGTCCGGGGACTTGCTTATGCGGAGGGAAGGTGTTAGGCACCCCTCGACATCCGTGTTGCTACGATGACCGCCACTTTTTAATAAACTGTTATATGAATGTGTGTGTTTTTGTGGGTCAATGTGCTGTTATTTGAAAGTAGTGCTATGCCTCGTTTGCACCTATATACATAGGGTTTGAATTTGTATAAAAATTCAGTTTTAACAAGATATAGAAGTGATGTTTTAAAAGAGATTTTTCAAACCCTGTGCTCAATAGTAATTAAGGCCTTTGATACTTCCATTTTATTCTACACTTGCATCATGGAATGCAATGGCATGCCATCAAATGCATGTCATCAGCTTCAACCTTCGCGCTTACACCGAGGCACACAGTACAAGACCAGGCAAAAACACCAGGGAGACAGGCACACCTCAGAGATGACACTGAGGACCTTCAACCATTACAGCAGGCCTCAGTGTATCCGGACTGGTGTTTATCGTATTCATGCAATGCAATTGCATAGATAGGATAAAGAATCCTAGACACTTAAAATGCAACAAGATAAATATGATGCAATGTGGAGCAATATGATGCAAGTGTATAATGCATATGTATTGCTTTCCAACATGCTAGGGATGATTGTTGGCTCCCTGTTGCTTCTACCGGTGATGGTAATAACGACAAGCTCGGATGTGTGATCCAAACCTATCAGGATGTTGACGTTGGGGCTATCACCAAAGTCCTTAATCCTGGATATAGACTTTACTCCAAAGATGTGCCTCTCATGTACAAGAGATCTGTAAGGATAAAACTTTGTCTGTTTGAGGATGTGTATAACATATTCCATCATCGATCCTCTCCGATGATGTTGATCTTCCCTAGTTTGTGTCGCTAGGACATATCAATGTTCTGTTGGATTTACTGCCAACAGTAGATGTTGTCAGGGCTGCCTGGCCTTCACTGACGTGTGAACCAATGGTTGACCACGCATTGTAACCCCCGCTGTGGATCCAATTGATCCTCTATTGACGTGTATATCAACGGATGAACTCCCTATTGGGGATGAATGCCAAGGCTATTTGGACTTTGTTGATGTGTGTATCAACTGATGCAATCATCGGATGGCTTCCAATGCGACGTTGGGTTTACTTGCCAATGGCTTAACTGACGTTATGGTTACTTGACCTTCGCTGACATGTGTATCAACGGAAAACATGTGTTGTAACCCCCGCCGGGGAACTATTTTATCCTTGTAGATGTGTGTATCAACGAAACATGTGTTGTAACCCCTGCCGGGGAACTGTTTTATCCTTGCTGATGTGTGTATCAATGAAACATGCGTTGTAACCCCTGCCGGGGAACTATTTTATCCTTGCTGATGTGTGTATCAATGGAACATGCGTTGTAACCCCCGTCGGGGAACTGTTTATGGACAGATAACCACGCGTTGTAACTACCCACTGGGGATCTCTTTTTTGAGATTGCAGTCACCTTTGAGAGAAAGCCAGTAATGTCCTGTCTTGAGGATCTTCTTAACAAGGAGGGGGCCACTCATGTGTGGGCCACAGACTCCACCATGGATCTCATCTATGAGTCTCTAAGCTTGATCCTTATCCAGGCATCTGAGATGACCTAGTCCTGCATCTCTCTTGTAAAGTGCATCTTTGCTTAGGTAGAATTTTATAGCAAGTCGATGAATCCGCCTTTGCTCAGTTAGGCTCGCCTCAGTGGGTGTAGATCCATCTCGTAAGTACTCCTTGATATGCTGATACCAAGATTATTGGATGGGAGGTAGTTCATCCGATACTTTTCCAACACAATTCCCTTAGGATGGTGCCTTTTACAAGGTAAATGTGACGATTGGCATGTGTTTCTTGTCAGGTATGTGAATCATGGAGGACAAAGTTGCTAATGCGTCTGCGAAGTCATTCCTATAACGAGGAATATGTAAAAAGGAGATCTCTTCGAACTCCGAAGCCATCTGTAAAACTTACTGATAGTAAGCCAGCAAACGTAGCTCTTTGGTTTGATAGATTCCAGTGGATTATTTGACTACCAACTCTGAATCCCCAAAGACAGTTAACCGTCTGATACCTATTGAACGGACAAGTTTTAGCCCCATGATACGGCCTTCATACTCAGCTGTGTTGTTGGTGTTGATAAACTACAATTTGACGACGACAGGATACTACTCCCCTGTATCGGATACTAGAACTGCTCTAGCTCCAGAACCTTCCATATTAATAGCTCCATTAAAATACATCTTCCATGCTTGGCGTGTATCGTACTGATGTTGTTGCTGAATTATGATTACCCCTTCATCGGAAAAGTATGTTTCCAAGGGTTTGAAGTCCCCTGACCTTTAATAGACTTTTGAGTCATGTAAACAATGTCAAATTATTGCAGAATCAACTGCCATCTGGATAGCCGACAATTTAGTATGGGTTTATTGAACACATACTTGAGAGGATCCACGCGGAATATGAGATGGGTTGTGTGCCCATGGAGGTAATGTTGTAACCTCATGGCAGCCCATGCTAAAGCATAACAAGCCGTCTCAATAAGAGTGTACTTGTGTTCACTGCTGTTGAATCTTTTGCTGAGGTAATAAATAGCTCGTTCTCGGCCTCTATCGTCTTTCTAACACAGCATACAGCCCATGGCATTGTCACTTATGGACAGGTACATGAATAGGGAAACATCATCTCTGGGTGGTCCCAAAATAGGAGCTTTAACTAGCTACCCTGTGATGGTAAGGAAGGCCTTCTGACACTCATCATTCCATTTCATGGAGGAGTTCCTCCTTAACAGCTTGAAGATAAGCTCACAGGTTGTTGTGAGTTGAGAAATGAACCTACTAATGAAGTTGACTCTTCCCAAAAATCCCCGTATTTCCTTCTCTATCTAAGGAATGGGCATTTCCGTAATGGCCTGGATTGTTGTGGGATCCAGCTCGATTCCTTTATGGCTGACTAGAAATCCTAGCAACTTGCCTGATTTAACTCCAAAGGCGCACTTGGCTGGATTTAACTTCAAGTTGTACTTACGTAACATGTTGAAAAACTTTTTGAGATGGTCTAAGTGGTCCTCCTCCCTTCGGGATTTGACGATGATGTCATCCACGTAGATCTCTATCTCTTTGTACATTAAGCCGTTAAAAAGAGCCATCATAGCTCTCTGATATGTAGCTCTGGCATTAATGAGGCCAAAAAACAACCGTCTGTAGCAAAAGGTTCCCCAAGGCGTGATGAAATCAATTTTCTCATGATCCTCCTCAGCAACCATGATCTGATGGTACCCCGCAAAGTAATCAGCAAAGGAGTACATGTCGTATTGAGCAGTATTGTCAATGAGAATGTGGATAAAGGGCACGAGAAAGCTATATTTAAGGCAAGCTTTATTTAGATCCTGATAATCCAAGCAAACTCGCACCTTTCCTCCAGGCTTAGGCACGGGCACGATGTTGGATATCCATTCAGGATATGTGGACACCATGATAATACCAGCTTGAAATTGTTTCAGAATTTTTCTTTTACCTTTAAACTCTACTTAGGCTTTAATCGCTTGAGTTTCTGTTTGACTGGCTTGAATTCCTCTTTGATGGGAAGGCGATAAAGAACAATGTCTGTGGACAAACCCACCATGTCTTTATGAGACCATGCAAACACATCCTGGAATTGGATTAATAGCGTAGCCATGTCATTCCTCTGGTTTGGATTAAGGTCTGAACCAATCTGGATTAACTTAGTGTTTTCTAAGGTTCCAAGATTGAAGGAGGTGGTTTGATCAAGGTTGGATTTAGGTTTGTCTTCGACCCATTCTTTGATCTTCAGAGGCACCTCAATGTCCTATTATATTTCTTGTAAGTCTGAGTCCAACTTTTCATCAAAGCTATAATCCTTATGGCGAAGAGGCATCTTATCAGCAAGTACAGGCACATCTAAGTTCAGAGTCTTGAAACAAAATATGCTTTCACATAATATATATAAAACTGTTTAATCATACATAGTGTTAGCATGTACGGACAAAACAACTGCTAATACTATACAGAAAAGTGAGCAGTTATGATATCTACAACGCAGAAAGAAGTCATGCCCATTTTACCCTTGTCAACCAATGCAAGGAGTGCTACTCCAATTGGCAAGGGCAAAGTCCTGGGGGAATGCAATGATGGAGGGGTTGTCATCGTCCTCCTTCTCCCGAATGATGATCATTAGGGCAATCATCGTCTGGGGTATATCTATTAGTATGTTCATCATGGGCAATGATGCGTACACCTGACATCATTCTGACGATATCTTGTTTAATTCTCCGTTCCTCTTCTTCCACCTTGGGATTTGGAACAAAGACTTCCTTCTCCTTTACCGGTATCGGCTCAGGAAATAACATAGCCATTACGTTGGCTGGCACCTTTACCGGAGATTGTGAGGACTCTGGATGTACAGGTGGAAATAATTGTCGTGCAGCTAAAGTGGAAGGAATATACTTATGCTTATGTGGATTCTTGGAACTGGTACTAGGAGCATAGACTAGTCCGGCTTTCCCAGTTTGACTGGACACTTGAATCGGGTGCTTAATACCTTGGTGATTTTTTCCTAACCCTTGGCCCGGCTGGTGTCCCAATGACATCATTTCTTGAGTAGCTACCATTACTTCGGCAGAAATCTTGGGTACAGAAAATGGTGTCCCAATGGCATGATATTGAGGGTTGCTTACTTCCAAAGTGTGGAAACTGACCGGCTCAACGTCAAAATTGAAACTGATGAACGGTATGCCACCCTGTTGAGGGCATTCCAATTCAGCGTTGACTGTGACTAGGCTATTGTTGATAATGTATTTAAGTTGTTGATGAAGAGTGGAGGGGACTTCCCCAGCCATATAAATCCACGGTCTCCCTAGAAGCACGTTGTATCCTGTATCTATTTTGAGCATGTGAAAAGATTCACAAAATGTATGAGGACCAATCTCAATTGGCAGCTCAATTTCTCCGACTGAATTCTGACGGGATCCATCAAAAGCTTTGATAATCGTATGGCTACTTCGGATTCGATTGAGATTGATATTCATTTTTAGCAATGTAGCATAAGGACAGATATTCAAAGATGAACCTCCATCTACCAAGACTCCAGCTAACATGTATCCAAAGGACAAAAATGCAATGTGCAACGGCTTACAATGACCAGTCCCTTCGGGCGGTATGTCATTATCAGTGAAAGAGATCACATTGTTATTGAAAATGTGATCAGCCAAATGTTAAAAGTTTTCCACATCCACTGATTTCGGCAAGTAGGCTTCTTCCAAAACCTTTAGTAGAATCTTCCTGTGATCTTTAAAAGTTAAGACCTAGTCTAATATTGACATTTGACTTGGAGCTTCTCTTAAGCTTAAAACCACCTTGTCTTCATTATGACCCATAGCACACAGGAATTTTTGAATCTTCTCCACGGGTATTTTCCCATTTGATTTAACAGTAGGCTTCATCACCCGTTGGGGAAGATACACCAGATTCTCCTTCAACACTGCAGCAGTTGTATGACATGTAGATCCTTCAGCTTCTCCATAATTCCAGGGAACTTTCTGTAAGCTGACAATAGGATATTGTGGTCGAAATGGCAACATGATGGGCTCTGGAGCAGCCACTTTCAAAGGATTGTTAATTCCTTTGAGCTGAATTATGAGTGGTTTAACAGTCTCATTGTCCTCCGAGGATATAACTGCTACCAGTCCCTTCCATTTAGTGGGACACGTATTTTCACTCTCAAACAGCACAGTATCATTGTCTGCCAATTGCAGGACACCTCTATCGATTAAGTTTTGTGTGGAGGAAGAGGGTCGTCTTGCACGTGAGGTTGATCTGGTTTGATGACCACAATCTCACCGTTGTCTATCAAATCTTGGATCTTGTGTTTCAAGGATCAAATATCTTGAGTATCATGTCCAGGTGGCCCGGCATGATAATCACATTTTCGAGCAACATTAAAACCCCGTCCATTAGGGATGGCTGGTGGAAGAAGATGCATGATTTTCTTCTGCGTGGTTAGAAGAGTTAGAATATTCTCGAGTGAGTCCCGTAAGGGTTTGAACACTCGAGGGCGTTTGACTTCTCCACCTTTTGGTATTGGATGGTTTAAAGACTGTGCTTGAAAAGGTGTGTAATTTCTCTGTTGGATAGGCATATTCTGATTGCCTTTTTGACCCTGTAGTATCAGGGAGACATCCTCCTCTTTCTTTTTATGGACCCTCCAGGGGTTATTTCCATAAATTCCAGATTGGATGTACTCAACAACAGCTTTAAGGGCAGCTAGATCTTGAATCTTTCCTGACTTCAATCCCTTCTCAGCCATCTCCCCATGTTTGATCATTTCAGAAAATGGATTACCGATGCCAGCTAAAACTCTCTCAAAGAAAGGAGCTTCTTGTATGTCGATAAAAGTCATGACCATCTCTGACTCTGTCATAGAAGGAGTTACATGAGCCGCAAGGCGCCTCCACCTTTGAGCATATTCTCTAAACGACTCATTAGAATGTTTCTTGACCTTTGTAATCTGGTACCGGTCAGGAGCCATTTGAGACTTGAAGTTGTATTGTGTGAGGAAGGCGTGAGGTAGATCTTCCCAGCTATGGATCTTGGAATTGTCTAATATGGTATACCACGGATAGGCTTCTCCAGTCAGACTCTTTTGGAACAGCTGCATTCTGAGCTTCTCATCCTTTGCATAAGATCCAAGTTCTCCAATGAACACCTTTAAATGTGTGTAAGGATCTCCTAACCCATTATACTTTTTGAAGTCAAGAGTTTTGAACTTCTCTGGATAATGAACATCAGGGAATATACAAAGGTCGGCATACGAAACACTCTCGTATGCTCTAATTCCTTTGATATCGTGAAGGGTCTCTTCCATTTGAAGAACTTTCTTTCTGATGTCACCGGTGTCTGGATCTTCTGTGATATGGGCGGCATCATGACTTTTGTTGGTTATATCTAACTGCAGTTCAGGTACTGTAATGGCTTTATCAGAACCTTGAGTTCCTCCTTATGTGAAGGATTCAACATGTATGGGTATCTTTAGACCCTGAGTAGATTAGTGTAGTTCTTTAAGCAAAACAGCCAAATCTGTAATTTGCTTACTTAATCCGTCAAATTCTTCACGAGAAACTGGATTAGACTGATCAGATGAAGACATGATTGGCTGTAGGCCTACGGCCTTTTTGGACTTTGACCGGGTAACAGGTCCGAATGCTTCCCTGCAACAAAGCTGACATAGTTTAGTTTTAGGGATTGTGCAAATGTTACCATGCTATGTGATGTGTCCGTTTTAGGAATTCTGTTCTGCAAAACTGATGTTAGCTGTTCGTAATACAGGATAGCATGTTAATTCAAATATGTATATGCATATATTTCTTCATATTTCTCATTACATAAAGATGAATATGGAATGTAAATTACAAGTAATTGACTTTACGAGTAATTTGAAATGAGAAAGCATGAAGAGACTTTCCTCCGCGTTTGGTTTATCAGAGGCTGACCTATCTTAGGTTACTCTTGCGGCTTTTTGGCATGAAGGTTCCCAAATCATCATAATTTACTCAGCGGGAAGTTAATCTGGTCCTTTAATTGGAGCGAATTTGGGTGGTGTCTTTCTTGGGCCTCGTTGGAATTAGTCTTCCTACGAGTCAAGTAATCAAACACCGACAGGATAGCCTCCTGGTGGAGGGACCACACAACATACATTCACATACAACGTGTCTCACCGTTTATGAAAATGATGACATGTGGGAAGCACTAATATCACAGGCAGATTTAGTGTAAAGCATTAATCGCAGTAAAGATATGCATTCGTACACATTCATCATAAATATAAATGCAACATCCACACACAAGCATATAAAAGTTTTGAAAAGCTAGTAATAGCGGCTTAAGTCCTCTTAATGGAGTCCCCAGCAGAGTCGCCACCTGTCAATGTCGGGATTTTTATTTGTCCTTTTTCGTTACCTGTTTTTTGTGTTCTCATTTTATGATGAGATTTATTTGAAAAAACAAGTTCAAAAGGTCCGACATGTATAATGTTGACGATTGGTCTATAAGAGTCGTCAGTTGGTTTTTTAACTGGTTGTACTAACACAACCGAGAAAAGCTTTGCACATTAACCTAGTGATGTGACATTGCTAATGTGACAACCCAAATTTTTATAAGTTATTAAAATAGGAATTTTATAATTAAAATTTTTATTAAGAGATGCTTTGAGTTTGAGTATGTATATATATGTGTTCTGGTGTGAAGAGAAATATATATTCATATATTAAGAAAGTGAGATTTAATAGTTAAGTTAACTTTTGAAGAAATTAAATGAATTTTGTAATTAAGTTTAAATATTTATTGAAATAAATAAATATTTTTAAATAATATATTTATTGAGAAAATAAATAATTTATGAAATTGTGGTATAATAATTTAGTTACATGTGTATGGTAATTAAGTTAAAACAAAGGTAAATTTTATTCTTTGAAGATTTAATTTAATGAATTAATTAAATTAAATAAGTTGTTTAATATTAAAGAAAATAAAAAAATTAAATAAAGTGATGCTTCTAAATTATTAATTAAACTAGATATATAATTATTTATTATAAGTATAATTATAATAAGATTATAATTATAATTGCAAGCTATTTAAATGTCACATGTGTGACAAATGAAACCATATAATAAAAATATTATAAAAATAATCTACTATGGAAATTTTGTGTAACCAAACAAAGCACTGTGGCTTTTGGTTAATATAACTGCCAAAGGCGTTTGGCTTAATAAACTGATAATCACGATTATCAGTGTTTAAGCGCTCAATGGGTTATTTCACGTATTATTTTTCTAAGGCTTACTAGATAACACACACACACAGAGAGAGAGAGAGAGAGATAGAGAGAGCTTGGTGAGGAAGAAAGAATTATAGAGAATTAAGAGTGGAACAAGAAGGAGAAGGATTGCGAGGGATTGGTTATCAACTTTACTGTCATACAATCAAAGGATTTAGGTATAATTTACTCATAATTCTAATTCACAGTCTTATAATTTTTCTATTCTTTGAAGTTGGGTTTTGTTGATTTGTTATTTCAAAAGTAATTATATGATGTGGGTTATATTGTAGAATCTGTTGTCATCATATATAAGTGTTGTATGAATTGTCAAATTTGTGAAATTTGTTTGTAAGAAGAAGAAATAAATATCAGTGTATATTCATGTGATATAGCTTTAGAATGTACAAAAGTTGATGCTCAATATGTGGTGTATTCTGCAAATTGATGTTAGATTATGTTAATATGATAAGAAACGAATACAACGAAGTTTAAATCATATCAATTGATTAAGAAACGAGTTCGTGGCGATCAAATTCGTTGAAAGTATAAAAATAAAGAAATTTGAGAAAAATATAGTTTTGATTCTTCAAAATGATGTTTATGTAATGTTTTTATATATAGAATGGTGTTTAGCAAGTATAACTATAATATGACAAAGTGTAGATGTTGAAGTTGGGAGATTTTCTGTAGAATTGGAATTTTGGCAAAAGCAGAGTTTGATTTCGAGCTTTTGCAAAAACTAGAACTAAGGCATCGCGCGGGCGCGCGGCCTGGCGCGCTATTCTCACGCGGGCGTACAACATATGGGCGTGGGCGTGCTGCATCGCTTGGGCGCGCGGTTACCCAGTGTACTGCTGGCGCGGCCGCGCGAGTAGCCAGTCACATACAGTGAAGTCTGCTTACTTACAGGTCATACGTAGCGGACTTGGTTTAGTTTAGCGTATATGTTAATGATGTTGAGACATAATGTGGATTACAATAACGTATGGTAATGTGTTGTAATGCAAAGTGTAAAGATTTTAAGTGATTGTTTAACTAGGTTATGCAATTGAACTAAATGTGATGTTTTTTTGAAGTAATAAATAAATGATAAGGTTTATGTTGGGTTATAGAGAGATATAAGTAGAAAGAACGATTTGAATGATAACTTGATTAGTTAATCTAATATATGTTTAAAAGGATGTAAGTACGCGGTAGAAGATTTAATTGTTAATTATAAGAGAAGTGTAACGAGATATAAGGTGGAGGTTATACAACCTAGTCGTTGTCAACAAGTGTAATACATCTAATATGGGGTAATGGAATCTATGACGACTTTAATGAACGTTAAATGTCAATTTTGAAAGAAGTTAAAGGAAACACAAAATGGGATTATGTAATGATAAGTGTCATACGAAGTGGAGTAAACACCTGAGGATATGTGTTAATTTTTAAAGAGACGCAAGTTATAAAAGATTAAGACTAAGAGTCATTGTGGTTTCATTGTATGTGTAACTAATGCCTTTAATTATGAACCTTTGAACTGATGTAGGAGGTACGCAAAGCGTTTAAGCCTATTTTGGTAATTGGTAATCTACGAACCAGGCAAGTCTTTCAGTTCTTATTTGCTATGTGAATTTGATTGTTTTAAATCTTTATTACAAAGAGCATGATGTGTTATATATATATTGAATGTATGAATGTTAAAGTCAACTTATGACTATGTTGATTGAGTAAAGCATGTTGATTGAGTAAGGAACTTAATCTTTATACTTGTTATATGAACTGTAACATGTATGTTATGATAGTCCAATATTTATGAGATATATGTTGAGCTTGTTATTATAGGCTACGTGATGCATGAAAATTGTTTGATTTTCCTGGGCTATCGAGCTCAACCTTGCAAATAACTATTTTTGCAGGTTAAGGATTGAAGATGACATTATGTGCTACTTGAATGAAGTGGACTATAAATAATATACGAAGATTAATATTTTAGCTAAAGTTGATAATTCTTTATACCATGATTAAGATTCATGAGATGTATTAAATGTTTATATGTATAATTTTATGTTGAGTAGTAAAGCTGATGTTAGAGTTATCTGATATGTAAAGGTTATCAGATATGAAATGTAAAAATTATAGTAATATTGATAAAGCGAATCATAAAATAATATTGATTTCAAAAGAATATAGTGATAAAAGGTTATTTTGATTTAGTGAATTAGAGTAAGAAGACATAAAAATTTTAA